>OU015495.1:62968641-63691141 GCA_907164885.2 Dolomedes plantarius | reverse complement strand
CTATAAAATTCATTAAATCATTAAATATATATATATATATATATATATATATACAGAGGCTGTTCGCACATTTTTTAGACGATTTTGGTAAGCGGTAATAAAAAATCGTTTCCTTCAAAAGAAATAATTGCAATTGTACTATGTTTTTAAAAGTCAAAATTATCGTCTGCGGCTTGAAAGTTTTGTTTTTATTCAAAATGGCGTTTTTAACAAAGCAGTGGTTCGAAGGCTACATTTATGCTCTTTCCGAAGAGAAATATGCATACTCCGTTATCCAAAAACGATGTGAGAGTCATGGTTTTGTGATGTCTAAAGCGTCGATAGGTAATATCGTCAACAAGAAAGGAAAAAAAACGTCAAATTGGAGCCTCAAGTGGGACAAAAATTCCAAACAAATATCCAAGGAAAAAACGGACATCAATCTGTGAGACTTCATCAGGACAAAGCTAGCAGTCACACATCAAAATCCACTGTAAATTTCCTAAAAGAAATGGAATAAAAAACTGGTATCAAGGCCATACCCTTCACTGATATCCCTACTAAATCTCCCGATGTATCACCTATGGATTTTTGTGCTTTCGGACTTTTAAAATGTGCATTATCCAAACGTCGTCCCAAAACCCTTACAGGACTCTGGAAAGCTGTTCAGGAGGAATGGGATAGAATACCTCTTCTGACACTTCAAAAGGCATTATTATCCTGGAAATTGCGGTGTCGAAGGATAGTTCAGAATAAGGGATGTCAAATAGAACATTTAAAACACAAGAATTTTATGTAATTTAGTTTTGTGAATACAATATACATCGTCTAAAAAATGTGTGAACAGCCTCTGTATATATATATATATATATATATATATATATATATATATATATATATATATATATATATATATATATATATATATATGCATATATATATATATATATATATATATATATATATATATATATAAATATATATATATACAGAGGCTGTTCACACATTTTTACTGGTTACAAACCCGTCCGACGGGTTTGTAACCAGTTGCGCCGTGTGCGTGGCTCCATTCAATTACATAGGTTGCGACTCATCACGGACTGGTTTGTGATTTGAGTCAGTTATCAGTTTCTTTTGAGTTGCTCCGTGTGCAGACGGCCTTACTGCTTATATACTCTGCACCTGTTTCCCATATACTTCCCGTGTTAAAGCAGTGTGCGTAAATTATAAAATTTTGAATGAACCAAGCATCGTAAAAAATTAAAACAAAAAGTTGAAGAATCTTATCAGCGAGTACTTTAAATTGAAATAAAAATGGATTTCCAAAGTTAAAAATTAACCGAGATACGGAATTTTTAATTTTTTGTAAAGTTAGGGATTTTGCTAGAATTGAGTTTTCACCAAGAATTATTTCACCAACATTTTAAGAAGACCTATAGAGTTTAATATTGAACAGATTCGATTGAGGTTTGGTTTTTTCCGATAAGTTATTCGCTAACTTAAAATCTTTTATATGTTTCAGTTAAAAAATAAATATTTCTATTTTTAATTAGCATAAAACTGTAAAATTAGCATCTCAGGTTGATAGTACGCCAAAATGGCAACCATTATTCAGCAACAATCCTATTTTCCCAACCGTTTAATCACAGAGGAATCGGCGATTATCAGCGTACATGTTGAATTCGTAAGGAAGGGAAATCTTAAGTAAGTGTATAGAATTTTTAATTATTTTGTATATGTATGTCCGTTTGTTTTATATGTCCATAGAAAATACTAAGGATTGAATTCAAATAATAATGATTAATAATGTGCATAGAGCCAACTATTAGTGCCATTGCAGTCACTTTCTTTGCCAGTTTCATGTAGACAGAGTGGTAGACTTCAAGTGGGTCAGTTAAGGTTTTCATGTCCATGATTCACAGTTACAGTTTAGGGAAGGGGCTGATACCTGGGTGAAGAAATAAACCCCTAAATATTTGTACCTGATGATGAGACTCCAGGTATCAGGCAATTGTTTGCCGGCAAAAGCCCAGTTTGTGAATGGTTATTTACCTATTTAAAAAAACTGATATCCACTTTAAAAAAACTTTTAAAAAGTAAAAATACGTCAAGCTTCAAAACAAAAGTTATGACTAAGAAATGGTGTGATATCAAATATCCAAGCTTATTAAGTTCTGGTACTTAATTTCCTAATGACGAATTTTTCACATCTAAGTGAAGTATGACTTGTTAATAGAAACCCTTCTTCCCTAGACCAAACTCATCGTAACCTGTTTCTGAAAATTTAAGTTTTAAATATTTATACATGCCAGGCTTGGTGGCCGTCTTAAAAATAAAATCATTAAAATAGCAGAAAGCAAAAAAAAATAGTTAATGGGAATTTAAAGCATCAATTTCAGATTTTAACTGCGCACTTTGGTGCTCTGTTAGACAGTATGTTTATAGCATCATTCCAACAAAAGGTACGACAAAAATTGGTGTTATATAAATTTCCAATTTTATTAAGCACCGGGACTCAATTACATTTCTTAACAGATTTTTAAGGGGATATTAGTCATTTTAATGAGACTTCTATTTGAAGATAATGCATGATGTCAAACAAAACAAACCGTTAGCGAGAAAGAAAAATAATAAATAATGTTGTCATTCCCGAAAGGAACAATTTTGCATTAAACAAGAAAAAAGAGGAATACCATGCTTTGGAGTTACGTTGCACAAATGTAACGTGAAAAGAAATTTCAAATTTATAGAATAATTCGTGACCATCTTAAAATTGCTGCTACATTAATTTTAAAAGTAAGCAGATAATAGGACACACATATTTTGCATAAATAACTAAAATGAACAATTTATACAACTAAATTACATACTTCCGACGTTTCAACAGACAAAATGTATTTATTCCAAATATGAAAAGACGGCCGGCAAGCCTTGCATATATAAATATTTGAAACTTAAATTTTCAGAAACAGGTTTTGATGAGTTTGGTCTGGGGAAGAAGGGTTTCTATCAACAAGTCATGCTTAACCACTTCACTTAGATGTAAAAAATTCGTGATTAGGAAATTAAGTACCAAAAAATAATAAGCTTGGATATTTGATATCACACCATTTTTCAGTCATAACTTTCCTTTTGAAGCTTGGCGTTTTTTAACTTTTTAAAAGGTTTTTTAGTGGATAAACTCATTCTTTGAAATGACTATTCATATCAGCAGGAAAATTAACTTTTAACTGAAACATATCAGAAAGTATCAAGTAATCAGCTGCTCCTAAAATTATGCGTTTACTAATCAAGTAAACAGACTTTGAATTCTGCCTATCGAAAATTTTATACTACTTCTGTTTAAATCTAAGTCATTTGAATGGACATACTCTTTAATCCGATATACTCAATTAGTTTACACAAGCTACTATTCCTGTTAGGATCAATTAAAATTATTCATGTATAAGGTAGACGAAAATATTTACTTGGAAATAAATGTTTCACAATATTATGCCTTTTATGAAATAAAGATTATTAAGGGTATTAACTTATTGTTTGAATGTTTAATGAGAAATAAGCAATTTTAGAGTCAAAGGCATTAAGAAGTTTGTTGAAAAGTATAAAAAAAATAAGAAACAAAAATGAAGATTTGTTAAAACTTAAGGGAAACTTATAGTTCTCTTAACTGTAAAGAAATTTCTACTTACTTATGAAAACAATTTATTTATCATACTGTACATTTTGAAGAATTTAAAGCAATAATTAATTAATATTCAAGCACGCTTAAATTTCTGCTGCTTCGTTAGAAAAAAACATGTATATTATGTTTTTTTTATTTGTACTAATTTAATACTTATGTACAAGGTGTCCGGAAAATGCATTCCCCAAACTTTGATTTTGAATACCTCGAAAGCATTTGTCCATAGAAAGAAAGTAAGTGTATGTATTTTATATGAAGATTCAAAAACGAATTCCCCAACTTAGTATCGTTTTCGGTGTATTAGATGACGTTTCAGTCTTTAAAACTCAGAATTCAGTCGGCGTTGCCTTAAATCAATGAGTGTTCCTACATTTTGTTTGGAAATGGTTTGTTTAACGATCTAAATGAGAACAATTTAATCAGAAATTGCGCTTCCATCGGTTGAAAAGAATCTTCATTGTTCTAGCACCCTATCGATTGAGTCGCATTTGTTGGCCACATTAAAGTTGTGTTGGAAGCACCTTGTTTCAGTCAGACTGTGATTCAATCCTGTTGTGAATTATGTAATTCTTGAGCAATGGAAATTCCTCACATAAATACCAAATTTTAAACAAAGTTGCCCCCATATCGACAACAGGGCCATCCTACACATGGTTGCCAAATGTCCTGGGTTTAAGGGACAGTACTTATTTGTAAATTTTGTCCTGCGTCCCGGGGAACTTTGATACGGGACGGCAAAAGTCCCGGTTTTCGCCGAAATGAGAAATTTATTGTATACGAGTTGGGCGCATACAAGGGCCTGTTCCCATTCGGATGTATTTAACACAGTAAAGCACAATATATCATACAATTCAATAGACTGCGAACATGCTCATTCGAAAACTTTTTTATGACTCAAAAATCGCCCCAAAGATTTCCTGCGCACATTATATCATGTACATTGTACAATAATAAAATTCAAAATTTACATATACGTCCCTAACACTTTATACGGGCACTTACTTAGTTGTAGTAAACTAATAAAATAAAAATCAGTTTTGTACTATATGCCTAAACCAACCTCTAAATTAAACTAAACCTCTAAATTGTTTTTGATTTGCAAATTTTCTATGTAATCACATTATTGTTTACTTAACCTAAACTATGTGTAAGTTGCAAAACTGAATGAAAAATGCATTGAAAAAGGCTATTTGAAAGGTTAAAATTTGAAAAATTTCCAGTGGAGTATCCCCGGACCCCCTTTCCCTGGGGGTATTCCATATTCCCCAGTAGTATAGTTATCAAAACTCGTCCCTTATTTTCGGTGTTTTTATTTGGCAACCCAAATAAAAACACATCCTAAAGGAAAAGTGGATACCCCGACTAGATGATGAGGTTTGAATACTGTAGGACCATCTATTATTTCCACAATTAATCAAAGATGGGTATACATTTTTGAGTTTTTAAGGGGAGTGGTCACTTTTAAGTACCTTTAAAAGTATCTTTTTTACACCTATGTTCGATTGTATGTACTACTCAGTACATACAATCAGAGTTTTGCTTGATTAACATGAAATTTTTTGAGTAACTACCTAACATATTGTTTATTATATATAAATATATATACAACATTTCAAGGTAATTAAAAAATAAATTATTTTTATGCATAAAAGAGAATATTTTTTTTAAATCGAGCATTTCGCAGTCAACTGCTGTACGCATACTGTCAAAATAAATTATTAAGGTACAGTAATAATTGTTTACTATATGTGATTACAATACTTCAGGCAAAAATATCCACCAACATTATTCTAAAATATATTAAAACATTTTAGTACGTGCTATTTTTAACTAGAAATTTCAAAAATGACTGAGTAAAAGCTTATAAAAAATTCTTTGAAAAAATTAAAATATGTTAAGGTTCAAAAATGTTGGTGGATTTTGTTGCCTGAAGTATTGTAATCACATATAGTAAACAATTATTACTGTACCTTAGTAATTTATTTTGACAGAATGCGAACAGTAGTTGGCTGCAAAATGCTCGATTTAAAAAAATTATTCTCTTCTTATGCATAAAAAATAATTTTATTTTTTTTAATTATCTTGAAATATTGTATATATATAATAAACAGTATTATAGGCAGTTACTCAAAAAATTTCATGTAAATCAAGCAAAAATCATGAGTAGTACATACAATCGAACATAGGTCTAAAAATGGCACTTTTAAAGGTACGTAAAAGTGACCACTCCCCCTAAGAAATCTATGTTTATTTACTTCCTATCTTCAATGATAAGCGCATTTGATACAGTCAGCATGAAAGTTGGAGAACCGTTATCCGAACACCGTCTTTTTATAATTATAGAGAGAGAGTGTGTTTATATGCTCAGAGTTGATTTATTTTAAAAACTTTAATGTAGAAATTTAACCAAATAACAATTTGTTATTCGTCCTCAAATTATTCTTTAATTCTAAGGCACTGTAAAAAATTTTCTTCAAGCCTCGTTCCAAAAATCTGGTCGCTCTATTATACGACTGCTAGTTTAATTGATCAACTCGAAAAAAAATATATAGAATGTTCAGTGAGTCGATAACCACATTACCAAACTTTTGTATAACGGCAAGTCCGCAATAATTTTTTAATAAATATTGATCGATCGATATCCGACACGCGATAGTTATATAGCTCTCAAAACGAAATAATGGATTTTCAACGGATCGTACAACATTTTGATTTGGGCCATCTTGTTTCAGGATACTTTAACAGGAGAAAGCAGCACCCAAACTATCTGGAGGTTGGGAAGGGGGTGGGTTTACCAAAAAAAAAGTAGTATTTTATGGGATGTTAGAAAAATTTATTGAAATCCCGATTGAGAGGATGTCGAGTTCTTCCCATCAACTGCCATTAATTAATTACTCATGATGTATAGAATGTTTTTAGATTTGATTTGGGTGAATAGTTTCTTAAAAAGAAGTCCATATTCGAAATTTATTGTGATGAATTGCACGAAGGATTAAGATAAAGTATTTTCCCATGTAGACCTCTACTACAGAATCGAAGCTTATTTGATAGCAGGAAAGTATTCAATAAAAATAATTACGTATCTGTGTTATATCCACTAGTAGAATCTTGTCTCCTATTCGATAGTTTACGAGAATGGGAGCGAACTCTGACTCTTCCATCGTTAACGGCCAATGAAGTAAAGGGTAATAAATTAGAGTGCCCCATGGAGCGAATTAAGCCCCATTCGCCCTTTTACGCAACGAAATCGGAAGAGAAGGAAAAATAAAACTTAGTTTGAGACGGATTTCGGAATCGAAAATCAAAACAGAACGTATTCAGGTCGCGAATTTTCAAGACGGAAACTTTCCTACGGCACCTAAACTTTTTAGCACTGTTGAGAGTAAATTAGACTTTTATGATGCGTTTAACATTTTAAGATTGCAAGCATTGTTATCTGTAAATTTGTGGCTAATAACTTCTGTTAGGTAATAATCCGCTTTTTGGAATGTTACATAAACTGAGTGCATAGAAAGAGAATTTTGCTAATGACTTTTGTGTACTAACCCTATTGGATTCACTCACCTCAATGTTAACCTATGGAGAAAATGTGTCTACTATTTACAGCTACATAAAAGCTGATAATCCAATAAAAATGGTGTTTTCAGGTAGCCTGAACTTTTATGCACCTTACAACAGGATTCATTTTATGAATTTCGCCCCCCCCCCAAAGGATTTATGAGCAATTAAAACACACTATACCAGATTTTTCCCCCCGAATAACTTAAATTTTGAAATATTATTTGCACTTTTTTAACGAAAAAACTAAAAATGCCCAAAGGTGTAAAATTTCTCTCTATATTATGTCATACAATTTTTTTTAATCTTTCAGTCCAAAGTCGGCAATCCTTAGATACATTTTCTCCATAGGTTCTATTGAGGTGAGCGAATCCAATAGGGTTATACACAGCAGCCCATTGGCGGCTCCAGGGGAGGGGGTAATAGAGGCAATTGGTCCTTCCCCTCCCACCTCCCCCCCCAAAAAAAAAGCCCGGCGTATTTTTTCCATAGCCTAAAATTATATAATCGTAGACCTAATACTAAATGAGTTTAAATTTAAAATGAGACGATGTTGTTTCTTATAGGTTTATATATATATATTAATATAACATATATATTATCTAATGTATATATATAGTATATATATATATAGATATAATATATATATATATCTATATATAATATAATATATATTTATATATATATATATATAACCCTAAGAGGCCGACGTTGCCCCACCCCCCAAATAAAAACTCTGGACTGGGGCCACCCCTGCAGCAGCCTTAATATATGAGTAACTTAAATGTGACCACATGTGATTTATAAATAATTAAATAAAAGCACTGATATGAGGATTTAATGTCACTGAGGTTCAAACTGTATGATTGCATAAAATTTAGCATTGGAGGAAAATTCAATTATTCTTAAAAGAAAAGGTCTGTTTTTTCGCTGTTCCATTAAAAATCGTCTAGAAAAACGATGTAAAATTAAAGTTTATAAGTTATCGTATAGGACGCAGCGGCGTTTAAGACGTACCCCATTTTTTCATACACATTTATAAAAATTTCTACATTTTTTTTTTCATGAATTTACATAATGAGTTACTGTACTAATTTTATAGTTATTTATGTCCATAAAAATGCGCATTGGATGAATCGTAACTTTAGATGTCGGTGGATTTGATGTCTATTCTACTGGAATGATTCCCCTTTCAGTAATGAAGCAAAAAATTACATATCACGAAACTTTTTTTACAGAACAGAAAAAAATTATGGAAACGATTTATTCGAAACCACTTTTTTCTCAAAAAAAATTAATAGAATACTTATCTATATATATAAACAGCTCCGTAAACTGACTGCTCACTGACTGACATACAACGCACAGACCAAACCGCTAGACCTAAAAGGCTGAAATTTTTGCATGGCGATTCTTCTTATGGTGTAGGGGTTGCACTAAGAAAGATTTTTGAAAAATTCTTTTTAGATTTTTTAAATTAAATTTTTAAGCTGTTTTAGTAACTTTTTTTAATTTGCATTTAAAATAACAATTTGAGGTTATAAAATTTATATCACGAGAAAGATTAAAAAAATTCCTTTAAAATGAAATCTTTTTCGAATCTTTAACTCCATTTTCTGATTTTTGGTGAATTTTAAAGATTAATTTTTAGAATTTAATTTATTAAATGCTGATCACGTGACTTCTTTTTCTGGTACTTTAAATAAATTTATCGTCATGTGCATAACACCGAAATAGGCAAAAAAAAATTTTTTTTCTTGCTAATGCGGCAGACGATTGGACATTATCCAAAAAAATATTGAAATACAGTAAAAGATATGTTCCTCAAACTGTACTATATTAACTATACTATATTCTTTAGTATGTCCTATTAGATTTAATTTGAATATTTTTCTTGTACATTATTTTGTATTTAAAAGTATCCCTTACGATTATATATATATATATATATATTTACATCAATTGTATACATTGATCGTCGTATTTATTACAAATATATATATTTAATTTTTTGGCATTAATTGCATACATTGACCATTGTATTTAATTTGAATGTACTCCGTAGCGAAGTGCAGGTTTTCAGCTAGTACATGTATATAAATATAAACCGGAAGTTTTAGACAGGCTGAAATTTCAACTCATAAATTTGATTATCGGCGCATAAAACGTACCCCATAATTTAGATGTATTTCGTTGGAAAAATGTTTGTTCTATTCTCTGGCAAATACTTTAGGGTCTGGTACCTTTTAAAGGCCAAGAGACTCCCCAAAGTATTTTCAATCATGAGTAGTGACAAAAATAATTTAGTCAGAAATATGAAAAGTTTGCTGTTAGATAAACACTCTTTGTTCATTATAAATATGGCTCTCAATTTTTTTCTAGCTTGAAGAGAAATTTTTTAATTGTTTAAAATTTTAACCATTATTTTTTTCATTGTTATGTCATTACGCGCATGATATCACCAGAACTGTTGAATAGAATACCGTGAAATTTTATACACGAGCACTATAAACATGTATCATTAAGGGGACGGTGGACCTTTATTTGAGCAAATCTTGTCATTGTAATATTGACTGTGTTATTGTAAAAAAATATATGCATTTCTGTAAATTAATAGTACCAAAATAGTTTTTTTCAATCAAAAATCATTTATGAAGCTTCTACGAAGTCATTTATTAAGGGTAAGTGTAGCAATAAACTTTAAATCCGTTTTTCTCAAAACAGAGTTTTCAAGGTTTTTAGAATTTTTAAATGCTCCATGATACTTAATTTTTGTTCAAAATTCATGAATTGATAAGGAAGAATCCTGATACTGTTTACAAAAAAAACTGGGCATTCATTTTACAATTCGACTTCATTAAGGTAATTAAATTCGATTTATAACGTATTAAAAGGTAAAATTTTGAGGAAAATCGGGATGGAATTCAGACAAAAATTTGCCAAAAATTAACTACTCAAGGGATTAAATAATGAATGGAAAAATTTGTTTGTTATACAGTTTTAAGTAATTAAAATACAAAATAGAGGAAATATCTCAATTTATTTCGCAAGGAGCATTTTAAAATTTTGGTTATAAATTTTAAATTTTTAAAATTTTTTTAAATTGTAATGAGATTGGAAATTTCTTTTAAGGTATTCAATATATATATATAGTGAAATGTATATATGTACAAGATTTCGTATCTCTATGATGAAAAGTTTTTAAAAAAATTTTAACATCCACCGTCCCCTTAAAATGACGTACTATTATGTCATTCCTACCTTAAAATTTTAATTACAGAAAAATGTATAAAAAATGAAAAAAAATTAAAAACCTTTTTTCCCTGTGAAGAACTAAGAATTTTGAATTCAAAGTTGGTCATTTTAAAGATATATAACATAACTTAATTTTAAAACTAAAAAAAATATGTTTAGTCATAAATATACCGACGCAAGTCTGCACGCAATGACATAACATTGAAAAAATACAATGGTTGAAATTTTTAAAAAATTAAAAAATTATCTTCAAGCTAGAAAAAATTGAGAGTCATATTTATAAAGAATAAAGTGTGTTTAACTCGCAGTAAAATTTTCATATTCCTGAATAAATTATTTTCACAACTACTGATGATCGAAAATAGGGATATCTTTGATGAGTTTAAAAGGTACCTGACCCCTTTTAATTGTTTTAAAGTAAGGTGTCCGTAATCGAATTGTCCTCAATCGCTAACAGTGCCCCGTGATCCTAATTTTAAAAATATATTTAAGGATGTTTTATCCTCATAATTAAAAATAAATGAACTGTCAATATGCTCTCACATTGATACAGATTCCCAAAGGTCTTAAACCAATGAATCCTCAACAGTAAAAGCGTGTTACCTATCCATAAGAACAGAAAACAGTGTACGTGACTTTGTCAGGTGAGCAGAAACTCGACAAAATGATCATGAATACGGTAATGCCATTCAGTGTGATGTAAAAAAAAAAACATATCGGTGCACGTTCAGGGTTTTAAATCAAGGTATCATTTGTAGATTAATTCTGTAAGTTACAGGTCTTAGATTTCAGAATTAAATAAGAAACAAATCAATATATTGGATTTAGATTAGGATTTTCTGAAGATAAAATTACGGAGCGAAAATGGATGGCAATGCCTCTTTAAAGGATTGTTTAGAAAAAGGAGGGAGATTGTTAGAATTTAATCGTTTTTATTCCTAGTTTAATACATAAAATTTTAGCTGGGCACATTAAGAATTCTTTCAAATAAGATGAATGGAAGACACGATAGATTGAGATTTCTTTAATTTCTTTAACAGTACAAAAATTACACGTAAGAAATGCATATTTATCACTCCAAATAGAGTAGAACTGGGCTTGACCTTTGACCCATTCCTATTAGATGCAGTAATAAAAGGCCTGTTAATCGAGAATATATCGATAGAAATGGAGGAAACTAGATGAAAATTATAAAATACTTTAGGTAATTGGGTTTTGAGCTTGAGTAGGCCGAATGAATAATCAAAGTTTATTGAAGAATCGGCAAGAATGATGAAATTTACATAATTTTATTTTTACAGTTGGGCGGATAGGAGTATTATTTTAGCACGAACTTCCCTCACATTTATATTTTAAAAGACGGCGGCTTCAATGTATCAAGTATCATATTTAAGTTTCAAAATGATACTTTATGTTGAGCTTCGGTGGTACAGTTTCATCAAAAATAATCGATCAAAACTCCTAGATCAGCGGTTCCCAACCTGTGGATCGAGACCAAGGGGGTCTCAAGCTATTTTTCAGGGGGTAGCAGGTATTTAAGTTTCAAAATGATACTTTGTGTTGAGCTTCGGTGGTACATCAAAAATCATAGATCAAAAATCCTAGATCAGGAGTTCCCAACCTGTGGATCGAGACCCCCAAGGGGATCGCAATTTATTATTCGGGATGGTAGCAGGTATTTAAGTTTCAAAATGATACTTTATGTTGAACTTCGGAGGTACAGTTTCATCAAAAATCCTAGATCAGGGGTTCCCAACCTGTGGATCGAAACCCCCAAGGGGGTCTTGGGGAGTTTGGGATTTTTTACACAAGTGTTTTCCTAGGAATCACCAACATCTTATCCAATTAAAATAATTTTTTAGCGAATTTCGCTCAAAATATTTGTCAGTATTTATTTACCACGAAACTGTAAGGCAGTGATGTTTTTTAAGATAAAAGTCTCATTCATAGAGCAAACCTAGTTTGTTAGAAATCTGCCGCTTTCATTGGGTGGTCAACGAAAATCGAGGTTACTTACTACGGACGGTACAAAGATTCTAAACGTCAGTTTGTCTTTCATTAGTCTGTACTGTGACTTTAAAATTACTATTGCTGTTTCCCAAACGGAATAAAGCAACTTTACTTAGGTATGAGTTTTTCAATTTTTATTTTTAAATAATTGTGAATCAATGCGAAGGTACGTGGTTTTTTTTTTTGTTTTGTTTTATGCGGTTCTGTTCTGTTCTTGCTTTTACACTCCTTTGACCGAGGGATGAGAATGTTTCTCCATGTTCTTCATTTTACAAAGATTTCATTTTTTAATTAAACATTTAGTTGGAATTTAAATTATGGAAAAGGAATTTTAGTATTTTTTCTTTATGTCTTAAAAGGCCTTTTAATGAAAATAGGGAGGTTGGGACGGGGGGAGGATGCATTATGCGTGGAAACCGTTGAAGGCGGTCGCGACTCGCTAAAAAGTTACACCCTCTAAAAGGAAACACTATCCTAGATAATGCTATTCTCTCTTCCTTTTTTGTAATTGGCGAGATTCTTTTTTGAAGATAACAGAAAATTGGATGACATGACGAACTGCAGCATAAAACTATTGAGAAGTTAAATTGCTGAAAGAATCCACAGCTTCACTGCGAAATGTATAAAACCACCTGTATGCGTAACTTAAGTGTCCCTAACCTTCCGAATTCAAATTTTTTTCGCATCTTTTGCAATGCTATTTCCTAGCTGAAATTTCTTCTAACAGGAATTCGTTGCGATTAGTTCCAGCGTAGTGGCGCATTTAAAATAAATGCGCATACCACGGCTGTAACTTTTTTGAAGTCATACTGGAATGTAAAAAGATTTAAAAATTTCTGATTTATAAACATATTATTGGTCTGATTGAAACGTATTCTTCTGGATAAAGTCCAATGAAAAATTGCCGATATTTGTCTCCAACAGAATTAGCGAAATTTGTAGCTAAAGTTATTTTGAAATGGAAATGTGTCTGGAAGGATGAATGACCTCTAATTTGCCACCAAGAGGTTGGTCAACAAATGCACGCCTACAGGTGTTAAGGGTGGAGGGCTTGGAGGATTCAAGGTAATAAAAATAAACTGCAAACAACTGCCAAAATAATACAGCTATTTTTGACAAAAATATCATAAATAGATAAAAGTAGTAATCATTATTTCTTTAGCGAGTAAGAATGAAAGATGCTGGAAGTACTTTTCCTATACAGATTGCATACTTCAGACGTTTTGTTAAAACTTATGAATAAACCCTAGGTTGAATGATGGGAAATTGTTGATCAGAAAGAGAAGAGTATTTTCACGTAGTCCAACAATCTTTTGTGGAATAAAAGGGAAAATGAAATGTTTGGGCAATAATGTGGTCACTTTCTGAAAACCCGAATCATACTAAGGTTTTTAGATTATAAATGTGCTACTGCTCTTCCTCTAAAATCCAGTTGTGGAAAGATTGATTGGATGCTTTTTTATTTTTCTCTTTATCATACTAGTAGTCATACAGACGGCCATCATTTCAAAAGGGTTTGACTTAACGAGGGAGCGAAAGCAATGCGTATTTTTCCCTTTCATCGCACTATTTGATAAATAACATGAGGTATATTACATTCCATTATAGCAGAGACATTGTTTTAGCGGACTTATCCCAACGGCAGACTAACGTAACTGTTCTGAGCACGTTTAACTAATGAAGCTTAATAAGGTGTATGTATATTGAATATGTTTAGGATTTTCGATTGGACGCAACCAAGTTGAGGAGCATCTCTCTTTTAATGATAGATAAATCAGAGAAATTTTGGATTATCCGATAAGACTATACGTCAATCATAAGATAGCATATAGAGGACTGCCTAAAATATTGAAGGTATAATTCCCATATACGGATCACATTAACCTTCAACAATATAACATCTAGATCTCATTACTAAAAGACAGGTTGTAAATTGCAGACATGGATATGTAAGATCTGTTAATCGTTAAAGGAGGAAGTAAAATGTAGATAGCTGTATTTCCTAGCCCGATATAGCACACGGTTCATTTCAAACTAATAACATACTTATCAACATGTTTTTTTTCAATGTGCTTGGAAATTCGTAAGAAAAAGGGAAAGCCAAAAAAGTGTCTATAAGGATAATTACTTTCAGGTAATTAAAATGTTGATTTCAGTTACTTATATTACCAATTCATTAACTGGCAACTGTCGCTTGAAGGAAGAACTCCAACTTCCGTGTCGTGTTTGTGTGAGTGTGGTGCGGCCATGGCATAATCTGATTAATAGGAAATAATACTTTGCGAAAAGCTCTGGGCAGACTGCTACCAACATATGAAGAACCATTAACAGATGGCGTAAGTCACGAATAATTTCGTTCATTTAGGACGATCTCTAAGATTTATTTTCTCTAACTTCATGAATATATTTGAAACAAGTGCTCCAGACACAAGTTTCCGCTTTAGATAGAATGAATGTGTGTGTATATATATATATATATATATATATATATATATATATATATATATATATATAATTCAGGGTATTCAGAATAACCTAGAGACATCACATAAAATCAAAAGTTGTAAAAGAAGAATTTTTTTTTCACGTGAAAGAACTGAAAGAATTTTTCTATGCTAAGTGGAGAATCATAAGACATCCTGGAAGGGATAGTCTTTTGCACTTTATAAACGGGACATTTTGCACATCTTAGCCTACGTGCTGCGGACAACTTGTGGGGATTTCATGAAGTACTGCAGACAACACTAAAAGTCACTTAAAATTTGACATTGTCATTGGAATTCAATAAGTTTTTTTATTTTCACTCACCATTATGAGCAATTTCAATTTATCCTCACTTAAAAAAAATAATTACATAAAATCTCAATTTCAATATCGAATTAAATTACTGCTTAGGAATGCGTCGCACATAAATAAGCGCGCGATATTGTCCTGACTCCCGGAAAACGCACAGAGAAAGTAAAACGGAAAATTTCGTCGCCCTTATATAAGCGTTAAAAGTAGTGAGAACTAAGCAGGCTAATACAACCTGCATACGACCTATGCGAGACTTTATCGCTTTAAAAGTTTCTCTTGGAAGCAAAAATATACTGTTAATAACTTATTAACAGTATATTTTTTCTCTCAAGACTGTCACGCGACCACTAACAAGAGACTGTCAAAAACTCGAAGTGAACATGTAACGGAGACACCAAGTCAAGTTTGTGGATTCTACGTCTTGGAGTTGTTCTTCTTCTTCATCCAAAGCGAGGGAAATTGTTTTATAGTTTTTATCTTGGAGCTCAACGTTCTTTAGTAAATGCCACATCGGCGCCCAACCGTCCCGTCACGGACAGAAGTTTGAAAAACTTCAGATCAAGGAAGAATAATACTGTGGCTAGAATACAGTGCACACGTAATACATGCAAATATAGTACCTGCAAAAGTGTCTGTAATAACAGTTGTTATGACAATACACTATGCATGAAACTATTGTAAAGTTTTCTGGGACTTAGGGTGTAGTAAAGGTAGGACGCATTTATCTAGTTTTTGAAAACTACAATTTTTGTTGCAGATGCATTAACTCTTCAATGGACACTGATTTACTATCGCCAGCCAATCTAGAAATATTAGTGAAAGTGAAAACAATTTATGTCAACGAGCAACAAAGTACGAAATTCGGGTGACTGGTGATAAAACGTTTTTTTCGTGAAAGACGATGTTATAATGGTTAATAGTTTATTACACTTTCTAGAGATGACATTAGTTTTAGACATTTTTTCTCAATCCTGTTGAAAGGAAAACTCTATTAAATGACTAAAATAAAGAAAAATTTTAAAATACGACGTTTTAAAAAAATGTTTGTATGTATGTTTTCTTTTTGAATGCAACTGAGAGCTAAAGCATCTATACTATGTTGGCTTCAGAGAAGGTTTTCACACGACTTTGAACAGTTTTCTTATCTCAAATTGAGAAAATAAGACAAAAGCTATTTTATTTATAGAAGAACTTTAGTTGTGGCTTATAAATGTTGTACGCGAAAGTTATTTTATTTTTAAATGTAACATGTCTGCAGTATTCTCCTGTCTTGCATTGTTATAATTTTTTTACAGATTATCTACGTATTATAACTTATATTTTTTATAGTTTTTATCATTTTAAAACTTAAGAAATTAGTTTGATTATTTTTATACCTGTGTAAGTAATTTCCGGCACTATGATCTCCATTATTTGCTTTAACTGCATATAAATACATGCTAGATTCTGAATTTCTTTTATGATCTCTTGAGACACTGAATAAACTAAGTTTTAATGCTAATCATTTAGAACTATTTTATACGATAATTTTGTTAATTCCTACTTGCGGCAATTCTACAGCACTCCAATGTGACTGGGACACATATTTTTTAAGAGAGATTTAAGAGGATGTACGTCGTCTTTACATTCCATGCTAAAAATCCTAAAGCACCAACACTTAGAAATTCTGATTCGCAACACAAGTAGCTATATCTTTATGCATTCATTCACCCACGTTTTACATTAAAAGATTGAGGGGAAGACCAGCCAAGTGGTTTTTCAATTTGTCGATACAGAGAGACGGAAATGAATGAATAGTTTACACAATCTAAGAGGAGTATGACTTCATATTTATGTTCTTCGGCATTTCATCGTATATGCCAGATGAAATTTCTTTCTAAAAAAAAAACAGTTGCGATTGTTGCTCAAGAAATGCGATGAAATAGAATTTTAAAGGTATAACCACTTCAGTTTTGTAGAAATAGATTTAAAACTATTTCACTGCATTTCACAACGATATATTTTAGAGTGTATATAAAAGAAATCAAGATTCTGAAAAAAACTTATAACTACAGTAAATCAAAATAAATTAGTCTTAAAGAATAATTAGAGTACTTCCATAGATGGTCTCATAAAACAGTAAAATCATCGTGCAAGAAATTATACAGTAATTGAAAGTGTTAAACTGGCATTCCCGAGATAATGGAAGCTAACGAACGGACTTTTTGTTTCCAGTATTTCGCAGAACACCAGTTAGACATTCTTTCCTTATATGTATCTCGTTTGTTGGTGCACGAGGCACTAGTGAAAGATACTCACCATCTCAGGAGCGGCATCGTCGTGAAGCCTGACTGCAGATCAGCACTTCGGTCCCTCGGCCTGACCTAGGGGGCATCGTGAGGTCTGGAAATGCATCACACAGTCTATTCCACGGGTGAAGTCTCGCAGAGTGGGTCAAAAGAACCACCAGAGGAACATCCCGACCGGGAATTTTTCTCTTCAGGCTCGGCGAGTATCGTTGACAGTCAAAAATATTTTCCCAATGCTTTCGCTTTCTGTTATTCCAACTCTTACCGTCAGGATTCTTAGGGGTAGGAATGCTGAATTCTTGTTATCCCAAGAAGCAATTATTCATTTAAAAAATTAACTACTAAGTCTTTTAACGATACTTCAGTTGTTTTGTACCTCTCAGCAACAGTTGCTACTCATCAGCTATTCAAATTTGTCCGATTGGTTGAAAGTGCTTATTTTTACCTCTTCCGTCAGGTCTCTGGAGATAGATTAACAAGTATTTCAACAAAACCAAACATTAGAAATGTTTTGAAAATCACTTTTTTACTTATTTTAGTTGTAAATAGTTTACGATTATAAGTAAACTAACTAAAACAAAAACTCAATTTTTTTTTCACCTCATAATTTAAAAACTTTTGTCTCACTCTGACATCTGTCCGAAAAGATTCACAATTTCTTTCTCATTCGTATTTTGCGTTACGAATATCTATTATGCATCCAAATAAGTCCCTCTGGGGGAAATGGCTTCTCTAATTTCTAATTCCAGTGCCACTGAAGGCATAAAAGGTGATATTTCATTAAAATCAAACCCAAGAGTTCTAAGAGTAGCAGCAGATTAACTTCCGCATTCAATAACAGAAAACTTTTACCAGATCCAGAGGATGCTGTCGATGGACATCATTTTGATATACGTATGGAATATTTGCACTTAGGTTTTAAAAAAATCAACTATTTATTTCTGGTTTCATTACCTAACACAGAGACACCGTTTTTATATAAGCGATAATAGATATCCAAAATGGTCTTATTTGAAGGTGATGAGAATGCCTATCTCAAATTACATGCGTGAGGAAATAAACATACAAATCCAACAATGATATCAAATTCCGAAATACTGCAAAGACATGACAGTAACTTCTCTAGCAAATTCTGATTTCAATTAAAAAGGCACAATTTACCTTTCTTTGAATCTCTGTCTTAATTATTGGATAAATCTTACCTCTATAAAGTCCTCTATTTCAGTGAACTCTTGTTTACTTTAAGGAGTCTCAGTACAATATCATAATCCTGTTTTCTGGACATAAAGGATTTTACCTGTGGCTACAAGAATTATTTGAACCACAAAATTTTTACCTGCATAGTTATATCTACATTTCAACAAAATAAAAATTAAATGTGACTTTTCCCTGAAATTCGATTTATACGACTATTAGTTTTGTCTGGGTAAAACAGTTGAGAAGCTCTCCAACGCACCCAATATTATTAAAAAATGTTATCCCTTGAAAAGGATTTATGATGGTCTTCAATAACTTCTTCCAGTTTTTTTTTAACCAAACAAGACCTCTTAAGAAACACCAGTAAAAATTGTTGATCTGGAGGTATCAACAATTACGTTTTAAACATGAAGTATCAAAACTGGAATGATCTTGTAGTCATAATTATTTTAAGTTTTCCTCCATCTTAAGCATCTAAAAACCACGCCAGCATATGCCTTTCGAATCGAAGTTCCAGTGAATGAAAGGTGGTTTAATCTGATGGTAGTAATTATTCCAACATGCAGCAGTAGGCATCTTAATAGAGATGTAGTTACAATCACAGGTCAAAAAGAGTTAACTTCATTGGACGTTGATAAAGTTTCCAACTTCAAATTAGGTTTCTGAAAACAGCACCATCTATTCATTTAACATGACGTTTTCAAAATAGTTTGCTTTTCAGGAAATAGTTACATCTGAATATAATGTCAATAACAACGATTAAATACTTTTAAGGTATAATACTTTAAAGGATCAAATTGATTTGATCTGATGGAAATAATCACTATAAATTGTTTAGCTTCGGGAAACAGTACCATTTATACATCTTACCCAAAACTATCCGTTATCGGGACAGTCACCATTAAGTTTCTTCTACGGAAGTAGCAAGCAACAGTTAGCATTCATCAGCAAACGATATAAATCACCAAAGCGGTACAACTGAGGGACTCCTTTCGATTGAACATCGTTTGAAGGGAACAACAGTTAAAACATTTTGTGGTCCGGTTCGATTGAGTGCCAATAATTCATCCCCAACTAAATATCTACACTCCCAAAGACAGCAACAGTTTTGCGCCGAGTCCAAGAGAGCTGTACAACAAACACGCGACCACACCGCGGAACTAACTAGAAGAGAGGTTTCAGAAGGGACCCGTGGACCACACCGGTCGACAGTCGTCGATCTTGCGCCCTCCTTCCTCTTGTACCCTCTGATGGCAAGGTCACGGTCGCGGGAGTCCGGAGTTGGGAAGGACCTCTTCCTGCACCCCGTTCCTTTCCCGGGGCGTTTGATGCTGTTGTGGTCGACCCCGAGGGATGCCCGCCTGATCCTTTCTCCTCCTTGCTTGTGGACCTCCTTGAACTCCTTTTCCTTTCCAAGGGCAACCGTCGACTCCAAGGTCCGATGGTGAGAGAGCGTCTGTACGACGGCGTTTTCAGCTCTGACGGGCGAAGAGGGGCTTCGGCCGACGTCACTGCGCATCGATCCGAACGCACGCCGCTCCCTCCCCTTCGCTTCCCCCCTCCCTTCATCCTCCGCATCCTCCGTGTGTGCATTTCGCAGATATCAGCGATGTGAAGCGAGCCTCGGGGGAGTTCAGAGAGACGCTGCTGACGGAAATTTCGAATGAGGGCCCACCTCGGAATGCAGGACAACGGTGCGACATTCAACGACCCTGCTTGCTATCGGCACTCTAACTCATACCTTGTGTTGTATGAACTACCTGTCACACAAGTGCCCCCCCCACACACACACATATATATATATATATATATGTGTGTGTGTGTGTGTGTGTGTGTGTCTTTTTTTTATATGTATATATATATATATATGTATGTATATATATGTATGTATTTATATGCATATATATATATATATATATATATATATATATATATACATGTTTATATAAGTGTATGTACAGATTTATTGATAAATGGTACTATAAAAGGAGAAAATAATAAAACTAACGGTCTAATTTGAAGAAAATGCATCAGAACCAATAACATGAAGGGATATTGAATCATTAGCTAGTAGATTTAACACTTTAGATGAGTAACAATAAAATATATTTCATTGTCTTGCATATCATCCTCAACATGAATGAATGAGACAAAAACACAATGATTCCGAAGAAATAAAAGTTAAATTAAATGTCAAACTTTAATTACTTGTATAATTTCTCGGGAAATTTTCTCACCAATACATACTTTGTTTTTGTGGATTTCTTTTTTTAATACCTTTTGTTGTTAAGTATAGGATTCTAATACTACAGTTTCCAAATAAAAAAATCCGGTTTTTCTCTTTTTTAGGATCGAAATGTGCTTTTGAAACAAACTGCAAGTTTTCAGTACTTACTTCGGGCTTCTTTTTAATCTTCGTCAGAGTTACCTACTTACCTAATACTATCTTTTCAATTTATATTCATTGTAATTCAAAATTGAGTTCTGATATTTATCAGAGGATGGAAAACAGTTAAAACAAACTTAAAACGGAGAAAATCGGAGAAGTTAAATTTATTTCCTGTCGCAGACCATTTCCACAGCTTTCCAAAAATAGACACTTTCAAATTTATGAAATGGATAGTTTGATTAGGAATATGTACATTTTTTGGCTTCTCAATAAAAAAAAATTATAAAAATTTGTATGAAACATTTAATATATGCAATGAAAAACTACAAAATAGAGCAATAGTCTAAGAAACTTGTTGTAGATTCGAATGACTCAAAAATGCATGGCTAAGTAACATACTAATTTCAAAGTTACGAACACAGTGCCATGCGAAATAATGCATGAAAATAGAACCTATAGAAGATAGAACTGAATGATAAAAGAAGCCAAAAATATCAAAATAGTTATGGCGTGTTTGATGTTCACATCTGTTTATCTTTAAGATCAGACCCTTGTTTGTTTAAAGGTACTAGTGGCGTCACTGGCGAAGAGGCAATGCATACAGATTTATCGATCTTTACTTACCTATGTCATGTTTATGTATTTCATTTTCTTAGATAACCTTAATTTAAATTTATATATAGAGAGAAAGAAGATATATTGAGATAAAACTAATTTCTTTACATCAACTTACCAGTTGAATCAGTTAGTAATAGAATTAAATAGAAATATTTTCACATTAAGGTAGAAACGCAGCTCTTTCCTGTGAAATACGAGAGCTAAAAAAAGTTGGAGTTAAAATTAAAAACATAAAGAAAAACCGAATTCAGAAAAAATTTAAATTAAGTTTAATGGTTTTGTCTTATTGTCAACAGGGACGACATTATCTTTAAATTAAGTTTTATTCCTGAAAGATTTGATCATCATGACCGTTAGTCATTGGAAATTCCTTCAAATACTTGAAGAAAAACCTGAAGCCAAATGAACGAAGCCACGGGAATTAAACCCATCGTATTGCTTTGCAATATATTAACTATGAAATTTACACACTAAAATACATCTAGTGCTGAAATACCAACTACGCGATTCTAAAAAGTAGTATAATTTTGCGAATGTAACCAACTTGAATAAAATAAAATAATATTATATTAAAAAAACAGTCATATCTATAAAATGATCGTTAAGTATATCCAAAACTCGTTACTGATTGGGAATATACAGTACTATGAATTTAAGAGAAATCTGTAGTAAAGGTAAAGTAAAAGATAAAATCATAAGTTTTAAAAAATTAATATAAATATTATTTTTAACTAACCATAAATATTGTTATTTTTAAAATTTTCATACGTTGTTTTAATTAACACCCAAATGCGATTTTTAATGGGATTTAATTTTAAATTAAAACGCACGTAACTGAGGTTTTCCGAAGCCGTAAAAATGGGGAGGTCTCGTTGAATCTCTGATAGAAAAGAAAGACCAAACCCATAACTACCATGGATATTAAAAAATAAAATTACAGAACTAAAATCAAGCACTTGATGTAAGCTAAACCTCCCCAGTTCCTAAAGCAAGTAATTTTCTGGTAGACAATCAAAGTACACTTTCTGTGAACACCATCTTAGCGTATTCATTTCAGCGTAATCATCATTTATCTATATATATAAAACAGTTCCGTAACTGACTCACTGACACACTGACATACAACGCCCAGACCAAACCGCTGGACCTAAAGGGCTGAAATTTTGCATGGCGATTCTTCTTATGGTGTAGGGGTGCACTAAGAAAGATTTTTGAAAAATTCTTCTTAGATTTTTTTCAAATAAAATTTTAAGCTGTTTTAGTGACTTTTTTTAGTTTACATTTAAAATAATAATTTGAGGGTTATAAAATTTATATCACGAGAAAGATCATAAAAATTCCTTTAAAATGAAATCTTTTTCGAACCTTTACCTCGATTTTCTGATTTTTGGTGAATTTTTAAAGGTCAATTTTTAGAATTTAATTTATTAAATGCTGATCACGTGATTTCCTTTTCTGGTACTTTAAATAAATTTATCGCCACGTGCATAACAACTGAATAGACAAAAAAAGATTTTATTTCTTTCTTATTCAGCAGACGATTGGATATTATCCAAAAAAAATAAATATCCCTTACGATTTTTTTATAAATATATAAATATAAATATATATATATATATATATATATATATATATATATATATATATATATATATATATATATATATATATATATTACATCAATTGCATACATTGATCGTCGCATTTATTATAAATATATATATTTTTTTTTGGCATTAATTCCATACATTGACCGTTGTATTTAATTTAAATGTACTCCGTAGCGAAGCGCGGGTTTTCAGCTAGTCTAATCATACACATAAGCATGTTTGCATCCTAGCAAGCACTGAATAATCTCGCGGTGTCATAGTTAAAAATTCTGAAATTCTGAAATTCAAACACTGATCGATTCCTGGATCAAACTAGGTTTGACAACGTGTTATTTAAATTTCTACAAAACTCATTTAAATAACTAGCTGAATGTCCGTGATTCGCTACGGAGTACATTCAAATTAAATACAACGGTCAATGTATGCAATTAATTCAAAAAAAATATATTTATAAAAAAACTCGTAACAGATATTTTTATAGACAAAATAATGTAAAAGAAAATATTAAAATTAAATCTAATAAAACATACTAAAGAATATAGTGCAGTTAATATAGAACAGTTTGAGGAATATTTCTTTTACTGTATTTTAATATTTTTTGGATATGTCCAATCTGCCGCATTAGTAAGAAAAAAAAATATTATTTTGTCACTTTTATGCACGTGACACAAAATTAATTTAAAGTATCACAAAAAGAAAAGAAACCACGTGATCAGCATTTAATAAATTAAATTCTAAAAATTAATCTTTAAAAATTCACCAAAAATTTGAAAATGGAGGCAAAGATTCGAAAAAGATTTCATTCTAAAGGAATTTTTATGATCTTTCTCGTGATATAAATCTTATAATCCTCAAATTATTTTAAATGCAAATGTGAAAAAAATTGCTACAAAAACAGCTTAAAAATTTAATTTTAAAAAATCCAAGAAGAATTTTTCAAAAATCTTTCTTAGTGCACCCCTACACTATAAGAAGAATCGCCATGCAAAATTTCGGCCATTTAGGTCCAGCGGTTTGGTCTGTGCGTTATCTGTGAGTCAGTCAGTTACAGAACTGTTTTATATACAGAGATTGGGTCTTTTTCTTTTCTTTCTAAAATTGTGCAAATCATTGAAAACACTCTAACTGGAGAAAAAATTTCTTTCCGCAAATAGATTGTAGGCATTATATTGAACAGTGAGTGGCAACTGGTGTGCCGCGGCATTTTAGGGTGCCGTGAGATCGGCTCGGGGTGCTACGAGATTTTTTTTCTTTTTGGATAAACAAAAAATTCTAGTAGGGGACTTCTAATATTTTTACACACTACGCGCACTTAAAATAAATATTAAGTTGAATGAATTACTCTCCCGCCAGACGATTGTTACACAGATCGATGCACTCGTTCCTGAGGATGAATAAGCTACCCTCACGCCCACAAATGTCAGACTTGATATGAAACATTTGTGCTCTAAGCATCCATCGCAATTCTCACATCAATAAACCAATACCCTCTTTAGCGATTTCTATTGTAGTCCTCTAGTGTCGTACTATACTGAACCCAATGGCTATTTTTGAAACTGTATTCATCTATCCTATTCTGGTGTTTGTTACTTATATTTAAAATAAAATATAATTACAAGATAAAAAGAACTTTTGATATACCATGTTTTTAAATTTTCTGTTGAATTATATAAACTTGACAATTCTATGTATTAATGAATACTTTAAAAAAAATTTTTTTGATGAATTATCCCATCTACTTGAAAGAAAATGAAGTTAATTGGAAGTTAACTTGCGTTTAAGTTTTCGTTCCCGTTCCTGCCGATAGATGGCTGCACCAGTCTATGAAACAAAATTAACTGAAAAAATTCAATTCTGCTTAAAGATGGCTAAAAGTATTAAAATAATGCATTTTCATCGTGTTCTGAGCTATTCTAGAAGTTTCAAATGTCTAGCGAGTCGGGAAGTTAATTAAAAATCGATTGCAAGATTTGTACCGGACAAACACACACAAACACAAACAAACAAACAAACAAGAAAGCGAGTTAATAAAAACATGGTAAAAATGGATAAAATCAACAATATAGTGATTATTTATTTGAACTTAAATTTGACATGTCCCTGATATATATTCCACTATAATATTGAAAAAAAGAATGAAAAAAGAACTAAATTTATAATAAGAGTGCCCCCAGTTCCTAAGGGTGCCGCAAACATAAAAAGGTTGGGAATTCATGATATTGAACAACCGTATTGATTTTTGTATAAACTCGTGATGTACTTTTATCGTTTCTCGACCGCTTCATTAATGATAACAGTGATGAAATATTATACAACTTTCAAATCTCGAAAGTTATTGAGGAATTTAATAAATTTAACGAAGGATTAAGTTCCTCAATAACGGTCCTAAGGAGAGAAAAAAAATTGTCCGGCGTCGCGAGTTATAATTTTGGCGGCGCGCCAAATCCAGTAGCAGTAAACAGTTAAACAGAAAAATACCAAAATGCGTAAAAAAAAGAGGTAAGCAACGACAAGTAATCCTACATTAATAACCCGCTGTAGTTTCGTTAGAAGAGTCTACCTGAAATATTTTTTTTTCTTCTGGACATTTCAAAAATTTGCTATTTGAGAGTTTGAGTAATTTTGGTTTTTAGGAAAATATCATTACATTACAAAAAGCGCCATTGGAAAAATTACCCTCGAAACTCAATTTTTGTGCCATGGCAACACCAATAAGGTCTTATCTGTATCTTTCTAGTAACAATGGCTTATCATTACTCCTAATAGGAATTATCTTCTGCTTATCACTCTTATTCACAAAAGGTGAATATGAGAACAATAAGCAGAAAATAATTACAAGATAAGTAGAACTTTTTATATACCATGTTTTTAAATTTTCTGTTGAATCAAATAAACTTGAAAATTCTATGTATTAACAAATACTTTTTAAAAATTTTTTTTGATGAATTATCCCATCAACTTGAAAGAGAATGGAGTTAATTGGAAGTTAACTTGCGTTTAACTTTTCGTTCCCGTCCCGGCGGATAGATGGCTGTACCAGTCTACAAAACAAAATTAACTGAAAATAACTGAATTCAATTCTGTTTAAAGATAGCTAAAAGTATTAAAATAATGCATTTCATCGTGTTCTGAGCTATTCTAAAAGTTTCAAATATGTAGCTAGCCGGGAAGTTAATTAAAAATAGATTGCAAGATTTGTACCGGACAAACAAACACACACACACACAAACAAACAAACAAGAAAGGGAGTTAATAAAAACATGATAATAATGAATCCCCATTGAACTATTGAGCAGGTATTTAAAATGGTATATTGGGTGCTTTATGTCTTACTTTGGACCTTGCGCCATAAAACCCCAACCAACCGACCTAATTAAAATGGTATTGCTCAAGGTACTAAAGATTTAATTACAGCCTCACATTCTACAGAAAGTTTTATTGCTTGGTTCCTTCCGACAAATTTAGGCGTTTATAAAGCCACCCCTGTTTTGTAAAAAGAAATGTCAAGTGTGTAAACCAGGGTTTCCAAACTTGCTTGGCCTACTGCCCCATTTCAGAGAAAAATAACTCCCCCCCCCCTGGAAAATTAACTTTTTAAGTGAACAAACAGAGACGCACTGACATATTTGCGTCCTTTTATGTAACTATATTTCTACCTATGTGCTAGAACATAATAAAGAGAGATAAGTCAAAAAATTTGAAGCTTGAAATTTATAAAATTACTAGCGGACCCGACAGACGTTGTGCTTTTCAAACGTTGTAAATCCAAAAATCATAAAATTATTTTAATAAACTATAAATTGTTTGGACCGTCTTGATGAAAAAATATGTAGAAAAAAAATTATTTTTAAAAAACCTTACACCACTCGATCAGTTATCACAACTCGACCTATCTTAAAATTAGCAAGAATGTGGACGAAATTTCATGAATATGGCTATTAGTATGACTAATCAATGAGCTGTACAATACTTCATAAGTTCCATAGAATCAAATGAGAATTGACAGTTTAAATTTGCAGGTAAGTTAATTGTTATTCAATCCACGTGTATACAGCATTAAAATTCTTGAAAATAAAAATAAAAATAATTCTGAAACACGATTGCAGAGCTGCCTACCGGATCCAATTATTGAACGCATGTGTATAAAAAATTCATGAAAATTCATGCATTAAAATTCATGAAAATAAAAAAAATTCTGAAACGCGATTGCAGCGCTGCCTACCGGATCCAATTATGTACCTAAACTAACCAAAGATCAACAACAACACAAAAATAAGTAAATTAATTAAAAAAATATTTTCTATCGGATCAAATTGTGAATCTAAACCATTCTCGAATCAACTTAATCGCACACACAAAATTTCATTAAAATAGTCCAGACGTTTAGGAGGAGTTCAGTGACAAACACACGGACAGAAGAAATATATATATATAAAGATTTATTAAAATCAACTGTAATGATACTCGCATTACACACAAAAAATCAAGGTAACGAAGGATAATACTGAAGTAAAAATTACGAAAACATCAAAACTAATCCTAATGAGAAACTTAGTGCATAAACTTAGATAAACTTAGTGCACTGCTTTCAATTTATTAATGTTTGGCTCTATTTTTGTCAGCAGCATTTTTAAATCCCCCAGATAACCTATTCTGCAGTCGGTTTCTGTTTTTTGTACAAAGATTTGGGATAGCACTGAACCCACGTTCCACCAAATACGTTGAAGGAAATGCAGATAAAAACTTTTGTACAATTGCCCATATTCCAGAGCAAAGTGTTGGTACTTTTTTGCTGTCAGAACTGTTGGTCGCTGTGTTTGAATTCCAAATCCTCATTTGTAGTTACTTCTATTAGTTCTCCTTGTATTTTTAGAGATTACGCTATGTTTGTTCTAGAAAAAAAGGTCCAAAACCAAATCGAGCATGTTCATATAAAGAATGTCTTCAAATCGTTGATTGAAAGAAAGGAGAGCCTCCAAGTGCTGACAATATATAATAAAGTCTTCATGATGCTTTTTTACTGTTGATAAATTTTGAAACTGCCTGAATTCCCCTTGTCCTAAATTTCGTCTGCACAGAAGTTTTGCCACAAACGAGAAAATAACAGTTTTTGTTTTGATTAAATTCAGCTCATCACCTCGGAATTTTTATCGTGTTTTTATTAACTCGCTTTCTTGTTTGTTTATTTGTGTGTGTGTTCGTCCCGTACAAATCTTGCAATCGATTTTTAACTAACTTCCCGACTAGCTAGACATTTGAAACTTTTAGAATAGCTCAGAACACGATGACAATGCATTATTTTAATACTTTTAGCCATCTTTAAGCAGAATTGAAACCATTTTCAGTTAATTTTGTTTTGTAGACAGGTGCAGCCATCTATCGCCGGAACGGGCAAGAAAAGTTAAAAGCAAGTAAACTTCCAATTATTTTCATTTTCTTTCAAGTTGATGGGATAATTCATCAAAAAAATTATTAAAGTATTTATTAATACATAGAATTGTCAAGTGTATAAGATTCAATAGAAAATTTAAAAGCATGGTATATAAAAAGTTCTTTTTATCTTGTAATTATTAATATGTTTCATTAAATTTACTAAACAAGTCTATCAAATAAGCTATGCCACGTTTGGAATCGTTTGAGTTGGCTCGTAAAGCGTCATCTTTGATTTCTAAGAACTCTAGCAATGAGTCAAAGAGTTTGTAAAACCGATCCAAACCGGCATCTTTCGATAGCCAATGAACTTCTGTATGAATCAGCATGCGATTGAATTCTTGATCGTTTTCAATACAAAGTTGACAATATAATCTGTCATCCTATGAATTGCTTCTGATTTTGTTGATTGCTTAAAAAACATGCTGTAATAACCTACGTGAGTGTTTACTCAGATTTTTGGCAACTAAATTTTGAGGATGAATGGCACAATGTTCAACGAATACATTTTGAACTACTTTTTTAAATATGCAATACGAACCCTTCCCCTTCCCCCTGTAGCATCCTACCATCGTTGTAACACCATTTGTAGCAATAGATATTTCTGAGAGAGGATTTCTTTTTCTCTGAAAAATTCTTCCAATGCATGAAATATTGATTCTCCTTTAGTACAGAGGCTGTTCACACATTTTTTAGACGATGTATATTGTATTCACAAAACTAAATTACATGAAATTCTTGTGTTTTAAATGTTCTATTTGACATCCCTTATTCTGAACTATCTTTCGACACCGCAATTTCCAGGATAATAATGCCTTTTGAAGTGTCAAAAGAGGTATTCTATCCCATTCCTCCTGAACAGCTTTCCAGAGTCCTGCAAGGGTTTTGGGACGACGTTTGGATAATGCAGATTTTAAAAGTCCGAAAGCACAAAAATCCATAGGTGATACATCGGGAGATTTAGTAGGGATATCAGTGAAGGGTATGGCCTTGATACCAGTTTATTGTTCCATTTCTTTTAGGAAATTTACAGTGAATTTTGATGTGTGACTGCTAGCTTTCTCCTGATGGAGTCTCACAGATTGATGGCACTGTGGGTAAAGCGATGGTATTTCATTCAGAAAAATTGGCGATAAATATGTTCCTGATAGTATTTGGAGTTAATCTTGACATTTTTTCCACTCTCTTTATTTTTAACTTGCCATTATAATAAAATCCAGCAACAATCATGAATCCCTTAAAAAAACTTTCTTTCGATTTTTTTAACCATGTACTTAAATTTTTTTCTCCCCTTTTATGATAATAAATGGCTCTATTTTTGTCGCAATCATTTAAATACACCCATGATTCATCTATTGTGACAATTGTTTTCCATTTTTCTTTGGATAAGTGTTTCTCATATAGAATTCTGCAGCGTGTCCTGTGTTCAGCGATATGATTTGGAAGAAGACGATGCACATTGCGTTTTTTCGCTTTCTTAAGATTTAAATCAACGTTTATCATTTTGTTTACAGTGGACACCGAGCATTTTAATGATTTTGCAACTGTCCTTTGACTAGGGGGATTTTCTTTTAACATTAAACAACGTACCTTTGGAATAGTCGAAGATGTCCGTTTTTTCCTTGGATACTTATTTGGAATTTTTGACCCACTTGAGGCTCCAATTTGACGTTTTTTTCCTTTCTTGTTGACGATATTACCTATCGACGCCTTAGATATCACAAAACCATGACTCTCACATCGTTTTTGGATAACGAAGTATGCATATTTCTTTTCGGAAAGAGCATAAATGTAGCCTTCGAACCACTGCTTTGTTAAAAACACCATTTTGAATAAGAACAAAACTTTCAAGCCGCAGAAGATAATTTTGACTTTTAAAAACATTGTACAATTGCAATTATTTCTTTTGCAGCAAATGATTTTTTATTACCGCTTACCAAAATCGTCTAAAAAATGTGCGAACAGCCTCTGCATCGGTCTGCAAATTTTTAGCGAATAATAATTCTTGGCAATTATTTTCTTATTTTATGAATTTCATATATGATAAAAGTAAGGCTTAATTTTCTGGAAAGGTTGACTCACCAAGTCGCATAAAGAACTGGAATGTTTTTTTAAATACTCACATAATCAGTCTTCAACATCTTAAGCCATTTCATCAGTTCTTCTAAGCACTGTATTATTCTTCAAAGGAATTTTCGTGCTAATATCAAACGCTTACTTGTGTAGCATTGTGCATATTTCCTCACTTTTACTAAAAAAATTCATAATACAAAACAATCTGACTAATTTTGAGCGTGTTAAGTCTTTAAGGGTAAAAAATAGAAGGTTGCAAATTCAGTGCCTCTATGCTCCACATGAGCATTTTGATTTCCGAGTTTAAAAGAAGATTTGATGACTTTGGACAATAAGATCTCAAGCCGATTTATTTTACAATCCTTTAGCAATGAATATTAATGAATAGGATCCGTCTCTATAACTGGTATTATGAGAATTGCAGACGGATCCAAATTTTTCTGGGAATGCAGGGAGAGGGAAGATGTTTGAAACATTTTGCCAAGAGAAGTATTCCCTCTTACGTCAGTTTAGTTTAAAATTTGTTCCATGTTCGGCAACAGTTATGCATGCGAATGCACCTTTAATGTCATACAACACATTAAGTCCAAGGAAAGAGGCAGACTTACAGATTTAAAAAAAATTTCACCTACGTGTTTCGTCATTCGAAAAGTTGATTTTGATGCCTTTGCTGCATCCAGTGTCCATCCGCAAGCATCTCGTTATTTTTTATTCTAATTTTTGATTGTTAAGAAAACCGATTTTCTGCTTTGTGCAACGGGGGGGGGGGGGGAATTAGGTCTCCTTCAACGATTTGATCCTTCAATGAGCAGTCACTTGAGAAGATAGTTTATTTTTCCAGGAGGATAGATAGTGATACAAGTGAGCATCAACGGGATCTCACCCCCTTGCCCTGGCCAAAGCCTAGAATGCGTTGAGGAGGAGATTGTCTCCAATCATCCCCCACTCTTTGCCAAATATCGACACTTGTCCCAAAGAGCTGTCAGTGTTCGAATAGGTGTCTCTTTCTTCCGATTGGAGATGGTTTAATATAAAAGCAGGGAGAAAAACTAAATAAGATAGTTGAGCATACGAAATGAGGGGTACTGCCCAAGATTCTCAGAGCTATTAAAAAAGGTCAAAACTTTAAAATTATGTCTCCGTACACTTCGTTCCATAGGATTCATAATTATTGATTGGGTGTTTCCTGCCTAGGGTTTTCCCGTAATCCTTGTGTCCAGTGTCTTCTGTATGTTTCAGAATTTTCTCGTCTTCATTTTTTATGCTTCCACCGCCCCTTTATACTCTTCCAACGCCCTCCAATCGCCCCCGAGGCTACTACCGAGCCCCTGAATCATCCCACCGCCTCCTGGGGGTTGGTATCGCCCACTTTGGGAAACCCTGGTGTAAATGAATGACAAGCAATGACAGCCATAAAGCACGAAAAAAAGATGTTCGAACACGCAAGTCAAATATGTAAACAACCAGTTACACGTAACAGTCTCCTCACTTGGCAACTTCACTAATATTGACGCCAAAGGGAAATTTTGGTACACCTATTTCGCCCGTTTGGAATTTAAAATATTGCGTTTTGATAGCCAAAAATGATATCTCAGCACTCATTTGAAGGGATTTGAAAAAAGAATGTCGCTCTCAATAATGACCACAAATAACCAGCTCTTCTTCTTCATCAGCACGACAGCCTGGTACAGGCCAAGGCAGTCCTAGTCGGTTTTTTCCATCCAACCCGATCAGAGGCCAATATTCTCCACCGGTAAATTCCAATTATCTTAAGATCTCTCTCGACACAATCCATCCATCTATTACACTGTCTCCCTTTTCTTCTAGTACCTTTCATTTTACAAAAAGTCAGTTTTTTTAACAGAGTCAGTGTCTTCATATCTATTAAACATGGCCGAGCCATCTGATACGATAAGATTTAATTACCCTTATTATATTTCGTTGCCTACATTTAAGGTATAATTCATGGTTATAATGAATTCACCAGATGTTATTTTCTCGCACTACCCCGTAAATTGCACGTAGAATCTTTCACTCAAAAACTAAGAATTTATTCTCATCAGATTTATTTTGGGGCCAGCATTCTCAGTCGTAAATAATAATTGGTCTTATTCTTTTATATCGATTAATTTTTGTATTTACAGAAATGAAATTTGATTTTAGTTGACATCTCAAACCACAATAGCACCTATTTTCCATCAATAGTCTGTTACTAATTTCAAGGGTGAAATCGTTATTATCAGAGATAATCGTGGCCAGATTTTTAAATTGCTTGACCCCCTTCAAAGGTGTAATTATTTATCCTAAGGGGGGGGGGTCATATCAAGATCTCTGTTATTTACAGCCATAAATTTAGTCTTTTCCTCATATACAATCAGGCCGATTTCTTTAGCAGAAACTTCGAAGGCTGCAAACGCCTCTTTAACAGACTCTCTTGTTCTACCGATGCCATCTCCATATGCCAGTAGCTGTATGGACCTCTGGAAGAATAATACACTTACTACTGACATTTTCAATAATCTCTCACAACTTCCATGGGTTTTACGTACAACCGTATAAGAAATAAAAAAATATTATTATTTTTTCCTGTTTGTGACTGAATCATCTAGAAATAATTACAAGATAAAAAGAACTTTTTATATACCATATTTTTAAATTTTCTGTTGAATCATATAAACTTGACAATTCTATGTATTAATAAATACATTTTTAAAATTTTTTGATGAATTATCCCATCAACTTGAAAGAAAATGAAGTTAGTTGTAAGTTTACTTGCGTTTAACTTTTCGTTCCCGTCCCGGCCGATAGATAGCTGCACCAGTCTACAAGACAAAATCAACTGAAAATGAATTAAATTCTGCTTAAAGATGGCTAAAAGTATTTTAATAATGCATTGTCATCGTGTTCTGAGCTATTCTAAAAGTTTCAAATGTCTAGCTAGTCGGGAAGTTAGTTAAAAATTGATTGCAAGATTTGTACTTGACAAACACACACAAACACAAACAAACAAACAAGAAAGCGAGTTAATAAAAACATGGTAAAAATGCTGGAGAATAAATTCTTGCGCCAAAATCCAGATTAATCCAATTTTATGATGTATTAAGTTTCCAATACCATCATGTTACGAAATAATAAGAACCTTGCTGCGTTACAGCTTGAAAATTAAAGTGTTATTTGCTTCACAGAAATGAACATAAAGCATCCTATTCTAGTAGCCAATATTCTAGTAGCCTTTATATTATAATGAATTTCGGAAGAGGAAGAGCAGCAGATATCACTCCCAAAAGAGAACTCAGTGGAATTCGAAACAAGACATTCGAAACAAGCCTGTTCGCATAGAATCCGTCAGCGCTACACGTGCTGAAATATATTTAACCAATTGCAAACCTCCAAACGATTAGCAACGAAACTGATAAGGCCTCTGATTGGTTTGAAATATGTCAATACGTATGATGCTGACGGATTCTATGTGAACAGGCCCTATGAGTTTCATAGCCTATTACAGCCTCATGTCAGGTACGCACAGTATAAACTGTGCGAACCTGGATGGTAACAAAACAGGGCTTTTAGAAGATTCTATCCCTGTACAGAAAATGAGCTAGATTAGTAATAGAACATTCTGAAGCAGTTTGGGATAGTTGTCTAATTAGACACAAAATATTAAACAGTGTAAGAGAAGATATTTGTATGCAATATCAAAGATATTTACATGTAGATATTTTTGTGTCTTATTATGCTTATCAGTGAAGAATTACTCCTAAATCACGATTAATGAACGTCCGCTTTCATCCAAACAAAAGGGGTAAACTAAAAAAATCTATGTATAGTTCCAGACACATTTGAAGGAATTTAGGCCCAACAATAACCATTTTCATCTAATCGGATACCTACTCCAGATGAATTATTTTACGGGAATTATGCTAGCGGTTAAAACGCCGAAGTGAGCTTTTGGTGAGGCGACGATTCAACTTTCATTTTCTAAGCTGAGTTCCTGGCTATTATGGAAGCTTTTCACCAAAGTCTTCTCTGTAATTCATTCTATATGTCCTCTCGTTTTTCTTTCTTCACTGCTTCAGTCGTCTATGAAACGTTCTATTAAATAGAAGATTAATGCGAAAGATAACAAAACTACAGACGGGTAGGCTGATTGTACCTGACAAGTGATATACCATTTGCTAAGTGAAGATATATCATCAATGACCATATATAACAGCTTTTTAAAGTATTAGTTATAAAACAGATACAATATCTCAAATGAAACTTCTGAAAATATATTTTACTGATCTGCAGAGAAATGAAATTTATAATTTCTCTAATGGATTTCAAACCACTTTAACACGTGATATAAAATACATCCATGAGGCTCGTGGATCCAAGATAAATTCCATTTTGTTTCTGAATTGAAGTTAATAATTTTTTTGAAAAGTATAATAAAGGTTAAATAGGTGTAGTTTTTTTTAGTTGAGAATATTTACAGTGATTAATGAAAAATCAAAATTTAAATTAAAATATCATATTCAATTCTACAAACTAGAATCATTATAAACCTTTAAAAGTAATTAGATTTCATGGATAAAAACTGCAACTTCGGAGTAGGCATTAATTCACATTAATTACATTGTATAAAGTCACTAAAGTTTCAATATTTTCACAGCACATTAGGCAATAGTAAGGCATCATTTCTTCTTTTCTATATTTGCTTAAATTATTTATCTTCTGTGGTTCACTTAATGCTAGAAAGAAGAAGAATCTCTTAGGAACATCTTTATAACAAGTACGAATATTCTTAAATTGGGAAGAACTATTTATAAAATAAAAAATTTATGTTAATTTAACATTCGTAGTTTAGTGTATAATCAACAGTAAAATAACAACAAATTGAAAACTGGATTTGCAGCTGAGTTTTAGCCTCTATCAACAATAGTAAGGGCCTGTTCACATAGCAGTCCGGTAGCGGAAGCTTAAAAGGAAAGATGGCGCTGAGATGGAAATAAACCAATTATAGGCGTTAAGAATTTCATTGCTAATCGTTTGGAGGTTTGTCATTGGTAAAATATACTTCAATACTTTAACGCTTCCGCTACCGGACTCCTATGTGAACAGGACCTAAGTCAAGAAGTTTTTTAAAAAATTTCAGGTAGTCTCTTCTAACGAAACTACCGCAGGTAATTAACGTAGGATTACTTATCGTTGTATCCATATATGTATGTATGTGTTGTATATATATATATATATATATATATATATATATATATATATATATATATATATATATATATATATATATATATATATAATGTATGTATATATATATATATATATATAGGTGGTTATCAAAATAATGCAAACACCTATCAATATTAGTAGTGTCTATGAATGTGCTTCGTATTGCTTAGAAACGAGTCTGGCCACCGGTATTTTTTTATATAATATAGAGTATATATTACTCTACTATCAGGTAGCAGTAATGAAGCTAAGGGCATCGTGCTTTTGGGGGGAACATCGTAAAATGTCAAATCTTGCAGACCTTGAGAAAAGGGCAAATTGTTGGAGCGCGTTTAAATTGGAGTATCTGTTACTGCAACCCCCAGGCTAATGGGTGTTTTCCGAGCTATAGTATCGAAAGTTGTGATAGCATACAGAGTGCACGGAAAAACATCCTTTGCCAAACAGAATAGTGAACGAAAGGGAGAGCTGGTGAAAGAGACGGACGAGGTATTGAAGCGGATTGTGACATGAAGAAAGAAAACAATTGCAACCAAAATGACCGAAGAGCTCAATCTGCATCTGCATGTTCCGGTATCAACCATTAGAGGCAGAAGGGAACTTCATAAACAATGCATTTACGGTAGAGTAGCTATTTCCAAGCCACTTGTAATAGATGCCAATACAAAATATCGTCCACAATGGTGCACAATTGCAAATCCTGGTCGAGTAATATGTTGAAAATCGGCATTTGGTCCGACGAATCATTGTTCACATTGTTTCTCGCAACAGGACATGCATATGTCTGGAGAACACCTGCACAAGCGTAAGATTCAGGCTGTCTCATCTCAACTGTCAATCATGGAAGTAGATCTATCAGAGTTTAGAATGGCATCTCATGGTTTTCTTCAGACCCTATTGTAACCATAAAAGGGAGATTGAATGGGAAGGACTAATTTTAGCTTACCAGGTCCGTCCTATGGGGCAAATATTGTTTCTTGCAGGAGATAGCGTTCTCCAGGATGATAATCCCCCTATACATATAGCGAAATCTATAAAGTATTGGATTGAAGAGCATGAAAAAGAAGTCAAATATCTTATCTTGCCCTGTACAATTCCTCCGACTATATATCATCCAACCACCGAAATCTGTATAAGGGGATAGATAAAGGTATCGACATCCACCATAGCATCTCTAAAGGATCTATCATTATTTTTCCCTGAAGAATGGTATAATATATGCTTAACCACTATTTATGACTTGTATAATCCAATTCCAAAGTGAATCAGGTGGTATTACATACAAAGGTGATCCTGCGCCGTATTAATAAAGGTTTTCATGATTTTTCTTAGTGTTTCCATTATTTTGATAACCATCTGTGTATATATATATATATATATATATATATATATATATATATATATATATATATATATATATATATATATATATATATATATATATATGTATATGTATGTATGTATGTATGTATGTATATATGTCAAAATTTTGACGTTGTTCCGAGCTATTTGTATGTAGATGTCGCTTTTGTAAGTATTTACATTTTTCAATATTCTTCTGTTGTTTCTTCCGCTCTGTGTGGCAACACTTCGTTTTTTGGCGGTTGTTGTTGCTTAGCTATGTGACAAACGGTCGCATAGTTTTTGTTCTGCAATAAACTCAAATTGACTTCATTCCGCTTTTAATTTTGTTTCTTTAACACACCACACGGTCGTGTTCATTTGGTCCGTCGTCTTTTGCCGGAGTCATCGGCAATCTATGGATATTTCGAACAGTCATTGAAATTAATTTGAATTCCGTCACAGTTCGGAACGCATTGTTAGGAATAACGCTTTCGATTTCGCTGCCTGCATTTTTCGTTGAGAGCGGAAGTCATTTTTTTAAATTTTGTTTGATTGAAAGAAGATTTTGTCTGTCTTCTCGCTGCTGATTTAAAAACTTTTCGAATGACTTTTTTATTGAAGTGCTTCATTGGAACTTCGAGTGTTTTGATTAGTGCCAAGGATTAGTACACAATTTCGTCGCTTCTTGATTGAAGGTAAGTCTTCATTCATTTATTATTTTTGAAAAATGGATCTCAAGTTACTTTTAACACAAATGAAAGTTGCAAAATGCAACTTAACAAAGTTAAAAGATAAAATAAATTCTGAGATCGCACAAGCTGATGTTGCAAAAATTGAGCTTTTCAAATCGAAACTGAACAATTTAACTAACGACATTTCGAATGTTTTTAATAATATTTACAGTAATTGTGAGGAAAAGGATTTTGATAGTTATTTTGTTGAATGTCATTCATTGCAAGACATTACAGATGAGCTTTATTTGATGATTGAGCGCAGAAAATTAGGGAATACTAGCAATGAAAGCTCAAGTTCGGTTAGCACTAGGTCAGATTGTATTGAAGTTAAATTGCCACATTTATCATTGCCAACATTTTCCGGTGACATGATTGATTGGCTAACTTTTTTTGACTTATTTAACGCAAGTGTGCATAAAAATGTAAATTTGACAAACGCACAAAAACTTCAATATCTTAAGAGTTCGTGCAAATCAGATGCGCTGAAAATTATTCAAGCTATTCCAATTTCAGATAGTAACTACAAAATTGCTTGGGATTTGCTTGAAGATCGGTATTCGAATAGGCGTGAACTTATTAATACATTGTTTAAGAAACTCATTAAGCAACCGAATATTGGCGATTCGTGAAAGGAAATTTTGAACTTGGTCGACGTAACGAATGAGTGTGTACGTTCGCTTACCGTTTTAGAACAAAAAGTAGATGGATTTGCCGATACACTTGTAACTCATTTAATTGTTGAAAAATTGAACAAAAACACTCGAATTTGGTATGAACGACAATTAAAAATTGATGAAATTGGAACACTTGAAAATTTACTTTTGTTTTTGAAGGAACATGCTAGAATGCTACAGAATAGCAAAACCAATATGAAGGATTTCAAGAATAATTCTAAGGTCACTTCGCTTGTTTCTTACACTGATATAATATGTGCTTATTGTATATAATATGTGCTTATTGTAATTGAATACTGAAGAAATAGTTAAGAAATTTTGGTCCCTAGAAACTGTTCCAGATGAAACAGTTTTGTCTAAGTCAGAAATTAAATGTGAAGAACATTTCAAAAATACACACTACAGAGACAGTACCGGCAGATATGTTGTTAGATTACCCTTTAAGAAACCTTCGTCAAATTTGAGTAACTCTAGAGAGTTAGCTCTCAAAAGATATATGCTTCAAGAAAATAGGCTAGTTAACAAACCGGAAGTACACACATTGTACAAGGAATTTCTTAATGAGTATTTAGAATTACGCCATATGGAAGTTGTAACTAGTTCTGAACCAACTCCTTCTTCAGTGTACTACTTGCCACATCATCCTGTCTTGAAGCCCTCTAGCACTAGCACAAAGCTTCGAGTTGTTTTTGATGCCTCAGCTAAGACATCCCATGGATACTCTCTCAACGATTTGCTGTATGTTGGTCCTACAATTCAACCTGAATTGTTTGACATTCTAATCAGATTTAGAACGCATACTGTTGCTATTTGTGGGGACATCGAAAAGATGTACAGGCAAATTCGCTTAAACCATGAAGATGCCGATTTCCAGCGCATCTTTTGGAGAAATGATGCAAATAAACTCATCCAGGAATATAGACTTTTGACAGTCACTTATGGCACGTCTCCTGCACCTTATTTAGCAACTCGATCGCTTCTTCAACTTACTCTAGACGAGCAAGATAACTACCCAAGTGCATCCAGGGTTGTGAAATCTGATTTTTATGTTGATGATTTGCTGACTGGTGCTTCTTCAAAAACAGAAGCAAAACAATTAGTTCGTAATATTGACTCACTGATGCGCAAGGGTGGTTTTACGCTTCTAAAATGGTTAAGCAATGAATCGGAAATTTTGAAAGAGTTACCTCTTGAACTCAGAGAAGATTCAAACCACTTGGACATTTTGAAAGATCAACCAAGGAAGGTACTGGGTATCAATTGGCACCCCCATAGTGACACATTCGATTTCAAGGTTCTTCCATCTAGTACCTTTGCGGTAACTAAAAGAAGTGTGCTTTCAGAAGTCGCAAGACTGTTTGATCCATTAGGCTGACTTGCACCAAGTGTGGTTTTCGCTAAGATATTTCTCCAAGAATTATGGATTTGCAAGGTCCAATGGGACGACTTACTTGATCCCCAAAGAGCTGCTACTTGGACTTCATTTCATAAAGAACTAAGCTTACTTAACATTCTCAAAATTCCTAGACTAGTCATAATTGAAAACTGTCACAAAATTGAATTGCATGCATTTTGTGACGCCTCGGAAAAGGCGTATAGCACTGCTATTTATGTAAAATCATATTCAGATGAAGGAAGTAAGGTTGCATTGCTGTGTGCTAAAACTAGAGTCGCCCCACTCAATCATTGCCCAGACTTGAACTTTGTTCTGCCTTATTGCTTGCGAAACTGTTAGGGACTGTCATGAAATCTTTAAATGTGCCATCTCAAAATTGTTTCGCTTGGTCCGATTCTACCATCACACTCTCATGGATCGCTTCTGAATCACGGAGGTGGCTTCCCTTTGTAGCCAATCGAGTCTCGAAGATTCAAGATAGCATACCAGATGTGAAGTGGAGTCATGTTGAAGGAAAATCTAATCCTGCTGATTTTGCCACAAGAGGTTTACAACCTTCTGAATTAATTGATTGCGATCAGTGGTTTCATGGACCAAGTTGGCTCCAAAATAAATTTGAAGAACTTTCGGAGTATGAGCAGCCTTATTCCAATCTGGACAATGAAAACATACTCAAAGAAGAAAGAAAAGGCTACGTTGTTAATTTTGTCAAAATTAGTGAAGATTCATTCCTGTCTAAATTTTCATCTTGGTTGAAACTTTGTCGCATCACAGCATATTGTTTGAGATTTGTGAACAACTTTTTGAAAAAATCCAAAACGAGAAAAGAATTTCTAACTAGTGAAGAACTAAATGATTCAATGTGTGCTGTGATAAGAACTTTACAGCGTTCTGAATTTCCTGAAGAAATGGCAAGTTTGAAGGCTGGGAAAACATTGAAGTCTTCCAGTCGAATACTTTCATTAAGCCCGTTCTTGGATCAGAAGGGAATAATTTGTGCTGGAGGATGCTTAATGAACTCAGAGCTTTCCGAAGATCAAAAACACCCGATACTCATCCCTCAGAAACATTTTATCTCTAAACTTATCATAAGACATTATCACGAAACTTATTTGCACGCAGCCCCTGCACTTTTGCTTTCCTTAATCAGACAAAAATTTTGGATTATCGCAGCTAGATCAGATATCAGAAAAATTGTTCAGCAATGTGTTATTTGCTGTAGACATTTCGCTCAAGTGGCCAAGCAAATGATGGCAGACTTGCCAGCATCCAGGATTACAGCTTCACGAGCTTTCCTTCGAGTTGGTTTGGATTATGCTGGCCCATTCATGATAAAACATAAATTTGGTCGTGGCCAAAAATCATTTAAATCTTATGTTTGCATTTTAGTCTGTTTCACAACTCGAGCTGTCCATCTGGAAGTTGTTGAAGATCTTTGCTCTAGAGCTTGTTTAGAAGCATTGAAGCGATTTATTGCAAGAAGAGGAAAGCCAAAGGAAATATTTAGTGACTGTGGTACGAATTTTAAAGGTTAAAGCAAAGAAATTCGTAAATCCTTCTTATCATGTCAAAAAAGTGAACACCTTCAAGCATTTTTGTCTTCAGAAAATGTAAAGTGGAATTTTATTCCTCCAGGCGCTCCACATTTCGGCGGACTGTGGGAATCTGCAGTTAAGTCCATAAAACATCATCTTCGAAGAACAATGGAAGCAGCAATCTTAACTTATCCTGAATTCACGACCTTAATTACTCAGATTGAGGCATGTATGAATTCCAGACCGTTAGCTCAGCAATCTGATGATCCCACAGATTTATCGGTTCTCACACCTGGTCACTTCCTCATTGGAACTGCTCTCACAGCTCTGCCAGAAGAAAACCAACTAGATCAACCAAGGTCTCTTGCTGACCGCTGGAGACTTCGTCAATTAATTTTCCAACATTTTTGGAAACGTTGGAGCAAAGAATATCTATCTCAACTACAACATAGAAATAAGTGGAGAAAATCTCACGATAATTTATCTGTGAATGATTTAGTTTTGATCAAAGAAGACAACATCCCTCCTCTCCAATGGAAATTAGGCCGAATAACTCATGTCCACCCCGGCTCTGATGGAAAGGTTAGAGTTGTAAGCATTCGCACTTTAAATAGTGAAATCAAAAGACCCATTGTCAAGATCTGCCCATTACCAGTGAAACATTCTGAATTTTGACATTTTGAACTTTAACATTTTGATCTTTAAGCTGACCCTTGATATTAATTTTAGATTTTCAATTGATATCTAATTTCATTTATATTCCTAAATATTAACCTTGTTTAAAATTTGTTATTAATCCTTTTGTTTAGTTTTTTTTAGATTTTCAATTTTGTTTCTTTGAAGCCCCTGAGGGCTTCAAGGCGGCCGGAATGTTTCGAGCTATTTGTATGTAGATGTCGCTTTTGTAAGTATTTACATTTTTCAATATTCTTCTGATGTTTCTTCCGCTCTGTGTGGCAACACTTCGTTTTTTGGCGGTTGTTGTTGCTTAGCTATGTGACAAACGGTCGCATAGTTTTTGTTCTGCAATAAACTCAAATTAACTTCATTCCGCTTTTAATTTTGTTTCTTTAACACACCACTCGGTCGTGTTCAGACGTATTTTGGTATTTTTCTGTTTAACTGTTTATTACTTGCCCAAGCCATACAGAATGGATTTGACGCGCTGCCAAAATTATAACTCGTGACGCAGGACATCTGAAATTTTGCTTCCCGGATGACCGTTATGGAGGAATGTAATCCTACGTTAAAAGTCATGCAGAACATTCATTAAAGTCACTTTACTTTCTTTACCGCAGTATGCCTTTTGGAATTCCTAGGGGTTTTAACCAATTCAGCGTTAATTTTAACCAATCACAGCGTTCAACGTAATGACCCCGTGATACGTCGTCACGGTACGGCCAATCACGGGTCACAGTACAGTAACAATCTCGAAATCAACGAAGAAACGCTCTCACACTGGAAGCAGTGTGAACAAGGCTTAACGCAATATTTTCGAAAATCACTCAATAATATGAATTAATAAAAACTGTGCGTGTGACTCTCCCACGTTAGAAGTAAAACTTCATAACATATACATAATACATAATACACTTAAAGATCGAGTTATACACACTACCGAATTCCGGGGTTATCGTTTCGGTGTCAGTCACATGATCATTTCTTACTCGGCGCAATGGCTTTGCATTAATGCCAAAAAAACTGCTTTCTGTTCGTCTACTTATGTTTTACGCGATATCCTTTCTCCAACTGATGTTCCATGCCATATACTTTATTTTTAGCTTGTCAATTATTTTGAGACAATTGTTTAATCAAAAATTATACTAATGCTGTGTCAAAATACATAAAAATATTTTGGTTGAAATTTGTTTTATATGTTATAAGTTACGCAAAAACACTAATTTAGACAAGTTTAGAACAATATCATTTATTATTACTCCAGATTTACACAAATGTAGTGAACAGTTCGTATCCTATGCCGCTTAGCGCTGTTTTGATCGATTTCTAAGTTTTCCGCCAATCACGGGAAAACTCAGACACCCGCCAAATCGCAATTATAACAACATACCTAAGCGATGCCATTTTCTCGGTTTCAATTAGAAAAAACAAATTATCAAAGACAGACAAAAAAAATGAAAAATCAGTGCATATTATACATATCTAGATATATATTATAGTAAATTCCCAATATACGGTACCATCGCCAATTTGGCGATGGGAGACGTAACCAAGATGGCGGTTCCATCTCAGCTGGAAACATAAAATTTATCTTCTAGACTAATAGAAGGAAGTGTTTCTCTGTCTGTGTGCGGCCTCCAGACGAATCTATGGCACATACAGCCATGAAATTTGACACACAGGTAGTGCAGATGATGAGTACGTGCACCTCGAAGCCCGAATTTTAAATTTATTCTGGAAAAATTTTTATTCAAATTTTTATGTAAAATTTGGTACTATTTGCGCTAAGGTCCGCAAGATGGCTTCCGCATTTTTCTGTTTAATTATTTACATTTTACTTAAATTCAATTCAAGCAATACTTTGATTAGTTTTTATTTCTACAGTTATTTATTCTATGTAATTTATACTATTTTAGTTTTTTAATTGATTTTGGTTAACAAAATTGAGATTTTTTTTCTTTTCAGCTTTAGTGGTAAAATGATTAAAGGATGAATCTACCTAAATTCTGAGATGTGAATAATTTTTCACATGCTTTAATTTATATGCTATTTATACTGTGTTTAGTTTTTAAACTGATTTTGGTTAACAAACAATCAACAAGTCGTCCTTGCTTCTCTTTCTGTTGCCTGTCCAGTGTCCATGTTCGTCCATACAGTGTAATGGCCAGAGATACTAAAGCTCCGGCAGGTCAGGGCTAGTTTGTTTGAACCTTTTTGCAAAGTTACCTTATAGTGTTGTGTCTGCTGAATTATATTGTTGAGTTTTAATAAATAAATTTCATGGATACTGTTCGTGCGTCTCTTCTCTGGATCTCCAAAGTGTATGTAAACCTGCTTGTGTTGCCCAACTACGAATCTCTCCACCGCCATGACTACCAACTTATGGATTCGCATATCCTGTGTTTACCAGCGTTCATGAATTCGTGATGTGCCGTTCTTGCAAGCGAGAACCATCTCCTCCACTACACGATGTGGTGTTTATTACTTACTTACACACAATATATATATATATATATATATATATATATATATATATATATATATATATATATATATACACTGAATTAGGGATACCTACCTAGTAACGAGTTGGGCCTCCTCTGGCCTTGATAACGGCTGCCACACGACGAGGCATAGATTCAACAAGTTTCTGGAAACGTTCCACGGGAATGGCTTGCCAAATATTGGCTAAAGCTGTCCATAATTCAGTAAGGTTCTTTGGTGCTGTGTGATGGCCTTTCACGCCTTGTTCCAAAACATCAAAAAGATGCTCAATAGGATTTAAGTCTGGGCTTCTAGGTGGCCAATTCATGACAGGGAAGTCAGAGGAATGCTCATCCAACCAGCCAGTAGCCAACCGGGACTTGTGAGAGGTACAGTTGTCTTGCTGGAAAACTCCATTACCGTGCGGATAACAGAACAGCATAAACGGATGGAGGTGATCACCCAGCAACTCTACGTACCGAATTGCATTGAGGGAGGTTGGTACACGCACCAAAGATCCCAAACTGTGCCACGAAAAAACACCCCAGACCATGATTGAGTCACCATGCCCTTGTACAGTTCCAGCCAGGCATGCAGGATCCATGGCTTCATGAGCCTGACGCCATATTCTCAGCCTCCCGTCGGCGTTAAGTAGTCGGAATCGAGACTCATCACTCCATGCTACTCGTTTCCAGTCCTCTACACTCCAGTCTCTGTGCTCTCTTGCCCAGGCAAGACGTGCAGCCCGATGGCGAGTATAGAGCAATGGTACTCTCGTAGGTCGACGTCTCCCGAAAACCATACGGTGAAGTGAGCGTTGCACAGTCCGTTTACTTACTGTACGACTGGCACCGTCATTAAACAGGGTGGAAATTTGAGCTAATGTTTGGCTTCGCTGGCTACGCACAATACGCCTGAGCCGTCTCTCACCACGCACTGTAAAGGCTAATTGTCCTTTGCAGTTTGCCCGATCGCTAGTTTTTTTTTCCACCATCCATGTATTCTTGGTATACTCTTGACACTGTCGACCTTGAAAATTCTAGCTGTCTGACGATTTCGGAAATTGAATGGCCCATGCGTCGCGCACCTACGATTTGTCCGCGATCGAAGGCGTCTAAATCAGGCAGTTTACCCATACTGGCAATTCCAACAACTAATTCAGAACAACCACAGTACGCGCTATATATGCAGTTACCACAGCGCCCTCACTTGCGCATACATGATGCGCAGCGCTACACAATTTGCATAGGCTTTGCTATCCCTAATTCAGTGGCACTTCAGTGTATATATACATATATATATATCATGGTTTTTTTAAGGATAGGTTAATTTAGGGGAGCGAAAAAGGGGATTTTTCAGAGAAACTCAGGTTAAAATGCTAAATATAGAGATACTTCAGATAGAAATCGGTTATAGTTTGTTAAAAGATCAACAGAGGGCACCATCTGATTGACTTCGCAGAATACTTTATCATTGGGAGGGAGAATTATAGCACATCGCAGGCGGTGACGTAAAAAGTTATTTATAGAGTTTCAACTCGGTTTCACATGGGCTGTCCTGCAAGCTCATCATTTCGTTGGAGCGAAAATAAAGCAGACGAGGCAGGGAGAGTTCTCGAAAGTTCTATGCAAGCTAAACAGGTTTCTTTTAGGCACGCTTGCGAACAAAGAATAAAGGTTAGAGACATGTAAGCTTCCAAAGGGTGTAGACACGCCGTTAGGCAGACTTAGATAATTGGGTAGGGACGGAGTAAATCGAAATGGGCGAAGAAGGGATTTTACATTAATAGATGTTTAGGCATTATGAATTAAATAGTGAAACGATAGCATTCAGAATGGAGGTGAGAAAATTTATATGGATTTAATAAACATGTTTCGAAAAGTTAATGGACTGGTATTTGGGTTATTCGAGCATAGCTAACTGCATTACTGAAATTAATCAAGTGTGAATTATATCCCCAACGGACCATCGACTGCAACATTCAGATTAAAACTAGTGAACTGACGATTTCGTGAAGTGCGTTATAAACACGTGTCTTTTATCTATACTAATAAAAGGAAGTGTTTGTCTGTCTGTATGTGGCCTCCAGACAAATCTATGGCACTTACAGCCATGAAATTTGACACACAGGTAGTGCAGATTTTGAGTACGTGCACCTCGAAGCCCGAATTTTAAATTTTATTCTAGAAATATTTGTAATGATGCGCCTTCGAATGTGTGTAAAATTGCATAAAAATTAAGAGGTTAAATTGATTGAAGGCTTTCACCATTACATTTATTTGTTAAGTTTGGAAACGCCGGCTGAGCAAGACAGTGTAATTATAGAGCGGAGCGGTCCTGTTTTATGACTTGGTTAACGAAAGGAGTTTATGGTGGTTTCGTGTATACCACCAATATTGTAGAAGCCAAGTTAATCAATCTAAACTCATTAACAAACTTAACAACTTTATTCACAAAGTAATAGTATAGGCAGACTACGCCGACATACACAACATACTTAAATTATGGCGCGAACCTGCTTTGATAAAATCAACTTTAAACATCTCGAGAGGTCTAAAAGAATTTGTGATAAATCGTAAATGAGGGAGCCATCGCCTCAGCCTCAACTTAAACACATCAGGCAAACTGACAAATGACTAAAACAAACAAACCGAAAAAACTTAAGAACCTCTGACTCCCATCTGTCTGGCTATGGCTTATAACTGCTTACGCAGCCAATCAGAGTTTGCTATGACGTTTGCTGCTTCGAAGCGATTCAATGCATAAGTTAACGTGATTCATTGAATATTTAATTAGTAATTAATCTTTCTAAAATGTAATCGGAAAATTTATACCATGGAGCACCACACACTCCCCCCGTAGAGAAGATTGAAATTTAGTTTTAAAATTTAAATCTAACAACTGGCTTTGAAATTCGGCCAGATTTAGTTACTGTATTTTCCTGTAGGGGAATGTGTTGTTTCTCAGTGTCTCCATGTATTTTAGTTAATACATAAGCAGGCTTTACACGATCAATGCTTACAGATTGAGGTTTACCCTTGATACAAATAGTCAGTGTCTTTGGTTTTCTTGACACGACAGCATATGGTCCTTCATATGGTGGCGCCAAAGGAGGCTTCACATGGTCTGTCCGCAGGAACACAAAATACAAAATGTGTACAGTCCTTGAGATCCTTGAAGACAAAAACTGGTGGCTTGGCATGTCTTCCTGTCGTATTTGGTGTCAAGTTGGTCATATGGGAACTCAGTCTCTGCAACATCTCAGCTGGCTCGTCCTTCACCGGGTTACTCTGAAAAAACTCACCTGGAAGTCTTAACAGACCACCGAACACTAATTGTGCTGGGGCAGCCTTCAGATCCTCCCTTACAGTTGATCTGATAGCCAGAAGCACCAGTGGTAGAGCATCAACCCAATGTACCGGATCTACTGCCATCAGAGATGATTTAAGCACTCGATGGAATCGTTCCACCAATCCATTGCTCTGTGGGTGGTATGCCGTAGTCCTGCTGCGCCGGATCCCCAAGTACGTTGACAGCCTATTAAAAAGTTGAGACTCAAAGTTTGGTCCGCGGTCTGTCGTTACCACCTCGGGAATACCATAACGAGCTATCCAAGTAGATAAGAAAGCATCCGCTATGGTTTCTGCCCGTTGGTCCGGAAGTGGCACAGCTTCAGGCCATCGCGTCTGGCGATCCACACAAGTCAGCAGATACCGGTTGCCTTTGGATGGAGGTAGGGGCCCAACTATATCGATGTGGACATGAGAAAACCTATTTGTTGCGACGAATGTCCCCAGAGGCGCCTTGTTGTGTCTGGTCACCTTGACTCGCTGGCACTGGTTGCATTGTCTACACCATTCTGCACAATCTTTCCTCATGCCCGTCCACACGAACCGTTGTTGGATGAGTCGCCAAGTTCCTTTTACACCAGGATGTGAAAGTTTGTGGTTGGCTTCAAAAATCCTCCGTCTCCATACTCTAGGTACAAATGGTCTAACTAGGTCGTGAGACACATCACAATACAATTTTCTTTCACAGGCAGGCAAAGCAATTAACTTTAACTCAAGACCTCTTACCTCCTTTGAACGCAACATTTGTTGTAAATCGGGATCCGTTGCTTGATCCTCGGCAAATAAATTAAAATCAATTGAACTATTTAAATTCAAAGTGTATATTCTGGATAGCGCGTCGGCTACTATATTTTGTTTTCCTGGCAAATATTGGATATCTTCAGTGTATTGGCTAACAAGTTCTAAGTGTCTAACCTGTCGAGGGCTAGCACTTGTTAATTTTTGGTGAAGTGCGAAGGTTAAGGGTTTGTGATCAGTGAAGATCGTGACTGTTCTTCCTTCAAGCATGTGCCTAAAATGTTTTACTGCAGAATATACCGCCAACAGTTCTCTATCAAATGCACTGTATTTAGTTTGAGTGGGGGTTAATTTTCGTGAAAAGAATCCTAATGGCTCCTCACCGTCCTTGGTAAGTTGAGAAAGAACGGCACCGACTGCTCGGTCCGACGCATCGACAGTTAACAATAGGCGTGCGCTGGGAGCTGGGAATTTCAGTGCATTTACCTCTGAAATAGCTTTCCTACAAGTTTCGAATGCATTTATTAATGGTTCTCTCCACGGTATTGGAGTCATATCCTTTTTCTTTCTGTTAATTATGAGATCAAAAAGCAATGCCTGTTTCTCCGCAATATTAGGCAAAAAACGATGATAAAAATTTAAAATTGCTAGAAAGGTCCGAAGTTTACTGATATTGTTTGGGCGAGGGTAATGCTGTAATGTTTGGACCTTTTCAGGTAGCGGCTCAATTCCCTGCTTTGAAATTTGAAAACCCAAAAATGGTATTTTGTCAACTCCGAATATGCATTTCTGGAGGTTTAAAATCAGGCCATGTTGACTTAGAGTTGAAAAAAGTATTTCTAAGTGTTTTTTGTGCTGTATCTCGTTATCAGAAAAGACAAAGATATCGTCAAGATATGACAAACAAAAATCCAGGTCTCTAAGTATGCTGTCTAGATAACGCTGGAATGTGTTTCCACTGTTTCTCAAACCGAATGGCATTTTCCGGAATTCAAACAAACCTATAGGGGTTGTCACCGCGGTCTTAGGAATGTCTGTAACCTCAACCGGAATCTGATAGTATGCTCGAACCAAGTCGACTTTCGAAAAAACCTGTTTCCCCCGTAATCCCATAACTACATCATGGATGTGTGGGAGGGGGTAGCGGTCGAGAGTTGTGACCTTATTGAGTGCCCTATAATCTCCGCATATTCTCCAAGTTCCGTCCTTTTTCTTCACAAAATGAATAGGGCTGGCCCATGGGCTTTTAGAGGGCTGAATAACACCCTGTTCCATTAGAGCTTTAAATTCCAACTTCAATGTTTGAAGCTTCTCGGGATTCAACCTACGAGGTCTCGAAAAAATGGGTTGTCCTGTGGTTTCAATACAGTGCGTTACCGGAAAGTTTTGCAAATTATTATTGCAATGCACATTTGGATTGAAAAGTTTTGGAAATCGCGCTAGAATTCTTTCGTATTCAGTTTTCCCCTCCAGTGGAGTAAGTTTTAAACTAGGGCCAGTCCCTGGATATCCCGATACTGCTAACGCTGTAATGTTATCTGTAACTTTTTTATTTTGTACATCCACCAGGATACCATAATGGTTAAGGAAGTCGGCTCCTAGAATTGGCGTGGTAATGTCTGCCACCACCAAATTCCAACTGAATGCTTGACGAAGTCCAAAATCTAACTTCAAATTGACTGTACCAAATGTTTTGATAACAGAGTTGTTTGCAGCATACAATTTTAAATCCTGCACAACTCTATTTCTTGTTAGCTTTTGGGGAAAACAGCTTAATGCTGCCCCCGTGTCCACTAAAAACTTAGCACCTGTATTTTTCTCGTAAATAAACAACCGGCTTCCGAAACCACGCTCATCTGGTGCCGGTATTCCAGATGTGCCTAGGCGTTTTCCGAAAAATTACATGGCGATACACATTTTTTAGCTAACCTTCCGAACTTCCGGTGGTACCAACACCTTTCTGTTGAAGTAGAAAAATGGGGTTGAGATCTAGCTTCATTCCTCGTTTTACTGCGGTCACGTTTCTTAAAGTACCTAGAACGACCGTTGTATTGTGTACTTTTACTTTGCGCCTCCAATTTAACTATTCGTGATTCTAACTTTTGCAATTGTGTTTGAGGGGTTTGGGAATCAACGGGAGCTAAAAACTCTCCCGAGGTTTCATAAACTTTATCAGCTACTCGAGCAAGCTTTGAGTTATCTTGCATATCGTCCACACAAGCACTTAAAATTTGTCGGATGTTAATGGGTAATCTCTGTAACCAGAGTTCTCGCAATGCGGTATTATTAAGTTTTCTCCCATTTAAACTCTCCATTTCGCAAAGTAGCTGTGAAGGTCTTTGATCCCCTAAGCATAATCCACTAAATAACTTTTTAAGTTTCAAACTCTCAGATTCCTCATAATAGGATAAAATGCTATTTTTTAGAGTGATGTATGCATTTTCTGAAGGGGTATTAAGTACTATATCGCGTACACATTTAAGTATTTTTGTATCCAGAGCGGCTATGATTGAATGAAATTTTGTAGAATCCTCTGTTATACCCGCATTTTTAAATTGAGCTTCCACCTGTCGGAACCATAACGCAGGATCAGCCTCCCAAAAAACCGGGGCTTTAAATGCCACCCTACATATGTCGGCATCCACATTCACATTAGTATTAGGCATTTTCCTTTCTTTTTTTTTAAATAATATGTATGCAATACGAAAAAATACAGTTTATACTTTTGGGAAATTTGTGTATATATTAAAAGCGTACTTTAAGCTATAAAAATACCAAAAACACTATCACACAAATGAGCATTCTTCTGTATAAACATTACATGCAAATTTTCTTTGAACTCAATCAAATATAAACACAGATTACAACTTCAAGAGGTCAAGAGTTAAGGTCAAAAATTATAGCCTACCTGCACCTGTGTTGACGAAACCACTTCAAAATTTGCGCTGATGAACCCTGCATCAAAAAATTTATACTGCTTCAAAACTTGCAACGTCATCCATTACGAAGTCATCAAAAAGGGGGTGTTGCAAACAAGTGTTCGGTTTACTCTAGTAGAACTGTCCAAAAGGTCACCACTATATGGTGGCTCGTGTATACCACCAATATTGTAGAAGCCAAGTTAATCAATCTAAACTCATTAACAAACTTAACAACTTTATTCACAAAGTAATAGTATAGGCAGACTACGCCGACATACACAACATACTTAAATTATGGCGCGAACCTGCTTTGATAAAATCAACTTTAAACATCTCGAGAGGTCTAAAAGAATTTGTGATAAATCGTAAATGAGGGAGCCATCGCCTCAGCCTCAACTTAAACACATCAGGCAAACTGACAAATGACTAAAACAAACAAACCGAAAAAACTTAAGAACCTCTGACTCCCATCTGTCTGGCTATGGCTTATAACTGCTTACGCAGCCAATCAGAGTTTGCTATGACGTTTGCTGCTTCGAAGCGATTCAATGCATAAGTTAACGTGATTCATTGAATATTTAATTAGTAATTAATCTTTCTAAAATGTAATCGGAAAATTTATACCATGGAGCACCACAAGTTTACGACGGCGGTGTGCACGAGAAGTTTGATTCTAGACGAGATAAGCAAGGCTTGGAGCCGGGGTTGACGTTAAGGGACAATACTCTTTGTATAACAATTTATGGCGGTCGGAGCGGAGTGCGGAACCGCAAACAACTTGGGAGGTATTGCGTGCTGATCTGTTGAGGACGTACGCTGGTTAAGAGAGGCATCCAATTAGATGAGAATTGAGATGACCAGGCAAATAGAAATGTTGCAGGATCCGGAATGGCTGAAAAGTTTTATGAGATGTAGAGATCACGGAAGAGAAAGAAGTGATGAAATATATATATATGGGAGTTTGAATTTTAAGGGAGATTTTACTTGTCGGGTTGAGCTAAGGTTCCCGAACACCTGCTTTGACTAAGAGTTTTCTAGTCGCGTCGAGCTTTGGGTTCCTCGCATCTCTGCATTTGAAATAAAGCTTGTTGAGTTAAGCGGAAGATTCTCCGTACTTTTAAATTAGACTGAGTGTTGCCTTGAGCTACGAGTGTTCTAAAATACTAAGGCAACTGAAGAAACACATGAGGCAAGATTGTTGTGGTTTGAGCAGTAGACGGCCTGATACAAACGAGAAGCAAGTGGTGTTTGCTCCCTGCCCTGGAAGGAGCACGGACCCCAGCGAGACGAGTGGACGGAGTCAACGATCCGCGAGTGTGTCATCTAAATTGAGTCTAACCGCGTAACGCCCATATCACTCAGGTGGCCATTCCTGGCAACAGATGAGTATCGGTTTCATCGAAGAATGAAGAAGTTCAGACATTTGTTAGAAATCCCCGCCCTCTCATAAAATCCTGATGCTCTAAATCAAACCTATTGATGACCATTTTTGAAGGTGAATAGGATATCTTTCCGAAATAGCTCCTAATAGGAAACTCAGATTGGAAGATGTGAAAAATTGAAACAATTGTCGTCCAAAACAAAATTTCTCGGGACGATGTGGCAGAGTGATGAGAAACGGAAAAAATAAATGGAACTGTTCCGGTGAAATCCTGATGTATGTCGTGAATTGAATGACTTAAGATAAACATCCGTAAAAAAATTTTTAAAAAAATTAAAACGTCAGTTGAATCATGTGCTTTTGTTTATGATATCATTTAGCGGTCATTTACCTAGTTAAATGCAAAGGCAAATGGGATGCACTGTGCATGTTGGTTTAAGTAAATTTCTATTGAGACTGCAGGATATGCATTCGCCGCGTGCTCGAACGGCGTTATAGACAAGGGGCATATAGAGTCACAGGTTTCAGAAGTTTTTTGTTTTTGTTTTCTTACTTTCTAAAAATCTATCGCAGCTGCGCAGTATTCTCTCAAACTATGTATTGTTTACTAACATGCCCACGGTCAATTGTTAAAGACAGATATGGATATAGCGAGTGACCAGAATTAAAACACCCCTACGGCGCATGTTCCTCTAGTAATAATCAGTTATAAAAATTCCCATTTTAGCGTTAATTAAAACCTAACAATTTTGCAAAGATTCAAACGCGATCAAGTACCGGCAGAACACTATTGAGGGCGAATATAAAATCTGGCGCAAACGCACGCACATAATTTCGCAAACGGTTGAAGCGTATCCAGAGTTGAAAGGAATCTGTAGTGAAAGGCGACTGTCGACCTGCACCCAGACAAATTTTTATCTAAAAGACTTCACGCGTATTCATTCGGAACATTTTTTTATTTGAATATTTTAAAATAACAAATAAGGCTTTACCTTATTTTGTCTACAGCATGCAACCTATTTTTTTTTATTCGTTGACCTTTCTAGACCGAAGTGTGTTTGCTGTTTTCTTTTATGGTAAAGGCTGAATGCTAGTTTCTTAAACAAGAACAAATGCCCGGCTTTAAAAAATTGTACAATAGAACAGATGGGTCTCTGATACGGAAAGATGAATATGAGTCAAAATGTAGTGTGATTATGCAATAAAATTTGCTTTTCCTTCTAACAACGAAACCTAAATTCTTCGAAGTAAGCATTATTTATTGTAAGTCTGTAACAAGAGACTGTCATGACCGAGATTCGAAATCGAGCCTCCTCATCATGCGACAGTTCAATAATTCCTCAGAGGTATGTGACGAAGTCTTATCTTGGCATGTTTGCCTCATATTACTACCTGTTTGTACGCAAATATTTTTATTTATTTTTCCGTATATTCATCATGAACATCTGAGAAAGGATATTAAAAATGAGACTGTCACATTTCCAGGAAAGTCTAACTAGATGATACACTGATCTCCATATCGTAAGAACCAAGATTCAAGGCTTAGGCCTGGCAATCATTCGTAATAGTGGCAGCCGACAGTTGAAAGAACAATACTAGACTGTTAAGGTAATATACGCCAAATATGCATGGCGAAAAACAAATGCAGTATCGGCCAAAAAAACATTATGAAGATAACTAAAGTATCAGGACAACATTTTATGTCGCAGACCTCATAGAGGAGAGAAAGTAAGATGTGAGGTAAGATGTGAGGCATGGCATTTAAAATGAGACTTTTCCACATCATACATCAAGTACAATTGATTGATACTCCAATCTTCAGATGAAAAGACCTGTGGTTCGAAACACGGCCTCGGCAGTCGGTCGTTACAAGGATATTACTACACATTTGCATACAGATTTATCAGGAGCTGTTTGCAACGGCCAGTTCCAATATAACGAGTAGCTGCCATGCTCGGCAATCGAATTTTCGACTCGAAACGTTGCTTTCCCTACTAAGTCATCCTGGCAGCGAGGGGAAGTATTAATTTGGTTCAGGAGGAAATTACTAAAAAAAAGTCAGTGTAAAATAAATGCAGAATTTCCTGCGAATGCGAGCATGCAACATGCTACATGCATTCACTTTTTTTTCTATGCTTGGACGGAGATGCTCTTAATTCAACTTTTAGAATCAGAACTTTTCCTAAATAAATGCGGTCTATTTTGGTTACGATCCATGTATGGTTAAAAGAGTGAAAAATACTAACCCATCCTCCGACTCCGAACAAATGGCCTTCTCATCAGACAGAAATAATAGCGCAAGCCGGTAACGCAATCGCGTGATGCGATGAAAACGGTCATTTCGGCCTCACCTTATCGAGTTAAAAGAGCGGAGATGATGGGGAACACCTCTCGGAATGAAAATAAGCGATGGTGGAGAGCGAAAGGAGGAATTTCGAAGATAACAGCCTGCCATCAATATCGCGGCGAGAGGTTCTTTGGACTTATCACGTTCCGCCTGGGGTGGGTCGTCAGCACGTAATATTCGTTTCGAGAGGAACTTAACTGACTCTCGGAATCGTGCCATTTTATTTACCGTCCGTAAAAAGAAAATATCGTCCCTGTTTTCAGAGCCCGTTAGGGAGACATAAACCAACGAAAAGGGATTACAATAGATATTATCGACACTCTCTCGTCCTCTGTCTTTTAGAGATTTTTTGACATTTGGCGAGAAGAAGAATCAAGTAAAGCCAGTAAAGCCTTGATGCGATCTGACAGAATTAAAAATAGGATCGTATTGATGGAAATGTATGTCATTATAGATCACATGTATGATTTTCAACGTTTTTGAATACTTTCTACTTCTAAGCCATGTTCCTCCAAAAGGTAGGTTTGGATTAATCCGTGCCAGAGATAATAGTCTTACCAGATGAAGCAAAGTTTAAGACTTGAAACAGCCAATCACAAGGATTTAACCATTAAAAATTAAAAGTGTCTATTCTAGCTTTAAGACATCTTCAAAACAGGGGCATAGTCATTTTTCTTGGTAGCTTCAGGAAGGACAATGCCAAACTTAGGTATACGTTAATAGGGAAGAGAATTTGAAATTGCTCTACTGTGTGAAGTCGGCTCCCCAATAGATGGCGCTCTGAGTCCGGCACAGTCAGCTGTCATCTAATGTACCTCACGTTGGTGGTGAATGGTCATGTGGGCTAGTAACACATGCTTCGAGTTTCGAAAAACGTTGAGTATTCATTCAAAATTTACGTGGTATATGATGATTAGATGTCTTGTTCCCGTTGTAAAACCAGGTGGGACAGCAGCTATGTAACTGAAATTCACTGTACATTGGGAAAACTGTTTTACGGCCCCACACGAATTTGTCACCATGATAAGCACCGTTAAAGAACTAAAAGCGTTGAAATTATGACATTTCTAGGCCTTATTAGAGTGATTCCTTTTATGTTTTCTGTTTTGAATTATCTTGGGAAAATGTCATTCTTGACAATCGCGAGACAAAAAATTTACCTATCATAGAACAAAGTGACCTGTGAACTCCGCCGCTTTTAACTGCTTTAACATTAGTTTTGCGAAAGGGATGAACTTCTAAAGTTTTTTTTATTTTTTTATTTCATCTGTATATATTAAAATAATGTTTATTTAGGCAGCTAAGATTTACTAATTTATATCTCTCATATAAAATTAGTCGCACAGTTAAATATATATATATATATGCATTTCGACCGGAAAAAAATGATTGGGAACTCGACGTTTGCTAAGTTTTCGTTACACATGCTAAAACATGTATGAGACAAGATGGTGCCCCGACATCCTGACTCTCCGGACGAAAAGAAAGACCGTCCAGCTATTCTCATAGTTGTTTGCACTCTGTGCGGAAAACCACATGCAGTCAAAACCACATACAGTCGGAAAACCACATACTCGTCTGCTTCGGTACTCGTCGCATTTAGACACGAAAAAATGCTTCGGTGTTCGACTTGTTCTCGGTGCTCATCACACATGCTAAAACATGTATGAGTGGGGTTTTAAAACTTAAGCTGCAAATAGTCTATCACAGAGAAACTCCTCCAGCTTTCAAGAGAGAAAACGGGATAAAAAGGAAATTAAGTGTAATGCGGAAGACTAATGGCAAAGCCTGGTTAACTGGGCAGTTCATCATCGAATGGATGAAGTGTTTGGTCCCAGTGTAAAACTGATCACCCTCCAGACGTAGAGGACGAATTGCAGGAGGAGTTTAATTTCATAACAATGAAGTTCTTGCCCCCTAACACAACTACTCTGCTCCAGTCTATGGACCAGCAGGTCATCTCAAACTTTTTAAAACTGTATACCAAAGCCCTCTTCCGGCTTTGGGATGACCTCAGATACTGAGTTGACACTGAAAGATTTCTGGAAGAACCATTTCAATATCCTCCACTGCATCATTCTGATAGGTAAGGCCTGGCATACATTCTCTTACAAGACCATGACCTCTGCCTGGAGGAAATTGTGGCGAGAAGCTGTAACTCCGGAAGACTGTAAAGACTTTGAGGCTGAACCTAGTCCAAAAGTAGAGGATATTGTATCTCTTGGCAAGTCCATGAGCCTGGAGGTCAGTGAACACATCAAAGTTGTAGAGTTGTAGAGTTTTGCTACTTCTACCCACACTTGGGTGTATATAATTTGAAGTGGCACTCAAAATGAATTTGATACAAACACAGTTTATACATGAAACAATGTTTATTGAATTCGTTGCACATATAGAATTTGCTTTTACATCAATAAGCATACGTACTACTTGTACGGAATATATATTAGCATTCAATAAAAATACACTTTGCAATACTCACAAACCAGCAGAGAGTCAAACCAGCAGTTCTGCCACGTAAACTTTGGGCCCCCTAAGCACAAGCGCCGGTTAACACCTGGAGCTGCTTACCTCGCAGCTCCCTTAACTCGCTTATCTATCAACCTTAACAACCTTTTTTACTTAATCAAGCTGCTTGGTATTTATACCAAGCGCGTATGCCAAAATTAGCATATCTCAAGCAGCTTGTTTAATTCATTCACTCAAAAGTTCGATTCTTGTGAATCGAATCTTATGTATACCTTACACTGGCCTCCCTCGAAAAAAAATTAGGTAACTGAGGTCTGAACGGCTTCAGTTAACTAATTGAAAACGCGTGCTGGTCTGACTTTTTACATAATGGGTGGCAAAGCCAAAAAAAACCTTCCACACGTTGTGTGTAGGAAAAACGCCATTCCCATTTTACAAAACTAACCCCGAAGGGTCCAGGTGACACCATCAAACAGTGGATTTGCTGAGTTGCGGATACTGGGCTGGCCAATTGCGCCCTAGAAAATCTATTTTAGTTAAAAGTGTCAACACAATTGCACAGCATGACATTTCTTGACTGTTTGTAGCTGCTCTCCCCCAATTCATAATGCACATGTGTTATGTTTTGTGAAGTTAGTACATTAGTTAGTTAGTTGTTATCTGTAGTTAGTATGTATTTTTTTTCCTATTCACTACATGTCCCCTTCAAAAGTTTATAAAACAGTATGCCGTTTTTTTTTTTCAGTTGCTCACCCCTTCCCCTCAAAATGTTTACACATTATATACAATGGGGAACTTCAAACCAATTTGGTTCGATTTTATTAAAGGGTGGGAGTTAGAATAAGAGAATGTATACAAGACTTGTTCATGAAGGAAGCAACTTCGTTGCACTAGTCTGTCCATTCCGTGGAACCTCTCTTGATGGTTGCAGTCCTAGTAAAGGAGTTCGTTGACTGTGCGAGCATCCTTCGTGCAGCAGGTCGTTGGTCCTGTGGCACTGATCTGGCTTGACGAGGGACGGGATGTCTCTTGGGAGGAGGCCAACCTTGCTGGGCGGCTGATATCTTCCGCTTCCTGTACTTATGCAAAGGGCCTTTAGAATTGTAATTCTTCCTTTTGATAACCTTGTGTACCTTATGTGTGCCACGTTCATCCTTTGATGGAGGTTTTGTAGTGCACACTTTACTTTTCTCCGTACTTTTTAGAGTATAGGCATTAGATTTTAATGCAGATTCTATTTTTTCAAACTTATACTCCGCACCAACGCGTTTAGTTACTGGCTTTATCTCGCCCTTTATGATACGTTTACAATTTAGTTCGCTGCTAGTTTCAAGTTTTTCAACAACCTGACTCTGTTTTTGGTATTGGCGCTTATACGACCTATTGTTTACCGACTTATTACTTCAGTATTAGCAGTTTTAATGCTGGAACCTGAAGGCGCTTTTTCACGTTTTTTATCCCCCTTAACTTTAGTTTTATCCTCTTTTGACGAAAAAGTCTCTTTAAAACGTCCTTCTTCAGAATCGCTATCATTTAAACTCTTTAACACTGCTTCAGTTTTAGGAAGATTAAGCTTTTCGTATTCGTGCGTTTTAAGGCTAACTACGTCTATAACTTCCGAAGCATCAGCTAAACTACTTACAGTATAACTCTGTGTCAACTTTTCATCCTAATTCTCGGTCTGGTTTTCATGCACTTTATTTAAGATCATATTATCAACCTGTTCGACAGCATCCTCATTCGGATGGGAACTTGAAATACTATCATCATTACCTAGCGAGTTCCTACTATCGTTTAAAGCATGTCTATTATCGTCAACTAATAAGTTTTCACTAACTTCCGTAACCCGTACTTCGTCATCTACTAAATTTCCTTCATTAACAGATGTGTGAATATCATCTAAAATATCAGGTATAACATTAATACAAGTATCAGAAGATTTGTTTTCTAAACCACTAGCATTAGTATCGGCACTATTTTCAGAAATTTGTACTGGAATTACCGCATTATTCCAGCTAGACTCACTTTCATTATAAGCCACAAAAATACCCCGACTTTCACTATTCTCAAAATAATGATTACTGCTCGGACAAGTTAATACATTTGACCACACAGTTTCAACAGGTTGAACCATATCATGTGAATCAACTTGCCAGTGCACGTAAGGCGCTTGCATATTATTAACTTTAAGTGCACTAATTTCATTGTAACGCCGTGAGTTTCTATTATTTCTCCCGCAATACTGGTTTCGCTGTTGGTTTGAAACTCGTTAAAAATTTTGGCGGGGGTGAATAAAACTTCTCGCACCTGAGTGAGGGTAAGGGGTAGCGAAAAAATGCCTATTGTCATGTTTAGCTAAAGCTTGAAGGAGGGTAACCTTGCTTGTAATATTTTGATTGTCCAAAAAATCTTGAACGCTTGGATTCAAACTTTGGATAACTATTTTTAAGATTATCACTTCCGTCATCCCTTCTAAATATTCCTCACACTTGGAAATCTTTTCCATAGCAAAATCTAACGGAGACTGACCTTCACGTTGCCTTAGCGAATAAATTTCCGCTTCTATTTGACTTTGATTAAAGGTCTTGGGAAAAGCGTGAAGAAACTGTTGCTTGAATGACGAATAGTCAAAAATCAGATTACTGCTTTGCATACACGTGTATCATTGATATGCACTACCTCTTAAAGCGGCTAGAGCAATTTTAAGTTTCTCCCCCTCTGGGGTGCATTGTTGCTGAAAGTAATGCTCAATTTTCTTTAGGAATTGGCTTGAGGGGCCGCCATTGAAGGTGGCTTCGAATGGCGCAATTTGCTGAACCATAATTACCCGAGGAAAATTTCCAACAGGGTTTTGTTCTACAACACTCATTTTAAAATAGTATATAAGTATAATAACAAGATACTTTCACAATTTAATTTTATCAATATCAGAATATAACACAGTATAAAGTTCAAACTTCAATTATGTTGTTCGTTATAAATGTAACGAGAACAACCAGGGTATATATAAACTTTCGGGCGCCACTGTAATGTTTTGCTACTACTACCAACACTTGGGTGTATATAATTTGAAGTGGCACTCTAAATGAATTTGATACAAACACAGTTTATACATGAAACAATGTTCATTGAATTCGTTGCACATATAGAATTTGCTTTTACATCAATAAGCATACGTACTACTTGTACGGAATATATATTAGCATTCAATAAAAATACACTTTGCAATACTCACAAACCAGCAGAGAGTCAAACCAGCAGTTCTGCCAGGTAAACTTTGACCCCCTTAAGCACAAGCGCCGGTTAACACCTGGAGCTGCTTACCTCGTAGGTCCCTTAACTCGCTTATCTATCAACCTTAACAACCTTTTTTACTTAATCAAGCTGCTTGGTATTTATACCAAGCGCGTATGCCGAAATTAGCATATCTCAAGCAGCTTCTTTAATTCATTCACTCAAAAGTTCGATTCTTGTGAATCAAATCTTATGTATACCTTACAGAGTTAGTGGAGGAGCACGCAGAAGAGCTCAGCAGTGAGGAGCTGCAGGAACTTCAGAGGGAGCACGGATGGGAGGAGGCCATGATAAACTACATTAATAAAAGAAATGCAATCTAAATGGATTGAATGATAAAATTTTGTTCAAAAGTATCACCTTGGCAAAGCTCTAGCAAGACGAAATGTGGAATTTTTTAATGATTAAACAATGTCTCACTTCAGAAATATATTGAAACGTAGGCAGAAGCAAGTTTCTCTTGGTCGGTTTGTAGTGAAACTCCCTAAATCTGAGTCTATAACAGGGATCGGTGATGTTTATAGACATAAAAGAGAAAGAATCCCCGTGCAAGCGCTTGATGTTTTATTGGAAGGAAACTCCCCTTCCAAGCAATAACCCCTCTCCTCCTCTAGATCGCCTCTTGAGATCTCCTACCATTAGGCCATCAACACTTTTCAGTGCAGGTTGAGTAAATGTAAATTTAATTTAATTTTGTATAATTATTGTTTAAATTATGTCTTTTATTTTAAATATTTTGGATCGAAAAACAACGGCATTCAGTTATAAATTAATGCCATTAAAGTGAGAAATTTCTGGTTTTCAGGATCGAATTAATTCAACTTACATTACTCCTTATGGGAAAAATTCGTTCAGTATTTGTCGTTCCTTCTCGAACCAATTAATGACGAGTACCAAGGTACCGCTATATATATATTATAATAATAATTATTATTATTATTATTTTATTTTTTTTAATCCTGCGCCCGACCTTGGCTTTTCAGCCATCAGTCTCTGTCGAGCAGCCCAATACAATCTCGAATAAAACGAAAAGTCATCTTCAGCAGAATTTTTAACTGCGACGTCAATAAGTCCAGGGCAAGAGTAGAGGTGGTTACCAGTCATGTCGTCAAGTCCACACAAGGGGCAAGTCGGAGAGTCTGTCAAACCAAAACGGTGAAGGTGTTTCTGCAAATAGTCATGTCCCATCTTGAGACGGAAATTTGCAACGCCCACAGCCCTGTGGAGGTTGCACGGAACAGGCTTAGTTAGCAAGACGTTATTATTATTGTTATAATTTTAGTCCGAGTTAAACTCAAAACTGACAGGCGTATACAGGCACTATTCGGTAAAGTTTCATTCGTTCCGCAGATGTTATCCTAAAACAGACACATGAAAAATATTCTAATAAATCTAAAATTCCTACAACATATTCATACGCCAAATTTATCAAACCTTGTTACAAAATACTAGAAAAAAAAATCAGTTTCTCTCGTGGTTTTCTGTACTGAATTCTTGTTTCCATAGCCCGAAATAACAATGAAGTTAACCTATTCTAGTATCTTTTGTTTAATTTATTTTACGTATTTTATGTTGGAATAACTTTACTTTTCTCAGTTTTTAGATCAGAGCTCATGGCCATTACAGAAGCCCTAAGATATGCTGAATCATCTCCTTTTAAACATATCTGGATCTTGACCGACAGCAAAAGTGCCATTCAATATCTAATGAACAGGCCGCTTATCTTTATATATATATTTCTTCTGTCCGTGTGTATGTCACTGAACTCCTCCTAAACGGCTGGACTGATTTTAATTAAATTTTGTGTGTGCGATTAAGTTCATTCGAGAATGGTTTATATTCACAATTTGATCCGATAGAAAATGTTTTTTTGATTAATTTATTTATTTATGTGTTGTTGATGATCTTTGGTTAGTTTAGGTACACAATTGGATCCGGTAGGCAGCGCTGCAATCGCGTTTCAGAAATTTTATATCTTTATATATATATTTCTTCTGTCCGTGTGTACGTCACTGAAATCCTCCTAAACGGCTGAACTGATTTTAATGAAATTTTGTGTGTCCTATTAAGTTTATTCGAGAATGGTTTAGATTCACAATTTGATCCGATAGAAAATGTTTTTTTAATTACTTTACTTATTTATGTGATGTTGTTGATCTTTGGTTAGTTTAGGTACACAATTGGATCCGGTAGGCAGCGCTGCAATCGCGCATCAGAAATTTTTATCTTCATGAATTTCAATGATGTATACACGTGCATTCAATAATTGGATCCGATAGGCAGCGCTGCAATCGCATTTCAGAAATTTTTTTTATTTTCATGAATTTTTATGCTGTATACACGTGCATTGAATAACAATTAACTTAACCTACAAATTTAAATTGTCAATTCTCATTTGATTCTATGCAACTTATGAAGTATTGAACAGCTCATTGATTAGTCATACTAATAGCCATATTAATGAAATTTCGTCCACATTCTTGCTAATTTTAAGATAGGTCGAGTTGTGATAACTGTACGCGTGGTGGTGTAAGGTTTTTTAAAAATAATTTTTTTTTACATATTTTTTCATCAAAACGGCCCAAACAATTCATAGTTTATAAAAATAATTTTATAATTTTTGGATTTACATCGTTTGAACAGCACAACGTCTGTCGGGTTCGCTAGTCTATCTATATAAAACAGTTCCGTAACTGACTGACTGACTGACATACAACGCACAGATCAAACCACTGGACCTAAAGGTCTGACATTTTGCATGACGATTCTTCATATAGTGTAGTGGTGTACTAAGAAAATTTTTTGAAAAATTCTTCTTAGATTTTTTTTAAATTAAATTTTTAAGCTGCTTTAGTAACTTTTTTAAGTTTGTATTTAAAATAATAATTTGAGGGTTATAAAATTTATATCACGAGAAAGATCATAAAAATTCCTTAAAAATGAAAACTTTTTCGAATCTTTACCTCCATTTTCTGATTTTTGGTGAATTTTTGAAGATTAATATTTAGAATTTAATTTATTAAATGCTGATCACGTGATTTCTTTTTCTGGTACTTTAAATAAATTATCGTCATGTGCATAACAACGGAATAGACAAAAAAATATTTTTTTCTTGCTAATGCGGCAGACGATTGGACATTATCCAAAAAAATATTAAAATACAGTAAGGGCCTGTTCACATAGGAGTCCGTTGCGTTGCGTTAAGGAAAAGATGACGTTGAGACGAAAACAAACCAATCATAGGCCTCCAAACGATTAGCAATGAAATTTTTAACGCCTATGATTGGTTTATTTTCGTCTCAACGTCATCTTTTCCTTAACGCTACGCAAAGGACTCCTATGTGAACAGGCCCTAAAAGATATGTTCCTCAAACTGTACTATATTAACTGTACTATATTCTTTAGTATGTCCTGTTAGATTTAATTTGAATATTTTCTTCTACATTATTTTGTCTATAAAAATATCCCTTACGATTTTTTTATGAATATATATTTTTTTTACATCAATTGTATACATTGATCGTCGTATTTATTATAAATATATATACAGAGGCTGTTCGCACATTTTTTAGACGATTTTGGTAAGCGGTAATAAAAAATCGTTTGCTGCAAAAGAAATAATTGCAATTGTACTATGTTTTTAAAAGTCAAAATTATCGTCTGCGGCTTGAAAGTTTTGTTTTTATTCAAAATGGCGTTTTTAACAAAGCAGTGGTTCGAAGGCTACATTTACGCTCTTTCCGAAGAGAAATATGCATACTCCGTTATCCAAAAACGATGTGAGAGTCGTGGTTTTGTGATATCTAAAGCGTCGATAGGTAATATCGTCAACAAGAAAGGAAAAAAACGTCAAATTGGAGCCTGAAGTGGGACAAAAATTCCAAACAAGTATCCAAGGAAAAAACGGACATCTTCGACTATTGCAAAGGTACGTTGTTTAATGTTAAAAGAAAATCCCCCTAGTCAAAGGACAGTTGCAAAATCATTCAAATGCTCGGTGTCCACTGTAAACAAAATGATAAACGTTGATTTAAATCTTAAGAAAGCGAAAAAACGCAATGTGCATCGTCTTCTTCCAAATCATATCGCTGAACGCAGGACACGCTGCAGAATTCTATATGAGAAACACTTATCCAAAGAAAAATGGAAAACAATTGTCACAATAGATGAATCATGGGTGTATTTAAATGATTGCAACAAAAAAAGAGCAGCCTTTTCTCCCCTTTTATTATCATAAAAGGGGAGAAAAAAATTTAAGTACATGGTTCAAAGAATCGAAAGAAAGTTTTTCTAAGGGATTCATGATTGTTGCTGGTTTTTCTTATAATGGCAAGTTAAAAACATATCTTTATATATATATTTCAGGAACATATTTTATCGCCAATTTTTCTGAATGAAATACCATCTATTTACCCAGAGTGCCATCAATCTGTGAGACTCCATCAGGACAAAGCTAGCAGTCACTCATCAAAATCCACTGTAAATTTCCTAAAAGAAATGGAACAAAAAACTGGTATCAAGGCCATACCCTTCACTGATATCCCTACTAAATCTCTCGATGTATCACCTATGGATTTTTGTGCTTTCGGACTTTTAAAATCTGCATTATCCAAACGTCGTCCCAAAACTCTTACAGGACTCTGGAAAGCTGTTCAGGAGGAATGGGATAGAATACCTCTTCTGACACTTCAAAAGGCATTATTATCCTGGAAATTGCGGTGTCGGAAGATAGTTCAGAATAAGGGATGTCAAATAGAACATTTAAAACACAAGAATTTTATGTAATTTAGTTTTGTGAATACAATATACATCGTCTAAAAAATGTGTGAACAGCCCCTGTATATACATATATATTTATTTTTTTGACATTAATTGCATACATTGACCGTTGTATTTAATTTGAATGTACTCCGTAGCGAAGTGCGGGTTTTCAGCTAGTCACTGATAAAACAAGTATCGACATTCTCTTTCTCCTTTCTCGTATGGCGGACTCTAGATCAATAGCTTTTCAGTGGACTTCGTTACATGTGAGTTTCTTCAGCAACGATCAGGCCAACGTACTAGCAAATGAGGGCTGTCTAGAGGATTCGCCCCTGTTTGAAGTCCTAACTGCATCGAAAAGTCAATCTGTTTTCAAGACCAGGCTATGCAGTGTTTGGAGAGAGCCTCCTGTTCATCATTGGTATCCGGCCATGAGCCCTGGTCTGGCCTTGCTCTTTGGAGGTCCGATACCAATGCAGCCTGCCCTGGCTCGTCTTTGGAGTGGCCATACAAAAAGTATGCGCTTCGAGAACTTTACTATGATATTTCCCCCTTGTTCCTGTTCTGCAGCTCCTGAAATCCTTCCCACATTGTGGGCTGTTTAGGTAACCCCGTCAGCATGCTTGCAGGCGATCAGGATAGTGCTGCCTCCCTTTTGCTCACACGACAGAGCCTCATGGACCTGGTCTTGCATTTTCTTGTGCAGGGAGCTTAGAAGCAACAACAACAACAACAACGTTAAGGAAAACTTTATCAACGGATACGGATAGCGTAATACGGATTCAAAATAGACTTCAGAGCGTAATGTAATCTTTCATTCTGTACGCAATTTTTTTCCATTATCATAATTATCGTCCCATTGCTTTTGTTACTCCATCAAATAGCTTAGTAATCGCCACATACAAATAACAAATAGTCTAACGTTGTTAAATTTTTCACTTGGAAAAAACTGGCCAGCTGGACATTGCTTTATCGAAATCTGATTGGTCCTCTTAACTCTGACGTCCTTCTCCTGTATTCCACTTCAAGATGTCTCGAAGTACGATTACGTAGGGGGGTGACTGGGGCACTTTGTCCCAGGCCCCCAACTGCCGGAGGGGCCCCAAAAAAAATTTTTTTAATTAATTTATTAGATTTTACCAGAAGAAAATTCTGAAATGTGCACTGTACTTCAAAATTTAAAATAATCTCCAGATAAAAGGGGCCCAAAAAAATATAAAAAAAGTATTCGATCAGTTAGATTTCTCTTATTCCAAAATAGTCTTCTCAAAAATACGCGATTTAGTTTTAATGAAAAATATAATTGTTTAGTCCTAACTGCTATAAAATTACATTATCTCTAATAAATTGAAGACAGTACTAACTACTAAAATAGATACAGCCTCGGGCCCTACATAAATAACACTGATCACCGAACATGGTAAATTAACCCTCGCTTGCGTATACAGGTTTTGCTACGTAGCAGCTGGTTTTCAGTTTTCACGCGCGTATGTCTAGACGACGGGACGCATTACTTTTGTGAATTATCCCTACTAAAATAGATAGCAAAATGCTTCGTGGATGAAAGCTATTAGAAAGATATTTTTATCTTTATGAAGAAGTAAAAATTAAATTTATGTCTTCTTTAGTACATCCCAAAAAACATACGTAAAAGTCAAGGTCACCCTCTCTTCCCTCTCAATAGTACGACCGGCAGTCGTCTGCAGCGCTCCCTTTGTTTAAGTTAGATTAGAAATTAGGTTGTCATTTATTTAGACATTCAGCAGACCTAACTCCAAAACCATGAAACGAGTCTATCCATCTGGGGCTAAAAAGGGGAAAAAAATTGTTGGAAAAGAAGAACGAGGTAAACGGACCCTCGATACTTTTTTCAGCCTTTTTTATTTTTTTACCATCTACTTCTGTACCGGAACCAGTACAGAAGAAGATGGAGTAATAGTGGGTCTCAAGAAGTGGATTGTTCAGTTCGGGAAGGTGAAAATCAGAGAACGGAATCAAGTAAAATTCATACATCAGAAGACTAACAATGTTTAATCATGCCTCCTTCTGACTTAGAAGGAAATTCCAAAGGAACGGAACATTTTGCAGTGAGTACTGATCCAACCACATGGGTTAGACTTGATAATATATCTAGAGATATGATAGTCCTAAAGGGGCCACCTAGTAAGCCAAGGTGTATGCCTCGAGACAGCAGTGGTAGGCCTTTCCCGATGACTGTCTTTTTAAAAAAATCAAGTAATAGGGAATTTGCTGACAGAGATTGGATGGTTTGGATTAAGAAAAAAGAGGGGTTATTTTGCTTCCCTTGTTGTTTATTTGAATCTGAAGATGTTAGTAAACAACAGTCAAAATTTCGGCAGTGTGGATTAAAGTACCATTGGGAAAAGATATATGACAATGTAAAAAGCCATGAATCAAATCCAAACCACATTAATAACTATGTAAAATGGAAAGAGCTTTTCAATGTACTTAAATGTGGAAAATCTGCAATTGATGGAGCTTTGATGAAATGTATTTTTGAAGAAGAGGCGAAATTGATAAGGATTTTAACAGCTTGTTAACAGCGTTGTGTTTATCAGCGTTGTGTTATTCCTAGAAGAAAGAGGTAGCAGCTCTGCGGTAGATCAGGATGATTGTGGACATTTCTTGTCCACATGGAAGCTGATAGGACGTTACAATCCAGACATTAGACATCATTTGGAAGCAGTTTCAAGTGTCAAAAAGTCCAGAAAAAGACTGCAAGCTCGCTGCCTATCGTGGAGGACCCAAAACGAATTTTCGAAAATGTGACGTAACAAATTGAAAAGTTACATCATAGAAAAAATTTAAAAATCCCTTTACTACAGCATTATGGTTGATGGGACACCAGATACGTCACACAAAGAGCAACTAGTTTTAGTAATAAGATACATTCTTTAAAAAATGGCTTATGAGATGTTTTTGAAACGTTTGTTAAGCTTACTAACTTTGACCAAAAGACTGGTGAAACTATTGCTGAGAATATAAAGACCGTGTTGCAAAACTATGGATTGGACCTCCAGCTATGCAGAGGCCAAGCATAAGACAACGCATCAAATATGTCAGGGAAGTTTAAGGGAGTAAAAACCAGAATTATCGCTGAAAACCCCCAAGCATATTTTTCTCCCTGTAGTGCACACACTGAATCTGTGTGGGATTCATGCTATGGAAAGAAACATTAACAAGTCAAATCATACTTTAGGGACGTCCAAAACTTTACAAACTTTTTGCATTAAGTCCAAGTAAGTGGAAAATTTTACAGTCACCAGCAAAATCAGTGGAAATTTTACAAAAACAACAAAATCTTTCACTCAGTGTCAAGTACAAGATGGAGTGCAAGAGCTGATGCTGTATGACCTCTTGTCAAAAGATACTCCGAAATTTTGGATGCCATACACAATATAGATGAAGAAATTATTCTTCCGTCTGAGACGCAGGTTGATCTTGATGCACTTACGCGTTGGTTGAAGTCCTTTGCGTTTATTTTATTAACGACAATTTGGTTCAAGACTCTGCAGACGATTGATGAAAGAAACAAGGTTTTACAAAGTCTGAAACTTTCTCACAAAGACGCTGAAACTATAATTAAAAGTTTAGTTTAAGACATTGAAACCATTAGAAATTGTTAGGATACTCTATTTAAAGAAGCTGAATTAGTAGCTTCTAACTTTGGAGTGGCAACAGATTTAAAAACTACAAAAGGAAGAAAAAGAAACAATTCTATGATGATTCAGGATCAAAAGAGTCAGATTATATATGTGAATCTAAAGAATTTCATTTCATAGTGAATGTATTTTTAACCTCCTTAGACTTATTGACTGGCGAAATAAGATCAATGGCAGACCGAATGGAAGAAGTATCAAAAGTGTTCTCTCCTATTTGAACACAGAACCGATTGACCACAGAACCTACAGACACCGATTTGAAATCAACTGAATCAGAAACGTACCTCGATGCTATCGCAGAAGAACTTGCCACCGTTTAAACAAATGACATAATTAAAACTGCTCTCTCTTTTGAGTTGATGATCTACCGTAAGCTTATCAAGGACTCAATAATATGTGCTGAAGGGAAAAAAACTTTTGTGTAGATATATTGAATGCGATATATAAAAAAGGCTTTGAAAATCTTCTACCGCAGATTTGTATTTGTCTAAGGTTATTAGCTGTACTTCCAGTGCCTGTTGCATCAGAAGAACGATCCTTCAGCAAAATGTCTCTCATAAAAAATCGTCTGAGGTCGACAACGGGCGAGGACAGACTTAATTATCTAATGATGCTCAGTATTGAACATTATTTAGTCAAAAACTGTTAGTTTTAGTGAAATATTACATGACTTTGCCAAAGTTAAGGCAAGAAAAAAATTAATGTAAATTTACTCTTTTAGCTTTTAAAATCGTTCAAATTCAACTATTTTCAGTTTTGTTTTTTTAGTTTTAAATTTATCACTTCATCTTCTGTTATAGTAACTTTTATTATAGTTGAAGGATTTGAAGGCCTTTATTTATAATACATCAGTTGATAATCTAAATATCTGTTTAATTACTAAGTGTTGGACATAATTAAATGTTAGTTTCTCTTTTACCTATTGTCATATTTATCTATATAAATAAAGTAACAGTGGAGATTGCGGTGGAGTCCGTCGCCGTCACCTTTCCGGAGATCACTCATCGGGGGAGAAAACATGGCCGATTGTGATTTTGGCGGCCATTTTGGTCGAAAATCGGTGTATTTTTTTTTTCTCATGAAAGTGCATAAATGTTACATATTTGGAAAGAGCTTTAAAAGGTGATAATTTTTTCTGCGTACACTTAATCTGTTACTTCAATAGTTTTAGAGTTATTTGGATTCTAATCTTGAGATCATACGATGTAAACAAAGCGTGATTCTTTCACAGCGTGATTCTCACTAAAAAATGAATCACTGAGAAATGAAAAATATAACCATGCGGTGACGTCAAACTTCAAAAGAGATAAAGTTTGAAGTCACCGCATGAGTAAATTTTTCATTTATCTCTTGATATATTACGCTAACGTGCGTGTCACTGGAATTGACGTTTATGTATAATAAAGAATGGCAACTGCTACGGCAATTTTATTTTGCTTTCGCACATTGTTGGCCAATAAGGCGAAACGTCGCAACGTCACTGGCTACGTCAGTTTTCGTCTACTATAGATCACGTGATTATCGGGTGGCAGAAAACAGAAGCCGTTCCTATGCGTTTGCATGTGTTTTTGGACGATACATTCATTTTGAGTTAAATAATTTAAGTTTATTTATAAAATTCCTCATATTAGTTGTATGTAACAGGTATTTTAACACTTTTTTTCAATATTTCGCAAGGTTTAAGAGAATATAATCATTCTTTCGTTGAGAATTATTATTATTATGTTGAGATATGTATAGATATCAGGATAAGTTACTTCAGGCCAGCGTCTTGTATCGTAACTCCAGTCTTCCTCTGTCAATAAATACGGGTCACATACTGAATAAACCTTTCCGTGCTGTACCTGAATGTTTAATTTAGTGATATACCTTTGTTTAGATACCGTATCTAAAGACTTTACGTAATCTGAGAGCATTTTATTCAACAAGCCGTAAGAAAGCTCATTGAACGCCATGTTAAAGTATGCAATGTTTTGCCACTCCTCGCCAAACAAGAAGTAAAATCTGCAAGAGTTCAGATGTGACATGCTGCGAGACACTGCCTTATAAATTGACAAAAATCATTAAAAAATTAATTTTAAAAAAAAATAATTGAGCCCCAATTTCGTTTTTGCTGCGTTGCCTTTCTCGGGTCTGTAACGGCATAAAATGTAAATAATTGATTTAAAATTGACTCTCAAATATTTTTATAATTTTTAAATGTTACTTTTGTAATTATTGTTAAAAATAATTGTGTGGCAACAGTTAGATACATAGTTTCTCTTTAGAATGCAGTTGAGTTGAAAAATAAAATGGTTTGGTGTTGATAAGTTGTTCTATTAGTTTTTCTTTAGTTAAATACCGTTTGTTGTGAAGGATCCTCAATTTGGACATTTTTGACTCCTTCCAACATCATAGCCATTTTGTTTTTCTAACCCGATTACGGGTCATAAAACGGCCATATTGGAAAAAGGGGGAACTGCACCAATTTTCCAAGAAACATCGCACCCCCTGAATTCCTCAGGACGGGAGAAAGAAATTCCAGGAAAGACAAAGGACAGCCAATTTTCTTGAAAATAAGAGTACCACGTGGGTCAACCGTTGGGATGTCTGATCATCCTGTCCTCGGATAAAAAATTCGAAACGGCAATAAATTTACGTGAGAAACCGACCTGGGGAGGGGTCAAAACCGAAAAAGGGAAAAAATGAACCCTGTGTTTTTGGAGGAGAGAAACGAGAGGAACGGAGGCAGAGGGTCAGAGAGTTTTTGAATGGCGAGCTGTGAAGAGAGTCCGGTAAAAAAACACCCTCGCTAAAGCGAGATGTCAGTGTTCAACCGCCAGCGCCGAACCTGCTGCCTCCTCCGAAGGGCCCCATCATCATCTTAGCCCGTTACCTGCTGCCTCCACCGGTAGAAGTACCCCTACGACTCCATGTCATGCCCTGCTGCTTCATCTATGCTCCCCAGGTTGGTCATTTCTCCCCTTTTAAATAGTGCTGGTGTTTTTAAGAGATTACGATAAATATGACTTCATTTCACTCGTCCTGGGGAATTCAGGGGGTGCGATGTTTCTTGGAAAATTGGTGCAGTCCCCTTTTTTCCAATATGGCCGTTTTATGACCCGTAATCGTGTTGAAAAGACAAAATGGCTATGATGTTGGAAGCAGTCAAAAATGTCCAAATTGTGGATCCTTCACAACACCGTTAAATTAGTAAGTTCTTCTTACGTTGTCTCAACTAGGAGGCAACAGGTCCTAAACATTAACTGAGCCGAATTTGGTTCCGGTCGGTGAAACAGTCTAGAATCCTATAGCGGACAAAGAAACAGACGAACTCTTTTATATACATAGATATAAAACAGCTCCGTGACTAAATGACAGATAACGCACAGACCAAACCGCTGGACCTAAAGTGCTGAACGTGCTTTCATTTGAACACAATCAACACGAAATCGGCGGCCATCTTAAACTCGAAAGCGAAGTACATTCTCACCGATTCAAGTTTCGTGGAAAGTTTTACCCGCTAAGTGAGAAATACGAAATGATTTTAGCTCCCGAGAAATGGCCTGAGACTACCGATTTTCTTCTAGCTTGCGATAACGCCCTCATCGTGACGTCATTTCTGACGTTTCTCGATAGCGAATTCTTTTCGAAAGGCCTAAGACTAGGCCCGTAGGCCCGTATATCCTTTCTTGAGAGGTTGTTGAATCATTAAACGTGAACATGTGACATACGATTCTTTATGTTCTCATTTGATAGTTCTATATCTATCTTCAGTTTTGTTTATACGTGATTTTCAGTTTTGATTTTAGATATATAGAATCATGTTTGAACTGTCCAAACAAATAATTCTTTAGTTTTTATTTTCATTTTACCGATTTTTTTCCAAAACTGTTCATATTTCATGTATTTCTTTCTTTGCTGATTAGTTTAGTTTTTGGTTTTAGATAAATATTCTACTAAGATATTTTTGTATGAAGTTCACCATTTCTTTATTTTGTTGATTACACGCTAAAATATTTAAAAGTGCATATTCACATTTTCTTTATACAAATATTTATATTTAAAAAATTTTGGTGTTTATTGAGACGCTTATTTGTCTTTCCACAATACCGTATGCTCCGGAAGCCTGTTTAATATTTCAATTCTGCTTATCTTTTGACTAAACCGAATACAGAATATCTCGCACCGTAGACATGTGCAATTCTGCCTAATACATGCACTCATATAATTTCAATGTGCAATGCATTATTATGTCACCAATAAATTTTAAAAAAAATTCATTAAATTTGAATTTTTGTATTGTAGGAATATAGGCTAAAGTAGCCAGCCGATTTATTTTCACATGAAAATTACCTTTTTGTAATGCAGGTATGCTCATATCATACCTGGTGGATGTTAATACGAATAACAAATATTTCTTTTTGTGTTTTTTTGGGGGGGAGGACTGCAAATTAATAGTGCCTCTTATGAAAATTCTCCCTCTCAATCAATCAATTCAAAGCCGTCTGTCTGGTGCACGGATGGCGCGAGCATAGCCGGGCAAAGCCCGGCTAGTTGGAGAATATAACAAGAGAGCAGTGCAATGAAATATAATAATTATGTTAATCATTCATGTAATAAAATTTTAAGTATGAGTAACTTTAATTTGAATGTGTGTTTTCGTCTCTTTCCATTTTTTATTTTTCTTGAGGCCCACAACAGAAATTTGGCCCCATAAAGTCTCTGGGTGGCCCTGCATCAAATAGCTTACTAATCGCCGTATACAAATAACAAATAGTCTAACGCTGTAAACCCGCATGCGAGAGTTCGGAGATAACTTCTACTGACTGAAACATATAGTTTTAGGGATTAAGATTATTGGGACTGACTTCAGTACATGATTGTTTAATAAGTACGGAATACCGTGAATTCTTAATACTGTATTCGGAAAAAAAGCCTCAAAACCTATGATTGAAAGAAAAAGAACAGCTCTATTTAACACCTGTTGCTTGCCAAGCGTTTTTGTTTTTTGTTTTTTTTCGCGCCAATTTTAGCGCTGAATTTCTTTACGCTTCCTCGCGACAAGCGCTACAGGCCGGTTCTTAACCCCGCCCCTTCGCGGTTCTCGTCTAATAACATACAGGACAGGAGTTTATTTTTTTTTCACCGTTTTTAATAAAACTGGACTATTTAGACCTTTGTTAATGAACACAATTTTCCCACAATTTGTCCGGCAGTGGAGCATATTTTATATATATAAAAATGCAGTTTATTATTAAACTGCTTCTTTGTGAACGTTCTTATTGACGAAGAAAAGAGCTTGAAAAAAATATTCAAATGTATTTGCGGTCTCAGAAACGACTTGGAAACTTTTATCCATTTTTTTCTTTTGTTTTTGTTCTTCAATGGCGTACAATTATTCTTAAAACCTAAAACAGGCCACCCTTGTTAATTAAAATTTAAAACAACTACCTACAACATAAAACTTCCCTCTAAAAACTACTGTACTGTAAATAGGCAGCATCTCAATTCAGTCTAACTTAATCCGTACAAATACCAAAAAAAATAATTTCAAGTAATAACTAATTTTAAAAAAAATTTCAAGTAGTCTCTTCAAACGAAACTACAGCGGGTTATTAACGTAGAATTACTTATCGTTGCCTACCTTTCTTTTTTTTTCTTTTTTTTTTCCGAGACGTATTTTGGTACTTTTCTGTTAAACTGTTTACTGTTACTACATTTGGCACGCTGCCAAAATTATAACTCGCGACACCGGACAGTTTTTTTCTCTCCGAAGGGCCGTTATTGAGGAACGTAATCCAACGTTAAAATAATCAATAAATCATCCATTTTACATTGCAGCAACCGTTGTGACGCATCATCGACGGGCGGTATTCCCGCTCAGCGGAAAATGAGTCGCCCCACAACGATTGGCGGGAAATTGCCCTGGCGGTCAACTTGTATTATAACGAATCACAGCCAAAAAAATGAGAGAGAGAGAGGGAAAATTAAACCTATAAGTTTACCATTGGAACAACTCAGCACTCAATTATAATTTTAAGGCTCCCAAATGCTATTAACAACTATGTAAATACAATAATTACAAGATAAAAAGAACTTTTTATACACCATGTTTTTAAATTTTCTGTTGAATCATATAAACTTGACAATTCTATGTATTAATAAATACTTTTTAAAAACTTTTTGATGAATTATCCCATCAACTTGAAAGAAAATAAAGTTAATTGGAAGTTAACTTGCGTTTAAATTTTCGTTCCCGTCCCAGCTGATAGATGGCTGCACCATTCTACAAAACAAAATTAACTTAAAATGAATTCAAATCTGCTTAAAGATGGCTAAAATTATCAATAGAATGCATTGTCATCGTGTTCTGAGCTATTCTAAAAGTTTCAAATGTCTAGCTAGTCGGGAAGTTAGTTAAAAATCGATTGCAAGATTTGTACTGGACAAACACACAAACACACAAACAAACAAACAAGAAAGCGAGTTAATAAAAACATAGAAAAAATTCTGCTTCACATAGGGGTGCGTTTGTGTGGAACAGTGGCGCACCCAGGAGGGGGGGCCTGCCCCCCCCAAAGAAGTAGAAATATTGATTTTGCATTATAAATATTTTTATTCGTTCATCTCGGTCCCCCCCATACATTATAAATATTTTTGTCCATTCAACTCGCCCCCCCCCCCAAGAAAAAATCCTGGGTGCGCCACTGTTGTGAAAGCATAAGACCACAGCAACGTTTAACATCAGTCAGATAGTCAGATTGAGCTGGTTTCCGTCATTATTCACGGAAATTGTTATTACTTCCAGGATTCATCCGTAAACTTTCTTTATCAACATCAATATCATAAAGCATGTAAAATGCTACTAAGCATATAAAAATCCCGTTTCTATCCCAATACACAATACACGGTCCACCGGATTTTGAGAATTTTCACCAAAAGAGCGGTATCATTGCCAAATGCGTTTACTCTGTTTTCTGTTAGCCTCTTTTTATTCTGCTTTCGCAATTTCTTTCTTGTTTACTTCATCTTTTTGAGTAATCCTTCTTGATTGGTTATTTAAAAGCCGTTGATTAAGCCTTTTGGATTTGCGCGGATTTTCAGAGTTCCATCTTACTCTCTGGGAAATTTCGCTTGCTGCTAGACGGTGTTCCACAGTAGATTAAAATGGCCGAGGAATTTAATTTGTCGTATTTTTTTTCGTTCGGATCTAGAGGGTAAAAGGACTGTTTTAGATTTTTTTATTCAAGTTGGGTTAATTTCGGAGCCATACCAGGAGAGCAGCGGAGGCGCCATGTTCGCTGGCGCTCACATGGCCCACTCAGGCTACGAAGTAGGTTCTACCGTCTGATTCATGTCCGATCATCCATCATCTTCTTCACATCAGTGTCAATACTGGCATGAAGAAGATGACGGGAAAAAAATCGTCAAATAGAGTTGGACCCTATATTTGGAATTAATCTAAAATCCCTGATAGTGTTAATACAACATTTGGTAGGATTAGCCGTGTTTCAATTTTTCTCTTGCTTCAGGCAGAACGTGCATTTTTGGAAAACCCGGAAACATTAACCACCTTCAAGGTTTGACTCCAGTTCTCAGTTTGGAAGTTGGATATTCTACGCTGTGAGATATCCATTTAGGAGATTCTTGGATTCGTTTTTTATTCTTGGATTCGTTTTTTATTCTGAATTCAATTCGAGCCCCCCCCCCCCCAAAAAAAAAAAAAAAGTTAGAAGCACGCTACGCCTATGGGTCTCGTCTATAACGAGGAGGCACGTCCCCCCCCCCCCTCCCAATTTAATTTGAAATAAATTAAAACGCTTATAGAAGTTCAGTAAAAATCGGAAAATTTTAGAACACTTTTAAGAAAGTTGGTTTTTTCCGCTTTTTCAAACTGTAAAACTGAAGATTCCGATTATGTCTTTAGCCTTCACATAGTTTTTAACAATGATAAGATCCATAACAAAAATTCGATGCTATATTTTTTTTTCTCATTTTATTTATATTATATTTATTTTCTCATTGTACAACTTTTGAATACTACTCAAACATCAATTCTACTGTCATTCAATTTCAAAAAAATCATAATATTTCATATTTTAAGGAAGTCCGGTAATCAGTGCCCTGAGGAATTCAATTCGAGCCCCCCCCCCCAAAAAAAAAAAAAAAAGTTAGAAGCAAGCTACGCCTATGGGTCTCGTCTATAACATACGAAATTCAGCTGTGTTCTGCTGACTGGTAATTTGTTGTTTTAATACAGCTGCATACACAGCAACAAATTCTACACATTCTTTGAAAAAATAATCGTTTTCGTGTCGAGTTTTACACTAGTCATATATACTTCTTTATCAATTGCAGTGAATGTCCATTGTTTTTAGATATGTGTTTGACGATAAAGAAAATTATACTACATCTTCGCACGGAACCCAAATATGGATGATATCCTTTAAAATCCGTCGATTATTTTACCAAAATAATGGTTTTCCACCTATCCAGATACACAGCAAATTTACTTTAAAATGTCCCATTAGAATTTTTTTTTTTCCACTGTAACAAAGCACTGTTTAATCATACGCCGACCTCCTATGCGGTGAAAGCTAGGATTTCTATGTTCTTAACGCACCTTCTTCAGATCGAATGACATTTTTGAAGGCCTATCGCTCAGTATCTCAATAGTCAGTATAACCAAAAATGGAAGACGTTGACGAACGTAAAATTTCTAGCTAGAAGATTTTTTACGTTGGATAAATTCATGGTCGAGCTCAAATATGGCCAAATGGCATCCTAACGGAGCAGAAACAATACAGTATCAGTGCTTAGTTTCGGGGGATGGAATGATAAAACTATATACTTTAGAATTTTAAGAAGGATTTATTCAAAAATTAATTAACAGGAAATCAGAGTTGTAAATAGTTTTAAATAAATTTTATTATGCATCATAAAGCGTTTTCCTAAGTCATTTGGAGCTACATTTAAAGTTATTTATCTATAAACAAATATATTTCAAATACTTCAAGGCATGAGCTTGTAACGACTTGATCCCTACCTGCATTACCACTCCAATTATTTCACCTTAAAAAACCGTCAGATTCGTCCGGTACTCGAGTCAGATATACTGACCATTACGTCAAAAAGACATACTCAGGATGCCAAGTACTTCGAAAAAGACGAATTTTCGAGTTAAAATTAGAATTTTTTTTCTCTTTTTGTTAATGTGGAATCACTTGTCCTGAGACATTCGTGCTGTATTCCGCGAAAATTGTTGACTACTTTTTATCTGCGAGAACTAAACAGATGAGTCAACACTGCTTCCCTGGTACTACCTCAGTTTTGATCGGCCGTCCCCAGGGGCAAAATTTGGGAAATTCTTATCTGCCCCTACCTTCTGACCAATGGACAGACTTTCCGGTCGAAGGGTATAACGTGCCCATATCCGGTCTATACACGAAGGTATTTATGACGTTCATCAGGATTCGAACTGAACAACCCCAGTACGAAACCCAACGTAATACCACTAGGCTACCTCGGGACCAGGGTTGCCAAATGTCCCGGATTTTAAGGGACAGTCCCTTATTTGTAAATTTTGTCCCGCGTCCCGGGGAACTTTGATACGGAACGGCAAAAGTCCCGTTTTTCTCCGAAATGAGAAATTTATTGTATACGAGTTGGGCGCATACAAGAGCCTGTTCACATCCGGATGTATTTAACACAGTAAAGCACAATATATCATACAATTCAATGGACTGTGGGAACACGCTCATTCGAAAACTTTTTTATGACTCAAAAGTCGCTCCAAAGATTTCCTGCGCACATTATATTATGTACATTGTACAATAATAAAATTACAAATTTTACATACACGTCGCCAAGAGATTATAAGGGCACTTACTTAGTTGTAGTAAACTAATAAAATAAAAATCAGTTTTGTACTATATGCCTAAACCTACTTTAAACTACTTTTGATATGCAAATTTTCTATGCAATTACATTATTGATTACTTAACCTAAACTCTATGTAAGTTGCAAAACTGAAAGAAAAATGCATTGAAAATGGCTATTTGAAAGGTTAAAATTTGAAAAATTTCCGAGGGAGTTCCCCCGGACCCCCTTTCCCTGGGGGTATTCCATACTCCCCAGTTGTATAGTTATCAAAACCCGTCCCTTATTTTCGGTGTTTTTATTTGGCAACCCTGCTCGGGACCCTAAAATTTGAAACTCCGGAAAACAGTTCAAAATAAGAAAATCTGCGCATTTTGACCTTTTAGGGTCAAACTTAAGAAAATCAGTACTAACGATAGAAAGAAAAGACTGAAATCATCTACATATTTTTTTTTAATATTCCAGACCAAAAATCTGCAAAATCGCATAACTGCGAAAATAAATTTTCGCCAGCTCAGCATGTAAACTCTTGAATCACCGGAGAGCTACAGTTTAAAAAGTGCTCGTAAAAAAATTCGAAGGTATATAAAGCAAACCACGCTCTAGATTCTTGTCAATTGTTATTTCTTGTTGTTTCTTCAGTCGATCTACGTAATTAATCGTGACCTTTTACTTATAGAGCGGGAAATCATTATCCTTCATTTAGAACATCTTGACTACAGAAAAGAAAAGATAAAAAAAAAGATTGATAATAATCTCTCATAAAATGTTCATTGTAATGCTTTCAACCATTTTAGATAATTTGATTTTTTTTAAGTGCAAGGAAACTAGAATTATTCTAAAGTATATTGTAATGTTTCTCATGCTTCTCCTTTTTTCACCGTTTTATATGCCTCATACGACAACATTAAACATTGACAAGACGGATTTTCATCGGGAAGTTGCGGAGATGTGTGTGCGTGCGTATGTGTGGGCGAAACTAAACATAAAATGTTGGACTTCGGGTAAGAAGCTCTAAACTCTTGAAATAAATCAACTTGTATTCGGAAGGAGTTTATATAATGTTGGCATATCTGCATACCAAAGTCACTCCAAATGAACCTTATAAACTGCCAACTGCTGTATTGCCAATTACATCGTTAAAAACGACATTCCTGCATTCGAACAAACGTGCAGTAATCAGGGGACTAACGATCCAATAATCTAACTATCCAATACGAAATCTAACTATCCAATACGATCTAACTAACTCCTCTACGATCTCTATTAATCTGACTATCCAATACGATCTAACTATCCAATACGAAAATTTTAGAATTTCTTAGGAATTTCGGGTGAAAATATGAAAGAAACTTAAGGTTCTCAATTCCTTACATTCAAGAGTGGATATCTTCACATCAAAATTGCCTTGACGTAACTTGTTGAGCAAACAGGAACTTATAAAGACGCCTCTGCTGACTGTTAATTTTTTCTTCTTCTCCAACGCGGCAAGTACTTGCCTTGACGACATCTGCCCATCCCCACCGCGATTTTCATTGGCTACCTAATAATAGGAGATACATATAAGTGAACATATAGGTAGCCAGCAGTGCTCCGAATGAGGAGACAGCACAAGAACGTCCAAGTCCTAGCCGATATCCGAACCCGAGCCTTCTCAGTATGTGCTCGTAACACTAACCACTCTAAGATGTAGGCCGCCAATTGTTAATTCGAGAGCAAACAAATAATTCTCAGAAAATTTCTTTATTTTATAAAGTTCAAATACAAGCGCGATACTACGCAATAGTTAAACGCACCTACCGCTGACTGTATAAACTCGTAAGCGCAAATGACATCTTCGCTTCGCTCAGATGGCCGGCTCCGCTTCGCTTAGCCCCTAACTGTTACATCATTGGATCCGTCAACCGCCCGCTACGCCATGAATATGCTGATGATATAATCAGTAAAACAAACCTACTGCTGGATGTATAAACTCGTAGACGTAAATGGCATCTTCGTTTCAATCAGATACACAATAAATCACGTGCGAGCGTACTATTCAGGGTTAACTAACAAACGCTTTTAGCATAGAAAATGGTTTAAAACGTATACAAAATAGAACATACCTTTATATTAATAGAAATATCCTTTCGTTCAACCCAGACTCATCGCGGACTCAATTTTATCACATTTCAAACTTCGCGCTATCACGCCATTTTCCATGCACCAATCAATTACACATTTTTCCCCTTTTCAACTCCATTTTTGCTTAATCTTTAAAATCCACATTTTCTACTTTCATGATAAACACACAAATTCAATTTAAGAGCACAAAAGGTGTATAAATCAAGCAAAATAATATTAAGCATTAAACTATTACCGCATCGATAGGAATTCAACACCTACCTAATACACGACACACTATTAATGAATTCAAATTTTATAATTTCTTCTAACGCGAAAAAAAGTAAGAATATTTCTGCCAAATCACTAAAATTATATTAATTACCGCACAATCTGGCATTATTAACGAAATTTTAAAACTTTAAAAATGGTTGCCATATTTGGCGATAATCGCCTGGGACCATACATTTAAGTATACTCTACTTAAATATACTAACAAACATAGGGAAATCCTAGAATGCATTATTTTGTCTGAAAGTTTAAAGAAACATAAGTATTATAACTGAAACTCGGCCGCTTGATCGAAAACGTCAGTTAAGTGCCAAATATGCGATCCATTCCCGTTTCCGCCCATATTTTTGCTTGTTTTTATAAGTCATGTTGTTGATGTTTCTGATCCCCGAAATGGTCTGTGCTCATAGGAGAGTCTCAAGTGACCACTTGCAAAATATGAAATGCAAGTTTGCTGTCTTCTGTGACCCTCAAAAGAGAGGGCACCACCAGGACATTTTCTCGGGTATCAATCAATGACAGGAGGGACACTCCAAAGATGTTAAGAGTTAGTTCTCTTATGTTATACGTTATTAAGCTAATTATACTGCAATTAGGATGAAAATATGGGATTAACCTCAGATGGAAGAGGATGCAGTCTTTTGTTTACGTATTTATGGGATTTTGCCCACTCAATGTGTCTATCACAACGGCTACAACATGGCACATTTTGGATAGCCATCTACTGATGTATCGCAGAATTCATGAGGCGGAACACACAGCGGGAGCAGACAAATTTTCAAGCATTTTACCTACCATTGCATAAATCTGGCATCCTGAAATTGTGATGCGTGTTTAATAACTGCTTTCGTATATATTTTGATGGACTACAGAACAGAATGCAGACTGGTGCTGTGTTCTTTGATATTCTTAAAGCTTGTGATACTGTCTGGAACAGTGGCCTTATCTATAAACTCATTAAATTTAAAATGCCAGCTGCCCTAATTAAACTTATACAATCCTATCTTTAGGACAGAACTTTTGCTGTAAGCTTTTCTGGTACCACTTCAGACCTAGCCCTGTTAATGCGGGTGTTCCTCAATGTTCTAAACTCGGACCGGTCTTATTTAACTTATTTATAAATGATATCCCCACCACCCCGAACACTTCGCTTGCACTTTATGCTGATGATACAGCCATTCTCGCTAAAACCCCATAATTTCAGATATATGCATACTTACCTCCAACGTCACATTTACATTCTTGAGCGCTGGTTTGATAAATGGCGTATTAAATTAAATCCCAGTAAAACAAAAGCTATCTTCTTTTCATACAATAGGATTCCCCCACCCCCAGTTAACGTTTATGGTCAGCTCATCCACTTTGAAAGGGAAGTGAAATATTTGGGTATCTTCATGGATAGTAAGCTTACTTGGAAGAAAAATATTAATAATAATATCTGCAAATTTTTTAAAGCTGGAAAAGATATAGCCCACCTCCTGTTCCAGAAGGAGATGAGTATAGAAAATAAACTTCTGCTTTACAAAACAGTACTTCGACCTATACTTCTTTATGCAGTACATGTATGGGGGTCAGCGGCTAACAGTCATGTCCAGAAATTGCAATGCACACAAAATAAAACCTTACGTCTAATCACTAAAGCCAATAGATATAAAACTAACTACTCCCTCCACAAAGATCTAAGTATTGAACACATTCGCCTGACTATAATTAATCTCGCCACTAAATTTTATAATAGTCTTTACTCCACCCCTAATGAAGAAATTGCCAATCTTCCGGATTATGAGAATAGAGAATTTAATCGTAGACCTAGAGCTACTCTAGTGCTTGACACTGGTATTACTCCCAACTCTTCTTTCCCCTAATTTAAAATTTCTCTTTTCTTTCTTTTTGTCATTCCGTTTTCCTTAAATTCTTTCTAGACCGCTTTTCCCCCTCCCCATTTTTCCTAATTATATGCCGTCACATCCTCTTACGCTTTTTTAAAAAAAGTAGTGTGTCGTCTCGTTGGTGTAATATGCCTCTACGAATCCTCATGGTCAAATTGTGAGCCGTCCTCCCTGATAATATCTTCTTCTAAGCTCCTGGATCCTGTTTCGTCAACCAATCAGGTTGCGGGACACATTTTGCTCTCGACCAGTAGTTAAGCTTGATCTTTTTCAACCTCTGTAATACAAATTCATCATCTTGCTTCCTTTTTCGGACTGTTTTCAAGCATGGGTTGCTTGATTGCTCTTTCCCATCCTGGGTTTGATCCCAGCATTTAATATCTTTGCTGCTCGCGGTCCTCTGTGGCTCGTCTTCGACTTTTGAGAGTTTAATCTTTATATTTTGCTTTTTATTTTATCTTATGTTGGAACAATTTTTTGTTTGACAAGTCTTGCTGATTTAATTTTGTGTTAACTTTAACTTACTAAATTCTAACATTTTTGTTTTTATTTTTGTAACTTTGTAAGGTATACATAAGATTCGATTCACAAGAATCGAACATTTGAGTGAATAAATTAAAGAAGCTGCTTGAGATATGCTAATTTCGGCATACGCGCTTGGTATAAATACCATGCAGCTTAATTAATAAAAAGGTTGTTAAAGTTGATAGATAAGCGAGTTAAGGGAGCTACAAGGTAAGCAGCTCCGGGTGTTAACAGGCGCTAGTGCTTAGGGGACCCAAAGTTTACGTGGCAGAACTGCTGGTTTGACTCTCTAGTTTGTGAGTATTGCAAAGTGTATTTTTATTGAATGCTGATATATATTCCGTACAAGTAGTACGTATGCTTATTGCTGTAAAAGCAAATTCTATATGTGCAACGAATTCAATAAACATTGTTTCATGTATAAACTGTGTTTTGTATCAAATTCATTTAGAGTGCCACTTCAAATTATATGCACCCAAGTCTGGGTAGAAGTAGCTATTCTGTATAACTTCTTTAATTTATTTTGTTCCCTTTTTTTTTTTTTTACTTGATTGATTTCTTCTTGGACCATGCGTGAAAAGCTTCAGTGCTTCCCATATCCATACCGAGGGTAAAGGGCTTGCTTAGCCCTATTTGGAACCTCACGAAAACTTTTAGTCCATGTCCATGTCGTATATTTTATTTTTTGCGTTTTTTTTTTTTTAACGTGCTTATTTTCAAATATATTGTTGAATTTCTATTTTGTGTGCACAATTTTTGCTTATATTCAAAATGATTTATATCGAAATCTTGTTTTTTATCTGCTTCTTTTTTATTATTCTATGCTCTTTCCGCAGATATCTGATATTTTTAACATGCTGCTACTCAAAATGTAGTTGGCAACGGGATGTTTAAAAAAAGGTTGCCACAGTAAAATTAGATATTTGTGAACTGATACTGCGCCACGCGCAAAAAGCGGTCAAGTTTCAGTTAGAAAATTTAGTTAATTTTTTAGTTTAGTTATTTTTTTCATAAAATTTTCTATTTTTCTTGCACCTACCTATTGATTTTATTACATAACACTTAATTACCTTTTTTGCTGTTGTTCCTAATGTCTCCTGATCGGAAGTTCCAGACCAAGTCCATAGCGGCTCCAGGCTGAGTAAGGGCCTGTTCACATAGGAGTCCGTTGCGTTGCGTTAAGGAAAAGATGACGTTGAGACGAAAATAAATCAATCATATGCCTCCAAACGATTAGCAATGAAATTTTTAACACCTATGATTGGTTTATTTTCGTCTAAACGTCGTCTTTTCCTTAACGCAACGCAACGGACTCCTATGTGAACAGGCCCTAATGCGACTCCGGTTTATAACAGCACCACAAGGGTCGGAGTCCGACTTTGCTGGGTACCACCACAATTTTGACCGAGCATCTCCAGGGGGGACATCTGGGGGGGATCGTAGCTTCCTCACCCACTGATTTCACAGGGCTTACCGGTCTACGGATTGAACGTGCCCTTATCCGGCCTAGACAGGAAGGTATTTAACGGGCTTCTCCGGATTCGATCCGAGCATCCTCAGTACCGAAAGTGGACACGCTACCGATAGGTTACCTCGAGCCCTAAGTATCGTTTAAAATATCGGGATTAACTTTAGAAAAGCTATGCTAATCCTTCTGTAAGTAAATAGTTCCCTTTCATAGAAAGAGTAAGGTCTTGTTAACATTGCTTTCATAGAATAGCATAACGTTTCTCTGTTGACGCCGAGATTCTTGATATGACCTGTGATTGATTTGACAGTTGCGGGTCTGCGCGGGGCCATCGTGATCACGATGGCCCCGGTCTGCGCCATCCGTCAGTCAATGCGTTGAGCTCTGTGATTGGTTAAAATTTTTATCACTGACGTGCCGTTCTGCTCTTGAAGCAACGTGAACATGGTTTTACGTCATTTTCAGGAGGTTGTTAGAAAATTCTAAGACTTTAACCACTTATTAGGCATTTAACCACTTATTTGGTTGCATTAAGCCTTAGGGCCTGTTCACATAGGAGTCCGTTGCGTTGCGTAAGGAAAAGATGACGTTGAGACGAAAATAAACCAATCATAGGCCTCCAAACGATTAGCAATGAAGTTTTTAACTCCTATGATTGGTTTATTTTCGTCTCAACGTCATCTTTCCCTTAACGCCACGCAACGGACTCCTATGTGAACAGGCCCTTAGTTCGTGAGAAAATGAAGAGCAAAACATTCACACTAAAATACATAGATAACTAAAATTCATAAGGAAATTCATGTCAAAGGTCCACGTGTGAAACAGATTGCACACATTTTCTGCACTTCATTTTCTTCGTGGTTGCATAGGCGTGTTCACATAGGAATCCGATAGCGGAAGCTTAAAAGGAAAGATGGCACTGAGACGGAAATAAACCAATCAGAGGCGTTGAAAATTTCGTTGCTAATCGTTTGGAGGTTTGTCATTGGATAAATATATTTCAAAACTTTAACGCTGCCGCTACTGGACTCCTACCTGAACAGGCCCTTACTCAAACTTTTTTATTAATTCATTTGAAAATTTCATAGATGAGGAACCAGTAAGCGATATGTGGTGTTACGCCCAGGAAAAACCGAAATAGATCCATTAACTTACTTAAAAAAAGTTATTCTATTATCAAATTTTATAAGTTACGTGGTTCTTCTTGCACTCCTACAATGGATCAATCTCGCAACCCCTCTTAATAGATATTAACTAAATTCATGTCAATTTTCTTATGTGGTTCAATTCTTAACGCTATTCAAGAAAATGAATGAAGTTTTATCAAATATTGTACCCAAAAATTCCTTGAATTTCTAAAGCGTCTTTCTGGTACTTGTTCTCTTCCTAATGATGTTACTTTCATGAAACTCGAAGGCCACCTTTGAGAGCAAGCTAACATATGAGAATATTAACTAATATATCTTGAGGGAAAGAACTTCATTTTGACAAACTGTCAAATTTCAGAATTGCATTTTATTTGAAATGATCAGAAAATTGAAGTCCCATGAATATAAAAAATTATCGATTTCAGGTTTTCTGTTAAAAAGTAGTGATAAATAAATAAATTTATGATATTTATCCACACAACAGTTTGTTATCGCGGAGTGGCAATAAGTTTAAGCAATATGATGGCATGCTTTCAGCAGATTTATAACTCTTTATTGATACAGTAATGTAATAACAATTATTAATTATCTTTTCTTTCCTTTTCATTTTAAAATAATATTTAAGAACATTTCCAGACCTCAAGATGTCGATTACTGATGATTCCAAGAGAAAAGCCGAGGAGCTAAAAGAAAAAGCAAACGAGCATTTTAAAAGTAAGTATTAATACCGGGATTCACCGGTAAATTGAACAATTCATTTCTTGTTACTTTTTCAAGTGTATCTGTTTGCATTCGTTATTTATGCTGTTGAATTTTTAATGTAAGGTCTAAGAAGTTGTTAGTTTTGTGACGTGTGATCTTCATTAATATTTTATTTGGTGTAGAAAATCAACTTTTTCTTTCAACCTATTCATATTACATGTTCCATTATAGCTATAAGTGTGACTAATGAAATCATAACGTTACACAATTTTTTAAGTCATGAATAAGTGAAAAGGAATTTGTGAGCATAAACCTAATATAAATGATTGCCTTTTAATGCAATAAGCACCTACAAGGCGGAGTAAAGAAAACATCTAAGAAAGAAAATTTTATGAAAGAGATTTTGAGATGTTACTTAAGATTCTTTGGGGAGTTCTTTTTAAGTTTTTTTTTTCTAGCTTAAGAGGAAAACGTAGGAAATTCTGTTCCTCACATGAAAGATTTTATTTTTTGTAAAATCATTATTGGTATTTTCCATAACTAAACCATTCATATTATCTAGCTTCATTTTTTAAGATCTTCTTTATAGAAATTGTCTCAAATTGTCAAGTGGCGAAGTTTTTTTTTTTTTTAATAAAAATGCAATTTATTATTAAACTACATCATTCTTCTAGAGAAAAAAATCCTGGTAAAAAGCTATTTTTATGTAATTGCGGTCAAATAAATGCCTCAGAAATGTTTCCTTTTGGGAACAGCTTCTTTATCTGTGCCTCTGCTCGCTAAGTCAAATTTTTCATGCCATCCTTAGCGCTGTTTTTGCTTACCCCAGTCCTCTGTATGGCAAGTGGGTAGAACTGGTTCTTAAACCCCACTTTTAGTACTACTCATTGTTTACTGCTGGTAACATGCAACACAGCTTATTTATCAATAAAATAAGAGTAAAAATAAATTTATTAATAAATAAAACTTATAAATTTAAATTATTTTTATAAAGCAAAAATTTTGTAAAATAATATTCAATTGTCAAACCTAATCACTTCAAATAACGTTAAAAATAAATTCAAACTAATTTAATCTATTTCAATTTAATATAAATATTATATATTACTATATTATGCTGTGTATATGTATAAATATATTAAGCTAAAAGAAAAAAATATATAAATTAAAGAAAATCAGGTTAAAAAATTACAAACATGTGCAATATATGCTATATTGCTGAAGTAAAGTATACAAACTAAAGAGAATCAGATTAGAAAATCATACAATTACCAAGAACACAATCAAAAACTCAAAATGCAAAAAATATCAAAGAACTAACAGTCACCTGTGCAGCTGAAAAAAATCTGTGTACTGACATTTGACCCTTCTGAACCAGCCGGCGTACTATTACAGCAACCCTTGTGACATAGTTCATCAAGGCGATTCTCCTGAGGGGAGTAGGACAAGCCGTACCACAAGGATTGGCACAAAGTCATCTTGACAATATATGACTCATATAAGAAAGTTTAACCTTTTATTTTTTTGTGTGTGTGTGTGTGTGTGTCTGTCCAACATACAACTGCCCCTGAAACAGGCTGCCATTATTAAAATTTGAAACAACTAACTATAACATGAAAGTTACTGCTAAAAACTACACCCTAAAATATTTTTTAAACATTTTAGGAAACCACACTGTATCAAACAATATGTTATAATGTTAATGGGGAGCATTGTAATTCAATTTAACTTAATCTCTACAGGCAAAGCTATTGCCATTTAACAGTCTCATTCAGTCTATTTCAATATTGACTGGCTTAATGTAATGACACAACTTTTATAAGTCATTGCTTATGAGTGGCTCTCTTACTAGGAGCAGATCAAGTTAAACTACAGGAATTCATACAAAAATTTTGGCAATCAAGTGGTCATATATAGATGGCTAGCCCAATAGTACTATAAAATTTTGTATACTAGAATGTATCTCTTTGATATCTGAAATGACAAACATCACTTTTAAGTTTTGTACGTAACATATATCAAATTTAATTGATCAGCCAATCGAAGTGCCTGGATTCAGTGCCCTGAACTTGTAGCATATTTCCAAAGAGGAGAATAAATATTTCTGTCTGATGACTCTCTATTCTATGGTAACCAGACTTGCTTAATTTGTGGTACCCAGAGGAGTTTGTTTTTAACTATGCATTTAATGTATTTTTTTTTTTTTTTTCCCCAATGCCGAGGCACTTGTCATGAGACATTCGCCTATACCATGCCGCAATTTTACTGCCCATTTTATTGTGGGGGCACCATATAGGCGGACAGCATTACCCCCTATGAATGGACGACACGAACGGAGGCCTTTTTCGCGGCTCGACGCCAGGATTCGGTCTCAGCACCGAAAACCAGCGCGCTGTACCACTGGGCCGCCACAAGCCCGCATTTAATGTATTGATATCAGTCATTTTGCATTTTAATTGGGAATTTAAGATACTCATTTAAATTGTCATTTTTTCTTAGAAAAGAGAAATTTTCGGATGGTTGTTGATAATTACATAACCTTTTTAATTGTAGTTTTTTTTTTGTTTTTTTTTTAATAAAAAGTATATTGCTTCGTACTTAGTTTTAAGAAATTTTTATCAGTATTTATCCTTTTTTTCTATATTTTTATTCTGTATGTGTGGGAGGGATTGAAATTAGGTTATTGTAATGATGTTTCATAAAATTTTTGCAGCCATCTGTAAAGAGGAGAATGCTTCTCTCAAGGCTGGTACGCTCCTAGCAACTAGATTGATATCATCAGCGTAGGCCAAGAACTGGGCTGATTTGTAAAGGATGTTTTCACAAGTGTCAATATTTCAATCTCAAACAGCCTTTTCCAGTGCAATATTAAAGAGAAGGCACGAAAGAGGGTCACCCTGTTGAATACCAATATTAACACTTAGGCCCTCTGAGAGAGCACCCAAAAATTTCATTTTACATTTGGTCATTTGGTGCCGCTCATTGTGCACATTACAAGTCTAGTCAGTTTTCATGGAATTTTAAATTCATGCATTGCATCCATTAGATGCTTCCTATTAATACTACCAAATGCAGACTTAAAGTCAATAAGCAAGTGATGAGTGTTAATATCAAATTCAATTGATTTTTCAAGAATCTGACGTAAGAAAATTTGGGCAGTAGTGGATTTCCTCCCTCTAAACCCACATTGATAGCTACCAATCTCAGATTCAACAAATGGTCTGAGTCTCTGACACAGGATATTGAAAAGGATTTTATAACAAGTGCATAAAAGGGTAATACCTCTATAATTAGAATAAACCATTAGGTCTATCTTATGGATGGGGCATAATATGCCAATAATCTTCTCCAATGGCAACTTTTCGGAATTCAATATTTTTATAATTAGTTTATGCAGGTGCTCATAAAGCTGGTGACTTCCAGTTTTAAGCAACTCTGCAGAAATAAGATCATGCCCAGGCGACTTATTGTTTTTGAGCTTTTTGATTGCTAATTCAATTTCATCTCTATCAGGAGGGAGAATCAGTTCAGTTTCAGTAGATTGTCTCTCCATTATTTAATGTAAGACAAAAATTAATTTGTTGTGTTACAAGATAGTTATAGAAAATGATTTTCTCTTAAAAATATGTATTGCATGAGTTAAAAGAAATATGCTTGATGAGAAAGCAGGACTATTTATTACATTATAGATATTGGTTCTGCTGTCATGACATGAAATTAAGAAAGTACCAGAAACTGCATTATTTGATTTTAATTAGCTAAGTGCCACTATGTAAGGGCAGTAAATCTAGCTACTGCGACTTTCATTGATCTCTGTTAAAGTATTATATTTTATGTCTGTATGATTATGTAAGAAGTTAAATTTTTTAATCTCATTAGTGTGTTTATATATAATCATTTTGTTATATTTTCAATCTGATTTTTTTAGAAAGAGAGTATGACAAAGCTATTGAAATGTACACTCAAGCAATAGAACATAATCCTCATGTAGCTGTTTATTATGGCAATCGTAGTTTTGCTTACTTGAAGACTGAGTGTTTTGGATATGCTTTAAAGGATGCTTCAAAGGCTATTGAGTTAGATGAAACTTACGTAAAAGTATGTATCGTTTATTTTGTTAAAAAGTCATTTAAAGAAATTTTCATATTATTTCTCTAATTTGTGCTTGATGGAACTTTTTTTAATTAGAATTGTGATCTATACCAATGGTGCACAAACTGTGGGTCGCTAAAAAAAATTGGAGGGGTCACAGGTAGTTTGAAGTAAATTTGTATCATATTGGATTATTTAATTAAAAATTATGCTATAAGTTTTCTATGATTATATATTTTTAGTATTTTTATTTATATGTTAAAAAATATGATATAATATTGTTAAATATGGTGTCACACAATCATATTAGAAGGCTATACTAACATTCTTTCCATTCGCTTCTACCTATCTGTATAAGACTGGGTTTTTAAAATTAGTAGCAATAAAAACCAATGAACAAGACTCAACCTTGAAGACGATATGAGAGTAGCACTCTCATACATTTCACAAAATATTGAACAAGTATTATCTACCCCCTAATAATTTTTTTCCCTATTTTAGTTTTATATCAATAAATGAAGTTTTAGTTTCCAATGTTGTAATAAAAAGCTTTTAATTTTGAAATCCTGCTCTTTTTTAATTTTCATTAATCTTTACTGAAATGAAATAGAAATATGGAAAGAGTTTTGGCAAAAACAAGTGTAGAAGGTAAGCAAGACTTTTTTTTTTCCTAATTTTAAAAAATATATATTTGTTACTATCAAAATATTTTCAACGGGGGTCAAGAAATTTTTTATTTAAAGAAAGTGGGTTGCAGTCGAAAAAAGTTTGTGCATCACTGTCCTATACCAATAATTCATAACTACAAGTTTTTTTAATGAGTTTTTAAATTATGTTACAGAAGGAGATACTATTTTAAAACTTGATTTTATTTATTTTATTGGTATTAGATATGAAACAAAATTTCTTTTAATAGGGCTATTATCGCAGAGCAGCTGCATATATGTCGCTAGGAAAATTCAAACTAGCTTTAAAGGATTTCAATGCTGTAAGTATGTTTTTCTTTTGAATTTTTTAAGGTTGTTTAAAATTTTCTTTTTGGTTTCCTAAGTTCAAGACTATTTTTCTCTCTAGGTAACTAATGCAAGGCCTAATGACAAAGATGCAAAGGCAAAGTTTGTAGAGTGTAATAAAATAGTGAAAAGGAAAGCCTTTGAAAATGCAATAGCTGTAGAAGAAACCAAAAGATCAGTGGCTGATTCTCTTAACCTAGAAACAATGAGTAAGATTTTTGAAACATTTGAAATGGTGTTTTATGAAGTTTTGTGTGTACTATAACCTTATTTACAACTATACTTTTGCTTAAATTTTAAGCAATTTCTTTTAAATAAAATTAATGGTATATTTTTGTATGTATCACATACGGTAATAATATTCTTTTGCAAGAAACATAGTATATGGTTGTTAAAAACCAATTCTTTGATGTACTTAAACATGCAGATATCCATAATTTGTTTAATGGCCCAGATTGTTTTTGTTGAGTTACGGGATTTTTGAAGGGGGCTTTTTAACTTCTTATTCTATCTCTTGAAATTTGAGATTGGAATTGTCCCGAAAGTACTCTTTGTCAGTTATTTTGAAAGCCTGAAAAGTTTGTTGGGGATGAGGGGTGTATTTAATTTGAATTTTATTTATTTTTTTAGTGACCAAACTAAAATTTACTAACATTATTTACCTGCTGTTTGTGACAAAGTGTTCATCTCTTTGATATTGCTTGTTGAGACTGCAAATTCATTATTCAATGCTGTTTAACTCTTAGGATTTTAGTATCTGCAAACACATGTTGATTTAAAGCTTTTAAAAGATGTTTGAATTCCCTGAAATCATTGAGCTGACTGATAGTCAAAGATCAGAGTGCTGACTTTTGGTACCAGTGACTGTGAATTGAAATCCTGCAGTTTACATGGGTGTTTGTAGTCATTCAGAAATTTCTTTAAACTGTACATCCTGATCTGTTGAGCTTTTGAAGAACAAAAGATGATTGTAGTTCTTCGTATCAACTAAAAATAAAGTATTTCTGTATTCAATTACATTAACTTAACTAACTGTCGTAACTATTTGTTTATTGTCTCTCTCTCTCTTTTTTTTAATTATTTTTTTTAATGGATAAAATGTAATGAATCTAAATTTCTTTCTTGAATGCCAAACATTTTTCCTTGTTCCATCTTCCATTTGTGTTTTTGAGGAATAACTCTTGATTTGTTTGTAAAATATTTTCTAGGAAAAAGAATAGCAAATTTAACTGCTAGGTATGATGTTGAGATTTATTGGAATTGATTATAAGTAGTTGATAGTGTTTTTATGATTATTATTATTATCTCATTATTTAAAACATTTTTCAGCTATAGAAGATTGTTACAATGGTCCCTCTTTGGAAGATGGTAAAGTTACTTTAGAATTTATGAAAAGTTTAATGGAAACATTTAAGGAAGGTAAAAGGTTGCATAGGCGATATGCATACCAGGTATTTAATATTTAATTATTATTCATATTAAATCTATTTTTTTTCTTTTAGTGTTTGTTTCATATTCTTGAATGCTATCTTAGTAACTGTTGTCTTATGTATGAATGCTTTCTAGATCCTGCTTGATATTAAAGGATATTTTGAAAAGCAGCCTACCATGGTAGAAATCACTATACCAGAGGTATTTATCTTTTTAATTCTATAAAAGATTTGTATAACAAATTTTTTTAAAAAATCATATATTCTGTATATTTGTAATTTTCTTCTTAGTTTAATTTTTTAAATTTTTGTTTAAATCAGTAGAAAATTGCTAATAGTTCTAATTCTTTTATAAAATGGTATGTGTTGAAATATCTGAAGACAGAGTAAGAAATCATATTGTGAAGTTGTTTCACAGAGAGAAAGTATATTATCTGAGCTATGAAATTTTAAAAATACTTCTATGTGTATCATGTGCAGGTGATTATGAAAGTGGCCTAAGTCAAGAATCTAAAAATAAATTCTAAAAATAAATTAATTAAATTTAAAAAAACAAAAGAGTTTATTAGTTATTTCAAATTGCACTTTTTTATATTACTGTAATCTGAAGCAGTCTTTGCAAAATTGTCAATATTGAACTGTTAGATTGGGTTGGTGGTTGTGTCATTACACAGATTTCTGTTCATTTTCAAACTCAAACCTTCAAATATCCCGAAACAAAAGATATATATGACTTAGACCACTTTCATGATCACTTTCACATATATGCTATTTTGTATTTTCTATGGTTTAAATTTTGTTTTGATTGCTTTAAAAACTTTGCTTCTTGTCTTTAAATACTTCATTTTAAAAATTAAACAAGGCCTCAGAAAAAGAATGTTGTAATCATTTTAATAATAACAGTCTGAAATTTATATTAATTTTAATAAAAAGTAAAACTCACTAATTTTGGTATAGATTTTTTATGGTGAGCATTTATGATATGCCTTGAAAAACTAGACTGTTTGAAACAAAAGTTTTCTAGTTTCTTTAAATGCTTTTTATCCCTGGAAATACAATTTGATCTCTTATCCAGGACAGCAAATTTACAGTGTGTGGTGACATACATGGCCAGTATTTTGACCTACTAAATGTGTTTGAAATGAATGGTTTGCCATCTGAATCCAATCCTTATGTATCCTTTACTTGTTAATTCTAAATTTCCTATAAATTTATATGATATATGAATGGGGTCGAATCAGAATTAATTGTAAATATGAGCTAAAGCATATTTGCTGATAAAATTGTATGAGAACATAGAACAACACTCTTTAGATACTTAAAATGAAAACTGCTATAGGTGGATACAAAATGAAGCATCCTAAACATTATTCATATCAACAACCTTTGAATTGATTTACATCTTTCTCCTTAGTACGACATACAATATTTGAATTTTTTTTATACTGTTTAATTTAAACACAAACACACACATATATATGTGTGTGTGTGTTTGTTTGTTTAATATTCATATTAGTAAAAAGTAAGCAATTGACTAGTAGCATAAATAATAAAAGAGCAGAAATTTGGATAGATTTTTTTTAAAATAACATTCTACAGAAAATTATGTTTGAAATATTTAATTGTGTTAAACTTCAAAGTTTATACACCTAATTCTGTTTTTACACGATAGATACGTTCCTGAAGAATATGTGTAAAAAAAAGACATTAAATCTATAGAAAGGATTGGTTCCAGGTCTAAAAAATCAGTAAAAATAATTTTAAAAAACCGTGTGAAAATATTAGTTTTAAACTTAATTGATTTCAGCAAAATACACATGTAATAATATGTAATGAAAATTAAATGAACAACAAAAATCTGATTTAGACATAAATTTTTTTATTCATTTTCACTTTCTGACAATAAACAGTGCATATGTTAGCGTACGACTGGAATATCACTGCTATGACTAGAAATGTTGTGGACATCGTCTTCCTCTATTAATAAAATTGTCTCTGTGATATCTTGAGCAAAATCAGCATGAGTCTCCTCCGATGCTGTTGATTCACTGGTTTTATGAATGAATTCAGTTATTAACTGTTGTGTTCGTGTTTTGGTTAGGCCGTTATACGATTCTCTGTAAGAGACTGTCAACAACTTCGGTTCACGTTGAAAGTTCCCAGCACGTTCCTCATTAGGGTCAAGTTTGACAAAATGATTACCCAAATTTTTGGCCAGTTCCCGACCTTGTTTTATTAAATATGCATTTAGAACAAGATCATTTTCTTTCATTTCCTCCATTTTTAATAGAATAAAAGAAGAAAATGTTTTTTGCAGATTGAATTCTTGAATCAAAATAGAACTGGATACACTGTCGCCACAAATAAAATTTTATTTTTCTTAGAATTTAGGCAAAAGAAATTTAAATTGGATTGGATTGGATTGGATTGGGCTGCTCGTGTTAAATCAAAATGACTCACGTAAAAAGATAATGAAATATTTTTCTGAATTCGTGTAAAAAAGGTTTGTGCAAAAACAGAATTAGGTGTATAGTTTGATTAGACTTTGTTTGACACTGCAGGAAGTCTTCAAAAATTTCAGAAAAATCATGAAATATTGATAAATACTGTGAGAGGAGTAAAATTTCATACTGTTTTTAGGAGGATAGACCAAAGTAAGAAGTTGTTTTCTGTAAATCTATCAGACCTAAAACGTAGGAATGGTAATCCTAGATACAGAATGTAAAAATGTTTCATTAACAAGCACCATATTAGTAAATCTAATGACTGTCACTTTTTAAAGAATTTCTTTTAAAATTCTTCCTATCCCCTGAACTGATGTCTATTATTTCAGTGGCCAGGATATGCCAACTTGCATTGACAGTAGTTTCATCTCTCAATGAATTCATTAAGTTTTCTGTCTCAGAATAATTAAGAAAATTTGATCTTTTCATGTGTACTTTATCATTTTATTATTGGTTCTGTGTGATTATGAGTTATAAAATGTAAAAATATTTCATCTGGGGTTGGGGAGTTTTTAAATTTGAAAAGTTACTTCTAAATTAATATGCAACTTGCTGGCTAGAAAAATTATTGTAAATAAATGAACTGCTTTATTTATTATTTGTTGAAGGACAGTTAGCTTTTATGATAGAAACAGGAGTGAAAAGACAGCTATGCATACCGTCCGGCATACACAAATTTGACTATCCTCTAGAGTGAGCATTTTTACTAGCTGTCACTCTTAAAATTACTTGATCCTAAGAGTGAGTAATGGTAATTTTTTATGTAAATACATATGTATTCAGTTGTTCTGTACCTATTAGATTTTGTGATATCTTTAACTATCAAGACTAAATATTAATGTGTATCGAAGCTAACACTACAACAAACTTATTTTATTTTAGTGTTTTTTTGATAGACTATTCATATTTTGTTCTTGTCTGTGTTCTTTTACATCTCTTCTGTATTATGCAATTTTCTTAACCTTAAAACAGCTTTTCAATGGGGATTTTGTTGATCGAGGATCCTTTTCTGTGGAGTGTATTTTTACCCTGTTTGGTTTTAAGTTACTTTATCCCAATCACTTTTTCATGTCACGGGGTAAGATGTGTATTGATTGGTTACTTATAAAATTCCTATTTAATATTTTTATGTTTTTAATTCATTAGCTGTTTTGTATTTTTAAGTCAATTTAAAAGTTATTATTTTGCACTAACTGTGAAAGAAATTTGATTCTGTACTATCAATACTTTTCTGTGTGAAATTTTTATATAGTAATATCTAAAATATAGTTCATAATCGTAAGACAATTTTTTTAAGATGGGAAACTTATAAAACCATGTATGCACTTGTTAAAAAGGTGTGTTTTAATAGACTATTACTGTAATGTATATTTTTAAATTCAATATTATTTAAAGGTGTTAAGTTAAACTGTTGAGCTGATGCTACAAATTGTTTATAGGAAGACCTCATTAAGTTTCTTTTCACAGTTGTCTAAGTCTTTCTTAAACTGTGTAGGGAAAATATGAAGATACAGGGATATTCTATTTCCTTATGTGTTTTTCACCTTCAAGTACTGCATAAATTATGATCAGAAAAAATCACACAAGGTTTTACATCCTTAGCTGTATACATAATGATTGTTTATTCATATCAAAGTTTTCAGGGTCCCCCCCCCTACTTTTCTGAGAGAATGCTATTGTTATGAATTGATTGAAGTCCTATAAGTATGGAACACTGACTGATAAAAGTCAAAAATTCTAAATAATAGCCTCTTGTTACTTAAAAACAAGCTAGTCAAGCAAAAATTCGGTTATATGAGTATATCATTAAAGCATGTATTCTGTTCATCATAGGAGGGATCATTTATATAGGATCATCTGTATGTGTTTCATGGAGTATTTTGTATGTGCATAAGTGTTTTTTTTTTTTTTTCATTGTTGTCTTCTGATTTTTAAATTTATTTTTTTAGGAAATCATGAAAGTCAAACAATGAATCAGATGTATGGTTTTGAAGGAGAAGTAAAAGCAAAATATCCTTTACATAAATAATTTGTATGTTAAGGTTTATTACATATTTTCTTTTGTGTTTTTCTTGTTGCAGGTTTCAGTGTTTGACCAACCATACTCTGTGAAGATTTCAGTGGATTTCAATTTTCTATGATCATATTTATTTTATTCAAAGCTGTTGGACTATTGAAAAATTGATGGTCTCTATCTTAAACTCTTAATTATTTATGTTGATCACCCTGCATTTTCTTGAACATTCAAAATTTAATCCTTCACTGTAATGCAAAATTTATAGTGAAAATCTGTGAGTATAAATATTAATTTAAATATCATAAATTTGTCTAAAGGTTTGGGGCAATTTTATTTATTTTTTTTAAACAAATTAGAAGCTTAGTTAAGATAAGAGGTTTAAATAATAAATTGATGCTACAATATTATTATGGATGTTTTTAACACATACTATCCAGGGTAATTTGAAAAATATGCTTAAAGAATAGATAGCAACTGTGTTGCCTTGGTTTTTCTCTCTGATTAGTTTTAAAAGTTGGAAAACAAGCCTTCTGAGGAACAGCAAAACACCATCAGGACAGTAGAGAGTTGCTGTGGACTACAAACCATATTGAAATAGTTTCAACTCTCTTGTTTTTAATATTATGTGGTGTTATTTATTTTTTAATAAGTTTTTGCATCTTTTAGGTTATCAGTTCTTAGTATCTGAAATTAGTTGCTACTCTGGCATCAGGTCAACTATTTGAAGGGTTCTTTCCCCCCCCCCCCCCTAATATGGCAGGCTCTGGTCTGTGACAGTAGATACTTCTTCTGACATTGGCCCATGAAGACCCGTGAAGTTTTGCTGGCTATTTTATTATGAGAGCACCATATAAGTGAGCCAGCATTGCTCTCTATAAGGGGAACAGCACGGAAACAACCAAGCCTTATTCAGGATTTGAACCCAAACTCACTGCAGGACAGCTCAGAACAGATCTTTGAAATGTTTCTGTAGATCTTTGAAATGTTTAAAGGAAATATAGAATTTTGTACATTTTCAAAAAATGCTTGATAGGAGTATTTGATTTTCTGGTTTCCTTAGCTATGATACATTATATTTTACAATGCAGCATTAAATTATTTTATGTTAGCTTTTTGACTCACAAAACAAGCAAACAAATTTAATTCTATGTGTCACAGAAGATAGTGAAATAAGCAGATAAGTTAGTTTTTCTTAATTGAAATACATATTCGTCTCAGATGTCTGACTTGTTTACAGAAGTTTACAACTGGTTGCCCCTTTGCCATTTGCTCAACAACAGGGTTCTGGTGTGTATATCTATTTTTTTTCTTTTCTTAGTGAATTCATTGTTATATTGTTTTTTTATTTTCTGTTCTTAGGATTCCTGTGGTCCTTGAAAAGATTTAATTTCAATAAACTATTCCAAATAATCTCTTAAGTTATTTAAAATTTTGCCTAAAGTTTTTAGTTCTCTTTGCATGGTATTATTTTGTGTAATATGAGTCCTGCTTTGTGAGTTTTTTCATGCACTTTTAAAATAAGTATTTTTTCTAATTGCTAGCTTATATTTATGCTTTGCTAGTGGAGCATTCTTGAAAGAAATAATGTTGAACAGACTAATGATTTGGCCCCAAAATTTATTATCTATATTAATAAAGCAAGATCCGGGTCTGTCTGTCGGTCACACTCCTCCGGGTGTACCACCTCAATGTGTGTGTGTGTGCGGCCTATGAAACTTACAGCCATGAAATTTGGCACACGGGTAGTGCAGACTATGGGAAAGTGCACCTCAAAGCCCGAATTTAAATTTTATTCTAGAAAATTAATTATTTTATGCTTTGTATGATATTTTATGTTTTTTTAACTTCAAATTACAATATCTCGGCAAAAAATTATCGTAGAATTTTGATCTTTTTACAATCTAAGACTACGGACATTTCTCCTTCAAACAAGACCTCATTTGTTTTAAAATAATTTAAAACAGGCTAATATTTTCATCAAAATATTAAACCCACTTTTTCGAGAAATTTACGCACTTTTGAGGATCTACAGTCGATGCTCTTCGAGTTTTTATCTTACAAAGAAAATATTTACATCATCTGGAAGATGAAAGCTTTCTCATTCATATAAACCTCATTTCAAGTCTCTATCTTAAAATTTCGATTTTTAATTGAATTTTAAAGAATGATACTTAACACAAATTTTCTACCGGTTCTTCAAACGCGATGAACGGCAAATTCTCCCCTTGGGTTGTAAAACGATTGAGTCATTCATTCACTTGATTCATTCGTCGTCTTCCTTTGATGGCTTGAGCGTAACTGGACGAAGCCCGGCTAGTTGGTAATATTTTAGTTTGCCTGATAGTGATGCGAGTGTAGCTTCAAGCAATGGCAGTTTTGTGTGCACATGTGCGTCCCTGCATTATATTTCATGCCAAGAATCAAATGTGAAAGTGCTAAAATAATTGCTATTAAATTTTGTTTTTAATCTTCACAATCACTAAAATTAAGGTATTTATTGCCTTATTCTTTTAACATGGTTTACTATTATAGTATGGGGTGTGGTGTCTCAGTCGGCAAAGGCAGCGACCCAGTGATCTGAATGTTTCTGGTTCAATGCCGGTTGCTGACAAATTCACCACCGTGTACGCTAATGGTGGCTGGTGCACAAAAAATCTATCATGGCTGCAATGTCCTCCAAGTTCTCAAAATTTACCTCTGGAGGTGCGGGGTCAAGTGTAACAGTCTCGTCACTTGACTCGATTAAAAATTACGGGACCAGTCCTTTAGCCAAGTTGGACTCCAACCCTTGTGGTGCTATTCAAAAGTGAAGCTGCACTATTCTGCCCAATAGTCTGTATGGACTTGATCTGTTATACTGTCGGTCAAGGGGCATAAGCCATAACAACAATTATTATAGTATAATTATAAATTTGTTTTGTAATAGTTTCCACCCCACCCCAAGTGTACAAAGTACATAGTTGCTCTTGCAACTCATCCATGTTTGTTTATATTGGGAATTGCACTTCATTTCCATGGCTTCAAGGATGGGATGGAATAGAATGAAACTCAGCTCTAGATTCCTTCTTGTGGTTTGGTTTGCAACATGATTTTTTCCTTCACTCTTAAGATAAATCACATTTAAGTATGTATTATAGAAATTCTGTATTGAATATTAATGCATTTACCTAGAAAAGAAAAGATATTGTAAAAGTGGATCTAGTATAAACAATTATGACTCCTTTTTCCTCCCTTCAATTTGTGCTAATGTATCTATTGCCTTCCTCCGAAGAGAAGATCCCCGAGAAACAGGCCGTAAAACCAATGCCAGGTCTCTTCTGGAGGGAGGTCAACTATACACATATCTTGAAACTATTGTGCCTATCTGCCATGTGTGTCTTTAAAATATCCTCAGGGGTTGAGCAGTTATGTATAATTTCTATGGCAAGTGTAAAGATATGTTTTTCCAATACATGTGTCAATTTATTAAAGCGTACATTGTGTATTATCTACTTAATAATTAATAAAACCCAAGAAGATACAAATAAATTCTCTCCTAGTTATACAACCAGTCCTAGGTCACTTTTCCTAACCATATGATCAAAATAAATAAGTGACTATGTTATAGATCAAATGTAAAAATATTATTTAAGACTACATAGAGACAGTGATCACTTATCACATCTAAAATAAAATGTTCTCATAATTCTATCTTGAATTTTGCATAATTCATGTTTGTGTTTTAATATTTATGCTTAATTAGTGGGTTGACTGCTATAAAAAAGTTCAGACAAAAAAAAATTAATAAACTGAACCAAATAAAGAAAAATGACTGGAACAACCTTCCCAGATCTTCAGAACAGAACTTGTTCCTGTTTTTGAATTTGCTGTAAAATTTCTATATGTTAATGCTTCAGAAAATAATTGCTCTTGTTTCTTGTTGGAAAACATTGATATTAATTGCTTCATTCATGATTCTTTGGGCATAATCAATCGGCTTGAAAAAAGGGTAACTTATCTCCTATTCTCTCCCATGTTTAAAATGGAAGAGCTTTCAGAGCTTCTTTCTTCATATTTTTTTATGCTCCTGAACTTTTGTTCCTTTCCTTTTCTTCCAACCAGTCGTCTATTCACACTAGGGATGGGATATTGATATCGAAATATCGATATTTTCCCTTTGATGTTTGATTTCTGATAATGTCGGAATATCAATATTATATTCCTGATATTATCTATTGCATATTTTCAAAAGAATTTATTTGAAATAATTATAATTTATAAAAATTTGGGTTGAAAATTCTCAAAACCAAAGAGAAAAAATAAATGAGTGATACAAATAATTTCTAATATATACAAAGTAATTTTTAATACAAGCAATCAAAAAATGTGGGAAAATATCAAAAATTGTTCAGTATATAAAAAGAATTCTACAAAGAACAAAAAATGAATAAGCGTTTTGTATTTTGCACTTTTCTTGTCAATATGAGAGAAATTATGCCACCATTTTGATTTTAGAGGCATTATTGAACTTATTTTATTAATTGATGAAAAACAAATTGAAATTTATGAAAAACATGCTAAAACACAACTGCAGAACTTCACTACAATGAAAAGAATAAAAGGAAGAATACTAACAATAGAACTGATGAAACCGATGATCTCCAATATCTCCTTCCAATTTATGTACATACACTTAGTGTTGCCATTGCTTCAGCCAAACTAGGGTTTCTTTCTTTCTCTAAATAGAAACTTTTAATTTGATAAAATATTGTTCATTGAAATGATGTTATTTCATTATTAAAAATATATTTTTTTAATCATACTATTATATAGTATATTATTTTACCATATAATCATTCCTCCAAATATAATTCACTGCATATTGAAAGGAAAATGTGTTATCGATATTTTTGTGCCGATATATTTTTTATATTGATATTAATAACTGATATTATTATCGATACTCATATCGATATATTGCTTTTGATATTCTATCCCTGATTCACACTATAAGGTAAAATAATTCCTAGGAGAGACAATTAATTTGGAACTTGGTGCTGGTCTTAATGTAATTATCTGCCTCTTTCTTGTAGCAGGAAATAAACATCCTCATAATGGTGACCAAAAGCCACCACACTTGAAAAACGTGTGCAGAAAAGGAAAGATAGTAAGACATATAAAAAAAGTATAAATTCCAGGCAATCCAACAGTATTTTGAAAATGGTACATTGACAGCAGATGTGTAGTAAAAATACTAAAATACATCACAATATCAATGACTATTTTATATATTTATCCATAAACATGTTAGGTGTTAACCTGTAAAAATTGTTTTAAATTTGAAATTTCTCTAGTTACTTCATATTCAAAATTTGCCTGAATGATAGGATTCAAATGCACATTGTTTTGATGTTTGGTAGATTCTCAAATTGACTCGAATAATTGTTATATCTACAGTCTCTGTTTGGTAAAACTACTTACTTATTCTTTTGTTTAACTGCATACATAAAGATTCCAAAGCTTATCTTTAAAAATGTAGTGAATTTTATATGCATATACATTTTCAGTGTGTTCTTATTGTTAATTAATTCAGAATATAGATGATATGAAGTAGTTTTTCTCCAGGTGATGCATGGTGGTTTATTTTCTGAGCCTAATGTTACATTAGAGGATATTCGAAAAATTGACCGAAACAGGCAACCTCCTGAGAAAGGTAAGTTTAGATGGAATAACCATTTCAGAATTTTAATTTAAAATAATTTCTTTGTAAAAGTGCTTAATTTTCTAAGATTAAAGGGTGAATAACAAGTTGAATAGTAAATATTCAAATTTACATTAGGTATTGCTTTATGTGCAAAATAGATATTTTAGAATTGTATAGAGCAGTGTTAACTATATTCTCTCTTTTTTTCTTATGATTTTTACATATATTATAGACTTCTACAGATTTGATGTTGTCTACTTTTAACTATCCTTCATTTTCTATTTCTTTATCATGTGAATTTTTAAAAACTAAAATGTTATATGTGTTCATTTACAGGCTTGATGTGTGAACTTCTTTGGTCTGATCCTCAACCTCAGTGTGGTACTTCCCCAAGCAAACGAGGTGTAGGTATTGAGTTTGGACCAGATGTTACCAAAGCCTTCCTTTCGAAGAATAATCTTGATTACATTATTCGTAGTCATGAAGTGAAAGCTCAAGGCTATGAAGTCACTCATGATGGAAAGTGCATCACGGTCTTTTCCGCACCTAATTACTGGTAGGTATTGCTTCTCTCTGGGGACAAAATTACAGGCTAGCATTATAAAACATGACAAAATGATCATTCCTAGTTTTGTATTAAGAAAAGTTTTTAACAGAAGTTCTGGGCAAATGTGTCTAGAATGTTCCAAACATATAAATTTCTTTCAAATCTCACAGCTGAACTTCCTGATCTTAGTGTGCTTGTCCTTTTGGCAGGGCTTGCATAGTTTTTTCCCTGACGTCGCTTCTTTAACACCTAGTTCTGCTTTTCTTTTCAAGATTTAAATTTTTAGCTCGCTTTGCAGAAAGGTAGGTGCTCTTCGCTCGACGTTTTCTTTCACAAGCGCACATTGAAATCAGTTAGCCGCAAAAGTAACAACCATGATGTTTAATAATAAAGCAATAAAGGTTTCTTATTTTAAAAAAAAATAGATATGACGAAAACTTACACGAACAGTTGCACGTATATCTGAAATACAAATGGCGGATATGATACATCCTATTAATGCCTCAAATTCAGATGCTGACTGAAAGTAGGTAAAAGTGAGCAGGTAGAATAGCCAAGTGCTGGCGTTCATAGCACTCTCTGGCCTAAAGGATATAAAACCGAATTCAACTAGAGTGTATCTCCCACATACGCGCAACTGCTGGAAGGTTAAGGTGTATAAATATTTGACATATTAATAAAATTTTGTACTTACATACTTTGACCAAACTTTGCATGTTTGTGACATTATTATGAGGGTCAAACTAAATGGGCCTTTTTTATGTACATAAGAAGACATTGTAGGTTTGTTAATAATCAAGAAATGTCTAACCCAGGATTGCTAAATACTAGGAATGGGAACATTATCATTACTAGTTGCTTGGAGGAAAAATTGGATTGTTTAGAGAGAAATGCAAGATTTTAGCTTTCCAAAAATTAAATGCTTAACAGTTTATTAAATTGATCCTGTAATCGCAAATTTTATAATTGCTATAATTTTAAGTGCGTTCCTTTTCTTTTCCCACATCATTTTTCATATAATTTTTTCCCCCTTTTTTCTATTTTTTCTTTCTTTGTGTATAGATGTTGTGTATTGACAAGCTACATATCTGCCATATCATGCTTCATGAATTTTCACTTCATAGAAGTGCTACAGAAGCCACTCGGAAGATTTGTTCAGTATATCCAAATGCTATCAGTGAATGTCAATGCCAACGATGGTTTAAAAAGTTTTGAGAGGAAAATTACAATTCTGAGGATAAGCCTGGATGTAGATGGCCAAGGCTACTTGATGATGAGGGATTGAGGTTAATGGTCAGGTCAGTTGCATGTATCAGCAGTAGAGAAATAGCTGAGAGGTTTCATTGGGCACAATCAAGATCAATGGAATGTTTGAAATGAATAGGTAAATCTAATCATGCTGGTTTATGAGTCCTACATGAACTCTCAGCTGCAAACCATTAGAACCGAATATCGCTTTGAACTTTACTGGTCACACAAAAAGAGCCTTTTTTGAGGTGAATTGTGACTGCTTATGAAAAGTGGTTCCTTTATGCTAAATTTATACAAGGAGACAATGGTTGAGCCCAAAAGATTGCCTATTCCCACAGCAAAGCCATGATTGTATTAAAAAGGTTTTGCTCTGTATATTGTGAGATATGGAAGGTATAGTCCGTTATGAACTGTCAGAAAATAGCAAAATCTTTACTGCATACATCTGTTGTCATCAGATGAATAATTTGAAAGAGGTTTTAACCACCCAACGACCTGCATTAGTCATAGGTGGGGTGTTATGCTTTCTCATAATAATGCTTGCCCACGTACAGCATGACTGACTGAACTGAAGCTTAATGCTTTTGTATAGGAAATTCTTCCTCATCCACCATACGGTTCAGATATAGCACCCTCAGATTATTACCTGTTAAGATCACTGCATCATTTTCTTGATGGCAAAAATTTCCATTTGTATTAGAAAACAGGAGATAGAAACTGTAATAAATTAATGTTTTGAGTCAAAGTCAAAAGAATTCTTCAAAGCAGAAATTGGAAAGTTGTTGGAGAGTTGGGTAAATGGTATAGAAAAAGGATGCAGACTATACTGAAGCATAAAATTAATCATTAATAAAGTTTTTTTTTCCTTTAGGAGTTGTCTATCTCAGTCCTGCATAATTTTCCAATCAAATATTTGTATTAAAATGTGTCACCTGTTATCCTACTTTCCTGAGTTCATTTAAATATTTGATCACGCTTATTTTATTTCTTAATTTCTTTTTATCAACCAATCTTCTTCTATTTTCCTGTTTTTTATTTCCTGATCTTGGTTTATTTGCTTTTCTTTCCCTTTTTGGATGTGTCCCTTTGTGCGGGCTTGATGGCAATTTTTACTTCCCCTTCCTCTGGATATCCCTTTCAGCCATTTGTTTGGTACACACAAGTTAAAGAAATTTTGGTTTATTCTTTATTTATATATAGTGTAATCTACATATTTGTGAATTTTCCTTGACGACAATCGCACATAATAATCCCCAGCCTGATAAAGATCTATATTTATTAATTCAAAATTAGATGCCAGTTTGAATATTTATTGTGAATTATGAAAAGCTTTTTTCCCCTCTAGTATTGAATTGCATGAGACAGATTTTTACATTTTTGTGCAAGCCAGTGACCCCCTATGTTGTGCTATTATCTCATTGATGAGAACGTTAGCGAGACTCCTTTGCATAATGTCAAGTAAAATAATATGCTCAGGGTGTTTTATTTATCCAAACATTATTTTTTCACTTTATTCCAAAAATGGCTAAATTATTTAACAATATAAATTCTTATCTTCCAGTGATACAATGGGCAATAAAGGAGCATTTATTACTATGAATGGAAAAGATATGAAGCCCAAATTTGTAACCTATTCTGCAGTGGTGAGTATTGTTGTAATTGTATATAATGTAGTATAAATTCATAAATTTGATTAAGAATCCTATCTAGGAGCTTCAAATTATATTGAAAGTGATTTGAATCTACAGTTAGAAAATATTCTACCACTGCAGGCATGGAAAGTGATTAGTTTTTGATAACCTAAATCATTTATGCCTTAAACATTTTTTCATGCCAATGGTCATCATAGAATATGAATCTTACATTGGTCAGATAATGAATGGTACCTTAGAATCTTGATGACATGCATAGAGTATCTATCCCTCTATTAGAAAATCTGACAGATTTTTTTCTTTCTCTTTTGCTATCAGATTACTTATGTTGAAGTATGTGACACTGATTCTCCACACTACCAATAATCTCATCACCTTAAAAGTGTATGTATATGTATATATATATATATATATATATATATATATATATATATATATATATATATATATATATATAAAACAAAGATTATTTCAAAATAAGTGGTTTTAATATGTATCCATGTCCTGTCAAGTACTGGGAGCTCTTGTGTTTAAATGTAATACTTAGAATTGATTGTCACATATAGAAATGAAATAGTCACAAATTATGTAAACTAGAATTATCTGTCTCTACTGTTATAGTAGTGTGTTGATATTTCTTTCCAACATTATGAGATTGGTTCTATCATGAGTTAATAACTTTCATAATAAATAGGGATACGTAATTTTCGTACTTAGAAATAGATGCGAAATTTGCCGATATGAGTGAATAAATGCAAAAATTCTTTTTTACTTCTTTTCAGCGAAAACTCAGTTATAAATGACTTTTTAAGCAAAATTAGGTGATAATAGTAATAATTTATTAACAGAATTGTCTAAGACCACCCACTGTCTTTAACTGAGAATTCTCACTCTCCTTTGGATTTGCTCTAAATTTCTGGTCAGTTTGTCCAGAGAGCCAAAAGTCTCTTGAGTGCCAAAGTCAAGGGTATTTTGGAGAGAGAAAACAGAAAGCATTATGACTAATGAGAATAGTGAAATCGATCAGGAGCTCAATATTATGCTGAAGGCAGCAGCAGAGAACAGTTTAAACAAATTGACTCAACACATGATGACATCCAAAGTAAAGTCTACCAGCACATTGGCATATTGTTTTGTCCATCTGTAGCCGCGACCATGCCCACATCATTTTTGAACATAAATTTATTATTGGAAGGCTTCTCTAAACTACCATTTCTTAAAGAAATACCATGGGATGAGCTCATCTACGGATACAACCATTTTCACAGACAGCTACTTACAGTAGTCAACCAAGAGACTCCTGTTGATGTTATACAGATTTTAGTTGCAACGAAATGCTGCTACCTTAACTTTGCAAAGTCAGTTATACAAAGCCTCTATAGTCCCGTTAACACCATAGATGCTGAGAGATATTTTAGTATGTACAACATAGTAATTAATGACAGAAGGCAAAGACTTAAGGAGAAAATGTGAAGACTGTTACAATGTTAACTAAGAATTTTGATACTTACTTATCCAAATAAGTAAAATTGTAATTTTTTTAATAAATGACAAATTTTTGAATTGTATATTTTTTGCAAATGAATGCGAAATTTCATATATTGTATATATTTTTTTGCAAAATCTCAATATTTTTTATGCGAAATTTATGTACCCCTAATAATAAATAAGGCATATAGATCTGCCAGTATCTCTAAACCTAATTTTACTTTTGTTATTCCAAGTCATTTTGCTTATATCTCCAATTTATGTTTTCATTTCAGCCGCACCCCAATGTAAAGCCAATGGCATATGCTAGCAGCCTGCTTGCTTTTATGTGACAGTGGTCAACCTAGACATCTCATAGCTTCTCAGGAATGTTTTTCTTGTAAATACAATGCGACTCTCCTACCACACGCATTGAACTTCACAGCAAAAGCACCACCAAAAGAGGTGTACATATTTAGATGGATTACATTTTAATAAATTACTGTACATACTTTTTTATTCCCTGTCTCAGAGGTTATTTTTTAACATTAAATTTAGCCATCTGTATGTCACATGACTGTAAAATCTCGGTTCATTTTTTTAGTTTTCGGTGCCTCCCAGTGAATTTTTAGATCAGTGGTTCTCAACCTGGGGAGGTGCAGGTGATATTCAGGGGAGCATATGGTTGGCAAAAAATATATGTAGAATGTATTTTACTAGTGTTACTTACATTTTTTAGGCCTGGGAGGGTGTAGGGTCTGAAGCTCATCCAAAGAAGGGGCTTAAACATAAAAATGTTGAGAATCACCATTTGAAATTCTTATCCACTAATTCTTATTCACTATGGGGAATTAAGAATTTTTGCCTACATTTACCATAATCATGTGATCATTACTATTATTATTTGTGCAACACTTATTTTCAAGGTATATATTAAATGAATTTATTAGCTTTCAAGTATTAACTGTCTCAATTTTAACTCTTAACTTTTTTTTTAATTTAGCACTTTTTTTTTCTAATTTGTCATGCAAGAGTTTACATGATTCTGTATTTTTTTCCATTTGTTAATCTTTATTTTAACAAAATATAGCATTTATATACATTGCAATAAGGTATGTTTTCCACCAAGACTATTTTGTAAAATAAGGCTTCTAGAAATATATAACTTTTAAATTATATTTCATTATTCTTAAGCTACAACTCTCTCTTTAAAATGTAATGCAGCTCCTGATATTTATTTTGCTCAAATGCAGTATATTATACCTGGTTAAATTTTGTGTGTAAAAGTGGAAACATGTTTTTAACTAGATGGTGTTGCAGAGTGTGGCCAACAGATGGTGCTTTCGCTGCACGTCGAAAAATAAAGTTTTCTTTTTTTTTCTTTTCTTTTTTTTTTTTTGACAAGTTTTGATTGCTGAGCCACCATGTAATCTGTTTTGCTTGAAGGCATCAGGCCTCATAATTCTGGAAATTGCATAACAAATAAATGTACATATTTGTAAATAGAAATGAAAATCCCGTTTCATATTTGAAAGTGTGTTTTGCTGATCTATTCCTCTTTAGATAATAAACTAGATAATAAATTAACGATAAATACAAGCACTAAGTTTACATTTTTAATTATTTTATTTTAAATTTATATCTGGGTTAAGGAGTGTAGTTACTACTCTTGTTTGCCCCAACAGGACAAACAAAAAAATTAGAAGAAATGGCAACATTATGAATTAAGTACTTTTGAGGTAGGAATTTTATAGAGAGGCATCACTTGGCTTTCAAGTTGCAAAGTGTTCTTGCTCAAATGTTCAGTAATAAAATTTTTTACCATTTTTGTTTTCTTTTTTCTTAAATAAAATGAGGCTAACTCAACTTTAGTTAAGTAGTATATTTACAGATCAGCTAAACAATTTAATGAATCCTACCCAGTTTTGACAATAGCTACCAAGTTTTCAATTTTCAAGGTATTAACCCTTTCAGATTCTGACAATCAATAGAAAGGGATAATTTCTACAAATTGATGTCAGCAATCAAATCATATTCTTTTTTTATATTTATAACAGACTAGGAAACAGTCCCTATATCTTTATTTTTCCTGAACTGAAAACACAGTTTTGGTACACAGGATTGAAGACGTGGGTAAAAAAATATGTCTGAATAATAAACAATTTACCAATCTTTAAATTGTGGAAAATAATCCAAAAATATCATGAAGTTGTAAAATGGCTGCACCAAGAAAAGTCCATGAATTTCTCACCCTATGAAATATAAAAATTTCCCTCCCCCACCTTTTTTTTTCTAAGTTATATATATGTGTTTGAAACTTTTAATTTTAGATTTTACTACTTTCAGTCAAAGAAGAAAAAAATCGTTGCCAATTATTTCAAGATATCCTTTTGAATGACTTATTTTTCTGGCTGTTAAACCTCTAATGGAATTGGATTGATGGATTTCTTGAAATTTATGGTCAAGATTTTTTTATTATTTTTATCTACACCTATTAAATTGTCTTGATCAGATCAATTCTGTTTCTTAACAGTTTATTTGGAAGTGTTTTTTATTTTTTACCGAAAATGTATATTAAATTAAGAAAGGAAACGTTCAAGTATTTACATCGGTGTGAAATCCTCCACTGCGAATTCTTTTTAACACATTCGAATACCATGAGTACATATATATAAAAATTGCGATGTTCATGCCAGAAATTTTAACAATCTTTATTTGAATTGCTTTGTTATCACCTGAAAAGTATTGTTTAATATTTTGAATGGTGCAATCAATTAGAGTCAGATTTTACCTTTGAAAAGTACCTATTTTTCCTTGAGTAAATTCTCTGTTGTTGCTGCTTATGCCACTTGACCGACAGCAACATCAGATCAAGTCCTGAAGGCTATGGGCGATGAAGGTGTGGCTCCTGTTTTGAATTAGTACCACAAGGGTCGGAGACCGACTTGGCTAAATGACCGGTCCCGTAATTTTCAACCAAGTCAAGTGATCAGACTGGGACACTTGACCCCTTACCTCCAGAGATACATTTTAGAACATGGAGGACATTGCAGCCATGCCCTATTTTACGTGCCCCGGCCACCATTAGTGAACACTGTGATGGATTTGCAGCGACAAGCATCGAACCAGGGACATTCATATCATTGGCCCACTGCTGTTGCCAATTGGTCCACCACACCCATAAATTCTCTCTAAACAAGCAATTAATTATTTCTAGTTTTCCACATGATACAGAAGATCACTCACAATCCAATCATCATCTACATCAGGAATACTCAAACTGCTGCCCACAAGCCTTTTATGTTCAGCCTGGAGCACACACACTCATTATCAGAGAGGTTCTATTGTAAACATAATTTTTGAAATTAAAACCTGGAATATACAAATATATGCCACCTGCTGCTCATTTTTGTTCACACCAACAGTTCTTTGTGAATCATCCAACTCAAAAATGAAATATGCAAAGAATGTATATAGAAATAGGCTTACTGTTTCTTGCCTTGACAACACATTCGGAGTATCATGTAGTAATTATAAACCTGGTTTGTCGAAAGTAGTCAAAAGTCCTCACCATAAAAAATCTTACTCGTTTTTAAATAAATGGTACATTTAGGTAGGCTTGGATACATTTAGGTTTTGAGTTTTATGTTTTAAATTATATTATGAGGTATAATGTAGTATATTGCAGCTTGACAGAAAAGAAGGTTCAGTACGGCTGGTCTACATAGTCATAAATTTGATCTTTTCTTTCCCCTACCCTTTAAGTACCCTTTTCATTGAGAAAATAAACTTTTAAAGAGATATTTCAGGAAAATGAGAGTGCCTGGCTTGAAGCGGTAATATTTTTAGATTTTCTGTCTTCTTCCAACCTGTATATAATATCTTAAAGTAAACCAAGCTGTTACCAATTGTAGATAAAAATTTAGTAACAAAGGTTTGAATTTTTATTCAGCGTTTAAATCCAAGAAGAAACCTTACATTATGAAAATTGCCTTTGGACTCTTGTATCAGTTGGAATCTGTATAAATCATGAAAAAAATGAGTTGCCAGTAATTTTGTAATGTTTTGTGCCCAGAATAACTGATAAAATGTGGTTAGTAAAGAACCAAAATTTTGATTTATTTAAAATATGGTTATTAAGTGTATTTATTGAATAAACTTCAACTTTATAAGATTATCATAGTTGCCATTAGCTTCTTTGCTAAACCATTTCTAAATTCTAGATAACATTAGGTTGTCATACAAATCTTAACATTTAGTTGTTTGTTCTCTTATAATACTGTGTTTCTGCCTTTGTAAATTTTGCTTTTCTTGAAAATATTAATGAAATATATGTGTGTGTGTGTATATATATATATATATATATATATACACACACACTGGTGAAATAAATTAAGAAAATTTGCATATTTTATCGAATTTCATGAAAAGAACTGAACTGAATGTAAAACCACTGCTTCTAGACAAAAATGCAAATCTTGTACGTCAAATATGTAAGCGTACACGTGTGTGTAGGCGGAGCCAGTAGAGAAACAGGCTTTATAAGTGCACGTAAGTTAAGATGCATTTCGTTCGCTAGCCCACCTCGGCGAATTTCTTGGTGTTATTTTGCAGCAATCGGTTAATTTCAAATTGTAACAGTAAAAATGAAATAACCGCCAATGTTTAGATGATGGAATGAGGTGGCCAATTCAAGTCCAAATTTGTAGAGAGTTCAATTTAATGCCCAGCGCCGTGTGTAACTTATGGAAACAGTTCTAGGATACCGGATCCATCGAGAGAAAGCCTGGGCAAGGTCGACCAAGAGCCATGACGGCCAGAGAAGATCGCCATTTGTCGATTATAGCAAGGCGTAACAGGAGTGCTACAGCTTCTCAGCTTTCTCGTGACTTGTATGCAGGCACAGGAACCCGTGTATCAAGGGTGACTGTTTCCAAAAGACTTCATGAGAGACGGTTGTTTGCAAGAAGACCTGCTGTTTGTGTCCCACTCACTTCTACGAGCAGGAGAATCCGTTTATCATGGTGCAGAGAGCATAGAGATTGGAGTATGGATCAATGGGCGACCATTCTCTTCACTGATGAGTCCCGGTTCAGCCTAAACACCGATTCTCACTGTACATTCATATGGAGAGAACCAGGGACCCGCTACCTACCCTCCAATGTCTGCGAAATCGACCATTATGACGGAGGAGGTTTAATGGTCTGGGCAGGCATCATGTTGGATGGCCGCACACCTCTCCATGTCTTTGAAAGAGGCACTGTGACTGGTGTGAGGTATAGGGATGAGGTCTTGGAGCCCTATGTTCGCATTTTCAGGGGTGCAGTTGGCCCTGAGTTCATTTTAATGGACGATAATGCGAGACCACATAGAGCTCTTTTGGTCGACAATTTCTAGAGAGTGAGGATATTCGCCGGATGGATTGGCCAGCCAGATCTCCAGACCTTAACCCTATAGAGCATGTCTGGGACGCTCTGGGGAGGGCAATTGCAACTCGCAACCCCCCCTCCGAGAACCATCATGGGAATGAAAACAGCGTTGCTGAACGAGTGGGACCAATTGCCACAGGAAATGATAAACTGCCTAATTTCAAGTATGAAATCACATTGCGAGACCTGTATATCTGTAAGAGGGGACCATACCCCCTATTAACCCATCTATTAACCCATTTTTTTGTTTATTCTGCAACTGCTGTTTCATACCTTCCGACTCCAATGAGTGCTATGCACGATCATGCTTGTGTATTACAATTATTGAATGGTTATTTGTTTTGTATTGTATCAATGTATGTACTTATCAAATTTCATTAAAATCGGTACAGTAGTTCTAGAGATAATCGACCAAGTCTGCAAATTCTCTAATTTCTTACACCAGTGTATATACGTACACATATGTATGTGTGCATAAACATAGGTGCTTAATTCTGAGTGGTTAACCACTCGGGAAAACCAAAAAAGGACAAGGAACAACTTGTTTTAAAATCTGGAAATTTAAATTGTTAGAAAAAAAAAAAGTTTTTCCCCAAGCCATGTTTATTTAGTGAGCCGTATTTTTGGCATCACCAACACCGTCGTTGCGTCACCCATCAATAGCTATGACGCAATCGCCAACCCAGTGACGTACACCTTCGTGATGACAGACACTTTAACCGTAACTTGAACCTTATGCAAATATTTGCATATTTCCGCAGACGGCGACACACACACCAGTCGAGTATATAAGCCGCAGCAGCTAGCCAGCTCATAAGTTGTGGTCGTAGTTAGGTCGTTATGGTCTAATGTGGTTCGGTAGTCAGTTCGACAGTAAGTCGGTGAGCAGTCGTGGGAAGCGAGTTAGATGCACCCTCGATGCACTCAGTGTAAGGAAGAGAAGGCAAGACTGTCTACAACATGCTTGGTGAAGTACGCCAGTGGGCAGTCAGTCAACAAGTCCTTAGGAATGGCGAACCTATCCAGGCAGTTCTAAAAGTCACCCAGTTCTCTCATATAGCCAGACTTGCTGCATGGGCGGATTTCCAGCTAAGCACCAGCAGATTTTCCCAAGACCCTTGAAGCCGTGTCCAAGCAACTAACATCAGAACTAGGTATCTGCATGTGTTTACCCGTATAGAAGTAACGTACACAATGCCAACCAGGTTGTACCGAACTTTAATTTTTCACTTCACCTCTGTTTAACCTTCTTTATGTGAAGTCTTATGTTAAGTCAGGGAACTTTATCCTGTGTTATAAATGATACTTTCATCTTTATTTCTGAATATTGTTTGTTTTTGTTTTTCAGTGTCTGCTAATGAATAAACGTTAGCTTATTTTTAAACTTATTTTTGTTATCCTTGTATGTTACCACACCACACACTATTTCCGGCTAATATAGCTACTTTTATGAAACTTATCGGGTTATCGTCCACCTTCCACTGCGAGCAAATACGACTCTGTAACCCCAAGCCATAAGTGTAAAGCTATTGGCATTTTTAGCCATATTACACGAGTAGGGATTCGGCATTCCTGCCAAATTCCCTAACATAAATTTTGCCAAGCCTACAAAATGTAGGTCTTGACATAAAGAAAAGAAGGAATTAAGCAAATTCTTATATTATAGAGGTATTTTCAAAAGAGGGTTTTCTTAGAAATATTAATGTGTTTGTGCCTTTGTAAATTTTGTTTTACCTGAAAATATTAATGAAATATATATTTATACATACACATATGTATGTGCGCATAAACATAGGTGCTTAATTCTGAGTGGCCAGCCACTCGGGAAAACCAAAAAAGGACAAGGAACAACTGGTTTTAAAAGGGGGCGTCCATTAATTACGTGAGACTTTAGGGGGGGGGAGTCAAGCCGAATCTCATCCAGTCTCATGTGGGAGAGAGGGGGGGGCCTCGGCGAATATCACAAATTTTTTTCTGCAAGAAACATTGTAAAATTGCGAGAAAACTTGGTGATATTAAGTAAAACATGTTTCTACACTAAAATATAAATCCTACACAATAGTTCCAGTAGTCACTCTTGAAACCACACATGAGTCCCCGTGGACTGAATTAGAATGAATATTCTTTTACGAATTTTAGTAGTTTCTATTTAAGTATTTTACTGTTCGATTTTCTCACTGTGATTCTAGACTACGTTCTTAGTAGTCTTAAATACTAGTCTTAAATAAAAATAATTAAGCAAATTATGTTTTTTTAAATAAATCCAACGCAATGAAGCACAGATTAACGTATTTACACTAATATGCATTTTGAAAAATCGCACGTGAGATTAGAGGGGGGGGGGGGTCGTCAAAAAATTGCCTCACGTAATTAATGGACGCCCCCAAATCTAGAAATTTAAATTTTGCCAAAGCCTACAAGATGCAGGTCTTGACATAAAAAAAATGAAGGAATTAAGCAAATTCCTATATTATAGAGGTATTTTCAAAAGAGGCTTTTCTTAGAAAACAAGCAAGAATGACAAACAGGTTCAGCTCACATGTTGCATTGTTGTTTCTAACAACAGGCATTTTGTCAATTGCAACATTCCGCCATCCACACCATGAATTTATTGGCTTCTTTATTATGGGAGCACCATATAGGTGAGCCAACATAACTTTGTCAACATTGTCTTCAGACAAGCGTGAATCAAACCCACAACCTGGTGGTAGAGACATTCAGGATGAAACTGCTACCAGAGAGCACTGGTGAATTCTCTAAATATGATCGTCCCAACTGAGAGCGAATTCTGCTAATCAAGTATGGAGCAACTTGAAAAGTATTAATTTCCATAATAAACTATAGCATATTATTTCAATTTAATAATTTTCATTCAGTTTTTCTCATTGTAGATCTTTTACAAAAAAAACAAATTTTAGATCAAAAATGAGATTATCAAATATCAATCCATTTACTCAAGAGACTTCCACACTCAGGGGCAGCCCAGTTCAAAGCATGTTGCATTGTAAGTACAGGCTTTGAACTTTGCCTGCTAAATAAATCCAATGTTATAAAATCTGCAATAACTGTTTATTTCTAAAACTCTTTCAAATGATTATCTTGTGCTTCAGTTATAAAAATACCTTGATTTACCTCTTGAGAATTTCAATATTGCACTATGATTTTTTGTGTATTGATAAAGACAAGGCTCTATCTAAAATTCACCTTTATTTCTGTAAATCCTTCATTTTCCAAAATTGAGAGCAACAAAATCATTAAAAAAACTCACTATTTAAAAAACAAAATGCTTAAAAAATAAATATACTGTAAATGAGATAGTAAAGTTTTTGCTGAAATGGTTGAGGTACAAGAGAGATTTATTTGTAAATTCTGTAAAGTAAAGACATTAACCTCCTCAGACCCAAGACAAAAATAAAAGCTAGATATTTTGTAAAAGGTACTTAAATAGTTGTTTAGGTCATTATGAAGTAGAAATGGGGTATTTAATTTTTTTTTTTTTAAATATAGGGGCTAAGGGACACATATTACATGTGATACATCAGGGCCGAGACACAACAATCAGAATTTTTTAAATATTAAGTAAGACTGTTTCAATTAGTTAATTCTGAGTTTGTATCACACAATATATAAAATACATGAATGCTGCATGTAAAATAAGCATAATCAGTATGTTGTGTTAACTTTATATTATTTTTTTTATTTTTCATGAAATGGTTTAAAACAATTTCTTGATACTGTGAAACACAAATACACATTGTATTGTACATTGTATACTGGTTAAGGCCGAGCACTTATCATTTCTGCATCTGCTTTGATGGGTCCTATCCTCAATAATTTCTGGCATATGTCTAGCCTCTGCTACATACTAGTTCATGCAAAATGTATAAAAATGTAAAGCAAACCACTTCAACTGAAGATTTTAACTCAGTAAATAATTCTTTTATCAACTTTCAAAACCTAACTTAAAAAAAATCAGACTTAAGAAACACACAAATCACTGACTTTTGACAACATAGGGACCCATTATATCACGTGATACAAAAAAGTTTAACTAGTTAATATGCATTCATATTTCCATGAAAATTTCTTTTATTGATATAAATAACTCATACAAAGAAAATGTATATTTTAAAATTAATTTAATATTTGTATAATTAAGTAATAAAAAAAAACTTTTGACGGTGTACAGACATCGTGTTTTGATTCAAAGACGCTACTAACTATAAACACAATTGTGGACAAGTACTGCCATCAGTTAATGAGAAGAGAAAATTATGGGAGATATTTCACTTCGTATTACATAATACAACCAGTTACATAATTGTTGCTGTCATCCAGCCTTGTTAAAAAAAATGTGAAACTTTTATATCACATGTGATACTAAAGTACCAAGGAGGTTAAAAAAAGATGTTTCTGAAAAGATACTGTATGATGTTTCAATGAATGTATTTATAAAAGCAATCCAAATTTACTACATTATATTTTACTATTATATGAATTTTAAAACATCTAGAATTATGTGAGCAAATAACTTAGTTTATATCACGGTTTTAGCAAATATGTATGCTCATCATAAAAGGAGCTGAAAACATGTTTCACTTTGTTTCTAAAAAATGTTCTCTGTGCAATAAAATCTTTTGAATTTACTTTCCAAGAAAAGGATGAATGGTAAAAAAAAAATTTGCAGCTAATTTTTATTTTTTAGTGGAATGGCTAACCAAACTATTTGCATTTTACTGCAGAGAAAGCATTTTTTATTGATGAGGAAATAAAATCATGTATGAAATATTTGTAGGTCATATCCCTGAAATAATTTAAAAGTTTTCTTGCATATATTGTAAATTATAACACTAGTAGGACATACTTTTCAATTAAGTAGGTTCATTTACAACATTTGGCATGTTCTTTAAAAACAAAAGTTACGAATCCAGCATTTTATGTTTGCTTTAAAAAAAATGTATGTGTGCAATATTAAATTTATATTTATGGAGGGGAGGATTGAGATAATGCAAAGGCTGAACTTCCTATTTTAGATAGATTAGACCTGGAAAATCCGACAGCTTTAATACTCCAATGCACGAGGCGGGACCCATCGTGGCAGCTATAAGGCCTTCCGGGTGGAATTCCCGTCCGTGGGTATAGACCGCAGTCGGCAGCTACCCCCCCGCCGCACAACCCCAGACAAGCACCCTGCCACCAAACGACACGCGGCCGGGATGGCTAGACAGAGGTGTGACGCCGCGCAGGGGTACTAGCTCAATGCGCCAGAAGGGAGAAGGGCTAATTAGGTCAGCCCATCTAGTCGAAATTTGGAATACTTGATGGGGGCATTTGCCAAGAATGGATGCTCGAGGGCCGGGAACACAAGAACCCAACAGGGACAGCTTTAATACTGACTTCTCTCTTAATTTTTCCTTCTAATAACTTAATTCTGATGGGCTTATAAGTGCTAACAGTTCAAATTGAATTGATATTACATGGATATTTTCCCTACTTTTTGATGTGCTCTGTTAAAAAAAGACAGATTCATATAAGATGAGAGAGATTTTCTCTCATTTATATAATACACAATTGTACAAATATTGCTGTTTAAACAAAAAAAATGTAGAACTTGAATCTTCAAGACCCCCCCCCCTCCCCTTTGTGTGAAACAAGATTCCTGATCATATTGCCTGTTCACTCTGACATTTTGTTTGCAAGGATAACATATATGACAATAACAATTAGTAATGTCATTTGTTTAGATAAAATTTCCTTGTGAGTTTTAAGAAATCTCGTCTCATGCTCAACAACAGCTTCAGTGCAACAGAAGTCATCATGTTAGTTTTTATTTTTTTCAATCCACATCTCAAGGATTCACCCATTCACTTTAAACTTCCAAAATAGTTCAAAATGAAATGAGACTACTTACCATGATAGTACATAGGTACTTTTTCAATTGATGTCATACTACATTTTGTTCTGAAAGGAAAAATTTTAAATATTTTATTGCTTTCAGGAGTAAATTGAAACAAGTTTGGTGCTTAAGATGGTTTCAGAATTTGTAAAAGTTTTAAAATTATTGTTACACTTTAATACAATTTTTTTCTACTTTAAGAAATATTGTGTTTATAAATCCTATAGTGACGGACACTATAGTAAAGCTAGTTACAAAGTAAGTGGGAGATTCAATAAAATATAACCATGCACTCATCGTATTATAGATTCCTATAAATAAAATACATGAGCAATGCAAAACAGAAAACATAAAATCAAAGAAAATTAAATAAACATGCAACAAAGGATAAAATTTATTAAAATGAACTTTTATTTTCAAGAATAACCCACAAGAACAAACAATTCAACATTTAAAAATTGCGTTAAAATTTATTCAGCAAAAATAAAGAACAGAATTTGTTAACCTACATTTATAAAATTTATTAAACCAAAAAGAAATTCTTAGAGAATTCAGATAGAAAATATTCTTCTCTTTTTTAATCCATGATGTTGCATCAAAATATATACAGAATAAATCACAATGGAAGCTAATTTTAAATATTTTGTACAACAGCTCTATTCCACTCTGGATTATTTGACTTGGAAAAAAATACTCCAGACTTCCATAAAATTTAAAAATGAAGAAAGTCTGTTATGCAATTTGTATATTTTTTATAATATGGTCCACAAAAAAAAAAAGAAAAAAAGATGCTAGACAAGTGTTGATTTTTATTTGAAAACTGGATCATTTTTGATTTTTAAGTTGGTTAGAGAGCCAATCTAAACCTTCATACAATCCATCTCCGCTGGTTGCACAAGTGGCTTGGATGTACCAGTTACGATTTCGCAAGGAGTGAAGACCTAATTTGTCAGTAATTTCAGCAGCATTCATTGCATTAGGCAGATCCTGTAGAAAGCACAAATTAGATTACAATATAGAAGAAACCTTCAAAATTCTATGTCACATCAATCAAACCTGAGATGAGTTATATTAAAATTAGCATAAACATTACATATCTATTTAATTAGCAAATTAAAAATTTCCACTTGCAAACATGAGGAGAGGTATTCAATCGATAAAATGCTCTCTAAAACATTTATTGGCACAATTTTATTATCAATTAGTCACTCAAAACCATTTTTATATTGTTAGAAAAACAAGATAATTTTTTCCCATAAAAATAAATCTTAAGATGCTATGACAGCTATCAGCTATATATTACATACACAAAATCTGAATAGCTAATCAAATTAATCAAACATTAAAATGAAAATATAATATAATTGATATGGAGTCAATAGTTTATAGATTTACATTCAGAGAAAAGTCTCCAACTATATCCTTATTTAACAAAGAAGTTTGAGGGTGTAATCTTAAAATTAAAAATATTAATAAAATTGAGATAGTTTCATATATTTGTAAAAGCACGAAAAATAAGTGATTTCTAACTATAAATCTTATTTTAGATATAATCAGAAAAAAAGTTGAAATATTAAATCTTTTACACCTTAAGATTTTAAAATAATCTATTTGAAATTATTTAATTAAACTCATATTGTCTAAATGCATGAAAGCCACGTGGTGCACCTTAAGACTATTTGAGTTACAGGGTGCTTAAATAAAATAAAAAGCAGGTAATTTGTTATTTTGAAGTTCATTAAAATATTGTAAGAGGAAAAACTGGGAATTTTCATATTCTTCATTATTGAAAACCTAGAGCTAATTAGAGGAAAAAAGAGAAAATCTAGTTTTAAATAAGTTTACAAAAAGTTAAATCTAAAGTACAAACCTGTTTATTAGCAAATATCAACAATACAGCATCTCTAAGCTCATCTTCTGCCAACATTCTCATCAGCTCATCTCTGGCTTCACCCACTCTTTCTCGGTCATTACTATCCACTACAAAAATCAGGCCTGAAAGAGAGCATTCAATTTAAAATTCAGTAAAGACAAAAAAACATGAACTGATCTACCATATAAGGCTTGTGAGGTTATGAGTTAGAAGATTCTTATAATAGGAATATGTGTGTGAATGTATGTATATATTGTTCCATTTTCCTGGGTTCGACAGGATTGAATAAAATCTTTTCAGAGAGTGCACACAAAATAAAATTTATTATTCTGTAAATTCTTCAGGCGCATACAGAAATTAAAACAGAAAACACATAGCAACTGTCTTCTATACAGCAGAAAACTCTAAAAATGCAAGTCAGGATAACAGAGTCTTCAATACAATATACACCTAACGCACTTTCAATACATTCAATTCTCAGCAAAAAAGAACACCGAGTCCCAATGCCAATGCCAGGTGTAGTGTCGCTTCGGCAGACGACAATTAAATCCTCATCAATTTATTCCACATCAATTTATCGTTTGGCCATCAAGATTTTAATTAAATAAGTTGAACATGTGTGGCAACATAGGTGATATGAAAAAGAGAAGAATCAATGTTTTGGTTGTGCCTGTTAGATGTATTCGATGTCAAAAAGTAGATTATTTAGTTATATAAGCAACATCTAATATATAATAAATAATATTTATATTGGAGTCAGAGAAGCGTTATTATTATTATTATTATTATAATTATTATTCACCTACAATTAAAGACGCTTCATTGGTGGACTCGTACGTGATAGAATCCTACAATGGCTGACGAAGATGCAAGCAATGAAAATGACCCTAGTGCTACAACTGCGGCTGTCGCCAAGGTAAGCATCAAAGTTCTTTATTTTTGGAAACCAGATCCGAAGATATGGTTCCTTCAGCTAGAAGCACAATTTAGAAATGCAAAAATAACTAAAGACCAAACAAAATATGATTATGGGATAAGTTCCATAGAACCTGAGATTTTGTCACACGTATCTGATATGCTACTAAGTCCGCCACAAGATCGCGAATATCAAGCCATCAAGGACAGATTAATTTCATTGTATGTAGACTCGGAGACTCAAAAAACTCAAAAATTACTGAGTGAGTTAGAACTGGGAGATAAAAAACCATCTCAGTTACTGTGTGAAATGCGTAATTTGGCAGGTGACAAAGTTACAGATACTTTCCTTAAAACATTGCGGCTCCAGCGTCTACCTGTTAATATGCGCAGCATTATATCTGTTAGTGGCGAAGATTTGTCAAAAGTGGCGACGATGGCTGATAAGATTTGGGAATTAAATCCTATTACCCCCCAAATAGCTGCTACTTCGTCCATTACCGTAAACTCGGGGCTGATTGAAAGCTTACAAAAACAGATGAATGAACTTAGTTTACAAGTTTCTATTTTATCCAGACAACGGCACAGTCGTTCGCATTATCGTTACCGAACCAAATCAAGAGGTAGGAGTTTCAGTGGTAACAGGTCCAGTAATATCTGTTACTATCACGAAAAATTCGGCGACAAGTCATTTAAGTGTAAACAACCGTGTAACTTCTCATCTGGATCACAGACAAACAACCCGGAAAACTAACCCCCCGTCTCTCATTGACGACAGGGAGACAAGGGGTAGAGCTGAGTTGTCTTTTCATCAGCGACAAAGAATCGGCCACCCAGTTTTTAATAGATACCGGGGCAGAACTGTCCGTTATTCCTCCATTACCTGCAGATAAAAGAGTTGTCTCGAAATTAGAACTATTTGCTGCAAATGGCACGAAAATTAAAACATATGGCCAAAAGTTACTCAAGCTTGATCTTGGACTCAGACGATTGTTCATTTGGCCCTTTGTAATTGCGGATGTGAACAGACCGATAATAGGTATAGATTTTCTTGCAAATTTTAACCTTTTGGTAGATTCCAAAAATCGCAAATTGATTGATGACACTACATTGTTAGTAAGTAAAGGAACTCCTTGTTTTCAAAATAATAATAATATTCCTATTCTAAATGCTGTACATGATCCATATAAAAATATTATTAACGATTTTCCGGATTTGCTAAAACTGAATGTAGTTAACAATAAGGTCAAAAATCATAACATCGAACATTACACAGAAACCAGAGGTCCACCCGTTTTCGCTAAGGCTAGGAGGCTATCGGCAGAAAAACTCAAAGCAGCCAGAAAGGAGTTTGAATTTATGCTTCAAATGGGTTTATGCAGACCCTCTAAAAGTAATTGGTCGAGCCCACTACATCTGGCTATGAAGAAATCTGGAGATTGGAGACCTTGTGGGGACTATCGAGCATTAAACAATGTTACGATCCCTGATAGATACCCTCTTCCATTTTTAACGGATTGCAGTTATGTTTTAGCGGGAACAACAATTTTCTCTTCCATTGATCTCATTAGAGCGTACCAACAAATACCGGTTCGCGAGCAAGATATACCGAAAACAGCAATTCTCACGCCTTTCGGTTTATTCGAGTTCCCTTTCATGACGTTCGGCCTACGCAATGCGGCCCAAACGTTCCAACGTTTTAATGAACTCGGTGCTGTATGGACTAGATTTTGTATTTTGCTACTTGGATGACATTCTAATAGCCTCTCCTGATGAAGAAACTCATCAGCAACATGTAAGAGCAGTCTTCGAAAGACTAAACGAATATGGTCTATGCATTAATGCAGCAAAATGTAAATTCGGTCAAACTAAACTTGCATTTCTTGGGTACGAAGTGTCAGCTGAAGGGCTTAAACCTCTTTCAACGAAAGTTGATACAATCAATAACTTTCCAGAACCTAAGACATTCATTAGTTTAAGACGCTTTTTAGGTATGGTGAATTTTTATCACCGATTTATACCCAATTGTGCAAAATTGCAACAACCTTTAACAGCATTGCTCAGTGGTATCAAAAAGAACTGCAGAAAAGAAGTAACTTGGACGGAAGAAACAAGAAACGCTTTCCGAGCTTTAAAAGATGCACTTAGTCATGCCACGACTTTAACTCACCCATCCGAAAAGGCTGAAATATCATTAACGACAGATGCCTCCGATACTGCTATTGGAGCTGTTTTACATCAGATCGTGAATAATGAAAAACAACCCTTGAGTTTCTTTTCTCGATCTCTCACGCCAACACAGAGAAAATATAGTGCCTATGACAGAGAGCTATTAGCCATCTACACAGCAGTGAAACATTTCAAATACGTCTTAGAAGGTCGATCTTTTACAATATATACGGATCACAAGCCAATAACATTTGCCTTCCAACAAGATTTGGAAAAAGCCTCGCCACGGCAGGCTAGGCAACTGTCATACATTGGCCAGTTCTCAACTAATATCCAGTTCATTCAAGGGGATGAAAATACTGTTGCTGACACACTCTCTCGTATAGACACCATTTCTGTGCCATCTTCAATAGACTTACAAACTATAGCAAACGTTCAAGAAGATGAAGATTTGGAAATACTGAGAAACAACCCAAACTTAAGAATCTTACAAATTCCTATGCCGGACAGCGACAAGAAAATCTACTGCGATACTTCTACAAATTATAATCGCCCATACATACCCGCAAAATTTCGGCAGAAAATATTTTCATCAATCCATAACTTATCTCATCCCGGAATAAGATCCACAATAAAATTGATTACGAAACGTTTTATATGGCCCAACATGAAAAAAGACTGTCAAATGTGGACTAGAGCATGTATATCATGCCAACGTTGCAAAATCCACAGACATACACAGTCAGCTCTGGGAGAATTCAAAATACCCCCACATAGATTCCAACATTTAAACATAGATTTGGTTGGACCGTTACCTATTTGCAAAGGATTCAAATATCTCCTAACTATAATCGATCGTTATACTCGATGGATTGAGGCGGTGCCGTTGGAAGATCAATCAGCAGAATCAATCGCTAAAGCTATGGATCATACCTGGTTTTCACGCTTCGGAATACCGAATCGCATAACATCCGACCAAGGTCGACAATTTGATAGTCGACTTTTTCAAGCCTTGGGAAAATATCTCGGTTTTCATACGAATACTACAACTGCGTATCATCCGCAGGCGAATGGTTTGATCGAAAGACAGCACAGAACTTTGAAAGCAAGCCTAAAATGCCACTTGCTGGAATCAAAGTCATGGCTATCAGCATTGCCTTTCGTTCTTTTAGGCATAAGATCTGCCATCAAAGAAGATTTGGGTTGCTCATCAGCAGAACATGTATACGAAACAGCCTTAGCATTACCTGGAGAATTCTTTTCAACAGCACCTCTCATGAAACAGTCGGAATTTTCTCAAAACCTTCAGAAAATAATAAGAGAAATTAAGCCAAGTCCTACCACAACCCACGGAAATAGAAAAGTTTTTGTTTCTAAACAACTTTCCAATTGTTCTCACGTATTCCTATACAACAACATCAACAATTCTTCACTACAGCCTGTCTATTTTGGACCCTATCCTGTAAAGGCAAGAAAGGATAAGTATTTCGATATTGAAATCCAGGGAAAAGTAAAAAGAGTTTCGATCGACAGAGTAAAACCATGTTTTCTAATGAAAGAATCCGATATCCCCTACCATGAACCACATTCCAAGAAAACAAAACTTGACGAAACACCTGAGCTTAAGGCTGCCGAAGAAAATTCAAAGACTACCAGAACTGGCCAACATGTGAAGTTTCCCAGTCACTTAAAAGATTATCTTCCGTAATCGCTGTTACTGGGAAGGGGGTGTGTAGTGTCGCTTCGGCAGACGACAATTAAATCCTCATCAATTTATTCCACATCAATTTATCGTTTGGCCATCAAGATTTTAATTAAATAAGTTGAACATGTGTGGCAACATAGGTGATATGAAAAAGAGAAGAATCAATGTTTTGGTTGTGACTGTTAGATGTATTCGATGTCAAAAAGTAGATTAATTATTTAGTTATATAAGCAACATCTAATATATAATAAATAATATTTATATTGGAGTCAGAGAAGCGTTATTATTATTATTATTATTATAATTATTATTCACCTACAATTAAAGACGCTTCACCAGGTATATTTATAGACTTCCAAAGCACCCTCTATCAGTCAGCTAGCTAAAAATCTCTAGAACGTTTTAGAAAGGTCTAGAAGGTTGGCGAACATTTGGCACCATATCACCAAATTTGGCAAAATATTGCCAAATTTGGCAACCAAAATAAGTCACCAAATCCATCGCCAATTCGGCAATAACTCTGATAGTTGGCAAGATTACCATAGACTCAAAATTCGTAACAATATATATATATATATATATATTCAGAGATGTTGCTCTACTTTGAGCATTTTGGAGCAATGCATAGCAGTTTTTTTCACAGTCAAACTGTATATTTAGAGCAGTGTTTAAGGTAAATTAACAGACTAAAGAATATGTAATTTGGAAGGGTATAGTTTGTAAAACATATTTGAAAATAGAAAAAATAGTATTACGTACAATTTTTAAAAGTTTTAACAGGTATCACTTTTTTAGTCGATTATCACTTGCAACTCCTTGAACTCTTCTTCTTCATTAGAAAAGAATATTATAACTATATTTATGACTTTTAGATTTTTCCTTTTTATGATTCTAAATTACACATTGAACAGTGTAATTGCTGTTTAAAAATCATCTTTTAAAATATTAACTTTTCATTTAGACAGGACATGTATATTTGACTACCATGAATTTTCAGTAGAATTATTTATAAATAAAGAAACAAATTTATAATTATCTAAATTATATATAATTATGTGATGAAATATGAAAAAGACTTGGAGTCACAACATTAAACACATTGAAACATATAATTGAAAATGAGTATAAATAAGGTTTTATTGTATAATTCAATTGATTAAAAGGTTCACAGAAAAACTTAATCCATTTACAATATAAAAAGTTTTGCATTTGATGTTAGTAGTCATATCTCCAACACAATTTAGATTTTAAAATAATTACATTGTTTTTAACTTTATATGTACAATGATGTTGAAATGAGAAACAGGACTAAAACTAATAACAAATATTCTAATTTAAAACATATACTACAGACTTGATATATTTTTTGCCTAGTTATCTATTACAAAAACAACTTTTGAAACTTTTTAAAAAGATAAAAAGAATTACAACCTTGAGTATTCTGAAAATAATGTCTCCAGAGAGGTCTAATTTTGTCTTGACCTCCAACATCCCAAACTGTGAAGCTGATGTTCTTATACTCTACAGTTTCTACATTGAAACCTAAAGAGAAAAAAAAACAAAACAATAATAATAAATTAAAAAATCCATAATAAACCTTATCAAACACAAACTTTGTAAGTATGGAATACAATATAATATGCATACTAGTATATCATAAAATTAAAAAAAAAAAAAAAAAAAAAAAAAAAAACAGTCTCCTTTCTTGAAGTAAAAACCTTTTCGATCTGTTCACTTAAGTCAATTCTTCCTTTACAAATATAGGTCCCTTTAAAAAGAAGAATGCATGTCTATAAGCACACTAGTGCAAGCTAATTTTTTTTAAGAACTCAAAAGGTGTTAAGATCTTTGTAGCAAAATAGATATTTCTTAAATGATAAATAATTTCAGATAAAATCGTGTAAAAACAATGAGAAAGTATTTTTAATAAATCCAGTTTTTTCCTGCAATACTTTTTTATCAAATACATAAGTATGACAGAAATTGAAGATCTGAATGAATTGTGCCTCAAAAAACATGAATTCCAACATGTAACATACAGTTTGTTAACTAATTCTATTTATACATATTATATACACACACATTCAACCATTTTTCACAACAACATGAAGTTTGGTTTTAATTATTTATAATAACTTATTTTCCATTTAAAATGAAGAAAATAAACACTGCAGTGTGCTTTTGCAAAATTTAGAGCCAGTCAACTTGAAGGAGTGTTAAAAAATCAAAAAGTATCAAGCCAAGCAACAAACAAAACTTCAAGATACCATACTTTGAGTTTTAAGATGTAATTTTAATTCAAATTTAGAAGCTCATTCTTATTTCTTATTTCATGAGGCTGAAATTTTTCAATTTAGAAATTACAAACAAATAATCTAATGGACAGTTCAAATAACTAATAAGGGTTCTTTCTATTAACATGGAGTTACTACACACTATAGACAAAGTTGATTAATTTATATTCCAACGAGAATGCAAAAAAAAAAAATAAATAAATAAATAAATAAAAATTAAGTTATTGATTAAAAGGTAAAACCTCCACATACTCTCTTCAACACATTTTCTTGTTCATTACTCCTGAGGTTTAGATATAAATTTAGTCATTTTACATATGTATTAAAAAAAAAAAAAAAATCAGAATTGCTAGAGCACATTTAAAAATAGTTCTAATCTTCATTTGCCTTTTTAAAACTTTGTCTTTATATAAAAAACAAAATCTTAAGTTCATTTACAGAAAGAAAAATAGTTTTAAAAGTTTGTGCTTCAACAAAATGTCTTATTTTTTTCTATCATGCATGTAGTTTCTGCAATGTTTGGAACAGGCATTTCTGTCATGGTATTTTTTTTTCTGTTCTTCAACAAAAAATTCAATAGTTTTTTCATACTTCAACAATTTATGTATTGGCCAGTTCTCCACAAATTGTAACTTCATTATAAATATTTAAAAAGGCTTATTTAGTTATGTCTATCCAGTGATATCATCTGTTAGATTATCCCACTATTCTAGAATCATCACTTTGCATGATCTTCTGAAATGATCTCAGAGTCTTGCTAGAGTTAATATTTAAAGTCATTCTTACAAATGCATTTCATGGTCATCTGTAGGGAAATTTGTTTTCAAGATTTCAGGCCATTCAAGCTTCATAGAGGAGACAAAATTTTCATTTGCATATTGACATTATGTTGTTCAAGTTTTTCATATCAACTTGGTAACCACTGAAGAATTTTTAATGAGACCTTGATCTACTTGGACAACAGAAGTTACAGAAGGAATAATAGTCATGGATTTTAACACAAACCTCAAGAAAGTTACTAAGAGCTGTACAATTATAATATATATAACTCTTCAAAGCAAGGATGTTCAACTTCCCTCATATGTTTTTTAGTTGTTCCATTTTATCGTTTCCCTAAGTTAAGTCCTTTTTAATTTCATTCTTTAAAACTTAGTATTTTAAATTTTATTACAACAGAGAAATTTCAGTACCAACAGAATATACAAAACAATGGAAAACTCCATATCTCTTTTCACACTGAATTAAAATCTGTACCTTTAGAGCTTCAAGAAAAATACTGTATACTCCCATGCATAAACTAACACAATACATATCTTTCAAGAAAATACTCACATAAAGGGTATGTTCTTAAAATTAAACCATTCTGGTCATTATATAAAAACAACATGAACTAAATACCAGTGAAAGGATACAGTTCATCTGATGCATTGCTATGTTAATAAAACTTTAGCAAATGAACTACTTAAAGTTGTAAGAATAATAACTGGAAATGGATTGAAAAGTAACAATACTTTACCTATGGTTGGTATAGTTGTAACAATTTCTCCAAGCTTTAATTTATAAAGAATTGTAGTTTTTCCAGCTGCATCTAATCCCACCATTAAGATTCTCATCTCTTTTTTGCCAAACAGACCTTTGAACAAATTAGCAAAGATATTTCCCATGGTTAAGCCTTAGTACCAAATAAACCTGGAATAATAAGATGAATAATTTAGTACAGTAGAGCAAAAATATAAACACTCAATATGCAAAAAAGATTTTTTTCACTCAAAAGAAAATGAAGCTTTATGAAATAAACATTAAAGTTGTAGTAACTATTTCAATATCAAAATACATATAACAAATATGAATTTATTTAGCACAAGCACGAAATCAAGAAAATACAGCAAATAGAAATTTTAGTCAAAACTTTTTTAGATTTCATAAAAAATGAGTACTTATTCATTATATAAATAGAGAAACTAATTCCTATGCAGTTTTAGAAGTATTCCTAATTTTGTTTAACTAAATCCTTTACCATTTTATGAAAAATATAAAATTTAGAGGAGATAACCCTTATTCTATAAATATACAATTTATTAAATTACTGGCAGACAAAAAAAAAAAAAATCATTCCTTACTCTTATTTTGAAACAAAATAGAATTGTTAAAGAAGAATGGAAATACCTTAAAAGAATGCCTTCTTTCCACCTAAAAATTTGATTTAAACTTAATTTTTTAAAAACTATCATTGAATACTCGAAAAAAGATAAAAATTTTTAAATCTATGTAGAACATATAACATGAAAAGTTTTCTTTTTAAGCTTATTTTCTAAGTTTCCTTGTTAAAACAAAGAATCAAAATTTTGAGTTTTTCTCATATTTAATGCTTCATAAATTTTGATATTTTTCTATAAGTTTCAAAATGAATCACAAAAATCTCCAAATTTTTTATGATATTCCCTAACCATAAGAAACCCTGAAATAAGATCTAAAAATTACTTAAACTGAAATTTTTAAAAATTATTTCACAACAAATGCTTTTTTATTCTTCCTTAAGCTGATCCATGCAAAATATATACTAATGCAATTCAACAGCTTTTTGAAATAAATACAAAAATCTATGCCCATAAAACCAGTGGCAAAAGTGGTTCCACCAGCTCCAAAGTATGAAAAGTAATTCACTAACACACTTACCAAAATCCTAATGCAGCTGAACTGAGAAAGAGAGCATCAATTGGTATTGATGGTTAAATGACAAAACTGGTATTTAAAATTTTTCTAAAATTATTAACTTAATAATCTAATGAATACTACTTTAATACAGTCAGGGATGAAATATTTCAACTATGGATGTAGAATCATGATTACCTTACAGTTACTAAAATTCTAATTTTGGAGTAGTCTATCCTTTTAAAGATTATATCACTGACCAATCTTTATCACTAGCTTGGAAAAATATGTGCACTAAAATTCATTTGTCATACTTTCAGCATTTTTAATTCAAATTTTGAGTTTATTCTGTTTTCTCTATTATTTTATTGTTTAATTTCCCCCTTTACTATTATTATCCATATTACCATTATCTTAATTTCTTGGAATTTTTACTCCCTAGAAAATCATACTTATTCTTTTTACCCTTTCTTCAATTCCTCTAATAATAATCGATTTGTAAATTTTATCTCTGCTTCTCCTTTGAGTAGTTTATCAGTTACTACTACGATATAAATAAGGATGTTCATATTCAGTGGTCCAATCAGGTATATTGTAATACTGCAGCTTAAATCAAAGACTAAATTATTTTTCACTCTTATGATTTGCCCCTTAAGGCAATCACCTAACAGGAGGTTACACCTGTGAGTTAGAACCTCATTGCCTCTCTAATAAAAATTTTTTTTTTTTGATTTAACAAAATTTTATTAATCAACTTATTTGTTCCATACAAGTATCCTAATATATGTAATGAACTTAACATATACTAGTTGGTACCCATCAAAACATAACGGCTGGATAGTAAATAAATGTACTAATATACAAATTGTACTCAACACTTCATGACCAACAGTTGAAACTCATAATATTAAGAATAAAGAAATACACTTTAATAAATTACTATTGAATCCAGCAAAAAGAAAAATGATTACTCAACAGAGCGAAATAAACAGTTTCTGTCAGGTTTAATTCTATATCTCACAAATATAATTAAAAATAAAAATGGCAAAGAGAGAAATTAACGTGTTTAGGTGGCCTCATGCTAAGTGAGTATATAGAGCCAGATTTAAACATGTTACTGAGCACGCACATAAAGCAAATTTTAATTACAAATTATTGTTTATTTATAGAATTTGCGGTTACAAAAAACAAATTTAGCAAATCTACAGATCACAATCTTTTGTTTAAGACCAAAATGAAGTAAAGTGATGCTGTGGTTTTCTCTCACGGACTGCTCAAAAATTCAGCTTAGCAACTTAAATATATAGATAATAATTTAAAATTGATTTCCCAACTAAAACTGAAAAGTACTATTTCTTATCTTAAAGTATTTAGCTTGCCTCTCAAAGATAAAACTACATATAAAGCTATAAATAAATCATGATTTTAGTTGCATACAGTAACTTGTTATATGCACTTTGAGAGAGATAAATATTTATAATATGTTGAACTCATATGAGTACCTAGTTTGAGTTCGCTAATTATAAACCAAGAAAATATTGTTTTATAATGATAAAAAACCATACTGTTTGCATTCCAATACATACAAAATAAAAATCTTAGTTTTCCTATTGCTATTTTAGATGTCATTTCTGTTACAGTTCCTGTTTAAAATTTTTTGAATAAGTGGCATAAGAAGTGGGCTTAAGGTAAATATACACAGATTTTAAAATATTGGGGAAAAAGTGATTCAACAATTCTTTTCCATCACTTCCCAACTAAGGTAATGATCCCAATTATAGCACTGCAAGGATACAGTGGGAAAAAAAAAAAAATAGTTTGCAATTTCTCCCAATTAAATATTTTCATCCCCGAAATTCCCCCCCCCCCCCAAGTCTCTAAACTACTTGAAAAGTTCATTCTTAGTTTACATGACTTAGCTGTACACACATGTAACACTATAACTGAACATAATCAAGACACTCATGTGTTTGAATAAGAAATGTCACTGAATAATAGGATTATAATTTCAGAAAGTTGTGATAACAAGAGCCCTTTTTTAAATAAAAAGTCATAAACCTTTGAAGAGTAGGTTATTCAAAATAGGACGGGAAATATAATTCAAGATGATAAAAGATATTATAACAAGACTCTCTCTCCACATGAGCACCTGCCAACTACATTACACGCAAAACTAACATCTGGGCTACACTTCGGAATAACCTAACGCGAACATAACAGTCGTATTTCCCTATACTTCAAAATACCGATAGACTCCAAATAAAGCATTTGAAACCATCTATCTTTACGTTTAAAATGTCACAAATTTAAACCAAACACTTCCTTGATGGAAATCAGTCCTTCACCGGATACTGATATTAACACCATTGCCACATATATAACTCCTACAAATTCAAAAAATCTTAGAACGTTCAAATTGTAGCAATATTAAAGTCTATAAGCGCTTGAAATTAAATAAAAATTACTTAAGGTAAGTACCACAAGCGGCTGGATAAGCTTACAAGCACATCAATGTACCAAAATTCATGTTTACTTTTTACGTTTCTTTTTGTATCTGACTTGTGATTATTAATAATGTAATTAACCTTTGTTAAATGCTATATTTTAAAAAAGTAATTCGTTTTGAACAGTGTTTACCTAAAAATTTCACGGAAGAAAAGTACCCTTCCAACGACAACACAAAACAAAAATAACAAAGAGATAATGCCACAAGCTACAAAATAAGTTGCAACTATTAAATAGGCGTAACCATTATCTCAAAAGTAATAGTGAAATAAATACTTCAATACATTTAACTTGTTATCATAAATAAATATGGATTCCGTAATTTTCGGTTAACAAACCGATGAACTAATGCTGTAATATATGTGAGTAAACTATAAGTCAATTTTGGGTTTAGATCTTTGGGTAGATTGTCAGTTTCGAATTTGCAATATTAGCTTTTGCAAATAAGAATTTTTTTTTTTATAAAAAAATCTGTATTTTAAAACAGCACTAAACTGTAAGTGAAAACTGTACATTCAAAATATTAGAGCAGAAAAAGTGGCAAAACCGCCATTTGTTTATGGGAAAGACATTTTCTTAAAGATGGTGTGTGTAGTAGTGAGTAAGGGCCTGTTCACAAGGAGTCCGTGCGTTGCGTTAAGGCAAAGATGACGTTGAGACGAAAATAAACCAATCATAGGTGTTAAAAAGTTTAGCAATGAAATTTTTCCGGGCCTGTTCACATAGGAGTCCGGGTCGTTGCGTTAAGGATAAGATGGCGTTGAGACGAAAATAAACCAATCATAGGCCTCCATACGATTAACAATGAAATTTTTAACGCCTATGGGCCTGTTCACATAGGAGTCCGTGGCGTAGCGTTAAGGAAAAGATGACGTTAAGACGAAAATAAACCAATCATAGGCGTTAAAAATTTCATTGCTAATCGTTTGGAGGCCTATGATTGGTTTATTTTCGCCTCAACGTCATCTTTTCCTTAACGCAACGCAACGAACTCCTATGTGAACAGGCCCTATGATTGGTTTATTTGCGTCTCAAAGTCATCTTTTCCTTAACGTAACGCAACGGACTCCTATGTGAACAGGCCCTTACTCGTATTGAAATATATTTAACCAATGACGAACCTTAAATATTTCACAGAATACATAGCAACGAAAGTGTTAAAGCCTATGATTGGTTTATTTCAGTCTAAGCACTTACTTTCCTTTTATGCTTACACTAACGGATTGCTATGTGAACAGGCCTTAATAGAAGTATCTTTCAAAACATGTTATAATTGTTTTGACAACCAACAGCCTATGGGAATTATTATTCCCATATTACGGACATCAGAAGGTATGAGAACAACTAGAACTTAACATGTTCTTTTATTTAAAAGTCGACACATAACATAAATTTAAACCCGGCTCGTAGTTCATCGCAGTGAATTCAGAGCGGAGAAGTGTACGTACCACGCTAGTAAGGAAAAGTGAAGTAGTCAAGATCGGTGTTCCAATGTCCACGGCAATTCCCCAAACCTGCGCTAACCAGATGCGCAGAACGCGACGTCGGAGTTGTCTGCGAGTTGGGTTGCCACAGTATTCCCCCCCCCCCCAAGTACCGTAGGTACTGAGGGTTACAAGTAAAACCGAACTCGTCGACCACAACGCGTTGACACTGGAACTGGAGTCGTTATTGTTGTCGGCGAGGGCGAAGCTCTCGTAACAGTTGTAGGAGTAGGTACGCTAGTCGTGACAGGATCATTTGGATTCAACACAGGATGCTGCGACGTCAGGGAGTCGCTGGTGGTGAGGAATGCTGGCTTTAAACGGTCGAGATCTATAACACAATTCTTACCATTCATAAGCAATGTGTAATATTTAGCCGTTCTGCCCATTACCTTGAAGGGGCCGTTGTACGGATGCTGTAGTGAGCGCCGGATCCCATCATAGCGCACAAAGACATGAGAGCACGATTCGAAAGAAGGGTGCACGAAGGTGGTTGGATTGTGGTGAGCAGAAGTGGGAGTTGGTGAGAGACTCTGCATTAAGCTACGGAGATGTTGGACGAACTCGGATGGTTCGACTGCAGGGGGTGGGGATGGATGGAGAAAATCTGCAGGGAGGCGGAGAGTAGAGCCATATACAAGCTCCGCACTTGTGCACTGGAGGTCTTCCTTGAGCGAGGAGCGGAGTCCCAGGAGGACTAATGGGAGAGTCTCAGTCCACCGGTTGTTTGAGTGACATCTAACGGCCTGTTTAAGTGAGCGGTGAAAACGCTCAACTAGCCCGTTGCCCGCTGGATGGTACGGCGAGGTGCGGATGTGCTTCGTGCCTAGTAGTGACATCAGAGCAGAGAAAAGATGTGCTTGAAACTGGCGTCCTTGATCGGTGGTGATGACGGAAGGGGTTCCAAAGCGGGCAACCCACTGACTGATGAAAGCGCGTGCTACTGTCTCGGACGAGATGTCAGTTATCGGGATCGCTTCCGGCCATCGAGTATACCGATCCACGCACGTAAGCAAGTAAGTGAATCCCTCCGAAGGCGGAAGTGGGCCCACCAAATCAAGATGTACGTGATCGAAGCGATGAGATGGCGAAGAAAATTGCTGCAGGGGGCTGCGTGTGTGCTTATGTACCTTTGAGCGTTGACAGCTCAAGCAGGTACGAGACCATTCTGTGATGTCTTTTAATAACGGATACATTTATTAATACATTATGTTATCACAACTAATCTCTTCATTTACAGTTTCATTCAATATCATTATAACCCTTTTTATTTTACTTCCTACAATACAATTATCACTAGTAATTTCTTCTCAATTATTATACCTTTACTACAATATTTTCTCATTTAATGGATCTTATAACCCGTTCATCAACTCATAATAACATCATATTTCAACGTTATTTCAATTTCTAATAGAAAGATCTATAGTATAAACATTCGGAATAGGTAGTGTATGAATGAGAAATCGCGATGGCACACGTTTAAAACAACTGATCAATACGGAGCGCAAACGACACATACCTCCATTGATGAACTCTCATGAAGTCAATTAAATGCGCTGGCACTGTCGGGGACTTGGTCTTTCAATTCGCCCTCCTTTGATAAACTCGTCTGCAGTCCATTAAATGCGCTAGCGTCGGCTTGGGACCCTCCTTTCAAACCCGTCTATGGTTGCGGCACTCTTTCAGGGTCCGTAACTTCAGCTTGTAGCATACGGTAGGTCATACTGCTCAGGCAATTCGATTCTCGGGATGTGGCACCCTGCTTCCACGTGGTCGGCCGGCTCTATTCTTTCATAGAATCTGGTTAATCTCGATGTTAGTCACTGCTTAGTATTTACACTTTGGGACATTGGTGCAAATAAAGCGTCAAGCTATATTAATTTATCATACGCTGGCTAAGTTTCAATTCGAGCTTTCTCATTCTAAATTAATTCGTCGGCTCATGCTTTTAACTACGGTCTAGGTGTTCGTCCTTGCTGCTCCTCGGTCGTAATAACTTTTTAGGATCCCCGCATCATCTGATCTGCTCATTCCTTCGTTTTCTCATTGGTCAGAAATATCTTATTCCTATTCTATTGGGCTACTCATTTCTTTCCAGAATCTTCTTTTTCTCCGCCTTCTCGTAGGTGGGGCCACTCGCCTTCCAGCATCATTATTCCCACGGCCATATTCCCATGTTCTCGAATATCATCTGTTTCCGATTTTCACCACTTAGCCCACACCATCACTATTCAATGCATTTCCTCGTTAGTGTGCTTTCTCCTCTTCCTTTATTTTTCACATCTGCATCTGGTCTAAGCATACCCCACGTAAATTTCCTTCGGCGGTTTCTTTTTCATCCTTAATGGCACTTAAACATCCTGTTTCTTGTCTAAACTATGTCTACGTCCCTCGCTTATTTATCACTCGTCACTGGTTCTCTTAACTCGATCATTTCTTAATTGATTCCTTCATCCGTGCCTAATGTTGCGGCGCTTTTGAACCGTAACATCTTTCGCCATTGATGGCCACACATAACGCTCTGAAATGAGCTTCTTGGTTGCTCGTACTCCAGGGTGAGAGAGTCCATGCAGGGAGTGGAACAGACGTTCTCGGCACGCCTCTGGGACGAAAGGACGTACTTTGCCGGTACTGCTATCGCAGAATATTTGCAGATCGTTGGAAAGTTTTAATGGCTGAAGAACCAAACTCGTATGCGTCTCTCCAGACGTTGTATTTCCTGGTCATGCGACTGGGCCTTAGCGAGTTCGATGAAGTCGAAACTGGTGATACTCGCAATGTGGTCCAGGCGTGACAAGGTATCTGCAACAGCATTCTTGTTTCCTGGAACATGGCGAATGTCTGTAGTAAACTGCGCTATGAAGTCGAGGTGCCTCAACTGACGGGGCGAGCAAGAATCGGAGTTCTTAGTAAAGGCATACGTTAAGGGCCTATGATCGGTAAAAACTATAAAGGACTGACCTTCGAGAGAGTGTCGAAAGTGCTTAATCGCTGAGTAGATAGCTAGCAATTCCCTATCATAGGTACCATACTTCCGCTCAGCGTTCGTTAACTTTCGTGAGAAGAAAGAAAGAGGCTGGAGTCCCAAAGTGGTTTTTGCATGCAGGGTCGCTCCGATGGCAGAATCAGAAGCGTCAACCATTAGAGTGAGTTGCTGCCCGGGAGAGTGAAAACCGAGGGGGACTGCCTGTGAGAGATCAGCCTTGCATTTATTAAATTCAGCAAGCGCTTCGTCCGTCCATGGCACAGGACGTTTATCATTCTTTCGAGATTCTTTCAAAAACTCATTCAAGGGCGCTTGAGTATGCGCGGCGTGTACCATGAAACGCTTATAAAAATTTAACATGGCCAGGAATCTGCGGAGCTGGGAAATGGTCTCACGTTTTGGGAAGTTAGTAATTTGTTGCGTTTTCTGAGGTAAGGGTTCAATACCGGAAGATGAAATTTTACAGCCCAGAAAGGTTACGAAAGGTTTACCAAGGACGCATTTGGCATGGTTCAGTTTAAGGTTGTATTGTTTGAGGCGGTCAAAAACTTGTTGGAGGTGAGAACTATGCTCTTCAGAGGAGGATGAGAATGTCATCGAAATCAAGGCCAACAAGGACTTGATGGATGAAACGCTGAAACGTTTGTCCCGCGTTTCGCAGATCGAAAGGAGTGAATACAAATTCGTACAAGCCAAAAGGAGTGGTGACGGCGGTCTTTGGCACGTCATCTGGGTGGACAGGGATCTGGTGGTAAGCCCTGGCCAGATCGAGGGTGGAAAAAATGGACTTATTATGGACTAACTAGAACTTAACATGGACTAACTAGAATGGGACTAACTAGAATTGACTAACTAGATGGAGAATGGACTAACTAGAATGGACTAACTAGAACTTAACATGTTCTTTTATTTAAAAGTCGACACATAACATAAATTTAAACCCGGCTCGTAGTTCATCGCAGTGAATTCAGAGTGGAGAAGCGTACGCACCACGCTAGTACGGAAAAGTGAAGTAGTCAAGATCGGTGTTCCAATGTCCGCGACAATTCCCCAAACCTGCGCGAACCAGATGCGCAGAACGCGACGTCGGAGTTGTCTGCGAGTTGGGTTGCCACAAGCCCTATTTCCGTTTGCTAATAAAAAATTATAACTTGAAAGAAAGTGGGAACAATTTTAACAGTTTTGAATGAGCTGAAAATACTATTTAAAACATGAAGTGATTATATTTTGCAATTTTACTCTTACCAAGGATCCAGTGACGTAGCGAGCATAACAGGCGCCCAGGGCACGATACCTTTTTGGCGCCCCCCTTCTTCCTCCCCGAAAAACATGTAATATAATATACATAATTAGTGAAAAGGACCATTTGGCGCCCCTCTACGAGTGGCGCCCGGGGCATGATAGACACCCTTGCCCCCCTCTCGCTACGCCACTGCAAAGATCGGTGCCCTGCTTTTGGGTGGCAGACAGCGCTTCTGCCTTCCAAACGCAGTTATTGTCTGTTGATCAATGCGTGGTGCTTGTAACTAGAAGAGCAAATCACAGGAAGTTTTCAATTGTTGCTGTTACGCTATTTACACATATCTAATGTTTACGTCTAACAGCGCAATAAATATGAATCATGAAGTACATCTGTATGATGATTGAGTTAAAATGCTGTATCTCCTTTTCCAATTAATTAGTTAGTGAATAATACCTGTGGTAAATTTTAAATGATAATTCTCTATTTTTCTTCAAATTCCAAAAGCTCAAACTGTAAGTGATGTCAGAAGAAATGCAAAAGTTGGCATTAGCCACAGACGATATGAAAACACTACTTAATTACACTGTAGCAGAAGACGATACTAAGGTTTTGTTTTGTTGACCCTCATTTTACATAATTGAAAATTCAATTTATAACAATGCAAATTTTATGTAATAATAGTATTTTGTAATTAGTATTATAATTTTTTGTATGGACTTGCGAAATGCGTATGTAAAATCTGTCTGTGTCATTAACTCGAAAACAGAATATAAATTAGATTATTTAGATCTGTAATTTAAAGTTTCTCGTGTACCATAATTATTTATGTAAAATCATTTTAAACTCTAATAAATAAAATTCGGTGAGATTAGTTGTAAATTTTTATACATATATATAAATAGTGAATGTATCACTAAGTATATATATATATGTGTGTGTGTGTGTATGTACGTATTGATGTCAATAGCACTATTATGTTTTTTTTCGTGTTGTATATAGTTTTCATTTAAAAGGATTTTTAACTGGTTAGATGAATTTTACTGAATTTAAAACACTAAGCCAATGGGCTTAGTTTTGAAATATTAATATATGTATTGGGAAATTTTTGAATGTATCCATAACAATATATTTGTTAACACATGTATTGTTATGCATGCATTTAATAATATACAATAATTACCAGAGTATAACATAACTATCTTAAACTCTTACTTTTCAAGACTGGATATTTTTCTATGATGTTAGTCTATGTATCTGAAATTATCAAAGTTTTTGGTATATCATTCAGTATCTACATTAACCATGGTTAGAACTGTTTTTCTGTATTCTAAAGTATTTTAGTAAATTTCATTAAGTCAGTGAAATCTTATTGAAGGAAAGCATTTAGCATTAATTGCAATTTTAAATTCTTGAGTGTATTAAAGGCTTAGTTATTAGAATACTGATAAAGTAATATGTTGAATAAAGACTAAAAATAATTTTAAATAACTTTGATAGTTTTTAAGGAAAAAGATCAGGTTTTCTTTCTCATATGCCTTTTTAATTTTTTTTGACTTATGTAATGCATTACAATTTTTTTTTTTACCTTTACCCCAGAACAAGTGTGCAGAAATATACATTTAAAATTGCATTAATCTAAAGTTTCAGAAATCATAAAGACCAGATAATTTTAAGTATGATTAAGTTAAATAGCTATTTATTTTGGTTAAACTGAATTGTACAGTCCTAGGCAATTATTACCAAAAAAAGGCAACTATTTATCTAAGTTTTACGATCTCACTAAAAATGCCAAAGTAGATGTTAAGGAGCTAAATTGTTATTATAAAATTTGAACTCATTTTGGTAATGTTTCTTTCAGAATTGGTTGAAGTTGAATGCCTTGCATTCATAAGATATTGAAGTTGAAATTGAATGTGTATTTTTATTTGTCCTGATTAGATTAAGTATGAGTGTTATTTTGCAAATGACATATACATCACTTTATAAAAACTGGCAGATTCTTGAAAGTGTTCATTAGTTAACACTGAATTGTATGCTCCCATATGATTTAGTAGCAAATATGGCAATGAAATTTATGCACCCAAAGCCAAAAGTTCTGTTTTGTTTTATTGATCATATTATCAGCAGATTCAGGGTGTAGCTGGCAGTAGGTAGATCCACGTGAGGTAACAGTATTGCCGTAATGCTTGTGAGCACCAGCGAACATGCATACTCAGGCTACAGGGTTTATACAGCCAGAGGTAAGTTTGTTTTACTTCTGTATAGTATCACGCTTGCCTTTTAACTTGCGATACACCCCTGTGATAGTTGGCTTTTCCATAACACAACACAAAAAAGCATGAAGGGAAAATATGCAGTGCTTAAAATTCCCATTCTAACAAACCAAGCTTTGTGCCAAGCCTTTGTTACAAAAAATGGCTTGGCGAGAATGTGGGACCATTACAATTCAGTTTTATAATTTTTCTTTTTTAAATTCCTTTCAATTAGCCTAGCTTCATGCATTGTTCTGTTTCTTAATATTTAGAATCATATTAGTTATAGTAAAATAGCTTATTTTTTTCTCACCAACTTTCATTTTTATTGTTATAAGATATATTTAATATGATAGTTCTGATTCTCTTCTTTAATAAAATTTATCACAATATGAGTGTAATTTTTAAAATTTCTTCCAGAAATATAAAGAAATGTATGATAGTCAGGTAACATCTGATGCTGTAGATCCACAGACAAAGTTTCAGTATGCTTGGTGTCTAATACATAGTAAATATCATAGGGATATTAAAAAAGGAGCTAATTTGTTTGAAGGTATTATATTTTTGAAGATTTGAAACATATATAGTGCTTAACTGTATTACCATCAACTCTATATATAGTGCTTATTGTATTACCATCAACTCTCTATATAGTGCTTATTGTATTACCATCAACTCTATTCTCTTACTGCATGCAGTTTTTTATATTAATGTAATTTTATTTAATGATGTATTTTTTAACTGTTTAACTGTAGAAATATTTTACATTTTACAAATTTATAGTTATAACAATAAAGAGCTATTATGATAGCTGGCTGGTTATTTCTAATAATATATACGAGTATATTTACTCGTATATTTAACAGACAAATCTTACAATTTTTTGTCTGCTAACTGGATATTATGTAGATTTTACTCTATAGATTTCAAACCATACTCTCATTTTCTCTTATGTATATGCTAAGAATTTTAAAACTGTTATATCAACCTAACTACTTTTCAAATTTTAATTTGAAATTAATTGGGAATTTTAATTTGAAAAGTTACTGAAAAATTTTCTGTAAGGGATACGCTAAGCTAAAATTGAGTGCATAACAGTCCATTAAATTGATTCTGTAATCACAAATTTATAATTACTATAATCTTGAGCTGATTCCCTTTCTTTTCCCACTTCATTTTTCATATAATTCATTTTTTATTTGAAGACAAATGATGTCTTATCAAAAGCTACATATCTGCCATATCATGCTTTATGAATTTTGGCTTCATGGAAATGCTGCAGAAGCCACTCAGAAGATTTGTTCAGTATATCTAACTGTTATATCAAGTGAATATAAGTGAATATCAATGCGGACAATGTTTTAAAAAGTTTCTAGAGGAAAATTTCAATGTTGAGAATGAGTCTAGATGTGAGTGGCTTAGGCAAGTTGATGATGATGAATTGAGTAATGGTTCAGTCAGATCCATATATTACCTACAGGGAAATAGCCAAGAGGCTTCATTTTGCACAATAAACAGCAATGGAACATATGAAGTGAATAGGCAAGTATTGCTGTGCTAGTTTATGTGTCCCACAGGAACTCTCAGCTCAAAACCAACTATTACTTTGCACTTCACTGGTCACATGAAATGAAGTAGAGCCTTTTTTAAGGTGAATTGTGAGTGTTGGGGAAAAGTGGATTGTTTATGCTAATATTATATGAAAAAGACAATGGTTTATCTAAAAAGAGAAGCCTATTCCTAAAGCAAATCCAGGATTACATCAAAAGAAGGTTTTGCTCTGTTTATAGTGGGATATGGAAGGTATAATCGAATATGAACTGATAGAAAATGACCATACCATTACTACAGACATCTGTTCTCATCAGTTGGATAATTTGAAAGAGGTTTTAACCACCAAATGACTTGCATTAGTCAATAGGCAGGATGTGATCCTTCAGCACTATAATGTTCAACCACATACGGTACAATTGACTCAACAGAAGCTTATTGCTTTTTGATGGGAAATTCTTCCTCATTCACCTTACAGTCTAGATATACCACTCTCAGATTATTACCTGTTAAGATCACTGCAACGTTTCCTTGATGACAAAAATTTCCATAGTAAACAGGGTGTAGAAACTGCAAAAATGAATATTTTGATTCAAAGCCAAAAGAATTCTTCAAAGCAGGAATTGAAAAGTTGCTTGAGAGATGGGGCAGATGCTATGAGAAAATGATAGAGACTATATTAATGATTAATTTTATGCATCAGCAAAGTTTTTTTTTTATTATTAGAAATTGTCTATCTGAATCCTGCATGACTGTCTGATCAACCTAATATAACAGGATACTTCAAGAATATAATTTGTTGTTACAGTAAAAGCAAAAAAATAATCTGAAGCAATTTGTTCATTAGATGTATCTTGCTGAAAACAAATGTCTAAAAAATAAAAATGAATATTTTTAATTGATTTCTAACTTATAATAAATTATATCATTTCATAATGTAAGGGGTGAACAGTCCCATCGTCTTCTAAAGAATCAATTCTTGGTCTGATATTAGAATCTTAAAATATTGTTCAGAACTTGGCTTATGATGACATTTTTAAGTAGAATTCAAATAATGCTTCTAGATGCATGTATTTAGTTATTACTGTTATTTCTTTATTTTTTCCTTGTAATTATCCTAAAACATATTCGGTAGAGAAGCACGGGTATTCAGCTAGTATACACATATACCTTTATAACAAAATTTGGTAGATTTCAGTCATATGCTGGTTGGTTTTTATTTCACATTTAAAGTTCTCAAAAGACAGTGATAGCGATAAAGAGAGAAACACCTGCAGCCTGGACCATAGGAGAGGGATAATACTCTGATTTACCATTGCAGCTGGAATTTCTATAGCTGTAAAATTCAATATTTTTATAATATTTTTCTTTTTGAATTTTAAATGAAACTGAAAAAAAAAATTAAATATCTGTTCTTTAAATAGTCATCTTTAACATGGAAAAATGTTTCATTGCTTTTTGAATGTATTATAAAACAGTCGCTTATACTAAAAATACATGGATGAATCCGTAAGCAGTGAAACATATTTTCACCTATTAAAGATGACTATTTAAAGAACATCTAACTGATTTTTTTTTTTTTTTTACAGGCTATAAACTAGAGTAAATTTAATTTGATATTAGAATCTATTAGTTTCCTTAAAAGGAAAAAAACTTAAAATTGTTGGTAAAAAAATTTTGGAATGCTGAACAGTATTAAAAATTTCTTATATCTTTTTTTAAAATGTTTAAACTGCATTAAAACTATGTATTCTAGTTATAAAAAAAATTAAAATGGGAATTATTATTTTTGATTCATTTGATAATGAAGAACAGGTTTTTAAAAAGTTTGAGAATTGAATGAGGAAAATGAGGGGGATCCTTGTTCGTAATACTGAAATAATAAATAGTGTACGTTTGCAAATGTACTAGATTTTGAGAGGTGAGCAGGTATGGTTATTTTATTTTAATGTGTTCAAACTGTATAGCTTGTCTCTGAAAGTAATGTACTGGTTTTTAAATCTCAATGAAATGCTTTAGTATAAGCTGTCGCAAAGTTACAACCAATTTTTCTTTTTCTCGTTGTTGTTATTGACAAAGTAGACTAAATTAATCAATTACTTTCTTAAAGTGCATAATTTTTAGATATTATTGAATTTTATTTAAAGTTATTGTTATTGCTACAGCTGCTGTATATGTTAATGTTTACCTCATGGCACATACAGATTTGGATACTAAATCTATGTGTACTAATATGGAATCTAATCTTGATTACTAGAATTAACTTTTTCATCGTACTTTCTGTGGCCTTTAAACTGTTCTGGCAAGATTTTTTTTATTCTTTTGTTATTTAAATTTCTTTTCAAGTAATTCCATGCTTTTATTTATTGCAGAAATTTTTAAAGGAGGTACAGAGGAAATCAAGAGAGATAGCTTGTTTTATTTAGCTGTTGCTGAAACAAAACAAAAAGTACATTTATATTTTTTTTCATATTACATTTTATATCCAGTAAATGAATATCATATATAAAATATGTACGTTAGGTAAATATTTTTTCTAGTTTTCAGTTGATTTTTGTTGTTGTTGTCCGAAAGCAAATTGTAGTATGATCATGTGCAGGTTTAAAATTCTGTTGTCTCACTTTATAAACTTTAAAACATTTTGTTTAGGCATACAAAACATTTCAAGCAGTAGAAATATCTAAGTTATATCATTTCTACTAACCTAAAATACTTTATTAGTATATATTCATTATTCATGCATTTATAAATTCATTTATAATTATTTACTATTTTTTTTTTCAACTTGTAGGAATTACTAAATTCTGTTTAATACAAAGCTCTGTATTAAACAGATAAGAACAGGAAATACAAAGTGAAAATTTACTTAGAAAATTCTATGTTGAATCAACTGATTTAGTTTTTCAATTACTTTTGACAATATTTAGATTTTAAAGTGACATGAAAGTTGTATATTTCATATTTTGCTTGTTTTTAATGTTTGAATGGGCTTTTTCATATCATGATAAAGTCTTTTTGATGACTTATATAAATTTACTGTTGTTATCACAGATTTTCTTCTGAGTGTATGATATGAAATTTCTAGAACCTTTGTTAGACAGCTGAATGAAAAATGACAATTGTCAATATTGTTCCATCCAAATTTAGACAGGTTTCCTCACTTGTAAATCCCATCCAAATTTTTCATAATTTTCAATTTGTTTTTCATACTTTGGTAAAATTATTTTATAGTTTATAATAATCTTTAAAAGAATTTTTCAAAAGTATTTTTGAAATCATATACTATGATGCTAAGTGAAAAACTAGCATCACAGTGAAAATCTTTAATTATTTATGCTATTCATAATGTCATAAAATTGAAAACTTTTTTATCCCTATGTTTTCCTGTCTTTTAAATGAATATAATTTTTAATAATTTTTTACTTCATTAAAATATTGAAAAATTGCAAGCTTCTAACAATGAACTATTTACCATTTTCATTTAATGTCACCCTTATTATGAATAGCCTTCTCTCTATTGGAAGTTTTGCTTAATATCTTTAATTCATATCTTGTGTACCTAGTTATGAAATATCTGCATATTTTTAGATTAATATTTTAAAATTAGTTAAAGAGAAATAATTCATACCAAAAGATAAATTGGTTAAAACTCTTACATAATCTAGATTTCATTTTGACAATTTTTTAGGTTCCTCTGTGTGTTATAATAGGTTTTGCTATTATTCTTAATTTAGAGCAGGGTATCTTTAGAACCAAAAGTTTATGTTATTGAAAGAGAAAAAGGGAAACAAATTTATATTCATATCTGTCTCCTGTAATACAATTTTTCTATTCTTAGTTTAATCTATTATATATTTTTAAAAGTATGCTTTTTATGTTATTCATAATGTATAGCATTATTATGTATAATAACATCACTTACACGAAACTTGTGGAATACATTTAACAGGAACACATAGCAAGCAGTACAAAATTTGCAAATAACTACTAGTTGTCATTGTTAATTTTTATTCAGAAACTATGTGTTCCTGTTATATGTATGATTATCTGTTATGATTCATGATGTATCCAACTAAAGAAACAATGAAAAAGGTTTTGTAAATATATGTTTATAAACTTGCAAATAAATATTTTTCTTTTTTTCCCCCTAAAAAAACTATTTGATACCATGAATCAAGTATTGAATTTATTTTCATATGATCTCAAAATATTGGCTATAAGTTTTTAGTAAAATGATTTTCTTGATTGATGTATATCTTTGTGATTTAATACTTAATTCTATGGAAGAGAAGTTATGAAGGAAAATATATTTTCCATTGATATTTTCTATCTCATGCTACAATTTCATGTGTATTGATTTTTCTATAAATGAAGTGAGTGCTCAAATATAATAAATAATTTGTTGACTGGGTCTTGTTTCATGTATACAGTTTTTGTTCTCTTTTTAGAATTACTGCACAGCAAATAAATATGTGAAAGCTTTTTTGAGTGTGGAACCAGGGAATGTCCAAGCTCAGCAACTAGATACTTACATACAGAAACAGCTGAAAAAAGGTTTGTCTTTTTTTGTTTAGACATTCATCATTTTCTGTATGAAAGATATACACTACCCTACAATAATGGACTGGATGCCAGCAGATTTGTATAAAATCTGACTGCATGGCAGGTTTTATGCAAATCTGCTTAGTAACTTTGAAAGAGGTGTTATAGTTAATTGTCACATTAGTGGCAAGTCTATTTGCACAATTGCGGTAGAATTATCACTGTCAACTGTTGGTGATGCCGTGAAGAAGTGGAAGACTATGGAAGTTGGGACATGAATTACACATGTTGGTCATCCCTATAAACTGACTGAACAGGATTGGCATGTGCTGAAGCATGAGGTTTATAAGAACCACAAGAAACCACTCCTTATCATCAAAAGTAAGTTTCAACAGACAGCAGGGGTTACGGTGTACCCCAATACTTTGTGGAAAGGACTGCATGCTCTCATTATCCACGGATGTGTTGCCGCACCTAAACCAAATATCACCCCATCCAACAAAGCCGGCAGGCTTGCTTGGTGTTTGCAACATCGCAACTGGACTGTGGACCACTGGAAAACTGTTTTATGGAGCAACGAGTCATGCTACATGCTCTTCCAGTTGGATGGGTGTATTTGGGTTTAGCGAATGCCAGGTGAACGTCTGTTACCCAAGTGCATCATTCCAACTCTTAAGTTTAGTTGTGGTGGTATACTTGTTTGGAGTGTTTTTCATGGTATGGCCTGGGACCTTTGCATGTTGTTCTTGGTAAATTGAACGCCGACACCTACATGAACATTTTGGACAATCAGGTTCTTCCTACGCTCTGGCAATTTTATGGAGTAGACGAATGTTACTTTCAGGACAACAACGTTTCATGTCATGTTGCAGCCCCTGTCAAGCAGTGGTATAAAGATATGGATGTAAAACGTCTTCCCTGGCCTGCTCAGAGTCCCAACCTAAACCCCTTAGAACATTTGTGGAACAAGTTAGAGCGATGCTTACAGACCAGGGAACCACGTCCAAAATCTACAGCTGAGCTGGCGACATTCTTGCAGCAGGAATGGACACAAATACCCATAGCTATTTATCAAAACCTTGTTGAAAGTATGCCCAGAAGGGTTGCTGGTGTAATTGCAGCACGTGGGGGACCATCCCCTATTAGCATCTATTCTTTCCCTTATACCATCATGTCTTGCTGTCCGGTCCACTATTGTAGGCTAATGTATCTTCAACACATATTTATTCAGGAAATATGAGCCATAAGAATTCTTAACAGACCAGTTTAAGACATCTGTTTTTATGCATATCTGTAAAATTCAAAATTTTATCTTAAATTCATCTAAAGTTATGAAATCTTGCAAATAAACTGGTTATGATGACAATCTGTTCAACCATGTGAATGATTACAAACAGAGAGAAATTGTACCATTATGAATACGAAATTTTTGCAAAAAAGCAGTATTTCTCACTGGAAATGTTATTTAGATACAGGAAATTTTATCAGTCATTATTACTGATTCTAATAAATACACAAAAATACATTTAAGTTTGAGGTCATAGCTATTAATGGTCATGACAGATGCCAATACACTGTACATCAGGGGTGTCAAACTTGTGGCCCACGACAAAAATGTTTGCAGCCCGGCCAATATATTGGCACACAATAATATATAATAAAATAACCGACACAGAATTATAATAAGATAGGAAGAATTCGTGAAATGTTTTTAATTATACTCTTTTTTTGCTATTATTAAACAAAATGCATATATTTATGTTGAATATACTGTAATTAGGTAAATAAACATGCGTTTCTATTAATAGTGATTTTTTTGTGTGGCCACCTATAGTTAATCCTTGTTTGTTTGGCCCAAGTTAGCCTTTGAGTTTGACACCCCTGCTGTACATAGTCCTCAGAATTTTCAGTTGTTCACAATATTTTATTTGGGAATAGTTATCTGTATTTCAATCAGCCACAAAAATTGCTATAGGCATCAGGAAATATTTTCTATGGCGAACATTTTAAAGCATGTGTCATCATAGATATGTCTAGATATATATATATTTCTTTTAAAAACAAAACTGCCTCTGCTTCCTTTTAATTGAAATTTGTGTTGTCAGTTGATATTGGGTCGACATAAATTGTGGTTAATATGCATGTAAATATTATTTGCTATAGTTTGAGAAACTAATATTGCTTATTAATAGCTTAAACCCTATCATTTTGAAGGTCCCACTAGATCTTTTCAGTTTTATTTTGAGCTCATTCACTTATTAGCAGTTTATGATAATTTCGGTTTTAGTATTATTCATTTGTGAGGTTTGTGTTTAAATTAATATAGTTTAAGTTAATAACATTTTTTATTCTTGAAATGCTGTACATTTAATTACCTTTTTTTTAATTGATTAGTATTTCTTTACTAATTTTTTTACATTTAATTGATGTTCAATACATGCATTTCTTTTTTTTTTTTTAATGACATGGAGATTCCTTTTTAGGTATATTTCATTCATATTAAAGACTCAAATATCTATAAATTCCTTGCACCATGTAAAAATATATTGAAACTATTTTAAATCCTGTGCTAATTAAATAGTACTCTCCATTGATTTTGCTTGTGAATTAATGAGTGTATGATTTTAAACATGTAATATGTAGAGTATAAAATTAAGAAACATTTATAATTTTCATCTAATTCTCTGTTCAATAACTGTAATCTGGTGATTTTCCTGCAGACTTCGGATATTTAAGTATTAATTTATGTGATATGTTCATCTTCTTAGTAAGATTAAGTAAATTGGTTATTAAAGTTTGTAGTCAAAGCAGTTTGATAAAATTTTGCATACTTTTTAAGGTTCCATGTTATTGTTTTTTTATTAAACTTTTTTTTTTCAAATTAAAATATGGAAGTTGTACACTAAATAGAATTCTGGTATTATTGAAAAGCTACAATTTCCAGTAAAACCCGAAAATGTATAGAAAATAATGATACTTCAAAAAATATTTTAAATATTTTTTAAACTTTGTTTTCAAATTCTCGTAATTTCTACAAAACAGATGACCACAACATTAAAGAATTTAGCAAGCAAGCAAGTGTTTAGCATAAAGCAAGTGTTACAAAATAGCATTATATAAGTATAACTGTTCCTTTAATTGGAAGGTTTATTATAAAAGTGATGTACGTTTATTTATTTATTTTTTTTGTTTTTATTTGTTTCAAGATATCTAAGGGTTTGCATTTTAGTTGATTCAAAAATATAAAGTTTACTAAGTTTGTTTCTATGAATACACCCATACCTCGCTATACAGCCGTTCTTTATACAGCATTTCGCCATAAGGGCCTTTTTGAATTATGGCACTTTTTCAATTTATGGCCCACAATGTTTCGTTATATGGCCACAACAGCGGAAAGTGATGATGGCAGTATATTATAGCTTAGTGATTCTTCATGTTAATGTTCGTCATCACATTAAAACAGTTTTTAAACATTTTATTTTATGTTTTTTATTATATGTAAACATATGTGCATATGAATTCTTTTGTTTTTTGTTTATATGTTTATTTTTTAAATTTTTGTTTATTATTACATTGTTTTGTATTTTTATTTTTATGTAAGCATTTTTACAGGAAAGAAAAGAATAAAATGCTTTATGAACTATAAACTATATTATTTATAAAAAATTGGAACAGATCCAATTAAATATGTATGGGTTTGTATCCAAATAATTGATTCATTATATGGCTTTTCTCTTTATGGCCAACTTTTCCGGAATGTATCTAGGCCACAAAGCGAGGTATGGGTGTATATATATATATATATATGTGCAAATTTATTATATAAATGACTTTTATGAGAATTTTCAAACCAATAGTAGCACATCGGCTTTCGGTACTGAAGGTGCTCAGATCAAATCTCAACAGGCACCATTAAATACCTTCATGTCTAGACTGGATATGGGCATGTTAAATCCGTAGACTGGAAAGTCCATCTATGAGGTCAGGGGGTGAGGAAGGTTTGATCTCCCCAGATGTCACCCCTGGGTTGCTTGGTCATAATTGAAGTCACACTAGGGGGTGGTATTGGTTCACTTATACGGTGCTCTCTTTGAAAGCTACCAATGATTTTCGAGGATTATGTGCAAATGGCTTGATTGACAAGTGTCCCACATTGGCAAACACTAAACTAATTGGGTTTTTTGTGTGTCTTAAATGGACTTATACTATTTTCATAATTATTGAATTGTAAACATCACTGAATATTAATTATTTAAATTTTGAATTCATTTGAATTACATTGTGTTTATACTGATTTTGTTTATAAATAAGAACAAGTAACAAAATAGTGTTGTTTAATTTCAGTTTTAATTATGTGCTTATTGTTTAACTATTTTATACTTATATGTATCATTATTATGGGTTAACATTAGATTCTGCTTTTCATTTTGGCTAATTATGTGGAAGTGTTTTGAAGTATTCATCATATACAGGAGGTATATAAGGCAATAATTGCATCATACCCTTATGTTTTTCGGGTGTAATGGGTCTAACATTTTTTAAATATAGGTGTTAGTGTGATGCTTCCAAACCTTCACACTTTCCCTTGACTGGTTGTTGAGGAATTTAGAGTCTTAAATTCTAGGTCTTCTTTCAATGTTTTATACAAAATAGTACATGCTACACTTCTGCAAAACTTATCCAACATATTTTCAGCCAGTTTACCTTTTCTCCACCTGTATTCATTTTCCTTTTATGAATTGCACTTTCTAGAGATTTTGTAGAAATGAAATCCATACATTTCTTTTTGCTTAAATGAAATTTATTGACATTATTTTATAATTTTATAATAATCTTAAGGAATGTATACAAACATACAATAAATTAGTTTTTCTTATTGTCATTTCTATAATTCTAAAACTGTGCATCTTTTGGTATACATGAATGCCCAGAAAGCTAAAATTTACTATTAATAATTTCAAGGTTATTTACTGAAGACTTGACAAATTGTAACTAAATCAAAGCTATTTGTATATTTCAGTTTTGCCCTGTGCTTATATCTCAATGTGCTATAACATGTTTTTGAGTTGTTACATTTTGTGAATGTTTCAGGCAACAAGATGTTACTTCTTGCAATTCCCCGGAAATAATAGTTTTATAGTTTTGTCCCATCCATCCATACATAGTAACTTTACTGCCAGGGAAATTACAAAACTCCTTGTTTAAAACACACATATTGTGTTAATAATATGTGATTAAAACTGATAATTTTTTATATAATTCCTTTTTGTAAATCAAAATAGAAGGTAAAGTATGTAACCAGGTTCTCTGACATTAAAATAATATCATTCCATACAGCTTTTCTTGCTGGGTCATGCCCTCAATTTCTGTACCTGTTATGTGGTGTATAAGCATGGTTTTTGTAGATTTCACAGGATTTTTTTTTCCTGTAAATATGATCTACATCTTTTTATCCTCCACTGACATAATTTAGCAGTCTGGTGCAACTCCCTAAGGTAGCATTTTTAAAAATTATGCTGAAGACGTGCGTAAAAAAAATAAAAATAAAATTATAATATATCACTTTCTCTAAGAAACACCTTGAAAAGGTAACACCTTGAAAAGGTAACACCTTGAAGGGTAACACCCAAGAAAGGTAACACCTTGAGTAACAAGATACTCTGATGTTAACATTTTAAAATTATTTCGGTGTGTATGTATGTATATACTAGCTGAATACCCGTGCTTCGCTACGGAGTTCATTCAAATTAAATAGAACAGTAAATGTATGTTATTAATGCCAAAAATATATATATATATTTATAATAAATAAAATGGTCAATGTATACAACTAATGTCCAAATATATATATATATATATATATATATATATATATATATATATATATAAATAAAAAAATCGTAACTGATATTTTTTTAGAAATAAAATGTAGAAGAAAATATTCAAGTTAAATACAATGGTCAATGTATGCAATTAATTTGTATGTTTAATATCCATAAAACATACTAATTTGAATTAAATTCTTAAAAAACTTCCATCTTAATAAGTCTAGTGGTTAAATTTTTATCTTTTACCACATTTTAATTTTATTTTGTCAATTTATTTCGTTGTTATGCACGTGGCGCAAAATTTTAAAGTATCACAAAAAGAAATGAAACCGTGTGATCAACATTTAATAAATTAAATTCTAAAAATTAATCTTTAAAAATTCACCAAAAATCAGAAAATGGAGGTACAGATTTGAAAAAAGGTTTCATTTTAAAGGAATTTTTTATGATCTTTCTCGTGATATAAATTTTATAACCCTCAAATTATTATTTTAAATGCAAACTTTAAAAAATGTCACAAAAAAGCTTAAAAATTTAATTTTATAAAATCTAAGAAGAATTTTTCAAAAACCTTGCTTAGTGCACCCCTACATTATAAGAAGAATCTCCATGTAAAATTTCAGCCCTTTAGGTCCAGCAGTTTGGTCTGTGCATTATTTGTCAGTCAGTCAGTCAGTTAGTTATGGAACTGTTTTATATATATAGATTATATTGGTAAAATTATTTTTTATGTCTCGTCCTAACTTTAAAGTAATAATGAACTTTTAGGTTTGCAAATGTTCATAATATTTTTCGTACAAGATACTCTTTGTAGACATAATTTCTCAGTTAATTTTATTTCTCTGAACTAGAATTTTTAAGTACTTATTTAGTATGTAAAGTAAATATGACACTTCCTCTTTGAATGCATTCAGTGGAAGTTATTCCCTTGTGTGTTAGACTGTTCAAATAATCATAGTACACAACTATATTCAAATTTATCTTTTATTCATAAGTGAGAAATGTATGTATAAACTGTATTATATGTTTACTGAGGATGTTAAGCACCATTTCTGAATTATTTTAAATAATATTTGATACTTTCTATGAATATAGACTGCTACCTTTTCCTCTCAATATTTCATTTTCATCAAATTCTTCAAACTACTTTCTCAATGTGACTTTGCAAACAGTAATTGACCTACAAGATTGTCATCACTGAAAATAGTCTTGCTTGCTCCCAATTTCTTTGAATTTCATAAAGCCTTTCAATTTATGCACTTTAGGACCTAAACAAACTGTTTTCCTCAGTTAAACTCCTGATGGCATAAAGTTTTTATCTGTCTATTATTCACCTTAAAGACTGTGTTTATATAATTCCATTATAGATTAAATATTCTTTGTTATATTATTTAAGTATCCCAAATTATGTAAAAGCATTATCCTTAATCTATATATATAACTATGCAATTAATACTCCTGCCCTAGCCAGCTAGTCAAGGGAATTTCATGTTATTGGCTTTGCATGTAATAAATTATATCCTACTGTTACTTAAATCTCTACTAAGCAAATAAGCAGACTAGGTTCTGGTAGCTCATTTAGGAAGGAAATGAATGATGTCATCAAAGGCTTCCTTCTATTTTCTGTATCCTGTCAAAATCTATTGCTTTGTGTGAATTCTTTTAGATATCTTCATTAGATGAATGCATTCACACAAAGCTGGGTTTTTTTTTTTTTTTTTTAAATGGTCAGATTGATTTATGCTTTGCCCAAAATACTTGAAATCGGGACATTTCATATATATACATTTATATCCATATGTATGTGTTTATTTCTATGTATAAATGGCTCTTAAAGGCAATGTTTCACTCTAGAATGATCACTATCAAAGGTCTTGCAGTTAATTTTTTTCAACATGTTTGTGTTTATTAAACGAATATCATAGTGTTCTACATTGTTGGTATTCCATATGGAAACGGGTGTAGATTGTGTTCCAATTAACCAACCATGTTGAATTGAGACAGTTATGTCGAATCTAAGAATCCAATGTAAATTTTCAAATGTAGGCTTTTATATATGTATAATATATATATATGAATTTATTCATTATTTATTTTTAGACTAATATCCATTAATTTCCTGTGTAATTTAAAATTTTTTTAATTTGTATCTTCTTTGTATCGTATAATATTATTGCCTTCTTTTCAGATGGCCTGACTGGAATGGCTATTTTTGGAGCTGCAAGTGTCTTAGGAGGAGCTGCTGCTGTGGTTGTAGGCACTCTGGCCATTGCAGCAGCTGTTGGATTTGCTTTGGCAAAGAAAAAAGGCAAATAGCCATTTCCTCTGCACTTTGATTCAGAAAACAGACAATCCGAAAGAATACAGGGTTGCCAGTAGCTTTATTATGTACAGTGTTTTTCAACAAAAGCTGAATAAATCAGCATGTTCTGTGGATTTTAAATTTTATACATGTTAATAAATCAGAATTAAATTGAAATATATTTATATTTAATCATTAAAAAAAATTAAAGTACTATAGTACACCATTTGTTTTACTGTTATTTAACCTTCAGCTACTTACTCATTCCTAATTTTAATTCAAAATTAACAAAAAGAAAGTGGCAAAATTTAGAAGACCAAGTATTATTCCTAAAACTAATATAACATTAAAAAAAGAATTCCTTATATTGTCAATTCATTATCTCTTTTCATTATCCTCCATCTTAGATATGGCTTCTAAATTCATTTAATATTCCAGGAGACTGTAAGAAAGCCGAGCTATTTGATCTTTTTCTCGCTATAGATTTATTACTCTTTTAAATAATTGATTTTTAATTTTCCTTTTGTTTATTTTTCTAAATTCAAGAAACTTAATCATTACCTCTGTGAGTCAAAGTAAATTAAAATCTTAAAGTAAAAAGAATAAAAAATTTCATACTCAAACACAATTTCTTTTTTAATCATATAAAAACTTCCTTTTATCAAAAAAAAAAAAAAAATTCACATGTTGTGATTCAGAAGTTAGTCATTTTATTACAAAAATTAATGTTGCACAGGAAAAGTTTATATGAATAAAAATTTTGTCAAGTAGAGTCAGCCTCCCAAATCCGGAATGGTTCAGGATACGGTAATTCCAAATTTCAGAGGTTTTTAAATAACATTACAAAATTTTAGGAAAAAAATAAAACACATTTAAAAAAACATGTAAAATGGTTTAATTATTAAATAAACTTGAATACAGAACATATAATTCCATTATAATTTAAACATTTGAGTTAATAATGTCTGTTGCTTTAGTTTTGGCTTATTAGGAATTATTTTTTCTTGAATCCTATATACTGCCATAATTTCATGTTCTAAGATAAAATTCTGCAGTTCTAAGCCTAATAATGTTTTATCTAACGATTTTATCAGGTCTTCCATTGACATTCTTTGGTTTTTGGGGCATTCTGAATCACTTTCAGGATTGCTGTCATCATAACCTTTGTTATTTACAACACTATCAATAATTTTAGAATCACCCAGAAAACCGACAATCGGCATATTTTCGTGATGTCTAAAACATCGTGTATGCCCGATTTATCCAAGTTTATGTTGCATTTATTGCACATTCTACTAATTCTGCTATTTCAGCTTCTTTCCCAGAAACTTGAAAGCCTCAAAATCGCTGCTGCCACTTCCTTGAAAGAAAAGAGATTTTTTAACCGATCATTTTTGTAGCGACATCTATCGGTAAAATGGAAAAGTAAAATTGGCCATTTATTAAAACGCTCCGGATTTGGGAGGTTGTACTGTATTATCATTGCTTTGATAATTTAAGCTGTTATTGTTAATATTTTGGAAGTATTCTTTGAAACTAAAGGGCATGAAGTATTGAGCCTAAAAAAAAGCCTTCCTTATTGCCTAAAATAATTTGTAGCAATTGTGTATGGCCTCACTATTAAACCTTATTGCCCTTCATCAACCCTCTTCATTTTGTCACTTACACCCAGTGAATCATTAAACAAACTGGCTTAGTTATTTCCTGTTTTTTTTTTTTTTTTTTTTTTTCTGTTGAAATTCAGTTCATTTCACCCTAGCTCTCTGGTTATTTTTGTGTTTTGGGACCTTGATAATTGAATAAAATATTATTTTTATGTAGCTTTGAGTAAATTAAAATTTTTATCCCCAATATCGCTGGATCTTAGGGCATTCATCTTAATTTTATGGGCTACTTTATTATGGAAGCACTCAATAGATGAACCTACATTGCTGCCTCTCAGGGGAGAACACTGGGACAGCAGTGTTTTTTAGGTTGATTCTGTGTCTATACAGTGGTTGTTTTTCATACTTGCTATTCATTTATGCAATTCAGTTGGTGAATCAATTTTAATGTATTCACTACAGAAATGAAAAAAAAATGCTTGTATAATTTATATTTAAATGCTGTAATCATAGGAACATCTTTAATAGCTGTTATTGCTGTTGTGAGTGTAACATTGGCAACCCTGTATTTGTTCATTATTACTACAATTGCTACTCAGGTATTACACTTTTTTTAGAAAATTGAAAGCAGAATTTTAAAAATCTAGAAAACTTGAGGAAATTCTTAATTTGTGGTTTGATCTTTACATGATCAGAATTTTCATTATGGTGAGGTAATTTTCCTTCCACTTTAGAAAAGCTTAACTCTTGTTAAGGACTGTAATGTCTGTTTTGAATTAGCTGACATCAGCTTTTAATTTTCTAAGAATACATTTAAAAAAATAAGACTGTTTAAATATATATAAAGGAAGAGTGAACTCCAGTGGCATCATTTAGTGTGTATGCTATGCTCTCCAGGAAAATTTTTAAATCTGAGCCACAGAAACTAGAAAACTCAGGGTTTTATTATTTATTTTATTTATTTTTTCCAGAAATTATGATTCAGTCCTGTGTTAGTAACTTACCATGTGACAGTGTTCAAGACAAATAACTGTGAAATGTAGGTAATCATTTAATGAGAAATATATTTCACACTTAACAGTAACTTCACTGTGGGAATTTTTATTTATTTATTTTTTTTTAATGATGTGATATTTGATACTATTTTTGTCCTTTTTTTAGGTCATTTTTTCTTATGCCTAGAATTTAAAAAAACTGCTTACTTGTTTAAGGGAAAAAATTATTTTGTTTTAGTACTTATCTTTGTACTCTCCTAAAACGAGCGGTAAATATATTCAAAGGAAACTGCTATGGCTGAACTTGGTACTTTATTTCTCTCTGAAAATTTATAGAGTGTACAAACTTTATAGAAAAGTGGGTTGATTATTTGAGATGGTCGATGCTGCCATTTCTGAGTAGTTGCATTTGATAACCTTTATGGTATATCTTTGCAAGTTCTCACTTAAAAGCTCTTGGAATAAAGTGGCCTTCATGATTGCATGTTTTGCTAGCTTTATTTAAACATAATATTAGGCTGCATATATGAGTTCTGGCATAGTGATTCACATAGTGGATATCAGTATTCTATATCCCTTTTCCATATCAGCAAGGCAGTAGACCATTAGAAATTTCTCTGTATATGCACATATGAAATTGTGTCTTTAAAATTGTCTGCTTTGGACCAAGCATTGCTTTTTATATGTTACTGACAATGTATGAAAATCAGGCATTGTATAGAATGTGTAGGAAATCTATAGAATGCATAATGTTATTTAGGAAAAGCATGAAATATCTGTGTTATTTTAATATGCTATATACTTTCCCAAAGCATTGTATAGAGTACTTAAGCATTATACAAAACAAGTATTTTTAGGCAAAGTATGAAAAGATAGTCATGAAAAGGCTGTTATTAAAAAGCTGTAAATAAAAAGGAAAGATGAAATACAGAATAAAATACAGGCTTTCTTACTGAAAAAAACAATAGAAAAATATTGATGTTGACCAACTTGTTGCAGCAAGGATTGCTGGAGTGGAATTTGAATTGCACATAATAGTATTTTTCACACAAAAGCACTTCATATTTTGGCTCTTGGTCTTACACATATACCTCACGAATCATGTGCTGCTTACTGTGGACTGAGTGGTAGCAGCTGATCGAAGATGTGTTTCAGGTCAGAAAAATCTTCAACTTTGATTAAGTCCTTTGGACATAAAGTACATTGTAATCTGGGATCTGGCATAGAGTTGGTTCAAAATTTGTTTAGCTGTTCCAAATTGGTAAATACCTTTTTCTGTCACAACTGCCAATAAATTGTGTGAGTCACCCCTTCCTTTGTCAATGTCAGGAATAAAAAATCACATAATGGCCCCCAAAGATGCAATTTACTGTTTGTTTCAACTATCATCACATCATAGCAATTTAGCAGCTAACTACCCTATGGTTCTCTCTTAGTACTCATCTTAGCCTTTTCAAATATCGCTCACTAACTATATGAAAATTGTTTTGGTTAAAGAAACATAGTTTTTAGCAACATTCGCTCACACTTTAGATAGTTCTTCATAGAATCATCATTGTATGTCAACAAGCCATGATTCTGGTTCAGATAATACACCTTGCTTTGCCATTCTCATACAGCACAGTATTGGCTAGAGTCTACTGCATGATTTGAAACTTACATATTTCATCTCTGATGAACAAAGACTGAAGGAAAATGGTAGGAGTATTCAGTACCCTCTGGTTGAGAGGAGTGTCAAAATTCTGTTCTATGCCTTTTGACAATAAAAATCTCACTGGTGGGAGTATTTTAAATTTTGTCAGTTTGCCTTTTGGCATTGCATAGAATGCCTAGGAAATGTGCTAAATATGAAGCATTTCATATTTTGACGTACCATTTTCAGCATTCTATACAATACCTAATTTCACACATTGATGGTAACATATTCATTATGAATGTCAGTTATTCCACTCCCTATAATTATATTTATGTTTTTCTATACAGTCATATTGTGATATGAAAAGTGAAAAATGTTATTACAGAAAACTATGTGTACTTATAATGTATTATAATTCATGGAAGATAGATGCTTGTTTCATAGCTTTATTTTTTAGTAGTGTAGGTCAACTGTGCTTGGGCATTTTTATCTTTTTGTACTGTTTTTTTTATTTCAATACATTTTGTGATATTAAAAGTATTAACATTTGTAATATTGTATACCAATATATATGTTTGTAAATGAAAAAGAAATAAATATATTTTATTAAGAAATTTTTTTGTTTTTGATGTAATATTTTTATGAAGGTGTGGAAAATATGTAAAAGCTCCAATCAAGTGCTGGTAACAAATATTAAAAATGTTCATTATAAACTCCTAAAGGTTGCTAAAAAATGTTTCTTCTAAGTAATTCTATTGAATAAGATTATTAAATACTGTTCTGTGTTTCATTAAATCATTTCCCTTGATATGTTTTTAATATATATATATATATATATATATATATATATATATATATATGTGTATAATTTTTATAAAAGTATAATGAAGAAACATGCATGCAAATGCTAATTGTCAACAAAGATGTAGAACAGTCTTGAGCAGAAACAGGACTGGTTAATATGAGTTGTTAAAAATAATTTTTACAAGTTATAATTACATATAATGTTATGTGTATTTTTTCACTAGCTTCTAATGCACATCAGTTTCATTTATTTTTCTTTATTATTAATTTTTAGAAGCAATTGTTAGTAGTATTTGAAGCTTTTTAATCATCTAATAAACAAAATTCAAATAATTAAGTATAAGTGTTAGTTCCAGAGTGATTAATGTTGCTTTTTTAAAACTTTCCTGTGCTTAACCTCTAATTACTTGTGCCTGGTCAAATAGTATTAAAACTGCATTAATTTCTCTTTGTAGAGTCGAATTTGGAAATAAAACAAATTAATTTTTGTGGAGAGATAATCTCTGTTAGGTCTCAGATAGCTGGATAATATTTTATGAAAATCACTCTGTGATAATTTGATTTGGGTTAAAAATACATGACTTGTTTTTAATTATTTTCATTCCAAGAATTGAAAATCTTTAACATTAACAAAATAAGAGGTTTTCTTTATTTAATCTCATAATTTTTTTTAGTTTAAAGTTTAGTCTGAAGTACTTGCAAAAGAGATTTTTTTTTTTCTAGAAGGGTATCTCTCTCATCAAATTTAATGAATTTTAAAATTGCTTGCAACTGCATCTCCTTCTCCATATTTAACATATTTATGGTTATGAGTTGAGTTGTTGTTTATTGATTTATATCTCATAAGTATCTAAATGAAGACTGAAGGATAAGTTTTAATATATACAGAAAAAAAATTACTTGTTTAGGAAACCAAAATGTAAAATCACTGACCTACATAAAATCAAAACAATTTTACTTGCATGTATTTTTTTTCAGTAGTTCCTACATGGGTAAATATAATTTATGATACAAATTTTGTGTATATTATGTAAATTTCAGTTACTCATGCATTAACTGCATCAGAATTCATGGGTTACCAAACAATTTTGGAGACGGATGTAGAATGTTATGCGATAAAGCTGTTTTGATAAATTTTAAAATTAGTAAAAATAGTGATCTGCTTATCGACCTCCTCTGAGGAGTAGCAACTACTACTAAAGTAAATTTAAATGAAATTAACCTAATTACATAATTGATTGTAGTAATGTATTCCACGGGTATTCAGCTAATATATATATATATATATATATATATATATATAACGGTTTGTATGTATGTATACTGAAGAGCAAAAAAAAAAAAAAAACTGCTACAGGCGGGCGTATACAAATAACGGAGATATGCAACCAATCAGCGTAATGCGATGCTGTATATAAGACAACAGGTGTCTGGCGAAGCTGTTAGAGCGGTTCCTGCTGATACAATGGCAGGTTACCACGATTTCTGTGACTTTTAACGTGGTATTATAGTCGGCGCACGATAGATGGGACATAGCATCTCCGAGGTAGCGATGCATATTGGATTTTCGCGCACGACAATTCCACGAGTGTACTGTGAATATCAGGTATCCGGTAAAACATCAAATTTCCGAGAGCGGTGCGGCTGGAAAAAGACCTTGAAAGAACGGAACCGTGACGACTGACGAGAATCCTAATCCTTAAACGAGATAGACGTGCACTACTTCCACAACTTGCTTGGGCATCAACAAGTGTCACCGTGCGAACTGTTCAACGGATCGTCATTGATATGGGCTTTCGGAGCAGTAGGCCCATTCGTGTACTGTTGTTGACTATACGGGACAAAGCTTTACGCCTCGCCTGGGCCCGCCAACACCTCCATTGGACTGTTGATGACTGGAAATACGTTGCCTGGTCTGACGAGTCTCGTTACCAATTGTATCGGGCAGATGGACGTGTACGGGTATGGAGATAACCTCATGAATACATGGACCGTATTTGTCCTGTGATTTAACCAGAAGACTGTTCAAGCTGGTGGAGCTTCTGTGATGGTAGGGTGCGTGTGCAGTTGGCGTGATATGGGACCCCTGATACGTCTAGAGACGATTCTGACAGGTGACGGGTATTATAAGCATCCTGTCCAATCATCTATACCCATTCATGTCCATTGTGCATTCCGGCGGACTTAGACAATTCCAGCAGAACAATGTGATACCCCACACGTCGAGAGTTGCTACCGAGTGGCCCCAGCATCACTCTTCTGACTTTCGACACTTCCATTGGCCACCTAAATCCCCAGACATGTACATATCTGGGATGCCTTGCAACATACTGTTCAGGAGAGATCTCCATCCCCTCGCACTCCTAAGGATTTGTGGGCCTGCCGAATTCATTGGGTGAATTGCCTCCAGGATACCTTCAGACAGAGACCATGCCACGTCGTGTTGCGGCACTTCTGCGTGCTCGTGGGGGACTACACGATATTAGGCAGGTGTACCAGTTTTTTTTTTTTTTTCTCTCTCTCTTCAGTGTATGTGTCATGAGCTAATCTCAACTCTGAGCTTGAGTATCAACTTTTGAGGGGATTAGTCAAAGGACTGTCAACACAGTAACGTTACATTTTTCTGACATAAAAATATGAAACAAAATAACCAAAAAGTTTATAGCTTATTTAAAATGTGCTTAAGTGTTGCTTACATACAGGCAAATATAATTAAAAGAAAAATGTTTTTCGAGAAACTTCCTAACAGTTATAAATGTTGTTAGGGGGATACTCTTAATTATTTTTCGAATTAGAGACAATAGTTTACTGTATAATTTTAAGTTACCATCACTGGTGAAGTATAAAAACTATATATTAATCAACTCCATATTAATTTCTACCAAAGAGGCCGCTTAAAAAGAGACTGAAAGGCAGTTGAATACTTTTATAAGCATCATATCAAAATAGCATATTCATTTCACAACGGTAGGCAACAAAATGTAGGTTGAGTCAGCTCGATATCCAAGAACCTGATGCATATTCATGGCAGAGCTGGCTTATCGCTGTTACCAACAACAATAGATGAGATTGTTGAGAGAAAGAAGAAATAGACGTGCATTTATGAAGATATATTTATCGAATTCTTTATAAATCCATCTAAAGGAGGTGGATGCACAAATACATTTCATAAAAAAATGTTGAAACACGCTCCTTCAATGGCAAAGAAAGAAAACTGGAAATAACTGAAAGTCTCTCAGAGCAGCGTGCAGTTAGACAAAGAATTGGATTGTTTAGATTTGAGAACCACACGGACCGCTGCTTGGAACACCTGTAACAGAGAACATAGTGTCATGGGAGAAAATTATAAATGTTGTCAAAAATAATAAAAAAACAGCAGGCCTCACGATTCAAACACATGCTTCCATTCATGCTCAAGCTCAGTAATGAAGAAGATGCCGGGACAGTGCATTTGACATAGCCAGACGGAGTCAGTTCTAGAGTATGCAGGTAATAGCTCTTTACACTAGTGCTGCTGCAGAGATGAAAAGATATCAATTGGTCTAAGGTACCAACAACTGCATCTAGAGTGTACCGTCTTTTTCAATCTTCTTTTGGATGCGTATTACAAACTGTCGCGATCTCGGCCCGCTACCATGATAATGGACGGCAAACACAACTAATCAGATTTGTTACTTAAAAGCAACGATAAGTTAATCAAAATCTTTTCGCAGAATAATTTTCTTACTTCTGTTTCAGTCTGTTCTTTCCTTGATAATTCAAGCAGTTTTTGTAACTTTTAAATGCACTATTTGAATCAAAAACTCGCTTTACAGTTTATTAAGTAATGACAGAGGTCTGCGCCCCAAAATTGACCTTGTTTGTTATTGATTTGTATAGATTTTTGAACGCTGTAATTGGGAAAAATCTTTTTTAAAAAAAAATCTATCGCATCAGGTTTCTTTAAAAAAAATTCATTTTTAATCTCTATCAGTGTTTCATCATTTTTTTCTCGATAAATTTAGATAATTTCGTTGAAAAATCAATAATTGAGACTGGATTTTCTTTAATGCATTTCATTGAATAAATAAATAATAAAGTAAGAAAGAAAGAAAGTTAAAGCCCTTTCCTGTTGTAAATATGAGGTGTCTTCCTTGAAAATTGCTTCGCTTCCCTTTCTGCCTTTTATTATAACTGCAAAAAGGGTACTCTCGAGAACCTGTTTAAACTGGATCGTTTCTGATTCAGATCATATCAGGGCGTTTACCTCATTTTGTTACTAACTAGTACAAATTTTTCATGGAATAGGCACCATATACAATAGTTTGTTCCAATTTTCTAATACGAGAAAAATGTAATTTACTGCGACGATGTTTGTGGATTCATGAAACAATTTGACATAGAGTACGATTCATCCAATTGGTGACTGTTCATTGAATCTTCTTAAAAGAGCCTAAAACCAGTATTGCCACACAATGGAAATGAATACGCCTCAGTTGCGGTCGGTCTTTCTCTTAACCCGAAGGAAATGTATGAGAATTCTCGCTTGGTTCTTGAGAAAATTCGCTACAATGACCAAAAGCATTAAATTAGAAATCAGGTAACAAAAAATACCCCTGCTTCCTTTGCTTATGGTTAAAAAGTGACACAAAATCTCACTGGAATAATGCATACCGGCAACATCCTGACACTCCCAAGGAGCTTGATGAAAAAATAAATAAAAACCAAGAAACATTTGGTTCTTCGTCAAAAGATTCTTCATAACAAGGACAACTACCCTCAAAACTTGGGAGCATTCCATCAGGATCATCTTCTGGAAGTTGGAAGGTTCCATCAGGATATGAGAGATATAGAATAGGCATATCAAGGACATTGGAATGTAAATATGACAGCATACTACTTACTGGTGGATGCCATTGTGAGATACAACGGAAAAAGTTCACAAACGAAAACGCACCGTAAAGATGTTATCAAGTTAAGAAAAGGCGACACAATAAGGCTAATATCAAATATAGCCCCTATACATTTCTTGTTATTGAATTGGTTCGTATATTTCAAAATTAAAATTTCATAGATATTAATGTTGAACTTTTCATTAAATGTTTTACTTTTTGTCTAATCACTGTGCTATTTAGTCCTTATTTGCTCGAAACCTGTGTATGACGGAGCAAAATGGGTTACATTTTCGGTCTCAGCGCACTAAATACAAATGAGCTACTTGAAACGTCCAAGTCAATTTTTCAAAACCATTTTTTGCAGACCTGTGTGATCTGCGCAGGAACAAAACTGTTTATGCATACTTTCTGTTTTATTTTTATAAATTCATATGGCAAGGTAGAAACTTTTCATGGAAAAATTTCGAATCTAGATGTCCAATCACAGTCAAAAAACAAAATAACAGTAAAGTTTTGAAATTTGGGAACAGCAAGGGTTGATAGTTTTTGTTACTGGATCTTTTCTTTGCAATGATGCTGTAGTGCTCCTTGAGTCTATTATCAAGTATTTTTCTTACTATTAAACTGTTTTCGCACGTCAAATACAAGCGATTCTCTTTAGGAGCTTTTTAATCGAATTCTAGTCTATATCCATCGTGCAAACTTCTTTTGTAGACTTTATGAATAAATATTAGAATTTTTTCAGTTACCCGAGTTTAGTTCTGGGAGAATATGTATTAAACTTACTTAAAAACTTTGAATAAAACAAAATTTTCCTCATCAATGTTACAGAACATTTCGGATTACATTTTAAAAAGAAATAAGCTTGAAGTAATACACTTCATCTCAAGAAGCACTGCACTTCATCGTGCATTTTGCATCTCAAGATTTACGTTGAATCTTCGGAATTTCAGAGCCGTCATAATAGGTGCATACTGATTTTTACCATTCTCTGTGTCACAACAAGAACTTCAGCGTCAAAACGATGGCAATTAGTAACCGTTTACGTGCAGAGGGAATTCTTTTCATCAACAGTAGATTCAGACGCATGAAATTCTCCTTTCCGCTTCCATTCATGGCAATTTTGTGATTTAACCTGAAGTATCCTGCCTGTCAGCAGAAACAATGGTTCGCTATTTTGATTGCGCGTTAACACTTACCTCTCTGACACCACTAAGCTCTTTGGCTGAGCACTCGACATATTTGCTGGCCTTGATCTTGGCCGCCATCTTCTCACCATGGGTACGGGTCAAGAAGTTGTCCCCATCACTGCCCTCTTCTGCATTATCCCTTAGATCTGTCTTGGTGCCTGTTGAAAAGGATTAGATAAGCTTTGAGCCGTTTTCAAACGCACTGTTAAATATATTTTATAAGTTCCAGAATGTCCTACCTCATCGCTATGCATTCTTGAAATACATTTTAAAATTCACTATCTGGAACGTATATGTCTTAAAGTTGTATTTTTGGTTTGCAAATAGCTATCGAATGTAGGATACCCGAGAGTATTTATTCGTTGATCCTTACAGTTTATACAAGTAATAAGAGAATATACCATGATGAGTTTATTTACAATAAAATATAAGAATCTACATACAATGAAAAGAAGCATTAATTCAAGCAATTTCTTATAACTGTTCAGTCAAAATTCACTATATCAGTTACTAGAGTAAATTTACAAGTTCCTGTACAAATAAATGTAAGAAGTTAAATATATCTGCAAAAATTATTTATAGCACGTGGTCGAAAATCCTTGTGAATCAATTGCACCTTTAGCGCTGACGTGACGCCAGCTTTCAGAATCATGAACCTTAAAATTCCTTGTTGGCTACTTTACGAGTTCGATTTCTTTTTGTAAGTTTATATGTTGCTTACATATATGCTAATATATAATTCAGTAAAAAATGTCTTGAAAGTGCACTTTATTTAACTGTAATATACTATTTGGCGATAAACTCATTTATTACTCAAATCTGAGAAAGAGAAGAGGCTTTTAATTTTAAGTTTCACTCTCCAATGTACTTTAATAACTACATGAAATATGTTAGTTTTAACAGAAAAGACAAAGAAAAGTTTAAAAACGAAAATAAATGCTTCCATAAGTATCATTATATAGTGACGACTTAATTAGGGTGACAACGAGGTAAAGCAACACTCATTTTAAAGGTTAAGTAACAGCGTGTGCAATGCATATATATACTAACATGTAAACATACACTTTCCCAAAACGCTTCATAAAACTCGCCTCGACAGACATCGGTATATATATTTGTAAACTATTCCTTTCCTTCACCATGTGCATCCTCTCTCGTTTCTCATCTGCCCCCCCCCCCCCCCTATCCCAATTAATCAAGGTAAAAGAAAGTTAATTTTCCAATTTCCATTTGCATTATACCTGGGAGGGAACTCGCTGAGTGGAGAAGGTGTAGAATAGTTTTCCTTCCAAGCCTTTTTTCCAGTCGTGATCCCCTTCAATGGTTTCCACGCACCCGGTGCCCCTTCCTACGCTGTCTACTTTCATTAAAAAATCTTTAAAGTCATAAAGAAAAAACACTATAATTCATTTTCCATAACTTAATTCCCAATAAATGTTTAATTTTGCAAGAATGAAATTTGTAAGAAATGGAGAACTTTGAGAAACGTTCATCCCTCAATCAAAGATGTGTAAAAGCAAGCACAGCATAGAACAGAACCCCAAGGAGAACAATGCACATACCCTATTTTTTCAGAATTAAATAAAATAAAGATAGAAAAACTCTTACCAAAATAAAATTGTTTTATTCCGTTGTGGAAATTATAATACTACTGCCACAAGCGACAGCACAGACTGTTGAAAGACAAATTGATGCTTAGATTAAGTGTACTGTACATAGTAACCACGGTGGACATCTACTAACAAATAATGGCGGTAGATTTCTATCGAACTGAGTTTTCACTTTGAATGAGACACTTTCCTTTCAAAGATATCACTGCCCTACAGTTTCATGGTAAATAAATATTGACAGTTTTTTCTGTGAAATTCGCTAAAAAGTTATTTTTGTGAGTTATTATTAAAAGTTATTATTAAAAGAGTTATTATTAAAAGTTATTAAAATAGAGTTATTATTAAAAGTTATTAAAATAGAGTTATTATTAAAAGTTATTAAAATAGAGTTATTATTAAAAGTTAAGCAAAATTAAACTGTTTTATGCCCACTGAGACATTTTATTTCAGATTATCTTCAATAATACCCTTAGAGCAGGGGTCGGCAACATGCGGCTCGCGAGCCGCATGCGGCTCTTTTGATATAAAGTTGCGGCTCTCCAGTTCAATACGAAAAAAATAATAATTTACTAGCAAAACCCTTAAAAAATAAGAAAATATATTTTTAAGTACCTAATTTCTCAATAGCTACTATTTTCATAATCGTTAATTACAAATCGCTCGGCTTAACATGACCGTAATGAGATAAATTTGAACTATTGTTTTGTTCTTAGAGATGAGACACCGTGACCATGTTTATCTTTCAGCCAATTGCATTCCATTTCCGTCTCACCCAAACAGCCACCGTCTAGAGTCTAGACAACACGTCTAGAATCTAGACGTGTTGTCAGTCAGTCATCCTCGGATAGTGCGGTCGACGTTACGTTGCATGTGTGTCAATTTAATCGCTTGCGGTTTTTGCGTGTCTATTCGCTTGTTGTTTCAAGAAGAATACGATTTAGAAGCGAATTATCTTATCAAAGGTATGTACGCGTATAATATAATAAAATCAGTAACAGAATTGGATTACATATCTGAGGATCGTGTTAACGAAGTAATAATGGTAAATAAATTGTTTGCCATTTTAGATAGCTAAGTGAAATTAAAAAAATCCTTTTTTCAGCTCCGCGCCAGCATGGCATCTGGTAAAAAAAGAGAAGAACTGAAGAAGAAAACCGAGAATTCAATCAGGATTGGACGGAGTCGATTGCATTAATATGCAACACAGATGGCCTCCGGACTTGTCTCATTTGCCACGAAAAACTCGCACACAATAAGAAGTCAAATTTGGAGAGACACTTCACTACAAAACATACCCAGTTTGCTGGTAAATATCCAACCGGTGACGCACGAAAAAAAGCTGTTGAAGAGCTCCAAAAAGAAAAAACAACAGTCAAGTTCCATGGTAAGTAACTGGGCGCAATCTTCCAATAATGTAAATCTGGCAAGCTTTGCAGTATCATTAGAAATTGCAAAAAGAGAAAAACCATTCACAGATGGTGAGTACGTCAAAGATTGTTTTATACGTGCATCTGAAGAACTGTTTCGTGATTTTAAAAACAAAGCAGAAATCATGAAAAAATCAAAGATTTGCCATTATCTGCTAAAACAGTACAAGATAGAACTGCTAAAATGTCTTCAAATGTAACAAATATGCAAGTGGAAGACATTCAACTGGCTTCTGCCTTATTACTTGCTATAGATGAGTCTTGTGACATAAAAGACACGGCACAAGTTACCCTTTTCGTCAGGTATATGTCGTCCCAAGGTCCAAAAGAAGAACTGCTAGGATTGCTACCGCTCTCAGGGCAAACTCGAGGAGAAGATAAAGCAAATGCTGTGCAAAAATGCCTGGAAGACAATGGAATCGATATAAATAAAATCGTTTCTGTAGCAATTGATGGAGCCAGAAGTATGATAGGAATACATAGAGGGGTAACACCAATTCTTCAGAAAAAAATAAACAACGAAATTATAACTTTCACTGCATAATTCATCAAGAAGCGCTTTGTGCCCAAACATTTCCGGCCGAAATAGTTGAGGTCATGAACTTGGTAATTAACATTATTAACAGCATCTTGGCAAAAGCACTCTACCATCGCCAGTTTAAAGATTTCCTTGAAGAAATAGATCGCCAGTTTTCTGACCTACTTCTGCACAATAAAGTGTGATGGCTTTCCAGAGCTAACGTATTGCAACGTTTTAATTTGTGCTTGAGTGAAATAAAAAAATTCCTCAATGAAAAAAGCATTGACCATCCCGAATTGGAAGAAGACAAATGACTGCAAAAATTCAACTTCATGGTAGATACCACAATGAAACTAAATGAACTTAATCTAAAACTGCAAGGAAAGGGCAACCCAGCCTACGCATTGCTTGAAGAAGTAGTTTGTTTCGAAAAAAATTACTTCTTTTTGTTGAAGACATGGAGAGCGGTAAATTACTTCATTTTAAAAATCTGAAGCAATATCGCGATGAGAACAATGCAACTATTGACACGAATTACTTCAACATAGCTTTAAAAAACATGAAGGATGGATTCGCTGAGAGATTCGAGCAATTCAAAACAAACAAAAGTACCCTCGCGTTCATAGTAAATCCTCTCAACACAAATACAAATGAGATCAACATTGAGCCATTTGGAATTGATGCTGGATCGCTTCAAATGCAATTTCTAGATTTGAAAACCAAAGACTTGTGGAGTGGAAAGTTCACATAACTCAAGAGCAAGTTGGAAGAACTGGAGGTCCAGAAATGCATGCACATCGCGCAGCACAAGTGGACAGCTCTAAAAGAAATTCCGCGAGTTGAGGACCTCATATTTGTCGCATGGAATAGTCTTCCAGAATGCTACAGTGAGGTGAAGAAGTTGGCATATGGAGTGCTAACGATCTTCGGGTCGACATATTCGTGCGAGCAAGAGTTCTCTTGCATGAATATAATAAAAAGTAAAGTTAGAAGTCAACTAACAAATAAAAATCTAGAGTCGTGCTTGAAACTTAAAACAACAAGTTATAAGCCAGATTTAATCAAACTTTCAAAAGGCATGCAAAGTCAATGCTCCCATTGATGTAACTATCTATATTTGTGTTTTTACATGAATAAATATTATTCCGTATTTAAATCCGTTTATTTTAAATCAAAAATCAAATATATATATATAAGCAAATACTATAAAACTGAAGCGAAAATATTTAGTGGCTCTTTAAAAACTGGGAAATTTTGTAAATTGTAACTTTTGGCTCTTCCGTTTCAATAGGTTGCCGACCCCTGCCTTAGAGCCATTAACAGAATTAAATTAGCCTTGCAGACATAGTACACAAAAGTGAGCCATGTGACTTAACTTGCTTCTGTAATAAGAACTTTGTATAAGGGTGGCCCAAAGGAAAGGGAGACTTTTGGATTCTTTCCATGATGGGTTATTGGTTGGAATATGGTAATATACAGGAAGTAGTCACCTTGTCGGTTCAAGCGAGTATCCCAGCGCTTACTAAATTTTGGATACCCTGAGCGAAGAATGTTCGTGGTTGTTTGCGGAACCAGTCTTGAACGACCTCTGCATCGTTAGCTAACCTGTGGTCTTTGAAAGCTTTTTTCAGTGGGTTGAAGATGTGGTACTCGCAGAGCGACAGGTTGGGGTTATAGGGGGAATGGCCTAGGATATCCCAGCGGAAGCGCCGCAGCAAATCTTGTCCACATCAACAATCGATTCCACAGTGATGGCCAAGTGCAGATCTCGGCATGTCCCGTGCTGATACGTTCTTTGCGGAATTTCCTGAACCACCTGAACAATGTACACTGCGACAAACACCATGCCTATGTACATCCCTCATACGACGATGAATAATATTCTGCCGTCAAAAATTGAATAACGTCTCGCTGGGCCTTTTTGGACGAATCCATGTCTCAACCCTAGCTTAAACACGTTCAAACAGTACACTGACACTTTCCGTCAATAGCAGCTCTGTTTCGTAACATACAACGTCATCTACTGTCGCAATGGCAAAGCTTTAAACATTTAACCATTGCAGTTAAACTAAAAATCTCACTTTCATTTGGGCTTCCCTTATATAACTGGAGCAACTACGAGTTCGGATAATTGGGTATTAAAAGCATATACATTCTGTAGTAGAAAATGGAAATTAAACGTTGCGGCACAACTTTCCCTCTTACATGCTGATAAATCAGTATGTATCTTATTTGTATTGCTATCATTTACTACCGAATTCCGACATCAAAAGCCTGCAGAGGTGTGTTTAGGTGTCCGAAAATTCTCTAGGAATTTTCAAAAAAATATTTTCAGTTCTCTTAACTTTTGTTCATGGACAACCGCTAAAGGAAAAATACCCACCTGTAACGCAGTTTGAAATTCTTTTTAGTTGTACTTATGATGATGACAGTCGATGTCGGTCCCGGATAAAAGATTTTTACCAGACTCCTAACTTTAAGAAAGGACAGTACTGTCCTTACAGATACCGGAAAAGACAAATCCAGTCTGGAAATTTAGGCAGCTATTCCGATTATTAACATTTTACTTCGTGTTAGACAGTCCTCTACTTCAACATACGCGAATCTCGCCAATTTACATTTAGTTTCTCTTAAGAATCTTTTCTAGTACATAATAATATTTTGGAAAAAATTATAATCTTTTCTTTATATTCTTCCGTGGTTTTGTGCCGCTTTTGTTGGAGCTCGGTTATACACGCAGTGAAGAGTGTAAGGCGAGTAAATATTTAGACAATATGGAAGACAAGAGGAGCACAAGTACCCTGAAGGAACATGTGAGTGTTTATGGTAGATGACACTCAGGGATGCTGATTTAAGAAAATATACGGAGATAAGAAAATGGATGTTGCGTATGAACATTTGTGGCTGGTGAATGGACATTCGGGATGGATCAAGATTTTAGGGTAGTTAATGGAGACATGAGAAGTTAAGGAGTCAAAACAAACGTTAGAGATAGGGAAGATATGATATTGATGCGTGTGTGTGTGAGAGAGAGAGAATGGTAGATACAAGAACATGTGAGAGAATGAAAGAGATGGATGGTATGGTACGCAATACAGATAAGTGGACGTGACAAATAAGAGAAATACATACAGCTTGAAACCTGTTATAATAGGTGATATAAAACATGGGGATAAAGCAGTGAACATTGAAGTTTCAGATATATATATGAGGAACGCGAATGGTTTGAAAGTCGAGGCTGTCGAGTTGATGCCAGTGATAGACACAAGACAGGCGAGAAAGTGCAAGAGACGGAAGATGGGATACAGAGGGCAGGAGATTTGTTTTAAGAGTTAATACAAGATTACGGGGAACACTTATGGGGATTAAATAATAGAAGATACGAAACGTCGGGTCGATACATTGTTGTGTAAATCGACTGGATAAAACAAGAGGTGAAGAGGCTATAGAAGTAAGAAGAAAAGTTAAAATGTACAGAACTTACCGACTAGGATGATTGGTGCTTTTGGAGAGTGACACTTGATCTCCGGGATCAATTTCGTGGGAATGTTCTCGTATGATTCGTTGTCGTCCACACTGAAGCACAGCATTAAGATGTCAGTCTGGGTTATGGGGGAGGGGGGGGATAGTGAGATACTCACAATAAAGAAATACATTATATAACTTTCATTTGAATTTGTTTAATCCTGTAATTCTTAAAAAATGTGACATTTTCAATTAACGCAGAAAAAAAAGAGAGCGAAAGAGTCGGATATGGAACATAATCCTTGCTGTATTTCCAAAAATGTTATTATTATCCGATTCGGGTAGACACCTTTAACGCTCAGAAAACTGCACACTAAAATTGTTAAAGAAAGGGTAAAAATCTACCTTTGCTTCGATAGTTTTATTTCTTCGCGCCGTTACACCCACTCTTGGATCGCATAATATTCTACTTTGTCTAACTGTTGTCTATAACACATTTGCTACCTCATCTAAAAAATGCAACTACAGTCAAACATTTGATCCCTTTTTCCAATTGTTAAAAGAAAACCATTAAGAACAAGAATTCTAGGTCTATAAATTCGGGAGACATGGAAATATTTTTAAACCCCTCAGAACTTTCGTTACATAGCATTTTTGCACCTGGCGGACATAAATCTATAAAAGTTACAGAAATGATTTCAGGTGATTGGTTTATGGTTAAGGCGGTGCGTTTGCAAATAAATCTGTAAATTAAATGCGCATTTTTTTTAAATAAATCTTTTTGTGTTAAGTTATTTTTTAAAAAATAACTTTGATTTTGCAACGATAGACATCGAGAATTTAATGTCCTTAAAAAATTAATTATTGAAAAATTAAAAAATGTATAAGCTACGCGTGCTTTATTTAAACGTCTTCCTTCATATGCAAAGAGCAGAATTCAAAAATATATATTCGCTTAGAAAACTAAAAAAAAAACATTACCCTTACGAGAACCCCATATTAACGAGACACCCCATATTAACTTCATAAACTTCGGATTCATTCCTCCACAAAATGAAAATTCAAAATAAGAGCAGTGGAATTACGCTATTGATATTAAAAATTTTCAAAACTAATGACCGCATTAAAATTATCCATCGGCCGGAGACAATGACCAGAAATAATGGGTTACTGTCGCTGGCCGCAAGAAGTTTCATAAACAAAATTTGGTAGCACATGCGATCATATACATTGAAGTGCCAGAATATTAGGGATAGTCTATCCCATTCGAAATAAATAGCAACACACACACTCTCGTCGATGGTTTCGTCCACAACAGCATTAGGGTTTTCGATTTTGAGCAATTTTTTAAAAACCCGGGTTTCGGGTTTGACCGGGTTTTTTTATTTAAAACCCGGGTTTACCCGGGTTTACTTAGTTGGTTCCAGGGGGTCAATAGCAAAGAACTAAAATAATAAATAGTTTATATAACGGCCATACTTCAACATTATGCTTGCACCATCAGTGATTGAAGCTACCATATCATTATCCAATGAAATATCATACTCGCTGAGATTTCTGTTACAATCTGAATTACTTTTTCTGCATTTACGCTTCCCACAACTCTAATTAGACCAAGAGATTGGAAGCCGGTGGAATAGTGTATATTCAGGTTGATAAATCTACGGTTTTGTATTGATGTGGTTTCATTGAAACTAATTGGAAACCGACCATTGTCCTGTTTGATTTCTCTGATTTTTTTAATGATTTTGCTCTGCACAGTTTGAAAATGTTTCATAAATAAAATTTTTGTTTGGCTAGGACTACTAGGAAGGAGCACACTAGATGCTTTAAAAGCTCGTCTTATGAATGAACTATTGGCAAGCTGTTGAAATGTCATACCATCTACAGCAACTAATTTTGCTATAACCTCTTCAACAGACTGTATATTGTTTGTGAAACAGTCATCAGTTTTTCGAGATTTCAATTTGGGTTCGTCGTCATCACCAAATTTAGAACATGTTAATACTTCAATTTGATGTTTTGTCTTCATGTGGCTTATCAAACTTTTTGTACTTGAACCCGAAGCCTTTAGGATTGATGAAAAAATATTGAATTTTGCTGTTTCTTGTGGTTTGTTAAACAGAAAATGTTTCCATACTCCAGATTTGCGCTTCGAGCTTACGTCCTCAAAAATATTAATTTTAGGGATTTTAAACTGTAATAAAATCGAATAATTAAAATTTGTAATTAACACAGCTAAGCTACACAGCATCAGAAAAGTGCGCAAAGATGCACTTAATTATACGGTGGCGTATACCCACATTAAAAAGTTATTTTAAAACAAATAAATACATACCTAATAAAAGAATAATAACTGCAAAAATGATAATATTTGAAGTTGATCGAAATCCAACGTGTATATCCAAGAAACAAAAGGTCGAAGAAATTTCAAGTCAGAGCAATTCCAAATAATCGAAGAGTCCAGTTAAAATCGAGAGTGGGAGAGCTATCTAAACTATCTAAGTTCATTTACTATTTACATAAAAATATAAAACAAAATATTAATTTCGAGAGCAGCATGTTAGATCGTTATCAGGTGAGAGATCCAAGTCGAGTGCGTCAATCTAGGACGTTACAAAAAACTTCCTTCTATTGCAGGCAAAGCGCTTTCTATATGGGTGGGTCCACAGAATATTGTATAACTACGCAATAAAGAGCAGCGAGAACACAACACAACGAGATATATAACTAAACTAAACAAACACAAACCACAGAAAGCAGGCATGGTCGTGTAGCTGAAGTATTGCCAATTCACACGGCATAACGCATGTGCTGCTGGGAATCCCCAACTCATAAACTTGAGTGAAATAGAGCTATGGCGTACGCCGCGCCAATATATCTCCATCTCACTCCGTCTCATTGCTTTTATATCCATTTGTTTGAGAGCTGTACCGAGTCCGACTTGTTAAATTCGGTCTTGGTTCTAAATTAAGGAATATAATTGGTATTCTATTGTATTAGATAAATAACTAATTCCCCGGGCTTACATTAAAAATTCCCCGGGTTTCGGGTTTGTAAAATCTTTGAAAAACCCGGGTTTTCGGGTTCGGGGGAAACCCGGGCCAAAAACCCTAAACAGCATATATAAAGCGAGATACATCCGTAGTAGCTTAAAGAGATGACTGCGCAGTGAGCATGGCAGGTGATCATGATTTAACCGAACTTCAGCAAGGTATGATAAATGGTGCTCATGAGATGGGTTATGGTATTTCGCAGGTACAGACAAATTTTAGATTTTTAAGATCGACAGTTTCAAGGGTGTACTTTGAATAGAAGAATTCCGATAAAACATCGAACTTACGGCAACAGTGTGGCCGTCGAAAGACTTTGGATGATCGTGACCAATTCCATTTGTCGAGAATCCTTTTCAACAGAAAGTAGTACAACATTGCCGCAAATAATTTGGCAATTAAATGCTTGAGCCTCTACTAACAACAGGGTTAATAATTTACAACGATCACTGCATGATATGGGCTTTGATTGACGACGCCAAACCCGAGTGCCACTGCTCACCACGACACAGAGCTCTATTCCTCGTATGGGCTCAGGAATTCCACCACTGAACATTCGAAGATTCGAAACGAGTGTCCTGGTCGGACGAGTCTGGTTTCTAACTGATTCCAGTAGATGAAAGGGACTACGTGTGACGAACATGCCATAAATCATTGAATCCAGCATGTCAGGAAGGGATTGTACAGGCTGGTGATCCTTCAGTAATGGTATGGGGGTGTTGAGGTGGCACGGATTAGGACCCCTCGTACGTCTACAACTTTTCTGACCGGTGAATGAACCTATGTTAACATCATTTCAGTGTGTTACAGTCATTCAAGTCATGCATTCACTCTCGTGGATTTGGACATCCACCAAGAAGAAAATGCTCCACCACACACGTCCACAGCCATCAAATTACGGTTTGAGGAACACTCATCCTAGTTTTGGAACATGAAATGACCCCCTTGTACACCAGATATCAACGCAATTGAACATATCTTAGATGCCATGCAATGTTCCGTTGAAAGCAGAGATCCACCATTTAGGAAAATTATAGAATTACAGGGACCGCTCTTCAGGCGGCATGGTGTTAATTGTCTACAGACTTCCCCAGAAAGCTCATGGAGACCATGCCTCGTCGCGTTTCTGTAGTTCTGGGATCCAGAAGTGGAGCTATCAGGTATTAGACAGGTATCCCAGTTTTTCTGGCACTTTAGTGTACACCAGGAGGGGGGGGGGGCAAACTGCCGATAGTTGTCACTTTCTTGGCAACTCTTTTCCAAAACTTTTGTCAGAATCAAAATTCTCCAAAAATTAAAATGAGCGGCAAGTAGAATAAACCACATTTTGTGTACAAATTATTGCTGCGAATCCTTGTGTTCTACATTTAGGTTGAAAAAAATATAAACAACGCTGAATAGTGACAAATCAACATTTAACAGAATTTCTACAACTGCAACAACTCAATACATGCCAGATTTTGATAGTTTGACAAAACAATTAAAAGAAAAATAATTATTAAAGCCATCTAACCTACTTAAGAATTTAGATATTAACCACCCTAACAATTGGAAAATGACATTTTTAGTAAAAACATTAAAAAAACACCTTTTAAAATTTCTTTCATATCAAATATCACATTTTTTCCCCCTCCTAAGTATGAAGAAATTCTAATGAGCACTTAACACTGTTTATCTTGGCTACATATGATATATACTAAATTCCGAGTCCTCTTAGTCTATGAATGAGTATTTGCGACCATTCTCCCGTGATGTAATGCTTCAGTGCACTGTCTGATTAACGGAAGATTCCCATGGAGATGGTTTTTGAGAAAATGAAATGTAATGGAACATTTCACCTGATTCTTTATAACACCAGGCATATTCATTGAAAAGTTTAATTAGACTTTAACCACCACTCAACCACACATTTTTATATTTATCATATCTTTTATAAACTTAAATTGCAGCTGGCGCTCTGGAATCGCAGCTGGAAACTTCTGTCTTCCGGACAGACATGCTGACCATCGCACGTCTAAATATGACACGATTGTCTCAGAAATGTCTCAAGTCTTTATCAGGATTTCTTAATGCTCCTATTTATAAATTAAATTACCTATAATGGTGAGTTGAGCAGTCCGCCATCATTGGTGGGATTGGAAAGACCTTTTACTTTACCGTAAAGCAGGAACAAATAGTGCTTTAAACACTCACCCCCTGATATGGATTCGGACATAGCCTGGCGTATTCATCATCTCCCGGGGAGTCCCAGAGGGATATGCAGATCAGCAGGTCGTCCACTTCAATGTCAACTAAATAGCTGCCAAACCTGAAAAGCAATAAAATAATAATACCAATAAGAATTCCGAGGAATTAGAATAGAAACTATTTCTAACTTGGCATTTTCAAACTTAAGTAAATTACCGTGAGATTAGTACAAAAAAAAAAAAAAAAAAAACTGTAGAACATGGTAAAACTATGATTTTCTTGTCCCGCTAGAGGGCATTTTACGTGTATGAGTGAATTAATAGCATGCGCTCATGATATATATATATATATATATATATATATATATATATATATATATACAGGGCGGGTCCCAAAGGTGAGGCAACGAGCGACCGCCCCAAGTGCCGAATATAAATAGGCGCCAAAATGATACAGAGTAAAAATAAGAAATTTTTAACGAATGAAGAAAAAATATTAGTGGTTTTATCTAATATAGGACGAAATTCGTAAAAATACTCAAACATGAGCGAATATTAAGGCTATTTATTATAAATGACAGAATTGGAGATAATGAGAGATAAATTTTGAATGCCTATTTCCAAACGTTGTTGTAGCTCCAAGAATTCTACTACCTGTAGATGTAACAGCAGCTGAGTGCAGTTTTTCTAAGCTGAATATTTTAGAGAGTTATATACGAACAACAACAAATTAGGAGCAATTTAAAGATCTATCAATCATTTCTACAGAAATGACGGTATATAACAAAAAAATAAATCGACCGACCAAGAAGAAATTGCCCGATTGTGACAAAAATTGGGGGATGTGAAGAATATGCACAGGAAAAATTTCAGAAATATTGATTTATTTATTCTAGAGTTTGATCGTTACAAAGTGAGGAAGTCAATACTGAGGAAGTCCAACTCTGGCCTGGATGCAAGCTGTCACCCTTCATGGCATAGACTGATAACGTTCCCGGATGGTATCCTGATCTATTAGTTTGAACGCCAGTGTCTAAAATTGTCTAAAGCAGCGGTTCTCAAACTTTTTAGACCCACGACTCCACTAAACGTAAGAAAAATAAAATAAACACTTCGCCCCCCCCGTCACCCCCAGACCAACCCTCAGACAACCCCGAGATCACCCCTCAGAACAACCCTCTTCTCCCCCCGCGCATCAAATTTGACTGATAATGCAGCTGGTTGTGGTGAAGGGGCTGTATCCACATTTAAGTGGTTCGCGCACCTCTTAGGGGCACAAGAATAATTAAAAAATTAATTTTAAAAAAATTAATTGAGCCCTAAATTTCGTTTTTGCTGCGTTAAGTTTCTCGGGTCCTAAACATTAACTGTGCCGAATTTGGTTCCGGTGGGTGAAACATTCTATGATTCTATAGCGGACAAACAAACAGACGAGCTCTTTTATATATATATATATATATATATATATATATATATATATATATATATATAATTTTGAATCTCCGTTTTACTATAACAATTCCTTCTATTTGTCTGCCAATATATACAAAGTTTATACACTTTCTTAGCCCTTGGTTACTCTAGGGGGGAAAAATGGCTATTTTTATTATTGAGAAAGTTTTCATTATTAGTAACACTGCACCAAATAATTTTGATTTCCCCTCTTCCCCGACACACAGACGACAAACATAACTGATATCTGCGAAAAACCGCAGACAGTTACGGGGTCCACAAGTCTACAATAAGAGAAAGATCTGGAAGGCCCGAAATCGCAGACGCCTTTTTGACACTTAATCCCAATACATAAAATTTCAAATTCGAATGCTTGAGACTTCAATAGCCGAAACTTATGGACTCACGGAATAAAACATTGTAACTAGGATGCTGATTAGTGAAATCTTCTAGAAATATTTACGACTGCAGACTTGATATCATTAAATACTCGGGTACTTCACATGAAAGCCGTTGCCTTGCTTAGAGACACTAAAAGATGAGATATACTATGAGATTAATAAAGCATGCTAGAGATGCATGCGGTACTCACGTCACGGGCACACGCTCTGGAAAATGCCCCTTCGCGAAGGCGGTGAGGAGGCAAGTCTTGCCCACTTTTTTGTCGCCCACCACCACCAACTTTATGTGCCGGTGCACCTGTGACATCTGCTTGACCACTGAAACAAGCAGACAAAAGGATTTCCTCAGAAAAGAGTGGAAAAATAAATGAAAGCGAGCATTTAATGGACCCACTTCATAATCAAACATAGCACTACAGAAATAAATCTACAGAAAACTCCTTTAATGTTGGACAATAATTTCATAAATGGGCGATAAAATTTATGTAATTTATCGACAGTTCAAAAGAGAAACATAAAGTTTTATGTTTAGTAAATTTTCGCAAGTGTATGTAGTGGAAAATGGGATCAACATTGAACGTAATTCGATGTGCAAATCGGAATTCAACACTTCGCTTTAATATATCTATTTTTAGTCCATACTCAGTTACTGATATATAGTTCAGTGGGAATTTCTCTGAAAAGGTCTGCCGAGGCACTCATTATTATTAATTTCTACATATTAATCGTGAGGGAGTCGATTCCCTGAAATAGGGGTCAGGTAAACCAAACACCTCAATAGCTACAATGGGGTAACCTCGAGATGTATTTATCACCGCTCTTTAGGCTTTAAGAAAACTGTGAATTTCGCATGTTTTACTTTTCCATCTTCATGTAATGTAGGTACACTGAGGAGGCAGAAAAACTGGTACACCTGCCTAATATCATGTAAGGCCACCACGAGCACGCAGGAGTGCTTCAATACGACGGGACATGGAGTAGACTAATGTCTGAAGGTATCCTGGAGGCAATTCACACCATGAATCCTGCAGGGCAGTCCACAAATCCATAGGAGTGCGAGAGGGTGGAGATCTCCTCTGAACAGCACGTTGCAAGGCATCCCAGATATGCCCAATAATGTTCATATCTGGAGATTTAGGTGGCCAGTGGAAGTGTCTAAAGTCAGAAGAGTAATCTTGGAGCCACTCGGTAGCAACTCTCGACGTGTGGGGTGTCGCATTGTCCTGCTGGAATTGTCCAAGTCCGTCGGAATGCACAATGGACATGAATGGGTGTAGATGGTCGGACAGGATGCTTATGCACCCATCACCTGTCAGAGTATAAGGGGTCCCGTATCACGGCAACTGCACATGTCCCATACCTTCACAGAGGCTTCACCAGCTGCGGTCTGCAACCACCGGTAAGGGGCACAACCTGGAGGGCCCTAGCAGCCCCATCGGGTCTCATCTGGTGCAATGGATCAGTGGGTCTAAAATTTTTTTATCATCGATGTAGTTTTCCGGATATTTGTGTTTTACCAAGGGAAACGTGTCTTTTACCAAATATACAGACAATACTTTTTCCAAAGAAACCGTGATTTTTTTTCTCTGTAGATTTGTTTCTATTTAAAATAATAAGTATGACAAGTTATATAAATAAATAATACCAACATAAAACAAACGAGCTTTCAGAAACCGATGACAGCACGAATGAATAATGATAACTACTCTTCTAAAGTATAGTTTTCAATAATAGTTTTTTTTAACTCCACTTATTGTGGAGAGTTAATTATAAGAGTTTCGGCAATTTCAGTGTTTGGATTAATGCAGGGCATTTTTTATAGACTTGGTGTAAAAAGTTTAAATGGTTTTTATATTTTACTACTGAGAAAAATTTGAGGATAATTTCTAAAAGTAAAGTAAATTTTCCGAAAATCAAAAAACTTTTAAATAGTGATAGGTAAATAAGAAAGAGAAAAGAAATTAGAATTTATTTCTTGTTCACCAGAAAATAAATTTATAATTTATTCTGAATTTTAGAAATTTTAAAATTATTTCAAAAATAAAAATATTCAAAAATGCATTTTCAATTTGTTTGTCATGCAAATACTGTGAAAATTAATATGAAGAAATACCGTATTTTTCTGACCATTTTACATAAAAAAAATCGACTTAAAATTGGAATGCGTGTGTCTTGCGGTCCGAAGGTATTTTTAAAATAAAATGAATATTTTATAATATATATATATATATATATATATATATATATATATATATATATATATATACAGTCGAACCTCCATATATCGAACTTCCCTATATCGAAATTTTCTATATATCGAACTCTTAGCAAATCTCCATGTTCATTATATAGAAAAACTGTTTCTATATATCGAAAAAGTCTCTATATATCGAAATTTTTTTCACGAAATATTGGGAGATTTTATTTCACTTTAGAATAAAATCTCCTAATTTTTGGCGTTTGAAACAATACTTCGTGGACTTCAATTCGTGGAAAATGTCCCTGATGAAGTTTTTAATGGACTGAATAAATGCGAGAATTTCTTTGATGAACTTTCCGCAAAACTGGCTGTTCAGCAAGATATTCTTAGCTTTTTTTTTTAAAAGAATGTAACTGTGATCACTGTAACCACTGTCTGGATTATTGCTTTTTTTAAAGGTATATAGTACTCAATAAATCTTTCCCATTAATTCATTTTTTAGTTATTAACTTTCATTTAATGTGATTCGCATATAAATTGGAAATGGAGTTACGTATACGAAAATTAGCTTTAATTTTAATGTTTTAGGAGAATTATGATAAAACTAAGATCAATTCTACATATCGAAATTTCTATATATCGAATTTTTTCCCGACATTTTGCTACTTCGATATATGGAGGTTCGACTGTATATATATATATATATATTATACATATTTGTTATATATATTATATATATTTTGTTTTCTTTATTAAGTAAGAAACTGAAAATAACTTTATATACCTAACAAAATACAAAATTTTCTTTTCTAAAAATCCTGCCATAAATTTGAGGTGCGTCTTATGGTCCGAAAAATACGGTAATATAAATAACAATAATAATATCAATCAATAATATCGATAAATTAATATATTTTCAGTGTAAATTCTGAAAGAATGTTATATATAAATCAAATTTTGTCCACGATTGTTCTTTGGAAACTGTGCCTGTCTTAACATATATCCTTTTTTTCCCGCCAAGTTCACTCTAATAAGGAAGTACCGTCTTTGTGGCTTATTTAAAAATAAAAAATATGTAGATATTATTTCTAGGGATACGTAAATTTCGCATAAAAAATATCGAAATTTCGCAACAAAAAAAAAATATAATATATAAAATTTCGCATTTATTCGTAAAAAAAATATAAATTTAAAAATTTCGCATTTATTAAAAAAAAATTACAATTTTACTTACTTGGATAAATAAGTATCAAAATTCTTAGCTAAAAGCTAACATTGTAGTAGTATCCACATTATGTTCCTTAAGTCTTTTCCTTCTGTCATTAATCACTATGTTATACATACTAAAATATCTCAGCATCTACTCTGTTAACGGGACTATAGAGACTTTGTATGGCTGCTTTTGCAAAGTTAAGGTAGCAGCATTTCGTTGAAATTAAAATCTGTATAACATCAACAGGAGTAGCTTGGTTGACTTCTGTAAGTAGCTGAAATACCCTTGATTTTGGCACTCAAGAGACGTTCTTAAATCAACTACACTGTTTCACAAAACTGGATGGTTGATTTTTACAGTTAGTTTTTTACGTTCGACTCCGGTACGGACAAACTGTCCGGGTGAAGGAACAAATCTGAAGGAGAGTGAGATTTCTCAGTTAAAGACCGCGGATGGTCTTAGTTAAGCAATTATGTTAATAAATTATTACTATTATTACCTAATTCCGCTTAAAAAGCCGTTTGTCACCGAGTTTTCGCCGAAAAGTAGTAAAAAAAATAGTTTTTGCATTTATTCGCTCATACCGGCAAATTTCGCATTCATTCGCATCTATTTCTTAAATACGAAAATTACGTATCCCTAATTATTCCTTTCCGAGAGTTTTGGGCCACGGAAAACTACAGCTCTTGCATTACGGACCAGCAAACAGTACACATGCGCAAAAGTGTCATGAATCCGACCTCTAACTTTCAAAATCTCGTACGAATTGCCACTTACCTAGTTATGCACACACAATCAGAAAACCACAGATATTTGTCTCACGCACTGACTAGAGTTGTCAAACTCCTGGAGGAATTCGTTGTCCTTTAAACGCACTAAAATACCTTTCGCGCACTTGGCAACGGGTGACTTAAATATAGGTAAAAATCTAAAATATCTTAGAGATGAAAGCCTGCAACAGATCCGGCGGATATTAATTACACATACTACGGAAGCCGCGCAACGACTACAGAGATCTAGTTATAAGTCATTTGTGTCACTCGAGTTTTTAGAATGCATCCATTGCTACTATGGAAATCATTGTGTTTTAAAATATACCGTATTTTTAGGATCATAATACGCACCTCAAATTTATGGGAGGATGTTTAGAAAATAACATTTTGTATTTTGTTAGGTATATAAAGTTATTTTCAATTTATTATTTAATAAAAGGTAAAATATATACTCCCTCTGTCCCATAAACATAGTAGCAAGTGAATATTTAACCCTTCAGCGGTCGCGCCAGGGTATAGAGTGCAACATTTTCGTAATTTGAGAATGGTTTGTTTTTACATGTAAGGGTTGAATTTTCTAAGCAGTTAAGGGTTGAATGTTCTAAGGGTTTATAGCTACACCCTTTCTAATGCAGGTATGATTTTCTGACCCTTGTATTCCTTTCCATTCATTGTTAGTCGTGATTTAACCCTGGTAAACCAGCGATTATACTGGATTACAATACGACAAAAGCAGGAGTTAATATAATCGATCCAATGTGCAGCTATTACACGGTATCCCGCATATCACGAAGACGGACAATCTCATTGTTTTTTAGGTTTTTTGACATAATAGGAATACATTCGCAAGTTGTCCTTAGATCCAATAAACCGGACAGTTTTGAAATAAGGCGATTGTATCTGCATTCTTTGGCCTATAATTATCAGAGATCAAACTGGACAATAAATAACGTGCACCCAAAGAGGCACCATAAGATCAGCAATTCACGCCATTGAAATTCCCAAATCTACATTATTCCGAAATTATTGAAAGATCCAGAAACTATATGAACACTCAAAATAAAAATTGAGTAATATTTTTAATTTATTTTTTAATTTAATCTAATTTTTTTATAATAAATGTTTCATTCTATATTTATTTTGATAAATATATCTCAATATTATCAACATTTTATATCTTATGATAAAACGCAGAATTATTTTTTTCAATTTGAAAAAAATAGTTTATTACAAAAGGAATAATCAAGGTTGAAAGAGACGTTGTACTTCGTGCCACGCGAGCCTGCTGGTGTTCCAAAAATTACCGCACCCCCTGAAGGGTTAAACGAGAATTATTTGGCAAATTGCAGCTGTTAAGTTATGTTGTAGCTCAAAATTGCGAAGCCTTCAATCAAAATAATTGTTCCATGACATCTGTCATTTGTTTTGACACATCTTTCAATTTTTAGGTTAACCTAATTATTACGAATTATAACTATTTTTCTAATTTCATCCGCTGATCGAAATCAATTTGTTTTACTTCAGTTGAATATTAATCCATTGTAAAAGTAAGATGACAAAAAAGGTTTCAAGCAAAGATGGAGTTTCGATTGTCCAGTTTTTGATGCATCAAAAGAAAAACCATAAGATCAGCACCCAAAGAGGCACCATAAGATCAGCAGTTCACGCCATTGAAATTCCCAAATCTACATTATTCCGAAATTATTGAAAGATCCAGAAACTATATGAACACTCAAAATAAAAATTGAATAATATTTTTAATTTATTTTTTAATTTAATCTAATTTTTTTATAATAAATGTTGCATTCTATATTTATTTTCTTTTGCTACTATTATTATGCGACAGAGGGAGTGTATAATGAAAATATATATAATAAATATAATAAATAATATATATAATATATCTAATAAAATATTCATTTTATTTTAATGTTACCTTCTGACTAAAGGAAGTATCCCAATTTTAAGTCGATTTTTTATGGCTCGAAAATATGGTAATTATTATTTCTGATATTCAACGAATACTTAGGAGTATTATCTTACAACTGAAGCAGTAACAGACCAATCACTTGGAGGGTCCCAAGCGCAATGTAGTTGTGAGGCGCCCTTGTACTAAATACTAACTAATGCTATCAAATCGATTTATTAACAAAACAAATTCTGGTCAAACAAGCATCCATTAAAAATAAATCTCTATTCATTACTGTTCACTGTGGCGTTTAAAATAAAATACAAATTACGATATAAATTATTTATTAATAGAAAAAGGAAAGGAAGCTTACATTTGCGCGTGTTATTTATTACAGAAAATGTATGCGAATTTATTAAAAATTATTAAACATTGCTAGAACATTAAGACAAGTGTGTCAAGACATTACAATAGCAAATATACCGAAGAGTAAAAAAAAACTGCCTAATATCATGTAGGGCTTCCACGAGCACGCAGAAGTGCTGCAACACGATGTGGCATGGACTCGACTAATGTCTGAAGGCATCCTGGAGGCAATTCCCACCATGATTCCTGCAGGGCAGTCCACAAATCCATAGGAGGGCGAGGGGAGTGGAGATCTCTCCTGAACAGCACGTTGAAAGGCATCCCAGATATGCTCAAAAATGATAATGTCTAGGTATTTAGGTGGACAATGAAAGTGTCTAAAGTCAGAGGAGTGATCGTGGAGCTACTTGGTAGCAATGCTTGACGTGGGGGTCGTCGCATTGTCTTGCTGGAATTGTCCAAGTCCGTCGGAATGCACAAAGGACATCAACGGGTGTAGATGATCGGACAGGATGCTTATGAACGCGACACCTGCCAGACTCCTCTCTAGACTGGAACTAGCTGAAAGTCTCTTTCTTAGAGCAACGTGCAGTTAGAGAAAGAATTGGATTTGTTTAGATCTGAAGACTACATGGACCGCTTCTTGGAACACCTGTAACAGAGAACATAGTGTCATGGGAGAAAACTATAAATGTTGTCAAAAATTAAAAAGCAAAAAGCAAATAGCAGGCCCAACGATTCAAACGTTTCCATACTCACTGATTTCTGGAAAAGAAGTAAGTCATTAACAAGAGGCCGAGGCGGTAAATTAGACAGACGGAGTTAGTTCCTTGTATGTGAGATCGCGGTTTTGATCCCCGTGTCTAACGCTACTCAAAATTTACCGTCTTATTTTTATTAATTTGTTTGTTTTTTCAATAGAATACGTTTTCAAAAGCGGGCGCATATGGGGTGTCCTCCTACAGGTGGAGTATAATGAAATTAGCAGTAATTTATAACAAAGATTCTACAATTAGTCGAGGGATTGTAGCAATGATATCCCGTTTGAACGTCAAAGTTCAAAGTTATAGACGGGTTGCAGCGAGTGGAGTGCTCAACATGTGGGGTCGTAACAGAATCCTGATTTGCGTCACTCGCGCTGCTGCAGAGATGAAAAGATGTCAATTGCCTAAGGTACCATCAACTGCATCTTGAGAGTATTGCCATTTTAATCCAATTTTCCTCTTCTTTTGGGTGCTGATAAAAGTCTGAGACCGAAAAACTGACCCTGTTTCTTATTGATTTACTCCATGTTTTTATTAACTTGCTTTCTCGTTTGTGTGTGTGTTTGTCCAGTACAAATCTTGCAATCAACTTCCCTACTAGCTAGACATTTGAAACTTTTAGAATAGCTCAGAACACGATGACAATGCATTTTTTAATACTTTTAGCCATCTTTAAGCAGATTTTTACCATGTTTTTATCATTTTCAGTTAATTTTGTTTTGTAGACTGGTGTAGCCATCTATCGGCCGGAACGGGAACGAAAAGTTAAACGCAAGTTAACTTCCAATTAACTTCATTTTCTTTCAAGTTGATGGGATAATTCATCAAAATTTTTTTTGAAAAGTATTTATTAATACATAGAATTATCAAGTTTATATAATTCAACAGAAAATTTAAAAACATGGTATATAAAAAGTTCTTTTTATCTTGTAATTATATAGATTTTTGAACGCTGTATTCGGAAAAAGTATTTTAAAAAATTCTATCGCATTAGGTTTCTTTGAAAAAAATTCATTTTTTAATGCCTAATATTCAACTTGTCGATTTTTTCGGGGGGTAGCTTCAGACACGTTCGTCTGAAGCTACCACCCGAAAAAATCTCCCAAAATAATTTAAAAAGTCCTCATCTGCAAAATCCACAATTCAAAATTTTGAACCCACAGACACCACATCCCAGGCAATAGTAACTACTGACACTCCCGAATCTAAGCAGGTCGACCTCAACATTCGCTGAATTCTCCAGCGCAATGAAAACTATAAAAAAATTAATGTCAGACATTAATATTATTGACCTTGTACAATTATTTAATCAATTTCTGTCATCCTAAAAGAAATTGAAGACCCCACTGAAAAAATAATAACTATCTTTGACAAAATTGACATCAGCTTAAACTCCACCTCCAGTCATGTCTAATGTTCACTCATCGAGAGTTTTGTTCTGGAAATCTAACAGCTTATTCAACAAAATTAATCAATTGAGATAGTTCTTGGAAAACTCCCATATCTACGTCGCTCTTATTCAAGAAAATAAATTTTCCTCACCGTGGTGATTTAATGTATCTAATTATACCCTTTTTAGAACTGACCGTCCCCCTATTCCAAATAGTAATTTTGAATGGGGGGGGGGGTGTAACAGGTTATGGTGAAGCTATTTACGTCCGCAGGAGTTTAAAACATTTTCGAATTAATCCCATTGTTACGTCTAGGCCTGAAAATATACTGAAGAGCCAAAAAACTGGTACAGACGTGCGTATGCAAATAACGGAGATATGCAACCAATCAGCGTAACGCGATGCGGTCGGCAGCACGTATATAAGACAGCTGATGTCTGGCGAAGCTATTAGAGCGGTTCCTGCTGCTACAATGGCAGGTTATCACGATTTATGTGACTTTTATCGTGGTGTTATAGTCGGCGCACGATAGATTGGACATAACATCTCCGAGGTAGCGATGCAATTTCGAATTTCGCACACGACCATTTCACGAGTGTACCGCGAATATCAGGTATCCGGTAATACATCAAATTTCCGAGATCGGTGCGGCCGGAAAAAGACCTTGAAAGAAAGGAACCTTCGACGACTGACGAGAATCTTTAAACAAGATAGCTTTTCAATACTTCCACAGATTGTTGCGGATTTCAATGCTGGGGCATCAACAAGTGTCAGCGGGCGAACTGTTCAACGGACCGTCCTTGATATGGGCTTTCGGAGCCGCAGGTCCACTCGTATACCGTTATTGATTGCACGGCACAAAGCTTTATGCCTCGCCTGGGTCCGCCAACACCTCCATTCAACTGTTGATGACTGGAAACACGTTGCATGGTCTGACGAGTCTCGTTTTGAATTGTGCCGGGCGGATGGACGTGTAAGGGTACAGAGACAACCTCATGAATCCATGAACCGTACATGTCAACCGGGGACTGTTCAAGCTGCTGGACGCTATGTGATGGTATGGGGCGTGTGAAATTAGTGTGATATGGAACCCCTGATTCGTCTAGAGATGACTCTGAGAGATGACGGGTACATAAGCATCCTGTCCGATCATCTAGACCTATTCATGTCCATTGTGAATTCCGACGGACTTGAAAATTCCAGCAGGATAATAGGACACCGCCCCGCCCCACGTTGACAGTTGCTATCGAGTGGCTCCAGATCACTCTTCTGTCTTTCGACATTTCCATAGGTCACCTAAATCCCCAGACGTGAACATTATTGAGCATATCTGGTATGCCTTGCAGCGTACTGTTCAGAAGAGATCTCCCTACCCTCGCGCTCCTATGGATTTGTGGACTGACCTGCACGATTCATTGTGTGAATTGCCTCTAGGATACCTTCAGACAGTAGTCGAGTCCATACCACGTTGTGTTGCGGTACTTGGGGGCCTTTCACGATATTAGGAAGGTGTACCAATTTTTCTGGCTTTTCAGTGTACTTCCATTATAGTCCGATTCCTCTAAAAATTTTAATTCAAACAATTTCTGTATTGTTGCCAGTGATTTAAATGCGCACAATACAGCCTGTAACTGTGGAAATAATAACACTTTTGTCCGAGTCCTCCAAAATTTCATTACCAATAATCCGGATATTATGCTTCTTTCCTCTCCCTCTCCTACTCACTTTACCAAAACTGGCTCTTCCACTATCAACCTGGCCTTTACTAAAAACATTCCCTACCCTTTTAGTATTGAAACTCTTGACCTATTTGACACGGATCATTTTCCGGTGTTCATTTCATTTGATCAATAGGTCGATATCCACAATCCGAATCCCCCAAGTACACTAATTGGAATCAATTCCAGGATATTCGAAAGTGCTCCCACCTCTACTATCCGTCTATTAGCTGCCCCCTTGGATATTGAAAGTACCACCAAAAGTTTAACTAACAGAATAGTCAGTGCTGAAATTAATTCAACGCCATCCCTGAAAAAAAAAAGCGCGTTTTCATAATCTTCCCGTCAAAATTGTAACTCTAAATAAAGAACTTAACTCGGCCAGTAAATTATTCCAATTTACCCGTCTCCCTGAACATAGACAAAATCATTATCTCCTCCGCGCACGTGTTCGCTGCTAAATCCGCAAGTTTAAACAAATGAACTGGTCTGAATTCATTTAGAACCTTTACCCCCTTGACAACTCTATTTGTTAAAACTCTTAAATCGCAGAGTTCAGATTTTCTGCTCATTCAAGGCCTGAATGGAGTTCTTTTTCATGACGTCCACAAAGCAAATACTATTGCCGAAATGTATCGGGACCAATTTCCCCCTATTTATCAACTTGTGGATGAGGACAATGATCGAGATGTCCTCAACACCTTTGAAAAATTTCTCCCTCCCCCCTTGAAACCGATCAAATAAATATCGCAGAAATCTCCTACATATTAAAAACTTAAAGTTAAAAAAGCACCGGGTAATGATAACATCCCTAATTGTGTCCTCAAACACCCCGCTATTAATATCATAATGTATCTCACCGTAAGTATTAAAGCAATCCTTAATTTTAATTATTTCTCCAAATGTTGCAAAACTGCAATTGAATGTCCTATCTCCAAACCTGGTGCTGATCATTCTTTCTCTCAAAATTATCGTCCCATTAGTCTATTATGTTCTCTCAGTTCAATTACAGAGCGTGTTTTTTTTAACAGAATCACTCACTTCCTTGACGTAAATGAAATTATAACTCAGGAATTCGGGTTCCGGTCTGAACACAGTACTTCTCACCAGTTGCTCCGAGTTGCAGAATTAGCTATCGAAGGCTCGGAGACTCACTGTAGCTCTTTTTCTTCATATAAAATGCGCGTTAGATAAAGTCTGGCATCCGGGACTTTTTATAAATTAATCCAAGTTAACATGCCTGACTGTCTCATTCACTTAATTTACAACTACCGTCATAATCGAAATTTCACAGTCGGCATTAATCATGTTTTGTCGCGAAATAAGCACGTTTCCAGTGGCACTCAGCAAGGCAGTATCCTTGAGTCAATCCTTCTTAATTTATATATAAATCATATTCCTAGAGGCGTTAATACTCTTCTAGCTCTTTATGCGGAGTGCACGGCTATCCTTTCCACCTCGCAGAATATTAATTATCTTTCAAGCTAAATTCAATGGTACATTGATACTTTGGAGGGTAGGTTCACTCGATGGAAAATTCGAATCAATCCCTCAAAGTGTCACGTGATCTACTTTTCTAATTGCTATAATAATCCTCCGTGACTTTATCTTAACAACTCTCTTATTCAATGGGAGAACACTGTAAAATATCTTGGAGTTTCCCTTGACCGCAGAATGACCTGGGAAGACCATATTTCTAAAACTGTTTGTAAAGGCAATGCAGTCACCAAGCAAGTCTGTATATTAATTTACGGCCGCCACCTTTCAATTAAAAATAAAGTTTTATTATTTAAACAAATCATTCGTTCCATTGCCTTCTATGCATTTCCCGTTTGGTTCTACGCTGCGGAAACTAATATTAATAAATTGTAGGTAGTCCAGAGTAAAACTCCTAGGCGTATTCACCGCGCGTTTCTACATTTATCAAAAAAAAAACCATTAGAAGAGATTTTAATATTTTATTCTTCTCCGAAACTGCGTATAAACTTCCTTAACTTTTTTACGAATCTATTCCAAATATTCACAATGAGATTATTGCGGAGTTCCCTGATTAAGACTTTTGACTTTGTGTTAACCGTAAACGCCCACGGGAGTGTCTCCTTAAGAGCTAAATTTATTTCTCTTATGTTAATAACTTAATTATACTCTAAAACTCCTCCCACTTGTATTTTTACATTCTCCAAAGAACTTCTCAATTATCACAATGTGAATAATTTCCTTCATTTTACGTCACTGACTAAGGCTTCATATCGCAGTCGGTAGTGCGTTCACTCGCTGATCTTACGTCGCGAATTCCATTCCCGATTACTACACATTTTCTCAATTAAATCCATCACATAAAAAATTCCTTTCCTTTTCTTTTTAATTTTTTCTTTTCTTTTTAAATTTGATTTTATATGAAGAGAGCCTATTTTTATACATCTTTTACTTGACTGAGCATGTGTATCGTGACTACAACTAACTTACTGGAGTTAGTCTATACACCAAGGTATTCCGTGAACTTTGTATTCCTGTATTCCTTTCCAAATATAACACATCGATCACAATGTGATCTCAGAGTCAACACTAGGGATTAGAAAAACAATACACTTGAGATCACGTGACATTATCAATTATTTATAATAATCGATAATCGATTATGAAAAATCACTCGATTATTGAAATCCCCCGATTATTTGAATCATTCAATTATTCTCATCCCAAGTATGAACAGGACTGATTTAGGTTCCTATGCACTAGAATAAATGACTTTCGTTTTCATAGAAAGAGAATGAACAGGCACGTGGACAGTTAAACAGATAATCCGTATCTACTGTTAAAAATACGGACTTGTAGATTTATGGTCAAACTAACGTAACGGGATATCACTGAATACAAAATTGAAAGTTTTAACAGAGGTCGACAGAAAACTGATGTATGCATTCGATATTCCAAAAAAGCGCGTTACTTTCGATCAGTTAAAAAACCGGGATTCGATTTTGAAAGGAAAAGAATTAGGCATCTTAAAATGTGTTGCAAATGTTTTTCCTGAATTTTTAAAATATTTTCAGAAAGACAAGGAAACCCCAAAATTTACTTATCATCTTTAGTTGGGATAGAAATTATGCTTCAAAATCATCTCAAATGCGCAAAAAACGAAGAACGATTTCTGATAATTTTTCTAGGAAATAAACGCTAACTCCACGAAAGAAGTCAGTGGTCTTGTGTCAGAGTTTAATAATTATTGTAATAAATACATGCATAATATGAACCCTGAAAAACGGTCAGTCGACAGTGACAGCAGAATGTTTAACAATGACTGGGAAAGTAATTACTTATTTGTGCTTAATATGCAAAGAAAACTACAATGTCTTGTGAGTTAAAACGCTGCTGTTGTGAAAAAATACTGTCTTAGGGCCTGTTCACATAGAATCCGTCAGCGTCAGCGTAAAATTTTTTAACCAGTCATATATCAATCATTGACCCATTTAACCAATCAGCGCCAAATGAATCTTTAACACCGCTGATGGATTCTATGTGAACAAACCCATACACGACATTACCTGACTAGGCAAATTATTCAATGACAAATATACCAGTGCGGCATCGTAGCCGACTTAAAAAAGAAAAACCAAGTTCAGCGAAGTATGTTGCTTAGACTAACAAGCTCTCAGCAGTCATAGAGGCTTGTTACGTTATTGCCAATGAAACTGTAGGTGAAAAAAGACATTAGCGCCATTTACACGTACGTTCTTTCCCGCATAAAACCACGATCCCGCGCGATTGAGTGCACGTGTGAAGGTGTCGGAGAGGAAGGGAAAGCTGCTTTGGAGCGTACTGCAAGTTTTCCCGCGCGCAATCCCGTATGCTCCAAGCACTCCAAGAGCGTACGTGTAACGCTCTTTTGCGAGTGTTTGGAGAGTGCGCGCAATCCCATACGCTCCAAGCACTCGCGATAGAACGTACGTGTAAAGGGCGATATTAAGAGATGGACAGTTTGTAAAAAATTACACTGTCAAAAATCGAACATCGAATGAAGTTTCACTTTCGCGACTAACGGTAATCAGGAAATTAGAGGACATTGATGGTGAAATTCGCCGGAAACTACTGGAATGAAAGTCTGCGTATTTTCCAGTTGCACTGGATGAATGCAACGATAAAACAAATGTGACTGTTGATATTTGTGAGAGCTATTACGTATAATTTTGGAATACATGATGAACTTTTAGAAGTTTGCTCCTTACGAAGAATAAATGTGTATCAGACATGATTTAGTTTTGTCAAGAATATTAATTTGTCTTATTTTTTTAAGCAAATGTTTTTATAATCCAAAAACCAAATTTATTTTTACTATACATACAGATTTAAAAAAAAAAGCTTCAAAATTAATACTATGAATTTGTTAATTTTAAAAATATTTGATTATACAAAGTTGCATTTTGCAATTTTTAAAGCATATATACATTTTGATGTCTCCAAAATGGATTTTTCAATAAGCAAACATTTTTATCAAGAACACAATTTTTCCTATTTTATGATACAGAATTTTTAGGACCCTGTATTTATATGTATTTTAACTAACTTTAACTTAAATATTTAAAAGTATTTTTAAATTAAAATATTTAGTGTGGTATGCAAGTCTGATATTTGGCGGGCGCAGTGTAAAAGTGAACAACTTTTTGTACTTTTCGTACTAACAGTACCTTGATACGGTAAAAACGTCATATTTTATAATGCAATGGTGTATCAAGGTCGTTGTACAAATTTTAACCATCAGATGGCAGCAGTTCTTTATAGTTCTGAAAACAACTGATTTCCTTTTCAGAGCTGTAGTGGATCAAGTCCATTTCCTCAGTTATGAATAAACATGTGCTTCAGTAGTTGTATTCTGAGATAAAATTTATTTCATTGTACTATTTTATACATATTTTAAAGTAGCCTAAAGATATACTAAGACTTTATAAGAATGTCCTCAGATGAAGAATGGAGACCAGATAACCCCAATTTTTATGAAGGAAAGTTAACAAAGGGTAAGGTTAAGTTATATTGTAAAGAATGGTTTTGGGGCTACTATGGTAGCTCTGTTTATCAGATATCGCTTTAAGGGTCAAGGAATTTATGTTCTCTTGAAGTGTACTACAAGGACATATAAATTTTCTTTGACACTTGATACTTTACTTCGTAGCAAAATTGTAATGAACTTATTATTGATGTTACGATTTAAAACTTAGGAGGCCAAACAGTTTAAAATGTTTGTGTTTATTAAAAACATTATTATTAATGGTGTTCCTGTTGATTTTTTAAAACTTAAATACAATAATTAAATCATGTTTTCTCAGGTGGGGAGGAGGGTGATAGTTACTATCAATGAGTCGAAAGGGGCGGGGTCTACATGCGAAAGCACCTGAGGAGGAGCGGCCGCTCATTCCAGGACCTTCCACAGATTGTCACAAACGTGCTAGTCTTTCTAAACCTAGTCTCTGTCCACCTACTGCAGATTGGTTGGTTGTGGTTTATTGGCGAAAGGTCCAGAAAGGACAATCTGCGCCAAACGCAAGATAGATGCAGATCAACTATGCATAAATAAAGAATAGTGTGATTATCACGATGAATTAATATGAAAGAGCAAAGGCGATAACTGGAATGATATGTAGCAGCAGGTAGAACTGCAATGATATACATATAAAATGTATAAAGGGATGATATAATGAAAGATGTAAATGCCCTGATATATAAAGTGTAAAAGTGATGCTATATAAAATGTAAAAGCGAGGATATATGAATTGTGAAAGCAACGATATATAAATTGTAAAAGTAATGATATATAATTGTAGAGGCAACAATATATAAATTGTTAGAGTAATAGTTTCAAAACGTGACAAGAACAAAGACAATTAAGGTGATAAAAGTAGTCCAAATAAAAGTGATAACAGTCATATGAAAAGATGGGGTAACAGGTAAAATAGAAACCTCTCGATGGGGAATTCTCCCATCCAGATTACAGTCATCCATAGGAATAGATAAAAAGGCAACTTAAAAAATACAGATTTAATCGAAGAAAAACACCGGTACACTGTAAAACAACGGAAAAGAGCAGGGTGGGGTATTTTACCCAGAAGATCATTCAATGTGAGGGAAGTGGAGCCGAAAATTTTTAAGTAAAGGTAAGTGATACCTGCACAGTATTAAAATGTGTCGGATGGAGAGAGCGCAATTGCATTGAGAGCAAATTGGGGTACTTACCCACTCCAACAAAAATCTCTGGGTGACTCTAATATGTACTATTCTTAGAAGGGTGATTATTATATCAAGTTTCCGTGGATAAAGATGAAGCCAGATGAAGATGGCAGGTTTGATATGATGAAGTTTATTATCTGCTTGTATATACCATGCCGAGTGCCATTTGTCCAAAATCAAATTCTTGACAGTGTGTTTGATGTCGGTGAAAGGAACAGGATGATTTAAAATTTTACTAGAATTTTTTGCCGCTGTATCAGCAAGCTCATTGCCAGTAATACCCAAATGAGTTGGGATCCAGCAGTATAGGACACGGTGACCACGACATGTTTAATGGTGATAAAGTTTTAGAACAGAAGAGACCAATTCTTACCGAAAGAGAGCCAATTCTTACCAACAGAAGAGCTATGACAATTCTTACCGGAATTTTGGCTCTCCAGCATGCTTTATGAATCCGAGTATATTATAAAATTTTTATTCTGATGATGACCAATAAAACCAAAAGCTTATTTGATGGTTAAAATTTCTGCAGTAAAAACAGTAGTGCGCGAAATTTAAAGCTATGAATATCCGATTTTAAACCAAAGGCACAACCGACGTGGTGTGTTATCTTGGAGCCGTACGTATAAATATCTGTATAGTTGGAAAACTTGTCCCGATGGGAATAAAAAATCTTTTTATATATGGATCAATCTGTGTTAGATTTATTAAAATTATGAAATGGATTGATGTATGATATAAAATTATTTGTTGTGAAGGATTCTCAGTTGGGACATTTGAATTCCTTCCAAAAATATGTGACATCGCCATTTTTTCCGTCAACGCATTTAACCCCTTCAGGGGTGGTGATCCATTTTTGGACCACCTATTTTTTTATAACAACTAAATCATTCGCTGAATTTATCTGTAAATTCCTGTAAACTCTGTACATATTAGTGTCCTTTAGAAACAACAAATGGCAGCACTCCACGGGTTTATATTTTCTGAGAGGATAATTTTTTGTTGCAAGCCAAAAATTTGTAGTGTGAAGATTGTTCCAGTTTTTCTAAGTTGTGTATATAGATACCCCGAAGTTCTGGAATTTCACTTTACTTTTTTTATAATTTATCTTTTTTAAATAATTTCATTGCTGGTGGTTCAAATATGAACCACTACGCATGTAGCATTTACTGTCACTAGATGGCAACACTATCAATTTTTTAAAAATTATTTAATTTTATTTACTTATTTATTTATTTATTTTTTTTTGGGGGGGGGGGGTTGGAGCGATACGGTCAGTTTTTTGCTACACGAGGGCTAATTAGACCGGGACCTATAATTTAAAGCCGATTCCGAACGACTTCATACATCCATGCCAACAGTGAGACTCGAACCCATAGACAGCATTATCGAAGTAATTTTTCTAAGTTGATGACAGTCTGATTTGATTCTTGAAACCTTGGTTATGGTTAGTTTATTTGCCCTTTCTTATTTATAGAGTTTGACTGTGAGATAAATCTTTACTTTCCTTTGACTTTGTACTGCGTCAGGATGACTAGAAAAAATCTTACTGTTTCTGAGGCACTCTAAATTTTTTATTTATGTACTTTTTTTTAATACTTTTTACTTTCATTATATAATTTTCATTACATACTTTCCTTTATACACTTTTTACTTTCATTATATAATTTTCATTACATACTTTCCTTTATATACTTTTTACTTTCATTATATACTTTCATTTATATGCTTTCTACTTTATTTATTTATTTATTTTTGGACGGATAATTCTTTTTGATAAATATTGTGTATAAATATAAATAAATGAATGTATATATGTATATATATTGTAAACTGATTGCAATGGACATATTTTTATAGCTTTGCTCTATATTATTATTAATTTCATAGGGTTTTAATGGCTTAGCCAGTCAGAACAGACGTTTTTATATACAGTGCTCTAGGTGCGCGGTGGTTCAAAAACGGACCACCTCCCCCTACCTAAACTAAAGCTACAATTTTTTTAAATTTTTTACAGAATATGTTCCTAATGGTAATATTTATTCAAATATTACCATTAGGAACATATTCTGTTCAACATTAATTTCATGTTAATTACTGTAAGTTAATGTAAATAATTGTTTATTATTTATTTGCAATTTCATGTAGATTGGTTAGTATCTTGTTGGAGTTCATCTCCCATTTTAGCACACAACGCAATGGGTATCTCTGGTACCCCTTGTTCAAGTACGCTATAAACGCGTACATTAATAAATCTTACTAGAAAAGGAACATCTTTATTTATATAGTAGTTGCGGAGAGTTACAAAATTTACGTGTTCACAACACGCTGCCTTAGCTCTGACTAAAGAGTGGAGGTGAGGGGGATTTTTGGCTTAGTGACAAGGCGGCGAAGCATCGTTTAAACATTGCACTTCCGGTGTAATAAACAACACCCGTCCTCAATGGTTTAACATAAGGACATACTGAAGACTTACTTTAAGGATGAACATATAACAAAAAAATATAATGGCTAACATAGACCAATATCTTTTGTAAAAGCTTTAAGTTTGAATGTCCCTAATGGTTTGGTCAATAAGTCAGCAGTCATATGCTCAGTAGGGAGATACTTTAGTTCAAAGGTTTTTTCTTTGATTAGATTCTTAATAAAGTGATACCTAGTATCAATGTGCTTGGTTCTCCCACTGCACTTTTCATTCTTCATCATCATGATACAACTTTGGTTGTCTTCATAGAAAATACAGGGTACGTCAACTACATTAAAGTCTTGTAAAAGTCTCTGCAGCCATATAGCTTCCTTGGCAGCTTCTGCAAGTGCAATAAATTCTTCTTCGGTTGATGACAAAGTCACTGTTGATTGCTTTCTGCTAATCCATGTTAGAACACTTCCTTGATACTTGAAGAAATAACCAGTGTTCGATTTTTGATCTACAGGATCGTTAGTCCAATCGGCATCCACAAAACAATGAATTATTCTGATGTTCAGTCAAATCTAAAAGACACAATTTATGATCTTTAGTCAGCTTCAAGTATCTGAATACTCTTTTGACTTCCGTCCAGTCAGTCTCTTTCAGTAGGTTTTGAGACACTGCGAGCTAAAATTGAAACTGCTGTCGCAATATCGGGTCTCGTGTTGACGGCTAAGTACAACAAAGATCCAACTGCACTTTTATATTCGACGTTTCTTGTCAAGGGTTCTGGAAATGTGTTTTGCTTGTAAAAACCAGGATCAATAGTACTTTTGATGTTTTGCAAACCTCTAGATGGTATTCTTTAAGCTTCTTTGAAATATAAGTTGACTGGTTCATATAAAAGATTCCATCATTATTCCTTTCAAAATTGATTCCTAAGTAGTACTGAAGATTGCCTAAATTTTTCATCACGAAAAATTCACTGAATTATTTGTCAAATTTGTCTAGTAATATTTCAGTTGTTCCGGAAATAACTATATCGTCCACATGGACAGTGAATTATATCTGACCTTCTGCATTCTGTCTTAAGTAGAAGCATGGGTCATTTTGACTTCTTTGAAATCCACTTTCTAAGAGTACTTTATTGAGTTTTCTGTTCCACTCGTTTGCTCCTTGTTTTAATCCATACAAATTCTTTATAAGTTTATAAACTTTGTCCTTATCGCCTTCAAATACAGTTGGTTGCTTCATGTATACTTCATGACATAAATCACCGTTCAGATACGCTGATTGTATATCATAATGGCTTACAGCCATTCTCTGCTTTCCTGGCATGGTCAGTAACAGTCTCAAAGTAGTTGGTTTTGCAACAGGTGCAAAAACTTCGTCCTAGTCATGTCCGTATTTCTGCTGGTAACGTTGGGCAACTAGACGGGCTTTATAACGTGAAATCTTTCCTTCAGCATCTGTTTTGGTTTTAAATACCCATTTGCATCCTGTAATGACTTTATTTTCAGGATCATTTGTTAATTCCCAAGTTCCATTTTCTTTTAAAGCGTTAATTTCATGGCTTGTTTCCAATATTCTTTATTTGGGCTGGTACATGCTTATTCGTATGACGATGAATCAGATGTTTCCACTGATTGTGCCTTAAAAGACGACATCTTTAATCTTTCGGGTGGTACACCTTTGTTTGGTCTAACCGAGCGTCTTGGTTCTGTTTCGTCTGAGACTTCTTGCTTTATTCGCTCTTCAACCACCGGTAATTTTGCATTGTTTTCTTCATCTGTTTGTTCCTCAATGTTTTGAGTTTCTGTATTTACTGTTTATTGCATACACTTGGCATGAGGATCTTTCGGTAGAAAGGTAACATCTTTATTGATGATTACGGTATCAGTACTTGTGTGTCCAGTAATCGGCATCCTTTAGTGCCTTCTTCATATCCAACCATGATACGTTTAACAGCTGTATCGCCAAGTTTTCTTTGCTTTTCACGAGGTATGTGCACATATACAGGGGATCCAAAAGTTTGTATGTGTGACAATGAAGGTTTTCTGCTATGCCACTTTTCAAAGGGCGTTGATGTGATTTCTTTTGTTGGCAATCTATTTTGCAAGTAATTTGCTGCGACAACACCTTCACCCCAGTATTTTTTCAGAAGATTTTCAGCTTTTAACATCACTCTTGTCATGTCTAGTAATGTTCTGTTCTTCCGTTCTGCAACACAATTTTGTTTCGGTGAATATGGTACAGTCTTTTCATGCAAAACACCGTTAGCTTTAAGTAGTTTTTGAAATTCTTTACTTATATATTCCCCTCCTCGATCTGATCTCTAACGCTTGGGAATTTTACCAAATTGGGTAAGAGATTCTTTTATGAAATACTGGATATTTTGTTGCATTTCTTCTTTACGCTTTAGAAGATAAACTTCACTGTATCTCCTAAAATCATCAATAACTGTTAGAATATATCTGGCCCCACTTAGTGTCAGCTTTTGCACAGGACCGCAAAGATCAGTGTGAATTAAATCGAGAGTTCCAGAAGTTTTCGAGAGAGATTTTTGAGGAAATGGTTCACGATAAGTTTTAGTTGCAATGCATTCTTCACAAACAATTTTCTGCAAACAAGGTGATATTTTCATATCTTCGGTCATATTATCTTCCATCACCCATCCTTAAAATATCTGCTGGGTTTCTATGACCTATCTTCGCTTGCCAATCGTGAATACATTCTGCATGCGTCTGTTTCGTGCGTAAGGCATGTTCACCTTCTTCACGAAAATACAAATTTTCTTGAATACATCCTGATGCAATAAATTTGCTATCTTTAACTATGCGACACTTTTTATCTTTAAATATAACTTCATAGCCATTATCAGTCAGCTTCTTCACAGATAATAGATTGTGGGAAAGATCAGGAACAAATAAAACATCTTTTACAGTTATTAAAACTTCCTTATTATTTTGGTTCCTAAAATTTATCAAACAGTTTCCTTTTCCCTGACTGAATACTACTTTACCGTTGGCTAATATGATCCGATCCGAAATGGCATTATCGTCGGTGAAAGTGAACATATTTTTATCACTACACATGTGTGTTGTAGCTCCACTATCAATACACTAAGAATTATTCATAAAATTTGCACTAGAAAAACAATAATCATTATTAACTTATAAATTATTGCTAACATCCGATACTTTCGTTACGTTTACCAATTGATTTTGGTCATTTTTGTTTCTCCACTTTCGCATATTTTCTGCATTAGGCTTTCATATGAGCAATTTTCTTACAGAAGAAACAAGTAGGTAACTTATTCTTTTTATCAACATAAACATTGTTAACAGATTTACTAACAGATTTAAGAGCTTTATAATCATTATCCTTAGAAGCATTATCAATATCTTTACTTTCGCTTTTGCGTATAAATTCTTCGATTAGTTTACCTTTAACACAGGTCCAGATTTCCGCATGGGCAAGTGGGGCACTTGCCCAGGGCCCCCAAAATTATGGGGGCCCTAATTTAGTAGAAAGGTGTGCATAGTTTTGAAAATTTGTTTTTCGGTTAATATAGTAAAGGGGGCAAGTGGCGGATGCAGAAAAAAATCCTGGGTGGAGCACAGTGCACCCACTATAGTGAAAGCATACTTACATCCATAAGCGTTTCTGGTTTAAATTTTTTTTTTTTTGGGGGGGGGGAGGGGGGAGGGGGGAGTTGTAATAACTCCAGACTGTGATTTATTTTAAATTTCAAAAGAAAATTTCATGAATTTATTTATTAACATTAAAAAGTAAATTAATTAATTAACACTTCTTATTAATATTCATTATTTTCTTCAAATTTTTGACTTGTCGGTCGAATTTTTTTTTGAATTTCTGGTCCCGATTTAAGGGAGGCCTGGGTGAGTGTCCCACATGTTCATGTGGAAATCTGGTCCTAAGGAGGGGGGACATGCCCCCCTCTGGATCTGTCCTTGAAGGGGGCTCCCAAAGTTTGCTTTGCCCAGGGCCCCATTGTGTCAAAGTCGGACCCTGCTTTAACAAGTTCTAATGTTAGATCAGTTTCTGGTCTTATTTCAAGAGCAGTTATTATTGTAGCATAATTAACTGGTAAGCTACTTAACATAAAAGCTATGAATAATGGATCAGAAATTTTCTCACCTAGTGCGGAAAGTTGATCCACTAGACTTTCCATTTTCATAAGATGATCCGCCATTATTCCATCTTGCTTCAATCGAAGAGTACACAATTCTTTTAAGAGTCCGACTTTTCGCGAGACTTTATTATGATAATGCTCTAAAGCGAACCATGTTTCTTTTGATGTTGTTAATTTCCTGATGTGCCCAAGTTGGTTGTCTTCCAATAAAAGACCTATAGTTGCACGGGCTTTTCCATCTTTCGTAGACCATTTTGCAGTTAAAGATGATGGTGGTTCTTTTGCTATAACTACCCATAAGTCCTCTTTAATTAGCAATAGTTCAACTTTAAATTTCCAAATGTAGAAGTTGTTATTATTCAGCTTTTCGATATGCCGTCCGGATTCCAATATATTCATTTTTCGCTATTCCGAAATTCCAAAAAGAACGAAGAATAAATGGCGTCAAATGGAAAGTCACTTTACGCTGAGAACAACAAAATAATTTTTACGGAGAAATGGAAGTTTAAAAGATATAATAACAATAATCTGGGCCCATAACCTGTTGAAGTGCGCTATAAACGCGCACGTTATTAAATATTACTAGAAAAGGAACATCTTTATTTATATAGTAGTTACGGAGAGTTACACAATTAACGTGTTCACAACACGCTGTCTTAGCTCGGACTAGGGAGTGGAGGTGAGGGGGATTTTTTGCTCAGTGCCAAGGCGGCGAAGCATCGTTTAAACATTGCACTGTCTGTATAATAAACAACATCCCTCATAACATTATTCCAAGGAGGAAAATTAAAGAACGGATGCGAACAAACATTTATATCCTCGAGAGATGTGTTTACAATAAAAGTGTGTATGCGCAGGCCAAAGAAAGGTATGAAAGATGGTCGGTTTTGATAGAGGAGTTACCATTTGGCACCATTTGGCTACCAAAAGATCATGCAATGGATGCTTATGATGAGATAAAACACAAAAACAGTAATTTAATGAAAGTTGGTGCAGGGTATGAGACAACGCGGGTTCTTGGCAGTTCACGAAAATAGTAATCGAGGCTTTGAACAGGAGAAGTCCAAAACGGACCAGAACATACATGATGTCCGTTTCGAAGTTTTAGAGAACAGATTGTCGAGTAGAACCATATGCCAGACGTGCGTAATCAAGCTTTGATCGGATCACCGATCTGTATATGCGCAGCATACATGTCTGATTTGACAAAACTTTCAGCAGGTTCAGCGATTTCTCTTATTTTTTCCTCAGCTGCAAAAATATGTGAAAGGTGAGCTTCCGGTTAAAAATAACGCCTAAAAATCTCACAGAATCTACAACATTTATTATTTTGTCTCCTATAAAATTTCGGGATCCTGATGGATACTACATCTACGATAAAAATGGAAACAAGAGGTTTTGTCTCATGAATAATTAAAACTGTTCTTATCGCTCCATGAAAGGATGCGACTGATAGCTGTCTGAAGTTGACACTTAATGAAAACCATGTCCTTCCCTTGGCAGCAGATCTGAAAGTCATCTACGTAAAGGCTTCCCCCACGGAGGGTGGGATCTGTTTGATAATATTGTTACTTTTAATAGAAAGGAGAGTGACGCTGAGAGTACTCGCCTGAGGAACCCTCTCTGATATAAAAAAGTTAGATAAAAAGGTGCCAGTTCTACTTTGGTAATGTTGGATAGTTAAAAGTTTTGTATAAAAATAGGGAGATTTCCACGAAAGTCCATGTCGAAAAGATCTTGGAGAGTTTCATAATGCCATTTTCTCCATGTCTAAAAAAATATGGGTACTAAGTGAATTTTTAATAGAAGAGCTCTCCTAACGTCCGATTCCAGGGCAGTGATGTTCGTGGTCGCTCTACCTTTTATAAAACCAGTCTGATTCGGAGCAATAAGGTTTTTGGTTTCTGATACGAGAACTAAGCGAGAGTTCATCATTTTTTCTAAAATTTTACACAGACAGCTTGTTAGGGCAATGGGCCAGTAATTATTTGTATCAGTAGCGTCTTTCCCAGGCTTGGGAGAAGGGACGATAATAGTTATGTGCCAGACTGTTGTTTGTTGCTAAGAAAAGTAGGAAGCGGCAGAATAGTTGGAAGCGAGGGCTGTGCCTATTGCGTTTGGTATGGTATCTGATACTGCTTGGCCATCACGGACTATACAGGATATTTGGTGGTTGGTGAATAGACCCATAGCTCTTTTAGCCTTTGCCCTTAAGTGCTTCGAGGGAGTATTGTAAGATAAGCTAGAAACGTATTTCACTCAAGACTCTCCCTGGTTCTGTCGACGAACTTTTCTTGTTTTTGCTTTAGCTTTCTTAAAGGTTAAAAGATTTTCTGCCGTCGGGTACCTACGGAATGCAGTTTCCTGTTTTTACGTGTAAAAGAGGAGAATTTCGGTATAGTGGCAACAGCTGCACCAGTTACCGCATCGGTGATGTTTTTTATGGCATAATTAATGTCGCCCACTACCATTTGCTTGGTTATGGTTGCAAGGTTGGTGGAGGTCGGCAATAATGAATGTAGCGGGGTTGAGTAGATGTAGTATCGGAATCACCGGTCTGGAGGGAAAGAAATATAGGAAAATGGTCACGATACGCCATCAGAGTGAGGAGGCCATATTGGAAACCTTTGGAGAACAAAAGTAAGAAACTCTATGAAAATTAACATGGCCTCCGTTTTGCGGAGACTTTTGCTCAAGACCTTTTCATACTTACCGAAATTCCTGCTATGTAAACCTTAGTTTATTTAAAACCTGCGATTTTTGATAAAAATTACGCCTGGAAACGCCATATTTAATGACAAAAACACTAAATATTATTCTGTTTCGAATGACACTTTGCCAAATGCTGCCTAGATAAGCATATAAAAGTATAAAATTTTGATAACCCTTGTATGGTAACCTTCTAAATCAAAGATGCCAAATCGTATTGGGATTGCTTAGATTAATTCATTTCCGGTGTCTGTTAGCCGTGTCCAATGACGACAACTTTCTATATTTGTTCTTTTTTTTCAACGGAAATTTAAGTTCAATCAAACGAGGGCAAGATGCTCTGAAGCCTTCCCAATTGCAGTCGTTTTATTACGACCCATCTGAGATTATACGTGCATGTGTTCATGCATCAATGAAAATAAAACTTACTATGTTCTGTTTAATTTTATTTCTGATTCTTTTTTCACAAACATAGTTTTGCTTTTTTAAAAACTTACATACTCTTCTAGAGTTCAGTAAGCATTTTGGGATATTTATAAATTTGTACTTTTTGATTTTAAGTACCGGGTGGTTATAATTAAACTTCCCCAATAAACGGCATCCTACAGCGCAAACGGGTAAACGGAATGCAACGAAATTTCGTATATGGGCTATACACGAGATGCGCTCACGGAATTTCGAAAAAAAAATTAGTTCCAAAATATCCACTAGAGGGCGCCTTTTCGGGAAAAATATGAAATTTAACACAATAAACGACCAATACGGAATACAGAAACAATATTAACAATCCAGAACACGAATTATGAGTAATAAAATGTAAAACCGAGAAAAGCTGTCAGTTGTAGGAGGAAAATGTCAAGATTTGCATGCTTGGGAAGAAGAGGAAGCTTTATGCAAAACACGTTAGGGTATAAAACGTTTGCAGATGTTGTCATGTTTAAGTCGATGTTTCCGGCTGTACTAATGACGGTCTCTTTAGTTGAACGTGCGTTATTGGTGAAGCTGTTTTACGAAAACAAGGGGAATGCTTCTGCTGCAGTTCGTGAATTTCGTCGTAAACAGACGAAACGGCGTGGACCAATGTCTACGAAAGGTATCCGGGCCATGATTAAGAGATTATAAGAGACGGGGAATTAGGAGTTCAACCTGGAAGAGGCCGTAAACGTGTCACACCGGTACTTGTTGATGCCGTCAAGACAGCTGTTGACGCACAGTCACAGACATCAGAGTTTGGGAGCAGTAGCGCGCGTGCAGTTTTACGACAGACAGGCTATTTTTACAGCACCGTCCGAAAAGTACTCAGAAACATAATTCACTACTTCCAATACAAGATCCGCCATACCCAGGAGCTGTTTGATAGGGACAAGCCACAACGTCTCTCATTCGCAGTCAGTTTTCTCAACAGAATGACTGTTGATCTGTCATGGCCTTGGAATATTCTGTGGAGAGACGAGGCTCATTTCTACCCCAATGGGACAGTCAACACACAGAATTGCCGCATTTGGGCTAAGGAAATCCGCGGATCCAGACTGAATTTCCCCTACAGTCTCCAAAGGTCACTGTCTGGTGTAGATTCACGGCGACATTCATCCTTCGGCCATTCTTCTTTGAGGAAATTGGTGAACGTGGACCTGTCACATGTTCCGTTACGGGCTGTCGGTATCATGGCATGCTGCAGACGTTTGTTGTGCCGCAACTACAGCAGAGGCGGGTCCTTACATCGACCATTTTCATGTAGGATGGTGCGCCCCCACATATCCATGGGTCCGTGAAGGTTTTATTGCTCCAACACTTCACAGAGGAACGTGTTATTAGTCGCTCCTTTCCTAATCCATGGCCACCACGTTCGCCGGATCTAACTCCGTGCGATTTCTGGTTATGGGGCTATTTAAAAATCTGGTGTATCGTGGATGTGTTGCGACGTTGAATGACTTAAAGAACGCCATAACGCTTCATGTGCGAAGCCTCACAACTGATTAGTTACGATCTACTGTTGAACACACTGTCCACCAACTTGAAATTTTGCAGGTGAATGAAGGTGGTCACGTGGAACAGCTTTCCCTACATCGTCCTGGACACGATTAACAACTGCTCCTCTTGTGCAATTTCGTCCTAATCTGTTCTTGTGTCAGCAAACTGAACTGTTTTTGTTTCTCCCTTACCTTTACTTAATGTGGTTCGATGACAAGGTGATCAGAAACTAGTCAATAAATGTTAATGTTGTTTCTGTATTCCGTTTTGGTCGTTAATTGTGTTAAATTTCATGTTTTTCCCGAAAAGGCGCCCTCTGGTGGACATTTTGAGCTAAATTTTTTTTTCGAAATTCCGTCAGCGCATCTCGTGTATAGCCCATATACAAAATTTCGTTGCATTCCGTTCTCCCGTTTACGCTGTAGGATGCCGTTTATAGGGGAAGTGTAATTATAACCACACGGTATTTTAAATTCCATGCAGCAAAAGCTTTCAGCATATACATAAAATTCAAAGTAAGATAAATCATTCTAAATTCAGATTTAAAAATCAAAATAAAACAATTGTTATAGCAAGCAGGTATAGGCAGGTATGAGGTGGCGTAATTATAAGCAGCATATGAATCATCGAAACATTTAAACTTGTAAAAAAATATGATTTTGGTTTAATATTAGAATCACTGTCAATAATAGTTATTTTAACCTTTTTCATTATGTTGCATATAAAAAAATGATAAAATATTGATATTAAAGAGCTCTAAAATATAATTTACAATCAGCCCATCATTTACAATTATTTCAACAATATATGGGTAATTCTAAACAAGTGTTTTCTTTACATTTTAAAATACAGATACAAAAATGGGGGTGATTGTAAATTAGTTCTCTTTGTATTGCTTCATGCTGTGTTTTAAAACTTATCCCCCATGTTTAGAATTATCTTAAATTTTCTTGGTTAAGTTGATAAAATAAATGCATAAAAGATATTTCATATACTCTATCAAACATCATATAAGAAATTAGGCCTTTAGACCTACAGAAACATTTTATTAAATAATACAATAAATGAATAATATGAAAGGTTTAAATCATTATTTTTCAAATGCAGAAATACTTCCAGGGAATTCATAGAGAATTTTTCTGTCCATTTCTCTTATTTCAGGATTGGGCAAAATTACTGATATTTCTTGAAAGTTAATAATACTGTCATTATTATCTTTTAGTGTAGTTTAAGGAGAAATTCCAACTTTTCTTTGGCATCCTATAACCGATATTTTTGTCTTAGTCGCCTGTATTTTGTACATGACAAAAATATCCCTCTAATGGTACAATGGTTTGAGACGAAATGGAAGGTACGGTCGGGTCGGATCCGACCCGATGTCTTTTTTATCAGGTTTTTGGGAGAAATAAGTACACAATAAGCATTTTTGTTGTATAATAACATTTACTGATAGTATTTTGCATGAAACAAAAACCTCTTTTTGGAAAAAAAGACCAACGAATTGTAATTTTGCTAAACAAAGATAATCTCTCTGGCATTTACATAGAATGTTGTATATATTAGGTCTAAAATGTAATTTAGTCTTGTACCTAGTTTTAGAAGTTAGTGAACCAAATTTCCGAGCACAAAAATGTAAAAAATAATATATACTAACATTTTTGGACTTCAAAATCGAAATTAAAAAAATAAAAAATTTTAAAAAAAGAAATGACTACTGATCATGAATAACGTTTTCCAACAAAGACACTCATATTTACTGCAAACTTATAACTGCAAACGTTCCAACACCTTGTTTTTGGTATACATTTAGCAATGCACAGTTCTCTAGGCCTAAAAAAAAAGCTTTACGAAGGACTTTCATGAAGTCTTCAGAGGTATGACGTCATACGGAGATATCGCTGGCTTCGCGGGCGTGACGGACCCGTATCGTCCCGATCTCCTCGGGGTTTTAAAAATATCGCAAATTCGGGTATCCTTGCGGTTCTGGGACAACCGACGAGTCAGGGGCACGTGGTATCGTCCCGAAAGTTCCATGTTTCTTCGATCGGTAGCGGGAAAATCGGAAATTTTGATAATCTGACGTCACCGTGGTTTCGCTGACGTCAACTTTCCTATTTCGCCGCTTTTCTTTTGTTTTTCACTGCCGTTCATAGATGGCAGAACTTGACGGACGTCAATTTAAGCTCCCTCTCCCCATTCCTTTGCCGACTCTCATTGTGCACACAAGTTGCATACCTCTTTGGTTCAGTCAAGGTATCGCTGTCGGATATGGTAGCATTACGATGAATTTCCCCGGCTTTGAAGGGGAAAATATCTCGTGCGGCGGCATTTCGAAGCGACCGTTCATGGACTTAGCCGTTCTCCTTCAAAATTCTAGTTTGGCTCTGCTATATTTAGCTTCGAAATTACCAGTTCCTATTTAAATCTTTTCTATCGGAGGTTAAAGTGGGGTATGTTACATCCCACTAGGTACTCCTTAATCCCATTACTTTGACCAGAAGAAAGTTCGTGAATTATTCTCAGGGTGTCTTGCCTACAACTCCACGTTCAGGATTTCGGCTTTTGGCGTGTTACGTAAGCGTCAAAGTATGCGCAGTATATGGCATAAAGCAGGGGTGGGCAGACTTTTCCAGGGTACGGGCTACTTCTAATTTTTTCAAGGTGTTGCGATCCACCCAGTGACGTAGGTGTGGTGAGCTTAAAAAAATGGCCTACAATATTTATTATAACTTAATAATAAATACGGAATATGTTCTTACCTACATAACTACAAGAAAAAAACTTACTCTTTAAAGCAAATTGCGTCGGAGTTCCATAAATATCTTTCTTTTAGTATTCGCGGCATATTAAAGGCGGTCACCCCAAAATATCTTGGAGGTCCACCGGTTGATCTCGATCGACTTAACGCCCACCCCTGGCATAGAGTGTCGACCGTTCAGTCCTGGGCAGGAGGCACCACATTACAGACCATCGCCGTCACCCTCTCCTCCCCCCTAAAAAAATTATATATATATATATATATATATATATATATAAATTTTGAAGTAAAGTTATCCGTAAATCGAATTTTGTTAACGTTCATTGTTTTAAAAATGTGGCTAACATAACTATTTTTTGCTTGCCATGCCACTTTATAATAAGGAAGCACCACCTTTTATTTTCAAACGATAAATAAACACACATCAATTTCTGTCGAGAGTTTTGTGCCACCGAAAGTCACAGCTCCCAGACTACGGACTGGCGTCGTGTACAAATTATGCGCTAACACGTCATGAATCCGACCTCTAAATTTTTAAATTCTCGTACGAATTTCCCCTTTCCCAGTTATGCACACGCAATTGGAAAATCACAGATATTTTTTCTCAAGCACTGACAAAAGTTGTCAAACTGCTGGAGGAATTTGTTGTTCTTTACAGACACACGAAAACTTTCACGCACCTGGCGACAGACATCTTAGATTTACGCATCAAATATAAAAGACAGAGCTGAAAGTCTGTAACATATTCGGCGGATAGTAAACACACAGCGGAAACTGAGAGCATTTGGAAGAGGAAAACACAACTTTCCCGTTGATTGCATCACAATTCTGTAATAGTCAAGAACTACGCATGCGCAAAAACTAGCTGGCCGGTCAAATGCAAACGGAATTCTCGAGGGGCTGTATTCATATTGTAAATACATGTTGTAAATACAGCATTCATATTGTAAATACAGCAATAATGAACAGGCTGGTAATAAAGGGAGAATGGTGTTTCGGAGAAAGGGTACAGAAACATGAAAGTGTTAGCGCTTATGTGGCAAGTTGGGTATTGTTTATTACCCGGAGCAGGTTTGTTGATCATGTTGAGAGCGATCTGAGAGTCAATTGCCCTGAGAGGTGTAGTGTCATTATTCCAAGTAAGAGGTAATAGGGGAAACATTATAATGCTTTTTGTTTCTAATCCAGTAAAAAATATTTATGAGTATTTAAACACGCAAAATTATTTATTATTATTATTAACTGAAGTGATTCAGTCCGGCTTGCATGCAATCATTTTATGGAACGAAGGGTTGTTTTTTTTATATTTTAATACCTTGCATTTTAATCTTAGAAGAATTTTTTTATTTGCTTAAAATGTCACTTATTTGAAATTAAATATTTTCATATTTTCGAATAGAGAAGTAAATAATCGTGCTGATAAATTTCACCTGTCTTCTCCATTTATTTCATAACAACATCTACCAGGAATCTATATATTATTTCTAAAATTTATTTTACTTGTAGACCTATTTTGAGAGAACGGCTGAACGTAAAAATATGGTTGGGGTATTAGAATAAAGGTCTTGCCGTGTAGAAGTGCCAGTCGAAGAGAAAAATGAGATAGGGCCATTGGATGTACTAAAAGAAAATCGGCTTAATTATGTCGGTATTTCTTCTCTATATTCTGGTAATTCTCTTTCGAGTAAAAAATTAACTTACTCATTGTTAAAATTATTCAGCTTTGTTGAAAATTGACAAGAAATTTAAATGTTAGATTTTTCGTATTTTTAGTAGTTGTTAACGTTTCTCAAATATTAATAAACTCCTAAGTGTAGTTCAAATTTCTGAACTAAAATACATAATTACGCCATTTTCGCATTCTGACATGAGCATCAAATATAAAAATCTATGTAATCACGCTTCTTGCTCTCTCTGAAAAGTTCATAATGTTATAATTATGATTCGATTTTCAAAAGTTTGAATTGACTTCTATCTGATTTCTTAAAAGTTAAGAGCTTCATCAAAATGCATAATTCTCTAAAGATGCGAATTTTTTACATACTGCAATTACCTTGAAAAACTATGTCTATAATATAGATAATTTTTTTCAACCAGTGTCGGATATTTCTGACGAAACTGTATATTTAAAATTTAAGAATAAACTTATATATTAAAAGTTAACGTTTACCAATTCATTTGAAACTTCAATCGTTTATATTAATAAATTATTTATTATCATTTTATTTCTTGTAAAGTCTGTCTCACACATTTCAGATATCCTATATAAACTTGAAAAAATTAAAAAATCATTTTTGGCGATCAGTGATAAATTTGATGTTTATTCCTCTATATTAATATGAGCGACATCTTGTGGATTACTTAGTTATGGGAGCACCAGATGGCGTTTAACTAGCTCTCAGCAGTCATTATTCCGTATTCACGGCGTGCGTGTTTACTATCTGCCGGATATGTAGCAGACTCTCAGCTTTGAGAAATTTTATATTATTACGTATATTTGAGTCATCCGTCGCCAGGTACGGGAAAGGGTTTTGCGTGTTTAAAGGACAACAAATTCCACAATATGACAAATGTAGTCAGAGCGTGAGACAAATATCTCTGGTTTTCTGATTGTGTGCATGACCAGGTAAGTGAAAATGTGTATGAGCTTTTAAAAGTTAAAGAGGTTAGACTCATTATGCGTTTGTACATAATTTGTACACGGCGCTAGTCCGTATGTAAGAGCTGTGGTGTTTGATGGCACAAAAACTCTGGAAAGAAAATTATGTCTACTTTTCGATTTATTTTTTCTGAATAAGTCGCCAAGACGGTATATCCTTATTAAAGCGGCCTTGGCGAAAAAAAAAGGAACGCGTAAAGGCAGCCACGATTTCAAAAGAACGAATGTTGAGAAAATTTAATTTATAGATAACTTTATTTCACAATTTACAAAGTATGAAAATTAGGAAGGTAGCAGCCTAGTGACTCGACCGCCTAAGGTGAAGTACTAATTCGCTTTTACTGTAAAACGTGTAAAAGAAAAAAGTATTCTAGACATAAATATTTTCACTTAAAAGTTTTTTTGAACAGATATACAAATCATATGAAGCGTTTTATTTAGTAAATAGTAATCGGTTACGAATTAAAAACATGCTTTTCTGTAAAATAATTGAAGACAACAAGATAGTGAGACATTCATTGTTTGTAATCAATTTTGTAATCTTTTGTGAACTTTTCGTATTGAAACCATGGTAAACGAATAGACAAATTATGTAATATTTAAAATATATAAATACTAGCTGAAGTACCCGACGATGCCCGGGATTTTAAGAATGTTTGTTGTTAACCAAAATCAATTTAAAAATTAACACAGTATAAATAACATAAAAAATATATGTGAAATGTTATACACGTCTCAGAATTTCAGCCTTTCATCATTTTAATACTAAAATCTGAAAAGTAAAAATGTCAAATTCTCTAATGTTTGTTAACCAAAATTAATTTAAAACTAAGCACAGTATAAATAACATAGAAAAAAAACCTTGTGAAATCTATAAATATATAAATTTATAATAAACTCCTCAGAATTCAGCTAGAATTAGCCTTTCATCATTGGGGTAAAAAAAAGCTGCAATTACAGGTTCAGCAGAAATTTCCAATAGAACAATGATATGACTGCAGCGTTGCCTCTTAAAAAAATGAAGTGTTTGATTGAGGGCTGCAAACCATTCAACTCCTCTCCACATTTAACTCCTATAAACATCCTCTACATATTAAATTCCTTTTCTCTCCATAATAAACTCCTCAGAATTTTGGTATATTCAGCCTTTCATCATAGTACCACTAAAATCTGAAACATCCTCTCCAGAAATATAAATTTATTAATTTCAATAATTAAACACACACAAATATATAAATTGCGCAAAAGTTTTTTAACCAACATTTGAATAATTCGTAAATGAAAAAGCATATGAAAATAAAGATAAGAACTTCCGGAATCGAAATTAATTACCCTTAATTTTTAATTAATAAAAAACCAACATAATATGAATAACAACGATAGTTGCTTAAAACCATATGAAAATAAAGCTATTATAAAGATGATAATAATAAAAAAAGCATAAGAAAATAATACTCGCGCATGAAGTTAACGTTACGATATAAAGATAGTAATAATAATATAAACCGCGTGCATAAAATATTTAGCTTTTCAAGCGAAATAAATTGATTTTTAGAAAAAAACTACTTTTAATCGAGAAATTAAAATACATTGCACAAAATTTTAATTTTACCAACTTTCCACCCTACAATTTGCACCCTACTTCTTTTAAATAGGATGTAAATATAAAGTTTTAACAGCCAATTGAATGCCAGTTAAAAATAATGTGTGCGCATGAAGTTAACGTTACGATATAGAGATAGTAATAAAAATCTATATATATATAAAACAGTTCCGTAACTGACTAACTGACTGATTGACTGACTGACATACAAAGTACAGACCAAACCGTTGAACCTAAAGGACTGAAATTTTGCATGGCGATTCTTCTTATAATGTAGGGGTGCACTAAGAAAGATTTTTGAAAAATTCTTCTTAGATTTTTTAAATTAAATTTTTAATCTGTTTTTGTAACTTTTTTCAAGTTTGCATTTAAAATAATAATTTGAGGGTTGTAAAATTTATATCACGAAAAACATTCAAAAAATATTACATTAAAAAAATATCATCTGTAGATAGATAGGGGAGAGAAAATTTAAAGAAATGTAAATTTATAATGTACTCAGGGAATGTATTATTGTGGTTCTATATCAGAAAAATAATAAAATACATAAATCATAAAATAAAAAATATACATTAGCATATTGGGCACGAAGTTGCGTATCTTTCATGTAACATCAAACTCCCTTATTTTAATGCAAATGTTTAAAAAAATTTAAAAATAATAACAGTTGAAAATTTCGCATAAGTTCATTTTGAAAAATTCATGTATTTCATATATATCTTATTTATTCTGCACTTTGTAAAAAAATAGAAATATGCCTGTCAAAAAACAGTAGTCAACTGCCCCAGAGCGCGCGTTGCAACGCTCTCATGTGTACATAGCCTAAAGGACTGAAATTTTGCATGGCGATTCTTCTTATAATGTAGGGGTGCACTAAGAAAGATTTTTTAAAAATTCTTCTTAGATTTTTTTAAATTAAATTTTTAATCTGTTTTTGTAACTTTTTTCAAGTTTGCATTTAAAATAATAATTTGAGGGTTGTAAAATTTATATCACGAAAAAGATCATAAAAATTCCTTTAAAATGAAATTCTTTTCGCATCTTTACCTCCATTTTCTAATTTTTGGTGAATTTTTAAAGATTAATTTTTACAATTTAATTTATTAAACGCTGATCATGTGATTTCTTTATCTGGTACTTTAAATAAATTTATCGTCACATAACAACGAAATAGACACACAAAAAATTAAAATAGTGGCGCCATCTACTGTACGCTTGTGAATCGAGAGTTGTTGGTTATTTATTAATTAAAAATATTGGAAAGTTCTTGTGGATCTGTAAATATACATGTGGTAACAGTTTTAAAATTTATAAATTATCAACCTACACAGGTGATAATTTATCCGGCGTTGCCCGGGATTTTAAGAATGTTTGTTAACCAAAATCAATTTAAAAACTAAACACAGTATAAATATCATAGAATAAAAAGCATGTGAAATGTTATACACATGAATAAAAAGAAAACCCAACATAAAAAACCATAAATTTACAATAATATCTTCAGAATTCAGCTAGATTTAGCGTTTCATCATTGGAGCAAAAAAACCCTGAAAAGTAAAGCATAAAATATATACATTTATAATAAACCACTAAAAGCTGAAAAGGAAAAATGTCAAATTGTCTTTAGGAAAGTAAAGCTGAAAAGTAAAAATGTCAAATTGTCGAATGTTTGTTAACCAAAATCAATTTAAAAACTAAATACAGTATAAATAACATAGAAAAGATTTAGCCTTTATCATTGGAGCAAAAATTCCTGAAAAGTAAAACATAAAATACATAAATTTATAATAAACCTACCAAAATCCATTAAAAAAATAAACACAGTATAAATAACATAGAAAAAAAAGTATACGAAATGTTATACACATTAATAATATGAAAAATAAAATAAAATAAAAATAATAATTTTTAAAAATAATAAAATAAAATAAAAATAATTAAAAAAAATAATAAATAATAATAATAATAATAATAATTTAAAAAATAATAAAATAAAAGCTGAAACAAAAAAGCCTCCATAAAAAAGCTGAAAATACAGGTTTAGCAAAATCTGTACGATCCGTATTCGAACCCGCGTCATGTTGTATAGTAAATTAACGCTCTTACCGAATGCGCCACAATAACATGCTGGTGTATTGTGTAAATAGGAGAATATTTGTATTAAAATTACTGAAAAGTTGCTATGGGTTGGTGAATATACATGTATTTATGGAGTAAGAGGAGTTTTAAGTTAGAAATAAGTTAGCAGGATAGAAGCTTAGTCTTTAACTCTTCAATAGACACAAAGACATAAGCGAGGGGGGTTGCAGTAGCGATTAAAAATGATCTTGTGACACTTAGCGTGGTTGATTCGAATTTTCCATCGCGTGTGATAGTGTCAATATGCCGTTGGATCCGATTTATTTTAGAGTATAAAATCTGACTTGAAAGATTATTATTTTCATTTATTATTCTGGTTTAATATATAACTTGAAACTTTTTGATTTTATTTATTTTTATCTTTTCGCTCGCTGTTTGCCAGCTAAGCCTAACGTGGACGCCATATTCAGAGTGGTGATTCCACAAAGTGTAACATCTTACATTTATTTTCAAAATTTTTGGTTTTTTATTAATTAAAAATCAACGGTAATTAATTTCGATTTTTGAAGTTCTTCAGACCCTCGGCTGTTTTTAAAGACGCCTGTATGTAAAATTTCACGATCGTTGCTCCTAAACTGTGGATTTCTATACAATTACAGAGATACAAACATTCATTTTTATATATTAGATATGTATTTTTTATGCTGATCTTTCGAAATTGAATTTCAGCTGAAAAATCATTTTATGCATTGTGAATATTTACTGAAATCAAGGTCAGTTTTATTTAACCGGAATAAAACTGCATTTTTACAGTTAATTAATTTTTTGAATGTAAATAAAGAGTTAGCAATATATAACCAAACCTGCATTTTAATATCCCAACATTTTATATGAAATATTTGCAGTCGTTATAAAAATTCGTCGTATAGTTTTTTGATGTGAACTATGAAAAAAGCTTTCTTCTTAATGACGTTTGGTCACTAGCCGGCCATTAGTAAGCAAGAAAATTATGCATTGTATAACTATGCTATTAACATTTTTTTTTTACCGGGTCGGTTCTTAGGAAATGGTGGAATTTAAAAAAACTTTTTTTTAAAACACTCAACAATTTGATAGACTAATTGTTGACTTTTAGTTTTACTTGACCCTTGACCTTTCAGTTGTGGGGATCTTAATTTTTTTTTTAACTCTCAGTTCCCTCCTCCCTCCTTTCGCATATGCTGTTGTCATATCCTGAGAAAATAAAACTGACTTTCAGACCCTGCCGTTCGATTGTTTATTTGTTTGTTTGTACGCAGGTTCTCAAATTTTCAATATGATTGTACGTGCGATATTATGAAATGAGAAATTACTTTTTCTATAAGTCAATTTTTGTTGTAAAATTTAGAGCGTTAAGATTTTGTGTGATATTTTTAATGGGATGAACCAAAAACCTATTGAAATTAATATCTGACCTCTGTTCGGAAGTCTAATCATGAGCCACCTTGGAACTCCAACGTCGAAGGGTGAACCCTGGTGTTCTCAAAGCGTTTGTTTCATTTTGACCTTGATAGGATGTCCACTTTTTGGCCCAGAAGCCTTAAATGCTACTTTTCAGGCATTCGAAGTACAAGGACAACCTGTCTAATTCTACGGGTTTTCATTTCTATGAAATTCATAACTGGCGCTTATAAAGTGGGGGGGGGGGGCTTGTAGTAGATTGGATCATCAAAGACTAGCCGCGAACTATCGATTTCAGTTGTACATCTAAAAGTTGGACAAGTGATGCCAGTAGAAGTGTATAGGATCGCGCTCACTGTTTGCTGACCTCTTAGTTCAGTTTAAGTGCGGCAAAACACAACTGAAGCGACTTGACATCTTAGTCACACCTTCAGGTTTTAAGGTGTTTGCGTGCTCTAATAACACTAGTCAACAGCCATTTTGTATCTGATTTGTAATAAACATTCTTTTTATGGATTTTCGCATGTAGAAATTTTCTATCACGAAAGGGCTTTACAAAATTTTCGAATGCAATTTTTGACATACATGGTAAAATACGTGGTAAAATGTAAATTATAATTTACATTTTGTGGTCAAAAATGGCTAAATGAATGACTATCTAGGTTAAAACCTTTATTTGGATGCATTCTACTGTAAAAGTAACCATCAAAGCATTCACCAGAGGGCAGTGGGGTAGTGAGAGAAAGTTGCGAACTTTCTCCCACCACCACCGTCGACCAAGTTGAGAAAGCTAGCCTGAAAGCAGTGCTTTTGCATAATGGCAACAAACTACCATCAGTACCTTTGGGTCATAGAGTGACCGTGAAGGAAATTTACGAAAATAGGCTCTGCTGCTAGCGGCAGTCAAATATAAAGATCATGGGTGGCAGATTTGCTGCGATTTAAAAGTAGTAGCTGTGCTGTTAGGTTTACAGGGTGGGTTTACGAAATTCTGCTTTTTTTTTGGGGGGGGGGGCTATGGGACAGCCGAGATACAAAGAACCACTACAAAGCCAAACAATGGTCTATGAGGGAATCGAACGTTCCTGGAGAGAAAGATGTCAAAAATACACCACTGGTTGAGCCGAGTAAAATCATTTTGCCTCCCCTTCATATAAAGTTGGGATTGATGAAAAACTTCATTAAAACTCTTGATAAAAATGGTCACGGCTTTAAGCATTTGCGGGAACTGTTTCCCAAATTGAGTGTAACAAAGGTGAAGGAGGGTATATTTATTGTGCCACAAATCAGAAAATTGTTGAAAGAACTAACGTTCGATGCTAAGCTGACGAATCTAAAGTTAGTTGCTTGGACGTCTTTCAGAGCCATTGTTCATGGTTTTGTGGGTAGCAAAAAAGACGATGGATATGCTTCTGTAGTGACTGGTCTACTGTCAACTAAGAATGTGGGTTGTAAATTGCCACTAAAAATTCATTTTTTGCACTCCTACCTAGACTTTTTTCCAGAAAACTTGGGTACTATAAGTGATGAACAGGGTGAACGTTTTCACCAAGACATCTTTACTTACTATGAAACACCGTTATCAAGGGCGCTAGGACCCTGCATTGATGGACGACTACTCTTGGTTTCTGTTTAGGGAGAATCATCAGACATCTTACAAAAGGAAAGCACTATCATCAAGAAAGACATCATCCTACTTTCAAAGATAACATTGTTAATATTAACATTATGGGTTATTGTGCAACATAGTTCATAGCTTTTTGTTAAGTAATAAGGAAAACTTTTTTACTGATGAATATTATTTTTTGTTTATATTTCAAACTGTTAATTTTTGTCAAATATTTCACTGTTACTTTACGTGCTGTGTATCTAATAAATGTGACGTGATAGATAGAATCTGATTATTCCACTGAATTCACCACCCTAATATTCACTCTAAAATTAGTTAAATTCACCCATTTACAAGCCAGATACAGAAAAAAGTTAACATTTGTTGAATAGAGTAATTATTAATTGCCAGTGACGATGTAACATCAGGAATGCCCGTACATGGCAGTGGTGCGTTGTATAGTGTGGACTTCGCTATTCAGGATGGGTGATTTTAATGAAAAATTAATAGTATTTGTGGAATGTAGATCTCCGATGTATGATCAAAATTCAAAAGATTACCATTATTGAAATTTGAAAGAAAAACTGTGGGGTGAAATTTGTTCAGAACTGCGCCCAAACCGGATTCGAAGATGGGCGTTTTGATTAATTTATTGACGGAACAGAAAGGTCCAATAATTCATTAAAAGCCCCAGTAATCCTTCTACAATAATAAAACTTGTCTAGATGGGCACGTAAATTTTTATAAGTCTTATACAGTCGAACCCCCTTATAACGAACTTCAAGGGACCAAAGGTTTTGTTCGCTATATCCGAACCGTTAAGAAAAATGTTAGAGTTCACAAAATGTATAACTCATTTAGTTGCTATGTGTATTCAATAATGATGTACTGAAAAAATGATAAAATCTATTAAAAATGATCATAAATGATTCACTGTTTTGATACAGAAAAAATCGGTAATCTTCTGCTGAGGTGATGTCGATTTCAAAAACATTTTATGAATTTCTTTGTCCAATACATCAAATGACTCCAACACTCTTTCTTCCACTGCTTGAGTAGACAAAAGCTTATTAATAACACTCATCGCTGCTGTATAGCATCTGATATGGTGGGGATTTCGTCATTTATGTGCTCCTCTTCATCAGCATCAGATGCAGAATCTTCGATTTCAGAATGATTCATTTTAATTTCTTCCACAATATCTTCATCAGTCAACTTTTCACTTGTAATGACTTCATCATCACATGTTTCGAACAATTGCATGTCGCAATCTGAGAATGATGAAATTTTGTGCTTTTTTATCCACATCGCGATAGGTAAATCTTCACCATCTTCTTGAACATTCTTTACTTCTTCAACATTCGTTGTATATTCAACATTCTTAAAAAGTTTAAAAATAAAAAAATAAAAATTCAGTAGTCGACTGAAAAAAAGGTTCATTATAGCCGATTCTTCGGAGGTTTGCTATAAAAGGATAAATTAGCATTAAATACAATGGGAAAACGGCGGGACCAAAATTTTCGTTCGTTATATCCGTGAGTTCGTTATTTACCGAGTTTGATATAACGGGGTTCGACTGTATAATAATTGTTCATTAATTAAACAGGTACTCGTTAGAGTATGAACTCACCTTTTATTTTACGTTCATTTTTTTTTCCGATTGTATTGCAAGTGCACAAACATAGGCTAACTCGTCGAAATCCATTTTCAATATCGATATATTTCATTATGATACGTCCATCTTGAAGTTGGATGTGAGCGCGAAGCATAGTTGTATATATAAATTTTTTTTCCTTCAAGTGCGCGAATATGCACAACTTTTGTATAACTGAAAATCGATCGTTCGCGGCAAGCTTAATCATTTGTAAAACACCAAATATACATCATGGTATCTTTCTTTGGGATTGTCCATGTAGACTTTTATATTTTTCAGCAAAATGTTACGGGATCAATCTTGGAAAATTAAAATCCAATTCCTTTTTCAGAATTTTATACTTTTTAGCAAAATATTGCAGGATCAATCTTTAAAAATTAAAATCCAATTCCTTTTTCCCGAAAGTAAACATTGAGGACCACGGTTTCTTTATTTTGTATTTTTCCCTTTTCCGTGAAGTTAACGCATTCTAAACAAAAAAAATGTTCAGTTAGATATACAGGGTTCATTAAACGCTCGTTTTTATTTTACTCTTTTCTGACGAAATCCTTTGTCTCCTTGTTTCAGAGCTCAAGCGGATGTCAGAAGCGAACCGGCACCTCAAGCTGGTGGTGGTGGGCGACGGGTATGTGGGCAAAACCACCCTCCTCGTGCTCTTCACGAAGGGCTTTTATGCACCGTGTTTGCCCCCGGTGTGAGTACCGCATGCATCTGGAGAATGTTTTAAAAATCTCTAAGTATCCTATCTTTTAATGCCTTCGAGGCAAGGCATTTCATGTGGTGAAGTATCGAAGTATTTTATGATAATATCATATTCTAGTAAGAAATGTGTCTCAAATATTAGAATCATCAAGTGCGCAGTCGTAATTATTTCTATAAGGCGAGAAATTTCAATTATTGAAATCCCAAGCATTCGAATATAAAATCTTACTAGTTGGTACCCGTCAAAGCATGACGGCTAGATAGTAAATAAATGCACTAATACACAAATTATACTCCACACATCATTGCCAAATGATGAAAATCATAATAATGCGCAGAAACAAATTAATGTTTAAGCGGCCTCGTGCTTAGTGAGTATCTAAAGCCAGATTTAAAAATGTCTCTGAGCATGCGCAGAAACAAATTTTTAATTGTAAATTATCGCTAATTAAACAGCGCGAAATTAACAATTTCCATCAGGTTTAATCTTATATTTCACAAACATAATTATCATAAAAATAAAAATGGCAGAGAGAGATCTAGAGAGACTCCTCGGCATTGAAACATGTCACTGAGCATGCGCAGAAACAGTGAGTTTCTAAAGCCAGATTGAAACATGCCACTGAGCATACGCAGAAATCAAATTTTAATTGTAAATTATCACTAAATAATAGAAATTGCGGTTACAAAAACCAAATTGGACTAATCTACAGATTACAATCTTTCGTTTAAGACCAAAATGAAGTAAATTGATGCAGTAGTTTTCTCTCACGGACTGCCCAAAAAGTCGGCTTAGCTTAAATATATAGATGTACTTGGATTCAGCGTCAAAGAGGTGTCTGCGACTTCGGCCTGTCCGATCTTTCTCTTACTGTAGTCTAGTCGACCCCAGTATACAAATGTGTGTCCTCGCAGGTAAACAAAATGTGTGTTCTGTATGTGTCGGGGAAGAGAGGAATTAAAATAGTAGTTTGGTTCAGGGCTACTAACTGCTTTCTTAGCAATAGCGAATGACCAATTTTTTTTCACGCACCCTTTCACCCTTTCTTAGCTAAGTGCTAAGAAAGGGTATAACTTTGTATATTGGCAAAATAATGGAAGGAATTGTTATATTGCCAAAGCGATACGATTCAAAAACGGAGAATTAAAAGGTGTTATATATATATATATATATATATATATATATATATATATATATATATATATATATATATATATATATACAGTGGAATCTCGATCGATCGTTTTCGGATCCATCGTTTTTCCGTATGTACCGTTCATTTTATCCAGTCCCAACGATCATATTGCTTTGTTATGTTTCCGCATCTATCGTTTTCCCGCATTTATCGTTCATTTCAATCGGTCCCTTGAAAAACGATAGATCGAGATTCCACTGTATATGTGTGTGTGTGTGTGGTACCTGAGCCTTCATTATTGGAGTATGACACCTGACTTTTCCACTAGATGCCACTATTATCCGTTTGCGTCGCTCCAGCTCAACTAAAGAAGAAGAGATCTGGCAACCCCAGTCAGCGAGTAGACGATGGACGAACTATGACGCGTTCGTCTGATAGCAGAAGACGACTCTTTAATCATTAGCCTATTATGTTATTAATTAACGACGTTGTAAATATTTTTGTAAATAAGTATTCATTAAATGTTAGTATAGATTATAATAGTAGTTATTTTAAATCACCGCAGGGCTATCTCCTCTCTCTCTCTCTCTCACGCACGCACGCACGCATGCACGCGCAGAGGAATCCCAATCTATCGTTTTCCAAGGGACCGATTGAAATGAACGATAGATGCGGAAACATAACAAAGCAATATGATCGTTGGGACTAGATAAAATGAACGAAACATACGGAAAAACGATGGATCCGAAAACGATCGATTGAGATTCCACTATGTATATATATATATATATATATATATATATATATATATATATATATAAGACAAAGTTGAAAGTGAATATATATATATATATATATATATATATATATATATATATATATATATATATATATATATATATATATATATATATATATATATGTACGTTTTAGTATAAAGTTTAATTCTCCAATTAATCTGTCACTATTTCTTTAATATACATAAAAAATCAATAGACAGAGAGGAGTGTGATCGGCAAACGGTCGGGATCGAGGGCTTCCTTTACTATATATTTATACGTATATATAAATATGACAGATATATAATATAATGACAGATTTTTATATAACTAACACACACACACATACATACGTCCTCCTATTAAATTACATTTAATGCATATTCTAAATTATCCTTTTAATATAGCAGGACCCCTCTTCCAAATTGTTACCTAAAAATAATGTAAGTTATAATTTATATTAGCCCTGCAGATCATTAAGCAGGCATTTGAAATATCTGAACTAAATAACATCTCCATAATATCTGGTCTGAACCGAAGGCCTCATTAAATTTGTATATAAAAAATAAGTCCTGTTTTCAAATTATTTCTTTTTAATAAAACGCAGATCTAGCAAGCGGGTGATCTAGCAATTAATTAATCCCCGGGAGAATCACGATGTGGACACGTGAACACCACGAGACTAAATTCGTCCAATTGAATAGTAAGTAATTTCGGCCCCCTGGTGGCAAGGTCACCAAACAGTCATTTCATATTTGCCTGAACAGAAGACTTCTCTCTCTTCTCACCTAACTCTCCTTGCTGTCAGATCTGCAGTCCGTGGACGCCAGAAGTCCGGTGGTTATGACGCCTTTTTCTTCCGTAACTCTGTCATGTAAGTTGCTGCTTTCGCGTCCCGTCCTGGCATGGACGCCGGACAAGTCCTGTGGCCACTACAGTTATAAGGCCTTCGTAATACTTACTGATTAAATAAACGTGATTTCATGGATAACGTTTGTGATTTGTGTATCGCTTCTAGGGCCCTAAGTATTTGTTTCTCGAGTTGTGCGATTTAATAAATAAATATACATATATCTACATACATACATGCATATACATGCATATATATATGTATATTATATATATATATATATGTATATATATATATATGTGTGTGTGTGTGTGTGTGTCTGTGTCGGACTTGTTCTTCACGCTCATATTTTTAACCATTGTAGTCCGAACTAGTTGACCATACCATCCTATAAAATAGCAGTCGACTCCCGAAAATCCTCCATCTTCTTCTATAAACAGTCAGATGAGGCGAGTGGCAGCAAACACCAAGCCAATTGATCTCCAAAATATATTTATTAAATCAAATTCAGGTGCTCAGCTCCATATTAATATTAATTTAGTTCCATCCCTATCCAAGCGGCACGTCCTTCCTAGTCGATCATCCCATTGTCTCTGAAAATTTCAAACCTTTGTGTCCAGCTTCTAGAAATACTGCGCATGCACACAAGAGCTATTACGTATGCATCCAACATGAGGCTGGTATGGAGCGAAGCTGTTAATCAATTCCAACCCTTTTATCTATTTTCCCCGCAAGGCTTCTTTTCCGATACTTCATAGATTAGTAGAATTTAATTTATAATTCCCATTTTCTCTAGTTCTCCTTTTAAAGTTTCTTACGGTTAGCCCCCCATGATAATTCCTTACATATATGTATGTTTATTTATTTATTAAATCGCGCCTCGGCAAGAAAAGGGACACAACTCAAAAATCAGCATTTGAGAAAAGTCAACTTAAAGAATGCTATAAAGCTTGAACTAGCATTACAGTAAAACTGATACATCTGCCCTCAGGTGGACAAATTGCGAGATAGAGATGTGTCACTTTTCGTGCACGGTAGGGAACTTCATACATATTTTTCGATGACATAACCTCAAAATTGCCATATTTTGACTTGTGTCACTTTTCTAGCTCGGGTACGATATATGTATGTGTGTGTGACTTCGGGGAGAACTTTGTTCTTAGCGGGATACAGCGGGTTCTTAGCGGGGTTACAGTGTTTTTTTTGTTGTTGTTGTTTTCTAATCTCATGATATTTTATTTAAGTATGTAAGTGCTAAGTTAGCAGTATAGTTTAAGGTTTGATAATTTCGAAGCTGACATGGAAGTGGACGGCGAGCGGGTTCGCATGACCATCTGGGACACCGCGGGTCAAGATGACTTCGACAGGATAAGGCCGCTCTCATACGGGGAGGTGAGGTTTAAAGCATTTGTGTCCGCTTTAGGGTAAACTTAAAAAGTCCTTTTCAATCACTCAGTGATAGGTGACTAGTCAAGTCACCCATGGTCTGTTAAGAGCCCTTTGGTAATGTCTGCATACTTAGAAGGGCAAAAAACAGAAAAATTTCAAGATAAAAAGATCTTTTTATATACCACGTTTTTAAACTTTCTGTTGAATCATATAAACTTGACAATTCTATTTATTAATAAATACTTAAAAAAAATTTTTTTTGATGAATTATCCCATCAACTTGAAAGAAAATGATCAAATGTGTAATAAAGAGAGCAATTATGAGAAATTTTCAAACATTTATTAATTGAATTTCATATATGAGATTTTTATAAACATTAATACTAGAGCCTACTTGGTTTCCATTTTTTTTTGGAGTGCCAGGTCAACCGCGTGGAGGTGAGGCTTGGCATATTGAGTATGAGAGGCTAAGTGTAGTGTAAACTACATATATGACGCGTCATACCGTTACTGACCCAACAAGGGACAAACATATAAACACATTACCCGAATAATTACAACAATATAATAACAAACAATAATGCTTAAGGCAATTTTTTATTCGGATAATGTGCGAACAAACACAAACATTAAACAAAAGACAAATGAGTAAACCATGGACAGTTAACTCACACAAAAATGAACATCTTCAGATGGCAAGCGACAAGAGACGACTTTGTTAATGAGATCAACACCTGGCGTCTCAAAAGATGGAGCGTTTTCTATCCAGACTACAAGGTGCAAATGCGGGCTACCTCTGTTCTGGAACTCGATTCGGTACCAAAAGTCTGTAACTTTTCCTCCAAGAAGCCTGACGTATTTTTTATTTTCTTCATGAAGGCATCGACTCGTCGTTGAAAGTGGCGGCTAAGGACAACGGGATAAAGTCCAATCAGACGTTGTGCTTCATCAACGCTAATTGAACTAGGATCCACGTCTGGTCGTCCATATGCAATGAGTAATGCTCTTCGCATATCGAGCCAGTTAATGTCACTGCAGCTTAATGTGATGAACCAAGTAGGAGGACCGAGGCAACGAATGAAAGCAATCAATTCATTATGTGCCTGGCGCCAATATGATGCTGATCCTCGGAGGTTTCGCAAATGTAGATGAAGATCCTCTACAGCACCATCTTGTCCTTGCATTTTCTTGCCAAACGTATTAATCGTTGATTGAACTCTCGATAATTCAAACATCGATAGTGCGTAGAACAAGGAGCCTTTCTGTTGAAATCCAGGGTTTTTGCCAAGAGTTCGCTGCTGATAATAATCCAATGGCGTGATTTTGACTTCACGATTTTCATTTAAACCATTAACGCCAAATGGAAACAGGTGGAACCATTGAAAATGAATTCAATCCTGCTTAAAGATGGCTAAAAGTATTAAAAGAATGCATTGTCATCGTGTTCTGAGCTATTCTAAAAGTTTCAAATGTCTAGCTAGTCGGGAAGTTAGTTAAAAATCGATTGCAGGATTTGTACCGGACAAACAAGAAAGCGAGTTAATAAAAACGTGGTAATAAAAAAGTTATATCTAATATGAAAAAAAATTTTAAGTGGCGTTTTTTCTAATGTTTTCATTAAAAATATCATTTTCCAGTTGTTAGAATAATAAATGTATCTAAATTCTTACATGGTTTTAATACCTTTAATAATTATTTCTCTTTTCATTATTTTGTAAAGTTGTTCAAATGTGACTTATGTTGAATTTTTGGCAATTCAGTTAAATGGGGATTTGCCAGCACCGAGCATTGTTTATTTTTTTATAAACCTAAATGGTTTTTGTTTTTGTTTTCCAATGGTTTGGAGCTGAGCTTAGGCTCTTCTCTCGGAGAAGCCAGGCATGCGTTGCCCCGTGTGCACCACAGGGGGTGGGTCCACGCTGTACCCGTTTGAAACATACCGGTCCTGTAATTTTGAACCGAGTCAAATGACGAGAATGGAACATTTGACCCCGCACCTGCAGAGGTAATGTTTGGGAACTTGGAGGACATTACAGCTACGACAGATATTTTTTTCCGTGTACCAGCCATCATTAGTGTACACGTCGACGGTTTTTTCAGTGTCGGGTATCGAACCAGCAACTTGCAGATCACTGGCTCGACGCCTTTGCCGACCGAGCCACCGTGCCCGCTTAAACCTAAATGTAGAGCACAAGGATTCACAGCTATAATATTTAAAAAAAATGTGGGCTATTTGACGTTCCGCTCATTTTAATTTTGGGTATTTTGTTACTGGCACAAGTTTGTGAAAAGGGCTGCTAAGGAAGTGATTTAGAGCCGTAGTTTAGCCATCCCAGGCATCTAATTTCAGGATCGGGTCTACTGCCAAATCACGATACTTCTTACGGCCAGGGACAGTAACCCTATATTCCTTGTTATTGTCTCCGGCCGTTAGGTAATTTTGTTCCGGTCATTATTTTTCAATTTATTTAATAGAAATAGCTTCATCCTACTGCTCTTATTTTTTAATTTGCTTTTGGGGGGGAGGAACAAATCCAAAGTTTATGAAGTTAATATCAGGTGTCTATTTTCTATTATTGTTATCCGTTTCGGTTAGACATCTTTAATATCCAGGAAATTGCACGCTAAAATTATTAAAGAAAGGATAAAAACCGTTACCTTTGCTTTAATAGTTTTAGTAGCACGTTCCGTAACACCCACCCGTGATTTACGCAATATTCTAATTTTTCTAGTTATTACCTCTTTTATTACCTCATCGAAAAAATGTAAAAGTCAATCAAACGTCTAATCCCGTTTTGCAGTATTTAAAAGAAAACCACGAAGAACAAATGCTCTAGGCTCATAAATTTGGGAGACATGGAAATATTTTTAAACACATGAGAACTTTCTTTACGTATAGATCTTGCGTCTGATGAGCATAAATTTCAAAAAGTTTAAGCGATTGGTATATGGTTAATGCAGTGCATCTTTTTGTATAGCAAAACTTCTCAGCATTTGAATATAAATCAACAAATGGAATGCGCATTTTTTTCAAAAATCTTTTTTATTTTAAGTTTTTCAAAAAATATTTTTGATTTCATAATGATAGACATCATGAATTTAATGTCCTTAAAAAATTAGATATTTAAAAATTAAGAAATTTATAAGCTCGCGGGCTTTATTTAAACGTCTTTCTTCATATGCAAAGAGCAGAATTAAAAAAAATATGTATTCGCTTATCTGCGGTTAGAAAAATATTGAAAAAAAGATTTATCATAGCTTAACAGTTGGATTGAAGATTAGCGGCATGAACCGACGCACCACCTTAAAATCTCTTTAGGATTTTTTGCAATGCAATGAGGAACCACCCATATGCATGTCATATACCTGTATCCAATTCTTTCACTCTTATTTTTTTTTGTCGCGTTAATTAAAAATCCCAGATTTTACAAGAGTTACAGGAGCAAATAAATTCAAATGAAAATAATTATAAAATGTATTTTTTACTATTTTTCTCCCCCTCCCCCATCCAGACTGACGCATTCCTGCTGTGCTTCAGTGTGGACAACAGTCGATCATACGAGAGTATTGAAACGAAATGGATCAGGGAGGTCAGGCATTTCTGTCCAAAATCACCCCTCATCTTAGTCGGTAAGTTACCTACTCTACTGTTTTATTTACCAGCATATCGTCTTTCCCACTGGTTATATGCAGTCGACTTACACAACTACGTATCTTCTATTATATCATTACTATTAATTTCCCCACATGTTCCTCAACTTTCCAAGTCTCCTGACTTTTCTCAAATCTTCTAATACCTCTTTTAAAAAAATCTTCCACTTTATGTATTCCATCATCTGTCTCTTGCATACTCTCGCTTGCCTCGTGTATTCCATTAACGACAACTCGACAGTTTCAAATCTTCCATCAACTCTTATCTTCAGTCTCGTTCGTTACACATACCTCAAATTTCCATGTTCATTGCTTTCCTGGTATCTCGTATCACCTCCTATAGCAGGTTTCAAGCCGTATAGATTTATCTCTCTGTCTCTTCCATTTATTTGTATCGCGTACTATACCATCCATCTACCGCCTGCCTCGTTTCTACCATTCACACCCACGCACCAATTTCATATCGTCCAGTATATCTAATAATGTCTGTTTTCCATTTTAATTTCTCATATCTCCATTGACCAGCTTCGTATCTTCATCCATCCCGAATGTCCATTCACCGGCCACGGATGTGTATATGTGCCAACTATTTACGTATATTTCCGTTAATTAGCAAGCCTGTGTCTATTCAGTTGCCGCTGTAGCGTAATGAAAATATGGGGTTATTTTTTCCAAACCCTCACAGGGTGCACGACACACATCTGCATGCTTAACGGAATAACATTTTCCAGTTCCCATCGAACGAACACGTGTGTGGATTCCGAGCGGATTAAAAAATGATACCAGCAAATGCCGCCAGAATTTTCGGCCTGAAAGTTAATCTCAGGCATATCGGTTCTCAAGCAAGCTGTGGGAAAATCTGGTTGAAAAACAGAAGCGTCTCCCATCTGATCGCAAAACTGTCTTTCTTAGCAATAGCTTCATGTGAGTTTGACACTGGAGGGCAATAAAGATCGCTGAACTATGCATCGATAAGAAGAACTGTCACTAACAAATCTACTGGTCCCCTTTCTGGAAAACAGACGAATTTTCGAGGAACTGGGATAGACGCGCCGACAAAGAGAGGACCAGCAGATATAGCCAGAGACTTGTGGTTGAGATTTTAGAGAGATCCCTGATGTGACGGCCGCCGAGGCGGACGTGGTTTTTAAGCTCCTGTGTTGAGACTATCTGGGTCTCGGAGCATGCGCTGTTAAATCTGCACTTAAAATTGAATTGTTTATGTTGTACTGGTTTCATGTTAAATTTTATTTGTTATTAAATGGTGAGATTTTGTTTTAAAGTTGGCCTTATCATTTACAATTAGGACTCTGTCTTTCTGGGTCACGAATTTAGTTTTTTTTAAAGCCTCAGAGAATAGCTTACCTACCTATTATTATGTCACACTGCCCTCAGTCGGGTAATCTACTATGTGTCATAACCACTCACTTCTTCCTTCAAGATGCTCGTGCTCCTCGTGACTTTCACCGCATCACTTACCTCACACGCTTAACTACGTGTACAACCAAGCTCTAACAAGAATGGGCCAGCACCACAGAAGGATTTTAAAAGAAGATATTTTTTTTTTCTCACAAAATAAAATTCTGTACTTCAAAAGATTCTGCTAATGTAAATTTGCAGGATTCACGTATGTTGAAGGACTGCTTTACGCAGAGTAGAATGAGTTTGACCAAGAAAACTGCCTAAATTTCTAGCCACGGGGGAGGGAAGGCTAAGGTTCGCCTTCTTCCGGTATCTCTCTAAGGACCCGACGTGGATCATCATAGTACTATCCTTTATGAATATCAGGAGCAAAGTAAAAATATTTTCTTCGGGAACAATGTCAGCTGTCGTCGTTTCTATTCAACTAAAAAGAATTTCAAGTTGCGAAGAGAGCTAAGAAAAATAGAAATAAATAAATAAATATATATATATATATATATATATATATATATAAATCCTAGAGAATTTTCAGACAGCTAAATCCACCGCTGCAGATCTTTGACATCAGAAATCTATAAATAATTAATGATAGCAATACATATATGAAATACGCGTGAAAATCCCCCCCTCCCCACGGAAACTCTTTCTCATGTCGCCCTCAGTCCCTCTATCAATTTTTGGTGGAATTTCGGCTGATAGACCACGCTACAGATGGCTCTGAGTAGTGTCAGTTTAATAAAAATCACCCATTTTTTTCTGAAGTTCTAAACTTTCTCCATTCAGCGAGTTCCTCTCAGGTATAATTCAACTAGGAAGTGGAAATATTGCTTTTTTTTTCCTCGGATAATTGGGGACGCAAAGCAGATGAGAAAAGAGGGTGAATGCAGATGCTTATAGAAAGGGAAAGTTTAGACAGTGAAGTACCGATGACTGTCGAGGCCAGTTTTATGAAGAGGTTTGGGAAGATGTATGTTTGAGTATTTACTGTACCACGTTGTACCCCTAATTAAGTCGTGACTATATAGGATACTTCTGGAAATATTTAGTTTCGCTTTAAAATTTTTCTTAGTCTCTTGTGTTAAAGCTATCATATTTCACGGAGTTATTAAATTACGGTGGAGAGTGAAATTTAAAATTATATGCCTCTCCTCTATCTCAGATTTGAATGATAAATGAGCATACGCCAAGAAGTTATTACAGTTAAGTAAAGCGCGCATTCAAGATATTTTTTAATGAATTCTATATTTGCATGTATGTAAGATGCGTATTTACTGACGAAAAAAAAGATAATTGAATTCGTAAAGTAGCCGAAAACGAATTGTAAGATTTATGTTTCTGAAAGCAAGCTTTATATCAGCGCTAAAGGTGCAATTGATTCACAAGGATTTCCGACCACGTGCTATAAATAATTAATTTTTGCAGATATTTAATTTCGTGCATTTATTCGAACAGAAACTTACTTGTAAATTACTCTAATCTTTAGTAACTGATACAGTAAATTTTGACTGAACAGTTATAAGTTTGGTTTGGAGCGCTACGGTCAACTTTTTGCTACACGATGGCTAATTAGACCGGGACCTACAGTTTAAAGCCGATTCCTAACGTCTACAAACATCCATGCCAATAGTAGGACTCGAACCCACAGCATCTGAACCGAGAGCCAGCGCCCTAGCCATTCGGCCATCACCTGGCTTAACAGTTATAAGAAATCGCTTGAATTCAACGCTTGTTTTTAATGAATTTATGTAGATTGTTATATTTTATTGTAAATAGACTCATCATAGTATATTCTCTTATTACGGGTAACGAATAAAAACTGCCTGGTATCCTATGTTTGAAATCTGCTCGCAAGCCAAAAATACAACTTTTAATCTTACATGTTTCATCTAGTGAATTTCAAAATGTATTCCAAATAGAATTTACATAGCGATGAGGTAGGATAATCTGAAACTTATAAAATTTATTTAACAGTGTGCTTGAAAACGGCGCAAATCTTATCTAATCTTTTCCAACAGGCACCAAGACAGATCTAAGGGATAACGCAGCAGAGGACGACAGTAAAAAGGACAACTTCGTGACCCGTACTCAGGGTAAGAAGACGGCGGCCAAGATCAAGGCCAGGAAATACGTCGATAATATATTCTGGAACTTATGAAATATATTTAAAAGTGCGCTTGAAAACGTCTCAAAGCTTATCTAATATTTTCCAACAGGCACCAAGACAGATCTAAGGGATAACGCAGCAGAGGACGACAGTAAAAAGGACAACTTCGTGACCCGTACTCAGGGTAAGAAGACGGCGGCCAAGATCAAGGCCAGGAAATACGTCGATAATATATTCTGGAACTTATGAAATATATTTAAAAGTGCGCTTGAAAACGTCTCAAAGCTTATCTAATCTTTTCCAACAGGCACCAAGACAGATCTAAGGGATAACGCAGCAGAGGACGACAGTAAAAAGGACAACTTCGTGACCCGTACTCAGGGTAAGAAAACGGCGGCCAAGATCAAGGCCAGGAAATACGTCGATAATATATTCTGGAACTTATGAAATATATTTAAAAGTGAGCTTGAAAACGTCTCAAAACTTATCTGATCTTTTCCAACAGGCACCAAGACAGATATAAGGGACAACTCAGCAGAGGACGACAGTAATAAGGACAAATTCGTGACCCATACTCAGGGTAAGAAGATGGCGGCCAAAATCAAGGCTAGGAAATACGTCGAGTGCTCAGCCAAAGAGTTTAGTGGTTTCAAAGAGGTAAGGGGAAACCCGCAATCAAAATAGCTAACCGTTATATATGCTGACAGACAGGATTCTTCTAGTTGAATCAAGAAATTGTCGTGAATAAAGGGCGAAGACACCGTCGTTATGGCTCTTTTCAGAGTACAAGGGCCAAAGGCCCAGGTACTCCTGTGATGATTATGATTAATTTGAATAAGGGTGCTCGTGAAATTGGTCAGTAGAGGTTTTTAAGATAAAATTACTTTGCAATGGATTATTGTGCTGAGTTATGAGAAGTTAATTTTTATGAACAATTGACTGGGAGTTGTTAATTAAAAGTTAGAGATGCATATAAAATTAAAAAATACATCGAAAATATTTTAATGAAATTTTAATTTTTTTTTCAATTCTGTATTATTTATATTTTTATTATTTTTATCGTGATTGTTTTATTATTAATATTTTATTTCATTTTTTATTTGTTTTAATTAAATAAAAAGACGTGCACAGGCAGAAAAGATTTTTTATTTCCAATGCAGCAGGCGATACAGACATTAACGCCGTACAGAGATCAATACACGAAAGACAAATATGCAAATAAAGTATACTGTTATACAAAAACTCAAATACACGAACCAAATAAACAGTAAAACATGAACACACACAGAAAGAATTAAGAAAAAAAATTGTTCAAAAAGTCTCTGGCTTCCCAGTATGGGGAAAAGATGCAGTTCTTTGTGAGGGCTGAACAAACGAGGAGATGATCAGCATTCATCGCCGCACCACTGCAGCAGAGGGGACAGGCAGGGCTATCCACTATTTGAAGTTTGTAAAGATGAGCAGATAAGCAATCATGCTTAGTCGTAAGACGAAAGGCAGTTACTGCACTGCTTCTTGGACAATCGGGGATATTCTGAATGGAGATTCTCCACTATTTTTCTTTCGTACGTTCTTATAGTAATGACATGTGCTCTGTCTTAAGTACTTGATTGATCAATGCCGAGGCGGACTTATAGCTAACCAGGTTACATGGGGCTTGAATAACATAACAACCTTTTTTGGCCAGCTCGTCCGCTTTTTCGTTGCCGGGAATACCACAGTTAGATGGGATCCATTTTAAAACAATCTTTTTATGTTCTTCGTGCATCTCTCTGATTATGGATCTACATTGTATTACTGTCATAGAGCTAGGGGCTTGGGAGAAGTTGGCAATGGCCAGAATCGCAGCTTGTGAATCTGAGAAGATAACAGCCTGGTCGAAAAGATAAAGACAAGCATTCAGATGAGTCAGAGCTACTCTAATTGCCTCAACTTCGCCATCAAATGCGGTCCTGCCCGTTCCTAACGAAAGATAGTGGGAGAAAAGTTCACAATAAATACCAGTTTCGGCCACATCATCCATCTCAAGCTTTGACCCATCAGTATATATGTGCAACCATGCTTCAGGGGGAAACCGATTGTAAATAGTTTCCATCCCCGCGCTGAACTAAACTGCAGTACAATCCCGGGATTTTGAAACAGGACTCGGAAGGTCCAGATGATAATATATTCTACTAGCCTCCAGAGGATTTATGGGAGGCAGCAAAAGTTCAACTTGAGATGGTATACCAAGTCCGTCCATCACTTTTCAAACAGCTTGAAGAAAGCCATCCTGAATCTTCAGCCTGCGAGGTCCATTTTTAACCCACATATCACTGTGAGGTAAACGAATTAATTTCTGATAGAGCTTCAAAGCTGATTTCTTTATTTCATATTGCATAGGGGTTTCATTGGTACACAACAGCAGAGCGTCAATAGGTGTAGTTTTAACAGCACCAGTGATAAGACGAAGTGCATTATTTTGTAGCCGTTCCAATCTATTTATACCTCCCTCAGATAATGTAACAAGAGGAGCGCTACAATAGGTCATGACAGGTTTTATAAAAGTCCTATAAGTAGCAAGTAGAGTTGTGGTAGCACAGTCCCACCTGACTCCTGCAAGACGTTTAAGCAATAACATACGCCTCTCAGCTCGCTGCCTAATATCATCAATGTATAATTTCCAGGTAAGTTAGCGATCGACAGGCAGAAAAGAAGAAAGGAAAGAAAACGGGCCTTTAGGAGGCAATCAAGAAAGAAATGTGTTCAATGATATCGATGCTAGATTTGGTACCTTGAGTCCAAACTGGTGCAGATTAGAAAGCCGTTGGAACAATAACTGATTTGTAGAGTAGCACTTTATTCCTTTGTTAAGGTGGGAGCCGAAAAGGATTGAGAGTAGCGATTTGAAAGTGGGGTTTAAAAGTGAGCCGCCGGTCGAGGATTACACCCTGGTACTTCACAGAGTTCTCCCAGTTAATAACCGAATGAGAAATGTAAAGGCGAGGAGGATTTTTATAACTTGTTGAGAAATAGATCGTTTGGCATTTAGAAGGGTTAACTTTAATTTCCATTTAATAAACCAATCTTCCAGAGAATCAATGTGATTTTTATTAAAAATTGTTCATAAATTTTTATGGCAAGCAGTGGCTAGGACGGCAATGTCATCCGCGTACAGGACAAGAGAAGTGTAATTATTGCGAGGAATGTCATTCATATATAAATTAAATAAAGTTGGGCCGAGAATTGAGGCTTGGGGGACTCTGGCAGTGATTGATTTGTGTAAGGAGAACGTATTTTGCACGCGGCCGCAACAAGATCTTTCGCAAAGGTAGTTGAGTATAAGATCAGACTATCTTGTGTATAAAATGAGGTAGTTGTGTATAAGCTAAGAACAGAGCGGTTTTTTTGTGCGTACATAACGCGTCCATTTTTTGTGGTACGCGTACCGTTCAAACGATATTTAGGGTTTTCGCATGCGCTGAGCATTTTGCGATGGTAAAAGTGGGCGTTGCCATTCGGAAATTTCGAGTTTCTGTACCTATAACCGTAACCACGAGTGTCACTTTGTTGCCGTTCTCAAAATCCCGAGCTCATACGTCTGAATAATTATATCTGAAATCTCATCTCGATCGGTTGAACGGAACGGCCGCTAGAGGTCCATATATTGGCAAAGTTTTTTTATGACTACCCTGTATTTAGACAGAATGCTTAATATAGTTTCGTTTGATTTACTCCATTTTACAGCCGGTCTCCCAACAGAAGTATAATAGGCCCACTTTTATGTTTTCCCATTCCTTCATCACCAGAGTGGGAAAACTTCTAAACCCCTTTTTATTCTAAGAAACAATACAAAATTCTTTCGTGGACGCAGGTGTATGTTTGAAAACAGAATACGTTTTGTTGTAGAGAAATGCAACGACGGTTACATTCACTGACTGCATTTATTTAACGAAGTTTCCTCAGAGTTGCCGCTAGGTGGCGCTACTGGCTGCTTTATCGCCAGCCACTTTTCAGAGTTTAAGCATGTTACTCGCGCATTCGGTAGCGTGAGTGGCATCTTTTCGGATTTCCCTAACTCCACTCTTTTCCTTTTTTCTCATTTCGCCTGATTTTGACTGTACATATGTTTATATGTGCCGGCATAGTCAATCAGACATCACTTAAGACACTTCTAAACGGTTATAATTTTTAGAAACCGTAACCGGTGTTCACGAATGCAGATGTTTTGCTGAGATCTCATTGAGACAAAACCGTTGTCATCTTGTGTAGCTCCGACATGCAATTCGAGGATTACAGGCAGCTTAATGTCAGAAACTGATGCAATTCAGGCTTATCTTATGCCCCCTCGCCGTGTGTCCAGCAAGTGCTCTAACCTGGTTATCTTTGGATCTTTGGCTTTCAAACGGGATATCACTTGATACTATCTATTGATCAGTTTCTTAATTATAGCTGCTATAAATTACTACTAATTTCGTTACCTCCCAACTCCAGGATGGTATCCCATTTGAAACCGATTTGAAAATCATAGTGTATGTTAAACAAAAAGGGGGGGGGGAGGGAAACCAAGACGCAGTAGTTTTGGATCATGGGCATCAAGTTCGGATTTGGGGCTCCGTCTGCCATCTTGGATTTTTCTCCGATGTGGCGCGTTTTGTAGGTTTTTTTCAGAAACCAATTAGCTATCCTTTATTTTGACACTTTAATAATTTTCTTCCATGACATAGTTTTTTCTCTCTGTTGCAGGTGTTTGAAGAAGCGGTTCGTGCCGTCCTCAGCCCCAAACAATCCCATTCTTTCTCTCGCTGCACACTGTTGTGAGGGGAGACTTTCAGATATTTCCACTGAAGTCGTATCTTTAAAAAAAAATCAAATGGGAATTTGCATCCACCTCATTTTTATGGATTTATAAAGTATTCTATTTATTTATCTTCATAAATCACTGGCCTATTTTTTTTGTCGCTGCAATCTCATCTATCACCCAGAAGTTGTCGGTAACAGCAGTCACAGTGCTCTGTCGTGTATATGTATCAGGTTCTTGGATATCGAGCTGACCCATCCTGTATTCAGTTGCATATTATCGTCAAATGAAGTTGTTATTTGATCTGATGCTTATTAAAGCCTTCTTTTCCTTTTCAGTCTCTTTTTATTTTTCCTCTTTTATAGAAATTTATATGGAGTTGATTAATATAGAGTTTTTTAACTTCACCAATGATGGTAATTTAAAATTATACTCCAATCTATTGTGTCTAATTCATATTATTCTGAGTATATCATAAGAAAGTTAATAACAGTGATGACAGCCCTTTGAATAATCACCTCGAAAGAGGATGCTCAAGCTCAGACTTTCGATTTGCTCATGGCATTTATAGAGATCTCAGCACCTTTACAATCAAGTATACATGCTACACACCTATGTGACTTGCAAATGTTAGTAGAAAAGCAAAAGAAAAAAAACACCTCAAACATTTTAATTGGTATTTTTAGAATTAAATTTCTTGATTATTTTTATTGTTTTCCCGACTCCCTCAAAATATTTTAGACAACCAGACAGCCTTTCTCTGAAGTTCTATAGGAAACCAGAGACAAATCCCCTACCCAGGTATCTAGTTGGGATTGATAAGCCTTTTGCCGAAGTCTTCTGAACTAAGGAGAAAGAATTCCAGCAGTGAGGAGAACACATTCCAGTCGAGTATCAACTATCACTGCGGAGACAGTCGATTTCTGATGTATCCAAAGTGATAATCCATAGTCAGCAGTTATCACAAGTGCATGCTGTTAATGCCTGTTGATTTTGATTGTGGCTGTAAAAAATCAGTGTCATCACAGCATGCAGAAGGTTAGCTGAAATTTTTTAAAAGTTTTGAATTCAAATAAAAATGAGCAAAAATGAATTGTTGAACAGCATCCCAAGCCAACATAAAGTCCATAAAAAGTAACTGAGGTATAAGAGGTTCACATTGGCTCTGATAATACTGATGTCACAGAGATTAATTATGAGATTGTTCATCTCTTAAGAAAGAAAGATAACCTTGTATATGAGTATCAAAATGCCATTGGTTTATGGATGAATGCAAATATAACAAAGGAGATACACGACTTTTGGTGCAAGCAAGGTGCTGTGAAATACCAGCGCCACGATGATGACTTTTCTCTATCCGAAAGAGAATAATATTCTTAACAGGAAAGAAAATTTTTACATTCTTTGATATTCTGAAAACACATCGCTGGTGAAACAATTAAAAGAGAATGGCTAGTGAATTCTCCTTCAACAGGAAATGTATATTGTTTTGCTTTCTTTCTTTTTTATAGTATTCATGGTGCGAAATCACTGTTCTCCGATAGTGGATTTTCAGATTGAAAACATGCCTCTACATGAATTTCAGATCATGAAAACAGTCATGGACATAGGATCTCTATGATGGTATAGGAGTAAAGATTTTGGGCAAATTAATTCATTATTGGAAGTTGAATTTGTTGTAGCATGTTAACAGAGAAAAAGATGTTTGTAAAGTTTCTTTTTTGTAATTGGCAACATGTCAGCTAAGTAGTTCTGGCTGCAGTTCCGTTTCCAGCCATGCTTTTGTAATAGACTGGTAAAATGTTTTTTTTCTCTCTCTTAAGTACAGTTTGTTTTGTGTGTAAAACTTAAAATACAATACGCCATCGGAGTGAGGCGGCCATCTTGGAGACCTTTGGAGAACAAAACTAGGAAACCTTATGGAGATTTAGCATTGCCTCCTTTTTGCGGAGACTCTTGCTCGAAACCTATCCATACTTAAAGAAATTCCTATTATGTAAACCTTAGTTTATTTAAAATCTGCGAATTTTGATAAAAAAATTACGCTTGGAGACACTGTTTTTAATGAGAACAACAATAAATATTATTCACTTTCGAATTTCACTTTGCCAAACACTGCCTAGTAGGCGATAAGTGTATTGAAATAGAAAATTATGATAACCCTTGTATGGTAACCTTCTAAATAAAGATGCCAAATCATTTTGGGATTGTTTAGATTAATTCATTTCCGGTGTCTGTTAAGCCGTGTGCAATGACGACAACTTACGATATTTGTTCTTTTTTCAGCGGGAATTTAAATTTAATAAAACGAGGGCAAGATGCTTTGAAGTCTTCCCACTTACAGTCGTTTTATTACTACCCGTGTGGGATTATATGAGCATGTGTTCATGCATCAATGAAAAATAAAACGATGTTGAAGAAAGTTTAATTTGTATTTTTTTTTCTCTCAAGTCTCTTTTTGCCTATTTAAAAAAATATATGCTCTTCTGATTGATTAGTATTTATCTAGTTTTTCAGTTATAAATCCGACTTTTTATAACTGAAACATATCAAATTCCTACACATATGATTACTTCGGAATAATTTTCCTGTTGGCTTTGGAAGTAGATAATGATAGTTTATTTTAGTGTGAAAATTAAAGTTTTCACACTATAAAACATGATTAAAAAGTTTTAAACTCATTATCGCCATTATGGCTCTTTTCGGAGTACATGGCTTATCCAGTGATGAATATAATTAATTTGAGTAAGGGTGCTCGTGAAATTGGTCAGTAGAGGTTTTTAAGCTATATTTTTTGTTGAGTTAAGAGAATTTAACTTTAAATTTTTGTTTTTAATTAAATGAAAAGACGTACACACACACAGAGAAAAAAGAAAGGAAAGAAAACGTGCCTTTTGGGGGCGATCACAAAAGAAATAAAATGGGATTTTATTTAGCACAAGTGATTCTTCAATTACTGTCCATTAAATATGAGTTTTTTTCTATTTTAGACCTTATTTCATTTCACTAGAAGTATCGAATTTTTTTTTATTTTTTAATTTATTTATTTATTTATTTGGGGGGGGGGGCAAGCATTGGTGCTGTTTTATTATCTGAATTTGAAGGTTAGAATACATGACACAATTTATATGAGCATCGTAGTTTAAATATTGCTGCCTCCCAAAAACAATTTAAAAATTCTCCTTATTTTGTTTATTAATTTTTTAAATCTGTGTTTTTAGATTATTATTTTTATTCTCTAAGAAATCCGTAAAGATTACGCATTTTTTTCATGTTGTATGAAAATCTTTTTTTTTTACAATGGAAGTAGGATGAGAACAAGTGTGCTTTAAATGCTTTCAACTGCAGTCAACAGCAAAACAGAGCATATTTAAATAAGGAGGGATAAAACAGATTTGTACTACACCAAAAATAATATAAATTGTATTCAGCTTTTGGTATAGTTCAAAACACTTTAAAATGAAATACGTCGGTTGTAAGACGAGAAAATAATAATTGTTGATGAAGAAAAATAATAAGTAAAATTTTAAAACGAAATGTTTTCATCTAAGTCAAAACCAGAATATTTTAACTAACATCTGGCGTCTACACGTCACCTAAACATAGTATTTATTGCCCTGGTGGGATATTTATCGCCAAACCAGAGATTAATGTGAAATGTACAAAAGCATTCGCACTTGGCGAAAATCAGCCAACTCTGTGCCAAATGTTTGCGCACAAAGCGTAAAACAGCCGATTTCCAAAGAAACCTTTCAATTTCCTTTAAATATTGCGTTTGGAACACTGTTAAAAGCATTTTTAAAATTAAGTTGACGTTCTTAGGTATACATTTCAATAGGTTTTAAGAATTAAAAAATATTGGCTTTGAAGTAAAAAATTCTCGAAATTTTCCTCTATGAACGTTAACATGGGAGCGATTAGTTCTGGTCTCCAGAGCCAAAAATGGCGTCGCACTCCTATGGCGTATAGGCTATGGGCCCAGTGAACGCTATATGTGTTCGGACGATTGTTTTGCACAAAAATAATTGAGTCAGCTGAAGTATGCCAACATTGCAGTCTTAGGCCTAACTCGTGTCCGGCAAGAACGGTAAAGTTCTTTTTTTTAATTGATTCTACTTTTCAAGTTCTGAAATCATTTTTATGAAAGCCCTAGAGGGATTTTTGTGATTGAAGTGGACTATAGTGCTCATTATATATTTGATTTATTATGCTTTATGCATCTGTTCATTGCTTAGTTCTTTGCTGTTTGTGTTGCCTGTAAATATGGATTAATCTTCCAAATAAAGCCATAGGTTAAAAAAATAAAAAAATATTTGATTTAAGTTCATATATTAGAAGATATTGCATTAATAAGAGTGAAGCATTAAGCATGGAGACATCAAAGTTACAGGTTAAACCTTTGAGTGGAGAAAGTGATTGGCCGCAGTGGAAATACAAAATAAAAATTGGGTGTACTATATTTTGAAGTGCCCCCTGGATTGTCGCCAAGTTGGCGCCTGGCTGGGCGATGTTGCTCTTGTTTATGGCATCCTCAGTGTTTTAAGGATACATATCTCGTTTGTGTTTTGGAAACCCTATCATGACCATGATTGGTTGGAATGCGGCAACCTCCTCTGATTTGATATGCCACTCACATTTTCGCAATTGCTATTATGAGGATTGCCAAGTTGACGATAAAATGCCAAATGTGGTTTGTGTTTGTTAAATACTTTTAAGTTAACCATTTATTGCTTCCGATTTGAATAGTTAGCAGTCAATCAGAGCTTGTGATTTACTTGTAGACCAGTTTAATCCAGATTTTATATAACGCGCTTGTTTAAAAAATTTAAACCGTTGAATATTCTTTTTGGGAATGCAGTTCCATCGCTCGGACTTACTTTTATTTGCTAGGTATGGCTTCTTTTTCTAATGGGAGGGTTGATTTGGATTTTTTTCGGGATTTACAAAATTCTGGTAAGATAACTATTATTGATTATTGTATTGTGCTATCCATCTTAAACTTGCGAGTCAATCCTTCAAACCGTTTACGAGCAACTCCTATATTATCCTCTAAACCATCCTTCACACCCGACCTCCACGGCAGTTTTACACGATAGCGCCCATCAACAAAACGAATCGACTCATTGAACTCTCTAATCATCTCCTGATCTTTAATATCAACACCTGAGTCACAATCTTGCACCCCTAAACTCTCCAACTCCCAAAACCTTCTCAATTCTGCCGAAATTGACTTTTTTTGATTGAGGACCAGATTGACAGATGTAAGTTCGTCAGCCTTACCACATCTCCCATGAAGCGACCACCCTAGACAAGTTTCAATTGCCACTAACGAAGAATTCAACCTTTCGACACCTCTAGTTAAATTCCAGTAGTAGTCCGATCCTATCAATAGCGAAATAGACTTGTCTGATGACTCATCTGAACACGCCAGCAAAAATTTCTTAGCCTTCATGGCTTCCGACACCTCTTTACTGGGAAGTTTCTCAACAGCGTTTGATATTTCCTCGACCTCTAGCGCTTCAATGACAAACTCCTCTCCGTTCAACACATTTTTTAAAACTATTTCTACTTTGCGACAAATTTCGGTACTAGGAGCCTTAGCACCAAACGAATAAATTTTCAAATTTTCGGAACCCAAAACCTTTAAACCTAATCTCTCCGACACATTTTTTCGAATAAAACTACGTTGTGCACCGTTATCAAACAAAACTAAGGTTAATCCCGATTTTTTCCGACCCACTATTTCTGCTTTAACGCACTGCAACAAAACCCCACTCAAATCATTTACCACATGATTCAATGACACGTCATTCTGAACCTCCTCTCTCGGCTTCTTGTCATTCTCGAGTTTAAAGCAAATGGCTTTGGAGTGACGACCCTTACAATAGCCACATGTTGGCCCCTTGCATCTTTTTACGAAGCAGTTAATCTTACAACACATCAGGCAACGTTTTTCACTGACTACTGTAGCTTATCTCTCTTTTGCTGGAGAGACAAAATATCACACTGTGAGCTCCCATGCTGTGAGTCATTGCAAAAGACACCTGCTAGAACTCGCGCTCGTCGATACATTGGTGTTAAGTTCCAAAGCTGACTTATTTGTGTGATTTGGCTGAGAGTTAGCCCCCCCCCCTCTGAGTAGCCCCTTTCTGGACTGCAATGGGGAGAATTGAGGGGTGGAGTGACCTTGGATTCACTGAGCTTTCTCCCTCGCACTGACCGCTTTATACAAGAAGCTCATTAATTCTTGCAGATCATGACATTTATCTGCACTGACTTTAGCAAATTCTAACGTTATATCATGTGGGAGATTTTTTAAGATTATTTTTGTCAGGAGAGTAGTGTATGTTTCTGAATCGATTCCCAGACTTTGCAAACACCGAATCTGTGTTTGATAATCGAAATACAAGTTACGCAAAGCCTGAACGTTAGAAGAATTTTTGACTGGTTTAATATTAAGCAAATTTGAGATATGCGAGTTTATTAAAATGTCCCTTTGGCCAAAAGTTTCGGAAATTAACTTGATTGCTTGCACGTAATTTTCTTTATTAATTGAAAACCCCTTATGCTGCAGAGAGCCTTTCCGCCTAACATGGACTTTAAATAGCAAAACTTATCAACATCACTTAAATTTGGGTTATTGTGGATTGAATTTTCAAATTGATTCCAGAATTCAAGAAATTCGGACGGCTCTCCATAGAATTTTGCAATAGATAATTTGGGAAGTTTGGCAGTAATTTCTACACGAGTTTTCGATGGTAACGAGTTTTCGGTGGTTCTATGTTCAGTGGTAGAATTTAAATGTAACGATTTAATTTTATTTTGCAATTTAATTTTTGCAGAAATTACCTTTTCACAATATTCATCTACAATTAAAACTTCAGCCCTTATTTCATCCTCATCATTAATTAGTTTATCTATATCTTCATTTAACATACTCAAAATTTCACTTTTACTAATTAACTGTTCAAACAAAGACTCACAGACATAAGGATTCAGATCCGGTTCTAACAAATAATTATCAATTTTTCCAATTATCTTTGTTAATTGTTCTCTATGAACATCCCGTTTGGTTTTGAGCTTTATCAATTTCGACATTTTGACAATCGCTAACACAAAACAACAAAATAATACAAAAGCAAAACCTCAACTACAACAATTTCTAACAATTAAACGAAACCAAACTAACGAAAACGGAATTGCAAAGTCAACAAAATAACTAACCACAATCAAAACAAATGTCACAATAAACCAATTCAACAAAAACTTTCAATTTCTCACCCAAAACTTCGAAACCAGAACGACGACTCGAACACACTTCGAAGAAGAACCGATGAGCACAAAAAGTCCAATTACGACAGTCCCGATTTTCCACAAAGGCACAATGTCCACATTAACAAAACAAATGTTCTTGAGATTATTTAGTAGTAGAAGGCGACTTCAATGGTAGACTATTAATTCCCAGACCAGGCACTACTGTCGAATTTATGACGAACTACGAAGATTGGGCTTTTTGGTTTATTGTAACAGTTAACAATTGTAAAACATGTATAGAAAGAAAGTTTCCCCAGATAGGGATTACAACGGGGGTTACATGACCCTTTTTAACGAGGGCGAGGAGCGAACTGAGAAGTGAAAACTTCTCCCTCTCTACGGGCGTCGCAGCGCCCCCTCGAACCCAAACCAATTTTCTACAACTGTTATCTGCTCTCGAGATGTAGTATTTCAAGAAAAACCTCTGAAAAATTGTGAAGGTCCTGTAGAAATACCTTTACCTGAGCCTGACAGACAATTACCTGAAGCTGAAAATGAGGGAAAGCAGGATGAAGAAGATTTAGAAGAGCAAATCAGTTCAGAAAGTGGAAGTGAAGATGAAAAGAAGTCGCATATAAAATTAAGAAATCGTAGTGAACTAAGAAGGCCTGACATTTTCGAAAATTATGTAATGGCATCTGAAGTTTTTATGTCTGACGTGAATGAACCAGAGTCATATGAAGAAGCTACTCAATGCAAAGAACATAATTTCAGGAAAAAGGCCATGGATTCTGAAATTATCTCTTTAAATGAAAATAACACATGGACTTTAGCACCATTACCACAAGAGGCAAACGCTCTTCCTTGTAAATGGGTCTTCCGGGTCAAGAAAAATCCAGATGACACAATTGATAAGTATAAGACAAGACTTGTAAATAAAGGCTTTAATCAAAGACATGGTATTGATTATAACCAGACTTTCAGTCCAGTGACAAAGTTAGGAACTGTACGTTCTCTAATAAGTATTGCAGCAAGTGAGAAGATGCATCTGATGCAATTTGATGTTTGAACTGCATTCTTATATGGTGATACAGATGAAACCATTTATATGTGTCAACCTGAAGGTTATAATGATGGTACCAATAATGTATGCAAACTCAAGAAAAGTTTGTATGGATTGAAGCAAGCCCCTCGATGCTGGCATAAATGTTTTGGAAAATTTATGTTTGACCTTGGGTTTAAAATCAGTGAAGCAAATCAATGTTCGTTTATTCTACAGGAAGAAAACTAAAATCTACGTGTAGCTCTATATATGAATGATGAACTAATTGCTGCAACTCGTGAAGAAGACTCAAAAGATTTCATTAATCAATTAAAGGCAAAGTTCAAAATTACCAGCAAGTCAGCATCATATTTCTTAGGAATAGAAATACAGCATCTTAACAATGGAAGCATTAAAATTGGACAAGAAGCATATGCTACAAAGATACTTCAGCGGTTTGGTATGAGTGACTGCAGGCCAGTTCATACACCTATTTTGAAAGAGAAAGAAGTATGTACAGAAGAAGTTAATGAGGCAGCCTTTCCTTACCGAGAAGCAGTTGGCGCAATAATGTATCTTAGGATGGGGACAAGATCTGATCTGGCATACGCTGTTAGTGTTTTATCACGTAAATTAGAAAATCCATGTAAAGAAGACTGGATCAAGGTAAAGCGAGTTTTTAGATATATTGCAAGCTCTAAGCTAAAGTGCATTATCTATAAATCAGGCTATAAACCTGGGGTTCTAGAATGCTTCAGTGATGCTGACTTTGGAGGTTGCATGCAAACAGGCAGATCAACCAGTGGTGTTGTAGTTTTGTATACAGGTGGAGCAATATCTTGGATAAGTGAACGCCAAGCAATAGTAGCTACATCAACAACTGAGGATGAGATAGTTGCTGCAAATGAAGCCGCTAAAGAGTTAATTTGGCTGAAGAGACTTATTAGTGGAGTATCTTTCTTGAAAGAGATACCCACAATTCATGTTGATAATAGTGCAGCTGTTAGACTGGCTCAGAACCCTGAGTTTCATCGAAGAACGAAGCACATTAGTTTAAAACATTTCTTCATCCGTGAAAAAGTGTTAGAAGAAGAAATTAGTGTGCAACAGATTTCAACAGAGATGCAAGTTGCAGACTTGATGACAAAGCCCTTGCATAAACCTAGACTGTTAATATTATGCGAAAAGATGGGACTCATAAACTCTGAACTCTAACTGCTAAATTAGAACCCTAATTTAGAAATGTGTTGTAATATTTTTTTTTCTCTTTTAACAAAGGAAAGTGTTGTAGCATGTTAACAGAGAAAAAGATGTTTGTAAAGTTTCTTTTTTGTAATTCGCAGCATGTCAGCTAAGTAGTTCTGGCTGCAGTTCTGTTTACAGCCATGCTTTTGTAATAGACTGGTAAAATGGTTTTTTTCTCTTAAGTACAGTTTATTTTGTGTGTAAAACTTAAAATACAATAGAATTTACAAAGGTAAAGTAATACTAGTTGAAAGTACTGCAAAGAGTTTTTTCTGCCATCAAACTTCTCTCATCCTATGAATTAGCTCTTTATGGCAATACAGTTCTCATTTCTCAGAATAGCAACTTCCTAGGGATTCTTGAATTACTTTCTGAATATGATCCTTTTCTTAGTTCTCATATAGCAAAATATGGTAATCAAGGTTAAGGAAAAGCTTTATATTTATCTTGAACAATATGTGAGGAAATCATAGCGATTATTGGAAGCAAAGTATTAAAAACCACTGTAGAAGAAATATAGGTAACCAAATACTTTTTGCTAAGTTTTGATTCATCATCAGACATTTCTCATACTGATCAGCTGACTGTAGTTATTTGGTATGTTAAAAAAGAAAAAAACAGATTATAAGGTTTTGATTGTTTTCACTTTTTTAGTCTCATCCTATGCCATTGGAGAATCTCATGCCAATATTATCTTTGATCAAATAGGTATTGATGTAGCTAATCTAAGAGGACAGTCCTATGACAATGTATCAAACATGTCAGTATGCTACTAATGGTTCCAAGCATGTATGACAGATATCAATCCCCTTGCATATTATATTCCATATGCTGCACCCCCCCCCCCTCAATTTAGTTGGTGTATGGGCTGTGGAAAGCTACATTGAATCAATATCAATCCTTAGTCTGATTCAGAGACTATAGTTTCTTTTCTGGTTGTTTGTGTTTCCTGGTTTACTCAACATTGATCAATGATGCTTTAGTATCTCAAGGCTGAATATGGAAGTCAATTTGCGTAGTAGTTAAAAGTACAGGGTTTGTCCGTAAAGTAATGAGACTGGCCACCTCGCGGTGCTCCTGTCGCCAGCAGCGCTGTCCCTGGCGGCGGGATTCGTGGTGGTGGGGGGAGGGTCTAAACTAAGAAATGCACTGGGCGGCAGTTGCGTTCGAGCTCTGACGTAGTGAGGATCACGCGTGGCGCAAAAGCTGTTTTTGATTTTTTGTCATGGCAGAAAACTTCAAAAATGGAGTCTTCGCTGAAGCAGCGCTACGCGTTTAAATTTTCTTTTTACCTGGGCAAACCCGCTTCCAAGACGCTTGCCTTGGTTAAGGAGGCTTACAAAGATGACGCCCTGTCAAGGGCTCAAGTTTTCCGGTGGTTCAGTGAGTTCAAGAACGGACGAGAGACCGGTGAAGACATGAAGTCTCGACGCCCTTCAACGAGTGGTTTGGACAAAAATGTGGCCAAAGTAAAAAATCTCCTGGACTCCGACTGTCATTTGAGTGTAAGATTAATCGCCGAATACCTGATCGTGTGCAAGACAACGGTTCACAAAATTATTTCTGAAAATTTGATCATGAGGAAGGTTTGTGTGAAATTGGTACGAAAAGTGTTGAGGGATGAACAAAAACAACGACGAGTTGACATTTCCCGTGAGATGTTGGAGCAGTTAGAAAGTGTACCGGACTTTTCAGACGACGTAATAACAGGCGACGAATCATTGGTGTTGCCGTACGACCCCGAAGGTCGGAGTGGCACACCTTGAACTCTCTGCGCCCCAAGAAAGCGAGAATGCAGAAGTCCATGGTAAAAAGAATGTTCATTGTCGTTTTTTATAAGCGTGGGATGATCCACAAAGAATTTGTACCTCCAGGACGAACCATCAACGACGTTTTCTACAAAAAGTCCTTGCGCACATGCACAGAACCGTCAAACGGAAACGACCAGAGATAGCCGGTCGCTGGAAGCTCCACCACGTTGACGCTCCAGCTCACACCGCCTTCGTTGTGACCACCTACCTGGCCCGGATAGGGGTTGCAACCTTGCCGCAACCACTGTACAGCCCCGATGTGAGCCAGGTAGACATTTTCCTGTTCCCAAAGCTCTAGAGAAGCCTGAAAGGTCACCGTTTCGAAGATGTTCCCGCCATCCAACGGGCTGTCATGAGTCTCTGAAAGAGGTTACGGCAACTGACCTCCAGGGAGCCTTTGCAGCGTGGGAATCGCGTTGGCAGCGGTGTATTGACTTCCAAGGAGACTATTTTGAAGATTTTTAACAATATGTACCAATCGGATCAATAAATTCTTTTTACCAGACCCAGTCTCATAACTTTACGGACAAACCCAATATGTCTGGTACTAGATGGTCTACAAGGTCTGGTACTATAAAGGCTCTGTCTAAGTGCTACAGCTTTTTTCAAGAAGCTTTGAGGTTTATCCCAAAGGATGTTAATCAGAAAGCCAATGCATGTTATGAGGTCAATACCATGTTTAAGAAGCTGTCAAAACTTGAAAAATTTCTCTTGGCAGACCTCTGGAAAGTTATAGTTGAGAGTTTCAGTCATGTATGTAAATCACTTCAAACTGAAACACTGGAGCGTCAAATAGCTATTAAAATTGTTAAATCTTAATAGTTTTTTTTGATAAATCTTAATAGCTATTTTTTAACTAGATTTTGTTTTTGATGTCATAGCAAAATCATTTTGAAGTATTTGAAATTAAGTTGCAAGATGAAGTAAACAATACTGAATACTCTGATGAAGAAAAACAACAGCAAGTGAAAAGAAAATAGATCATTGTTCATAATTCTGCTAAAGTTATTTTGTGAGGGAGAAGTTTAAGGTGGAAACATATTTACCTACACAGATAACTTATATCCATCTCTTTCACATCGCATACAAGCATACAAAACTATTCACTCATTATTTTTTTTTCCTGGTCGAATTCCCAACGAGTGATGTAGACATTTCGACAGAAGCAGCCAAATTTCAGAAGATTTACATAGATAACATTGAGTTTATATTTGTGCCTAAAATTCTTCACTTCAAGAACTTTGTAGCACAATTTAATGATTTCAGGGGAAAATATGAATCCCTAAAGGCTTCTGATACCTACACCCTTGTAGCAAACAATGGATTAACTTCTTCATTCCCTAACATTGAAATAGCTTTGCAGATTTACATGTGCTTGTTGATAACTAATGTGAATGGAGAAAGAAGTTTCTTCATGATGAAACATTTGAAAAATGTATACAGATATATTTCTCGACTATGGCACAAGGGAGACTCAACAGACTTGCTCTTATGGCAGTTGAAAATGATTAAGAGCTTACAATTTATCGATGTTTTAGAGAAATTTGTTTCCAAAAAATTATACAAAGAAAATGTCTAAATTTTAATTCTTTTTAACCTTGTGAGAATAAATTTACACTGCTGCCCACTGTAAATGCAACACCCTGAAGGAAACATGCAAATAACATGAAATTTACAACATGCATTAGCGAAGGTGAGATATGCAAATGATTAGAATTTCAGGTGACTGCCTACGTTGAAAATGCCATTTTTGACTATTTTGATCAATTTAATTTTTTGCAAGAATCTTGTAATTCCATCTTTTCTCTTTTCAAAACAGTTTTGATTTTAATTCTACGTCAATTAGAAGCAGAGTTATAGCTATTTTAAAAAACATCGTCTAATACAAAATTTAAGTGACAAACAACTTTAAATGCGACCATTTTTTGACAATTTTGGTCAATTTTATTTTTTTCAAGAATCTTGTAATTCAATCTTTTCTCTTTTCAAAACCGCTTAGATTTTCATTCTACATCAATTAGAAGCAGAGTTATAGCTATTTTAAAAAACATCGTCTAATACAAAATTGAAGTGACAAACAACTTTAAAGGCGTTTTTCTCAGAATTATGTTTTTTAGCAAAAATCTCTACCGTTATCATGATATTTCAGATAATAATGTATATAATTTGATAAAATTTTCAGGAAATGTTTTAGATGCTATTGTTAATGAAATGACGTACAATAATTGATGTGTAATAAATAGTTTTTTGTTTGGGGCTGTTTTTATAAGGAAAGGAATGACGAATTTGGGAAAATTTTCATATTGGAACATAAAATTGTCTGTATTATTTTTGCATTTCAAAATTTCTCTTAGATTGTAGGTCATTTTGAAGATAACTGTTATATGTATCACGTGTGAGAAGGAAATTAAAATAGTAGCATTAGAATTTTGTTCAGAGTGATAAGCGTTTTAGCTAAATTTCATTAAAAATTACTTCAAATTGACCAATTTATAAAAAAGTATGGTGTTTACAGGAAAGTTTTTTTTTTATTTTTTATTTTTAAATGCTGTTTTACCATATGAGACCAAAAAATCCTTAAGAAAACAATTTTTTTAAAAAATTGGCTCCGAACGTAGGCAGTCACCTTCAGCGCAGACGCACATCACGCGCGCCTGTGGCGCCACTTCAAAGCGTTATTTAAGGCTTGGAGATTTCGACGATTTCAAGTTCGGCAATTGTGTTTTTCTTGTGGTTTTTTTAAAAAAACGATCAATTATGCCTCGTCGAAAAAGCGATCATCTTTTGATCAAGTATCCGAGTTCGACAGAGGAAGGATAGTGGCCTACCGAGATTGTGAATTATCTTTCAGGGACATCGGTAGTCGTGTTGGACAAAACCAAACAACTGTAATGCGGATATGTGATCGTTGGATGCAGGAGGGTACGACGGACCGGCGTGTTCGATCGCATCCACCTCAGCGCACCACTTCACGTGATGACAGGCAAATTGTGCGCATGGCAGTGACGGATCGCTCAGTCACATCACGAACCATACCACAGCACATTCAGTCTATAACGCATCATCCAGTGTCTCCGCGTACCATTCGACGCCGTTTACAGCAGAGTGGTCTGTCCGCAAGACGTCCATTGCTTTGTCTACCCTTGAAGCAGAACCACAGACGTCTCCGCCGCCAATGGTGCGATGACAGAAGGATGTGGACGGCAGAATGGAATGAAATTGTCTTTACTGACGAGTCACGCTTCTGTCTGCAACACCACGATGGTCGCATTCGAGTCTGGAGACACCGTGAAGAGAGGATGCTGAACAGCTGCGTTATGCACCGCCACACTGGTCCTGCACCGTGTATTATGGTATGGGGCGGTATTGGATATCACTCTCGCACACCTCTAGTACGCATTGCCGGTACTTTAAACAGCCAGCGCTACATCTCCGAGGTGTTGGAGCCAGTTGTCCTTCCTTACCTTCAGGGCTTGCCTACAGCCATATTTCAACAGGATAATGCGCGACCACACGTGGCACGCATTGTCCAACGGTTCTTCGTCAATCGCCAGATTGAATTGCTTCCCTGGCCGCCTCGCTCTCCGGATCTTTCGCCGATAGAAAACATGTGGTCCATGGTTGCTCTACGATTGACCCAGATTCCATCCCCAGCTGCCACAGCAGATCAACTTTGGCAACGTGTGGAAGCTGCTTGGTCTGCTGTACCCCAAGAACTCATCCAAAGTCTCTTTGAATCAATGCCGAGGCGTGTGGCAGCGGTGATCTCCAACAATGGCGGCTACTCTGGCTACTGATTTTGGCAGGAACCACACTTCACAGAAGTCTATAAATTTAATCATTTGATACTTGGTCAACATGTTATCTACAAAATAAATTTTGTTGTGATATCTCTTGTCTTTCTTGGTGTTGCAATTTGGGTGGCCAGCAGTGTAATTTTGTCTCTAACTTCTTCTGTTGTCTCTCTTTACAAATTTAGTGTATTTTGTTTGGGTATACAAAACATTTAAAGCTCTTGGAAGGTTATGTAATTATCTAGGTTATGTGATTTTTTAAAATCTAAAATTCTTTATTGTTAAATATTCAATATTTGTTCAATTACAAATTTATTTATAATTTTTTTTCAGCATCTAGGAATTACTGAAGTTTTTTCAATATGAAAATCAAAATTCAATTAGAAATTCTATGTTGTATCAACTGATTTAGTATTTCATTTTATTGTGACAAAATGTCGATGCTCATGTGAAACAAAAGATGTATATTTTAAATTTTGCTGGTTTTGAATGTTTGAATGTTCTTTTTCATATCATGTAAAGTCTTTTTAATGACTTTTAAGCATATATAGTGTGTAAGTGTGTACAATAATGAGAGACCGCATATCCAGCCTCATTAAAAATTGTGATGACTCATTTAATCTTAAAAGATATTTCGTTCTATGTTCCTACATCCAAGTTTTACTCACATCAGGAAAGGAAGATGTCTGAAAATATGTATCTTGATGTAAAAACGTCAGTTTGTAACTTAATCTCTAAACATGTGAACTGTCAAAGAAATTCTTATAAGATTCTTGTTGATATGTTGCAAAATAGCAGAGAATTTTTTCATATTAATTTTTATCGATATAATCTAAAATCACCAGTCATTTGCTATGGATAATAAGTATTTCATGCTAAATCTCGACGATGTAAAAAATAGCTTTTGAAATTTCATTGCTGTTTTAAACTGATTTCTCACATTTGTCTTATATTGGAGAAATTTTCAGAATTATCATTGCTTTGTCTCTCTAAATGTATCTTTACAGTTTGTGTTTTATTGTTATTTCAAAAAGATAATAACCATTTTTAATTTTTTGTGAATCCCAAGATTTTGACTGCAGATGAAAAGAACTTTTGTTCATTTTGGTCAATTTTATTTTATTATGTTTAATTATGCATTTAAAAAAATCTTAAACTTAATTGAATCAAGTGTTGGTTTTATTTTCATATGATCTTAAAATATTAGCCATAAGTTTTCACAGTATAATGATTTCCTGGATTGATATATTTCTTTGTGATTTAATACTGAGTTCTGTGGAAGAGAAGGTATGAAGGGAAATGCATTTTCCATTGATATTTTCTATCTCATGCTATAATTTAATATGTATTAATTTTTCTGTAAATAAAGTGAGCACTTTTTTCATTTAAAAATATATTACTGTTTAGTTTTAAACATGAGGACATGTCGACTAGCTCTATTTTCATGAATATAGTTTATTGTTTCGTTCTCTTTTCAGAATTATTGCCCTACAAATATGTACAATTTTTTCTGAGAATTGAACCTGTTATAAAAGGTAATTGAACGTGATGAAATAACCAAACTACGTTCCAGATTAAATAATGGATTTACACATAGCAAAAATCACATCAACATGGCGATCGGATTACACACGCTATCGAAGCGAGCGAGACAATAATAATGACAACTTGTTGCCAAATCTTACTACATAAGTTCTGTTCGAAACAAGGTTGCCACTCTACAAGCTTAATACAATTATAATAAAACAGTTAAGTTATATACGTATTAGAACATTTAAATATTGGAATTGGCATATATTTTAACACGTCCCCTTGATAATTACACTATTTTAAATGTCTACAGACTTCAATTTAACAATATAAGGATCATATATGAAGACCTGATAATACATGACAGAATGCTTCTACAGTGAAAAAAAACACATGATAATACTATTAAACATTCATGCAGTGTAATAAATATTAATACTGTTTTAATACTGACACTGTAAATAAAACTAACTTCTAAATACTAAAATAGTTCTGTGGATGAAGTGAGTTTGATCAAAGCTTCTAAAATGAGTCTCTTAACAACAATAATAAATGTTTTCACTGGTATTTCAATAAAACTGTCTCTACTTCAGCATAGGAGAAAGTTCTTACACAAGGTTGTTACTCACTTTTAGTGCTTATTCACCAGGGTATGTTGCTGCATATCCAGAAGCTTGTAGGGTTTTCTTCGACACTTGTTTTGTGAGAAGGTCAGCAAGGTTCTCACCTGATGGTATGTACTCAAAAGTAATGAATCTCTGTTTCACCAAATCTCTTAAAAAGAAGTATTTTATGTCTATGTGCTTGCTTCTCTCTGAGGTCACATGGTTTTTGGCTATGAATATGGCTCCTTGATTGTCAACTAACACTTTTTGAGGAGCGGACACCAACCCACTACATATTTCCTTCAATAGATTGTTGATCCACAAGATTTCTTTGGCGGTGTGACACATTGCAATATATTCTGCCTCTGTCAACGACAAGGCTGTTGTGGATTGCTTCTTACTAGACCATGAGATTGGAGCTCCTGCGAGCAGCATTATATATCCACTATAAGATTTTCGGTCAGTTCTGTCACATCCCCAGTCAGCATCAGAATAGATTAGCAGCGGTTCACCTGTCTTCCTAAATTTCAACTCTCTGTGTCGAGTTTCCTTTAGATACCTCAGGATATGCTTCACACCCCGCCAGTGTTCTTCAGTGTGCTTCTCATTGAACTGGCTCATATAGGTGGATGAGTAAGCCATATCTGGGCGAGTACCACAGGTGAGATATAGCAGGCTCCCAATAGCTTGTCTATATGGGATCTCCTTGATTTCTTCCCTTTGTTGTTTGTCTGCTTTGTTGCATTTTATGCTGGGGTCTATTGGTGTAGCTACAGGTCTTGCTTCAGTCATCTTGAAGGTTTCTAGTATTTCTGACACATAGGCAGTTTGGTCTAAAGTGTATGACCCATCTTTTTCCTTGCATATTTGCATGGATAACATTTGTCTTGCTGGGTCCAAATCCTTAGCAGTGAATTTTTCCTTGATCTTTTCTTTGAACTTGTTTATTTCTTGTACTAGCCGGGCTTCGCCTAGCTATGCTCAAGCCATCCGTCCACCAGATGAAGTTTGAAAAATTTCACACATGATTAAAAATTTCAGTGATTCGCGCTGTGAAGCTCTTTCCAAATATGTAAGATTTATGTACTTTCATGAGAAAAATAATGCACCGATTTTCGACCAAAATGGCCGCCGAAATCGGCTATGTTTTCTCAGGATGAGTGATCTCCGGAAACGTGATGTCACGTGATGCCGACGGACTCCACGACATTCTCCACTGTTACTTTATTTATATAGATGAACCACAGCCTAATTCCTTTAAAATGGAACAAAATGAGTAACTCCAGTTAACCATGTAATCCACTACTGCTACAGGGGCATCAAAATGTGAAAAGACAGAGTTTAAAGCAGCCAAAACTGCAATTATGTGGGATCCAGGTCCTCCGCCTAAACTACAAATTGCTTTAGTAATAACACCAGTCATTTTCTTCAGTGGCATTGTGTTGTTTATTCCCATACTTTATTTATATAGATGAACCACAGCCTAATTCCTTTAAAATGGAACAAAATGAGTAACTCCAGTTAACAATGTAATCCACTACTGCTACAGGGGCATCAAAATGTGAGAAGACAGAGTTTAAAGCAGCCTAAACTGCAATTATGTGTGACCCAGGTCCTACGCCTAAACTACAAATTGCTTTTGGTAATAACACCAGTAATTTTCTTCAGTGGTGTTGTGTTGTTTGTTGAGTTGAGTGAGTCAGTGAGTTAGTTGCATGCATTCATGCATTAGTTAGTAAATTTTAAATAATTATTTGTATTATTATAGCCTCAGCGTATCAGAGCGTAATTTTTATGCTACAGAATCCATTATAAAATTAAACGATTTGAAGCCAAAACTACAATTATGTCGGACAACTGACTGAAGTGGTGTCATCTTTGGCTATTATTTGATCTGTAATATCTGCCTCATATGGCGTATGTTTCTAAACGCCATTCCCATATGAACCACAGCCTAATTCCTTTAAAATGGAACAAAATGAGTAACTCCAGTTAACCATGTAATACACAACTTCAGTCAGTTGTCACAAAACAACTGTCTCTGTTCACATGTTGCAGTAGCCTCCTCTACATGATTTCTTCATTCGGAAAAAGCTGAAAAGTAAAGAAAACCAAATCAATTTAAAAACTAAATATAGTATAAATACGCTCAGGCCAATAATACAAAAAATCATTTTAAATCGTAGTAAGTAATGAAAATCATTTTACACACTTCAATAAAAGCAAAACAAAACATGATGGTAAAATAGAAAGGAAAGTTAAAACAGAAGTAAGAAGTTAAATTCTAAAAATATAAATGAGGTATAAATCAGTTATGGATTCTAATTTATGAATCATTTATCAGGACATGGAAAAATTAACCTTACCTCCATTAATTTCAACACTTCTTGACCTGTGGCTTGTCCAGTCATGTGAAATATAATTCTTGACTATAAATCTTGTTAACCTAAACTGATTACCCTAAATTACTTTATTATTAAAAAATTTAAGGGCTCCACGCACCCTAAATGAGAGATTTTGTAGGGAAAATATTAAAATATATGTAGAAGGCACTGACAAACGAAAAAATTAATAGAAATCTGCAATTAAGAGCTCCCCCCAACATTCTGTAGCAATAAATATCTCCATAATAAAAATATCCATAACTGAAATGCTCCTCTTATTTGTGTCTTTCAAAAGTCTAAGAGGGCCTCTGGATAAACAACATTAACTGTTTTCCCATTCGGAGTCAAGAATGTATAAATTTTCTTTTTTGCCAACCCTGGAACAACCTACATACAACTGACCATGGGAGAAACACGGATTTAGAAGATTAAGTCCTACAACTTGTAGAGTTTGGCCTTGTGCCTTGTTGATGGTCATCACAAAACTGAGGCGTACAGGGAACTGAAGACGTTTAAAATTTAACGGATGGTCAGATGGGATTATCGGGATTCTTGGAATTAATACTTCTTGTCCCGCACCTTGTCCAATCATGATGGTGGCTTGAATAACATTTGGCATTAAATTCTTCACAGTAAGTCTTGTTCCATTGCACAGTATAGGTGGATTAAGATTTCTTAGATGCATTATAGGTGCACCAATTTTCAGCTCCAGAATGTGTGAAGGTACTCCAGATAACTCCAATGAGTTTAAAAACTCAGTTGGGTAGTTGACTGCTTGATCTTTATCACACACAGTGTCTACCGATTTGTAAACATGAAAAATTGTAAATTTGAACCCCAAAAATATTTAAAATCGTAGAAAGCAATGAAAAACAGGGGAGCACATCTATTTTATTGGATGTTGAGGTCATAAACATGATAAATAATGACAAACCGCCACAAAAATATTAAAACAAAAAACTTTATTTAGGTAAACTAATAAACTTTATAAAGTTAATACTAATTATTAAATTTTAAGCCAAAATTTAATGAAAAAGTTAATTAATGAATTTTAAAAGTGTATTACTAATAGTTAATACCAGTTAATTACTTATCAATTTACATTAAGATTCATAAAAAACTTTAAAACAATTTCTTTCGGCAGTAATACACAAAAACATTTTGCAAACTGTACCACTAAAAGCTGTAAAGTAAAAATGTCAAATCGTAGAATAATTCTTAACCAAAATCAATTTAAAAACTAAACACAGTATAAATAACATAGAAAAAAAAGCATGTCAAATTTTATACGCGTGAATAAAAAGAAAACCCAATATAAAAAAAATAAATTTATAATTAAAGTCTTCAGAATTCAGCTAGATTTAGCCTTTCATTAAGAAAGTCATACCACAAATTTCTATAAAATTAATGTGCAACTATATTTTACGTACAAAATAATGCATATGTAATACATTGCTAACATGTTTTAACATCAAAAATAAAGTAAATGAAATGATGAAATTCAAGAAGTTTTATTACGTTCTAGAGACACGTACAATAACACGATGCATTCATATACTCGCAATGCAACATTGCTCATGAACACACCGTGGGCATGGGAAATTAATAGTTTGAATATTATCTACACATACGATGCATCAACCACTCGCATACAATGCATAAATCCCTTACAGAGAACGCATCAGCCACTCACACAGAATACAGTACAATACATACAATGGCCGTTAACCTTCTTTGCTGCGTCTAAGAATGTGTATAATTCTAGGTACTGGAAGGGTAAATGTCAATCAATCACATACAATGCAACCATCACAATACATACAATGACCGTTATCTTACTAATAGTTAATACCAGTTAATTACTTATCAATTTACATTAAGATTCATAAAAAACTTACTAAAAGCGACCATGCTTAGGCAATGAAAATCATTAAATCAACAGGGTGAAATTCAAGAAAATAAATATTTAGGCAGCATTAATCGAACACCCAAATCGAATCACTTGACACTCAGAATCACAGTTTACTTGGATTTAAAAAATTTTTTCACTTTTAACTGGCAAAAAATCTCCAAAAAATCAGTACATCTTCAAATGATCTATTTATGATTAAAAAGTTTGAATTAAAAGTATAAAAAATTATAGGAAAGGAATAAGAAATTAGACACGGTGAAACATTTCATTTCAGTGATTCATTTTTTAGTGAGAATTACGCTGTGAATTAATCATCCTTTGTTTACATCGCCAAAGAGCGATGACGCTTCATTAGAATCCAAATATCTCTAAAACTATTGAATTAACAGAATAAGTGTACGCAGAAAAAATTATTAGTTTTCGAAGCTCTTTCCAAATATGTAACATTTATGTACTTTCATGAGAAAAAAAAATACACCGATTCCTGTATTTGTCGGCCATTTTTTTTGGATGAGTCCGCCCGGTCTCTTTACGGGGTCACGTGATCTCGACAAACCCCTCTGTTTCTTTATTAATATAGATAGATGTCACCAATGATCAAAAGGTCATCAACATAGACTCCAACTATGATGTTTCTCTGGTGACAAAAATAAATACATGGGTCTGCATTTGCCCTCACTAATCCATAATCAATTAGGAAATCATTTAAACAAGTGTTCCACACACGTCCTGATTGTCGAAGGCCTTATATACTCTTCTTTAAGTGGCAGACAAGGTGCTCATTTCCCTCTTCAATGCAACCTTCTGGCTGAGCCATGTACAAGTCTTCTTCTAAGACTCCATTGAGGTATGCAGCTGTGACATCCATTTGATGGATTTCAAAATCTTTTTCAGCAGCTATGGCAATTAATAGTTGAATGGATTTAAGTTTGATAACAGGAGAAAAGGTGTCATGAAAGTTCACACCAGATACTTGGAGGTAGCCCTTTGCTACTAACCTGGCCTTAAATTTTGCTCGTTTTCCAGTTTCACCCTTCTTCTTACGGAACAGCCATCTGGAAGGTATTATCTTCACACCAGGTGGTTTGGTAGTAAGTTCCCAGGTTTGGGCTTGACTGAGGTTTGCAATTTCTTCGTTCATGGTCTTTTGCCCCATGTCTGCTTCAGGAGATTTCAGGGCATCTTGCACTGTCACTGGATCTCTCTCATCATATTGGTGTATCTCTTGAGCATTATAGAGGTAGTAATCTTCGAGGTGTTTGGGTATATTAACAGGTCTTGCTCCTTTATCCCTCTTGTTTCTACAGGTAAGATTATTTTTCTTCACTTCAGTGTCATGGTTTTCGGGTACTTCTATTATCTCTCCAGCTGATTTAGGGATGTTTTCGGACTGTTGGTTAGAGTAATCGTCAGGACTTAGGTCATGTAGTTCTTGAAATGGAGCAGGAAATAGATTTAGGTCATCTGTGTCGAGATTTGACTGTTCTAGAATTGAATCTCCAACTTCTACTTCAGATGTGTACAGGTAGTCATCTTTCAAAATTTCAATACTGAGTGTAACTTCTCCTGCAGTATTATAACATTTGTCAGTCTTCAGGGGGAAAATATTTTCTTCAAAAATTACATCTCTGTTTACAAAGAACTCTTTTTTCTTCAGGTCATATAATTTTTAACCCTTGACTCCATTGGGATAACCCACAAAAATGCATTCTGTGGCCTTAGGATCAAGTTTACTTTTCCTTGAATATGAGCGCACATGGCTCCAAACTCTACATCCAAATACTCTGAGATGATCTATTTTGCTTTCAGAACTTGACAACATTTCCTCCGTGATGTTGCCATTAATTGCACAAGATGGTCGCTTATTATATACATAGGCCGCAGTGGCTATTGCATCTACCGAAAATCTGTGGTCTGCTCCTGATTCAATGAGAAGGCATCTTGTTGTGTTTATCAATGTTTGGTTCATCCTTTCTGATTTGCCATTTTGCTGTGGTGTTTCAGGTACACTAAGCTGCCTTTGAATTCCATGCACAGTAAGATACTTGTCAAATTTTTCATTTCTGTATTCTCTGCCATTGTCACTTCTTAGGATTTTTATCTTCTTATTGTGAAGAGTTTCAACCATGCGGCAGTACTCATCAAAATTTTCCAATACTTCATTTTTAGCCTTCATGGTGTACAAGGTATCAAAGTTCGAGAAATCATCAGTAAATGTAACAAAATAGCTTGATCCTTCAAAGGATGAGGGGGAAATTTTACCAACAACATCAGAATGTATTATTTCAAGGGGATCCTTAGCTCGTGTATTGGCAGACTTTGGAAATTTTTTCCGTTTCATTTTTCATGCAGATGGAACATGGTGCATTTGCTAACACTAGCGATTCTTTATCTTCGTTAATGGAATTTACAGTTTTAATTGTATTGTAATGTGGGTGACCAAGTCTGCGGTGCATCAGTTCAATACTTTCAGTTCTTGTCACACAAGCAGTTTCTGTCTGTTCTTCAATAGTGTAGAGTCTTCCCTTTTTCTTAGCTGACAGGAGTGTCTTCCCATGGTTGTCTATCACCTTGGCTTTACCGTCTACAAATTATACCTTCAAGCCTTTCTCTTCGATTCTTCCAATTGATAATAGGTTTCCTCCCAGTTTTGGGACATATAGAACATTTTAAATGGTTATGTTTCTTACTTCATTTTCTTCATATATATGGAATAATATATTACCTATTCCACTGACATATATTCTTTCTGAGTTTGCAACTTCAACTTCAGATGCATATTGTCTAAGGCTTGAAAATTTTCTTCGGTCAGACGTCATATGCTCAGTGGCTCCACTGTCTAGAATTCAGAGGTTTCTTTTCCTTGATTCGTCTTCATCTGCTAGCAGTGCGATGCTTTGAAAGAAAGCATCACTGCTGTTCAAGATCAACTGCTGTTTTGGCACTGCTTTGATTCTGTTGTTGGGCTTGTTCAGAATTTCTCGAGATGTGCCCCCATTTGCCACAGCCAAAGCATTTTGTATTTTTTCTTCTGTTTATTTCTGCTTCTTCATTATATTTTCTTGGCATGTATTTCTTCATGGGCTTTCCTGCTGCAGGTCTTTTCTGGTTTGAGCTCAAACTTCTAGTGTGGAGGGCTTGTTCTTCATGGCACTCTTTGGGTAAGCTCTCATTCCTTGCTATCCTTTTTTTCTTCCACTAGCAGTCTGGACTTCACGAGTGTGGTTGTCAGGTTTGCTTCGTCTTTTTCGAAATTTAGAATCAGCGATTCATAGGCCTTGGGTAGCCCTAATAGCATCACTAAAGCAACCTCTATGTCCGTAAATGCATAACCTCCCTTGGATAGCTTCCTGTGTAAGCCCATTAATCTAGCTAGGTAGGCTTGCACAAATTCATTGAGGTTCATCACAGTATTAACGAATTCTCTCATGAGTTGCTGCACGTGCAGTAAACCGAACTTGGTATGCATTTCTTTAAGAGACTTCCAGGCGTCTCTGGCTCTAACACAATCTCCAATGTCATCCAAGAAGGTGTCTTCAACGATAAGGAGTAAGAAAGAAAGGTCTTCGTCATTTTTCTTTCGTTCTGCTTCACTCATATCATTTCCATATCCTGGTTCTACGGCTTCCCATCATCGCTTCTGCACTAATATGGCTCGGGAACGAATACACCACGTGGTAATTATCGCCATTTAATTTCGGCATTTTGTATTCTTCTGAGGCCATTTTCTTTTTCTTCGCACGTTAAAGTTTGAATAAAATCCACTCGTAAGTTAGCTCGTCAAGAGTTAAGGAAATTACTCACTTCGGCTTTCAACGTGGTTAGGCTTAAATTCGGCTTCGGCTTCGTGCTATGACTTCGAATTATCTTCGATTCTGGATCGTAATTGGCATTCCGGATAGAGCTTCGTGCTGATAACGTGTTATAAAAGGTAATTAAACGTGATGAAATAACCAAACTGCGTTCCAGATTAAATAATGTATTTACACATAGCAAAAATCACACCAACATGGCGATCAGATTACACACGCTAGCGAAGCGAGCGAGACAATAATAATGACAACTTGTTGCCAAATCTTACTACATAAGTTCTGTTCGAAACAAGGTTGCCACTCTACAAGCTTAATACAATTATAATAAAAACAGTTAAGTTATATACGTATTAGAACATTTCAATATTGGAATTGGCATATATTTTAACAGAACTAGCCCAACGACCAAGCTCAGCAATTAGATACTTACATACAGAAACAGTTTAAGATAGGTTCGTCTTTTTTGTTTAGACATTCATTTTCTCTACAAAAGAAATTTCTTCGACCTATGTTTATTCTGGAAATATAAGTCATAAGAATTCTCAATAGACCAGTTTAAATCTTCTGTTTTTATGCATGTCTGAGAAATTCAACTAAAGTTGCAAAATTTTGCAAATAAACTGGTTTCAATGACAATTTGTTCAACTATGTGAATGTTTACAATAGCAAAATTATAACATAAATAAGGAGTTTTTTTCAAAAAGCAGCATCTCTCTGGCTGTAATTTGGAAACATGATATTTAATAAGGCATTATTAATGATGCTAATGTACGCGTGGAAATATATTTTCAGTTTTAGGCCATAGTTATCAATGATCATGACAAATGCAGATACACTATACACAGTCCTTAGAAATTTCACTAGTTGCTGACAATATTTTATTTGGAAATAGTTATATGTATTTCATTTAACCACAAAGATTATTATAAGCATCAGGAAATATTTTCTGTAGAGAGCATTTTGGACCATATGTCATTATAGATATGTCTATTATAGAGAGATACTTTAAATCTGTGTAGTTGTTTGAAGTTAGGTTGACATTAATTTGGGTTAACACGCATATAAATATTATTAGCTGTAGTCTGAGAAACAAATATTGTTCATTACAGTTTATATCCCGTTGTTAAAGCAGTGGGTAAAATTTTGCATACCTTTCATAGTTTCACTTTATCATTAATTTAAAATGAAACTTTTTTCAAATTAAAATGTCAGGTTGTACACTAAACATGACAATGTTTATGTTTTTATTAAATAACTACAATTTCATTAGGACTTTATTAGAATCTAAAAATGTATATAATTTTATGATGATTCAGAAAAAAATTTAAAAACTTTGCTTTCAAATTCGTATGCATTTATCACAGTCTTGTACTTCATTGGAATCTGGTATGCAAATAGAGGACATATATTTGACAGAGTGTTTCTGACTGGTGAGAGGTATAGGGATGATATCTTACAGCCCTATGTTTGCCTTTTTAGGGACGCAGTTGGCTCTTGGTTCATTTTAATGGATAACAATGCTCATCCACATAAGGCTTACCTTGCCAACAACTATCTTAAAAGTGAGGATATTTACTGGATGGATTGGCCATCCAGATATCTAGACCTAAAGCCTATTGAACATGTTTGGGACTCTCTTGGGAGGACAATAGTATCTAATCATCCCCCTCCAAGTACCATACAGGAGCTGAAAACTGCATTGCTGCAGGAGCGGGACAAACTGCCACAGGGACTCATCAAACTACCTCATTTCCAGTATAGCATCACACTGTGATAGGGGTCCATACCCCATAGAGTCATTTTATGTTTGATCTTGTAACGTGGGTTTTTGACATTCCTGCACTGATGAGCTTAGCTGATGATCATGACTGCGTACCATGACTGTTGTATGGTATAATTTTTTCTCTTATATAAATGTGTATCCATACCACATTTCATTAAAGACTGTCCATTAGTTTTCCAGAAATTCGATAAAATGTGCAAATTCTCTTAATTTGGAACACCAGTGTGTATATATATTCTTAGAATAATATCCATTAAATTTCTCCATAATTTTTGAGTGATTGTTTGTGTATATTATTGCCTCTTATTCAGCTCGCCGGACGGGAAAGGCCATTTTTAGAGTTGCAAGTGTCTTAGGAAGAGCTGCTGCTGTAGTTATAGGCACTCTGGCAACTGGAGCAATAGTTGGATTTGCTTTAGCAAAGAAAAAGGACATTTAGCCATCTCAACTGTACTTGGACTCTGATAAAAGACAATTTGAAAAAAAACAGGGTTGCTAGTATCTCCATTTTGTGTAGTACTTCTCTACAAAAGCTGAATAAATCAGCATGTTCTACAGTTTTTTGATTTCATGTCTGTTAAATAAATCAGATTCAATTAAAATATATTTAAATTTTAAAAAATCTAAAGTACCTCCATACACTATTTTTAATTATTATTCTACTTTTATTAAACTTCAGCTGCTAACTTTGTCCTAATTTTAAATGAAAAATTAACAAACAAAAAAAATAGAGTGGCAAAATTTAGAAAGACTGAGTATTATTTCCAAAACTAATATAACCTTGAAAAAAAAATTTCTTACATTTTCAACTCATTAACCCTTTTCATCTTCCTCCATAGTACATAATGCTTCTAAGTACATTCAGTAATCCAAGAGACTGTGAAAAAGTTTGCTCTTCAGCAATGTGCTATTTGATAAGCTCTTTTTCTAACTTCAAGATGCAGAATCATTACCTATGCAGCTCAGAATAAATAAATTTCTCTAAATAAAAAGAGTAAAAAATATACCCAAATGCAATCTCTCTTTTAATTATATGAAAACTTTATTTTATTAAAAACTAGCTGAAAACCCGCACTTCGCTACGGAGTACATTCAAATTAAATACAACGGTCAATGTATGCAATTAATGTCAAAATAAATAAATAAATAAATAAATATATATATATATATATATATATATATATATATATATATATATATATATATATATATATATATATATATATTTACTAGCAGCCCATCCCGACTTTGTCCGGGTTGAACATTAGGTAGGTATAATTTATTTTAAAACTTCCTGGTGTACCACATTTTTTGTTTCGTTTTTCTGAGGTTTTAAAATAAATTGATTCTCCATATTTCCTGACCTAGAGAGACCAACATATAAATTCCCATGGGTAAAGCAATCTTCCCGTGATTCAAGTCCAATATATTTGTATGTTTGACTTTGGGATTTATTGATGGTGATGGCAAAAGACATTTTTATTGGAAACTGTAACGTCAGGCACTGAATTGTGTCCGGGGCCACCCGCATGCCGATTTTGCTACGATTCGGCCCCATAGTCTCGCTGTCAGCGAGGACAGCCGCGGAAGCTGTCGAAATAAGCAACTTTTAGGAGAAAAATCATTAAAACCTTAATTAATAAAACTCTGGGGCCCGATTTTCAAAAAATAACATGCCTATGTTTTAATATGAACTATCAACTATATCTACACAAAATTTCAGCTCAATTGAAGCAATGCCTTTTTACTTATAAAGGAACAAACGTAGGCCTATTCGAAATAATCAATAAATTTCCCAGTTTCAATGAAACATACTGATTTTTGAATAAAGTTCAATAATTCAAGTTCGATTTACGCAAATTGTGCATAAAATTGTACATAAATTCAAATACATAAAGGTTATAAGTTAAATAAAGTTCTGTAATATTATACCAATAAATTTCCAGTTGATAGCCAATAAATTGTAAATATTTTTTTTACTTAAAATGTCCAATAAAAAGCGTAGTTCCAAATGTAATTTTCGTCAATAAACCCTTAAACTTTGCCAATTTCAAAAATTCTTTTTGTGTTTATCAATACCTCCTCCACTTGAATCTTTAAAATATTAAATGTTTTACTGATAATAATGAAAATGTAGTTTGATGTGTTGCTATGGTTACTTGACTATGGTTGACAAAGAAAATTCAAATGTTAAATGTTTTACTGATAATAAATGAAAATATCGTTTGATGTGTTGCTACGGTTACTTGACTATGGTTGACAAAGGAAAAGTTGTGAAGCATCAGCTCAACATTTAGGCCCCCTAACTTTCTTTCTAGTGATCAGATATACATAATATATAGCCTATGTCCATCTGGAATAATTTACCTTTCAAATAGTGAAAAAAAATTTCAAATAGGTGCAGTGGTTCCAGAGATTACCCTCCACATACAAAATCCGCTCTCTTTATATATTAGTATAGATTGCACATGTTGTCATTCAAAAAGTTGGTCATTTTATTACAAAAGTAAATGTTACACAATGAAAGTTCTTATGATTAAAATTTCTATTAGGTGTTATCGCTGCATTTTATCAAGGCATTTTATGCAGACTAAATTGCATAACATATTGAATCTTAAAAAAAATCTTAATTATTTCCTAAAAAAATGTGTGGGAATTGCATATGTCTCACTTATAAACATAATTGCTGTTCACCAGCTCTTCCTTTTATCACTTACACCCAGTGAATCAATAAACAAAATGGCTAGTTATTTCCTGTTTCTGTTTAACTGTTCATTTCACCCTAGCTGTTTAGTTACTTTTGTGTTATGGGACTTTAATAACCAAATAAAATAATCTATATGTAGTTTTTGGTCAGTTATAATTTTTATCCCCTGTATGACCGGCTCTTATCCAGAGAACATTCATTGTGAATTCTATGGGCTATTTTATTATTTATTACGGAAGCACTTAAAGGTGAACCAACATTGTTGCTTATCAGAGGAGAACCCAGGGACATCAGTGATATTTTAAGCTGATTCTGGGTCCACATGATGGTTGTTTGTTATATTTGCTAACCAATTTGCAATTCAGTTGGTGAATAAATTCTATCATAGCCACAACAAAAATGAAAAAAAAATTGTATAATAGCTTGTATTATTTATCTTTAGATGGTGTAATCATATGAACCTCTCTAATAGCTGTTATACAGAGGCTGTTCACACATTTTTTAGACGATGTATATTGTATTCACAAAACTAAATTATATAAAGTTCTTGTGTTTTAAATGTTCTATTTGACATCCCTTATTCTGAACTATCTTTCGACACCGCAATTTCCAGGATAATAATGCCTTTTGAAGTGTCAGAAGAGGTATTCTATCCCATTCCTCCTGAACAGCTTTCCAGAGTCCTGTAAGGGTTTTGGGACGAAGTTTGGATAATGCAGATTTTAAAAGTCCGAAAGCACAAAAATCCATAGGTGATACATCGGGAGATTTAGTAGGGATATCAGTGAAGGGTATGGCCTTGATACCAGTTTTTTGTTCCATTTCTTTTAGGAAATTTGCAGTGGATTTTGATGTGTGACTGCTAGCTTTGTCCTGATGGAGTCTCACAGATTGATGGCACTGTGGGTAAAGCGATGGTATTTCATTCAGAAAAATTGGCGATAAAATATGTTCTTGATAGTATTTGGAGTTAATCTTGACATTTTTTTCCACTATCTTTATTTTTAACTTGCCATTATAAGAAAAACCAGCAACAATCATGAATCCCTTAGAAAAACTTTCTTTCGATTCTTTGAACCATGTACTTAAATTTTTTTCTCCCCTTTTATGATAATAAATAGCTCTTTTTTGTTGCAATCATTTAAATACACCCATGATTCATCTATTGTGACAATTGTTTTCCATTTTTCTTTGGATAAGTGTTTCTCATATAGAATTCTGCAGCGTGTCCTGCGTTCAGCGATATGATTTGGAAGAAGACAATGCGCATTGCGTTTTTTCGCTTTCTTAAGATTTAAATCAACGTTTATCATTTTGTTTACAGTGGACACCAAGCATTTTAATGATTTTGCAACTGTCCTTTGACTAGGGGGATTTTCTTTTAACATTAAACAACGTACCTTTGCAATAGTCGAAGATGTCCGTTTTTTCCTTGGATACTTGTTTGGAATTTTTATCCCACTTGAGGCTCCAATTTGACGTTTTTTCCTTTCTTGTTGACGATATTACCTATCGACGCTTTAGATATCACAAAACCAGGACTCTCACATCGTTTTTGGATAACGGAGTATGCATATTTCTCTTCGGAAAGAGCATAAATGTAGCCTTCGAACGACTGCTTTGTTAAAAACGCCATTTTGTATAAAAACAAAACTTTCAAGCCGCAGACGATAATTTAGACTTTTAAAAACATAGTACAATTGCAATTATTTCTTTTGCAGCAAACGATTTTTTATTACCGCTTACCAAAATCGTCTAAAAAATGTGCGAACAGCCTCTGTAGTTGTTGTGAGTATAACATTTGCAACTTTGTATTTATTATTATTACTATAGTTGCTTCTCAGGTATTAAAAATTTTGAGATAATTGAAAGATATGCAAAATTATAAACAATCTAGAAAACTTGAAGAAATCCTTAATTTGCAGTATGATCTTTACATGCTGAAACTCAGGTTTTTTTTATATGTATTTTTTTTCCTTTTCCCAGAAGTCGTGATACAGTGTTAGTCACTTAGCATATGTCTCAGTGTTCAAGACAAGTCTCATTGAAACACGGATAATCATTTACATGAGAAATATGTTTCATACTTAACAGCAACTTAACTCTGAGAATTTTATTAAAAAAGGAAATGCTATTTGATCATAATTTTTCTGTCCCTTGTTTTTGTTTCCAGGTCATTTTATTTTTCTGAAGTCTAGAATTTTAAGAACTGTTTACTGTTGTAAGGGGAAAAATCATTCTTATGTTCCAGTACTGTTTTTTTCCCAAATTTCCTAAAAAGAGGGATAAATATTTTCAAAGTAAACTGCTTAGGATTAACCTTGTATTTTATTTCTCTCTGAAAGTCCATAGAGTGTAAACACTCTATGGATAAGTTGGTTGATTATTTGGGATGGTTGATGCATCTATAACTGAGTAATTGCATTCAATAACCATTATGGTAGAATTTTGCTCTTAAAATCTTAGAAGTTCTCAGTTAAAATCTCATGGAACAATCAGTAAGTTGCCTTAGTGATTGTTTGTTTACTACCTTTTTATAAATGTGATATAAACCTAGAGTTAAGAATTTGTCTTATTGATTCACTTCATGGATATCAGTATTTATAATTCTATCTCCAGAACAGCAAAGCAGTAGACATTAGAAATTTCTCTGTATATATACATAGGAAATTGTGTCTTTAAAATTGTCTGCTTTGGACCAAACATTCATTTTTGTATATTATGTAAGTTGTTTCACTCTCTATAATAACATTTATGCTTTTCTAGCATAGTTATATTGTAATATGAAAAATGAAAAATATTAATACAGAACACTATGTGTAGTTATAAAGTATTATAATTCATGGATGATGGATGCTCATTTTATAGCCTTATTTTTTTAGTAGTGTAGATCATCTGTGCTTTCAATAACATTTCAATATATTTTGTGATATAAAAAATATTAAGGTTTGTAATATTGTATACCAAGATGTATGTTTTTAAAATTAAAAATAAATAAATAAATCTATTTTATTAAAAAAATTTCTTTGTAATGTAATGTTTTTATAAGGACGTGGAGAAATTAAATCAAAGCTAGCAAATATTAAAAATGCTCTTTCTGAACTGCTAAGGGATGCCCACAAATGCTTCTAAGTAATTCTATTAAATAAGAGTATTAAATATATTTTCATGTTTCATAAAATTATTTCCCTAGTTTTTAATATTTATATACAATTATCATCAAAATATAATGAAAAAACATGAATACAAGTGCTAATTGCCAGTAAAGATGTAGAACTGTCTTGGGCAGAAGTAGATTTGACTAATATAAAAAAACTAATAACTAATAACTTGTTAAAAATTATTTTAACAAATTATAGTTACATTTAGCATTATGTGTATTTTTAATAGCTTCTAATGCACATCAGTTTCACTTATTTTTTCTTTATTATTAATTTTTAGTGGCAATAGTCAGTGTCATAGTGATTAATGTTGTTTTTTAAAATTTATCTGTGTTTTAACCTATAAATACTTGTGCTTACCAAATACTGTTAAAATTGCAGTGATTTCTCTCTTTAGAATTGAATTTGGAAATAAGCTAAACAATCAATTAATGTGGGGTGATCATCTCTGTTATATCTCCAATAGCTGGATATTATTTTGTGCAAATCATTCTGTGAATCAAATGATTTGGGTAAAAATCCATGATTTGTTTTTGATTAATTTCATTCCAAAAATTGAAAATCTTTAACTTAAACAGAAAGGTATCTCTTTTTTTAAGCAGCTAAATCCTGTTATTTGTTTGTTTGTTTTTATTAAAGTTTAATCTGAAATACTTGCAAAATGGGTTAATTTATTTTTCTTTCTAGGAGTATATCTTTCTCATCAAATTTAATGAATTTCGAAATTGCTTGCAACTGAATCTTCTCCATATATTACTTCATGATTATGTATTGAGTTGTTCATTCATTTATATCCCATAAGTATCTAAATTAACCCCCGAATTCAATGTAACGTTTTAGCTCCTTAGCTAGTTAGCTAGTTAGCTCTTTAGCCGATCCGTATTCAAATGCCCAAAAAGAGCGAAATATCCGGTCGCCTGTTTGCTAACTCTTGCTAAGTGGTTTCTCTGGTGGTGTTTTTGTTTTGATTAAGGTTTCGACTAGTTTCTACTGTTTTGAAGTTAGTAATTAACTCTTTCTTTTATTTTTGAATATTCTAAATTCTATTTATTTAGCTGTTACGTAAAACACGTTATAAATATATTATGGTATTACTGATTAGTATAATGATTTGAGAATTTCTGTAGCTTTAACCGCTTTCGTTCTTGCTGTAAAATGGAGGAGTTATATACAGTTCGCACACACAGACGAAATATAGATTTTAACTATCAAACATTTGATCTCTTCTCAGTTTAGATATCCGTAGTGGAAGAACACAGAAGAATTTTAGAAAATACGTTTAATTCATCATTCTTCGTGCTAGAGAATGAGAACTGTATCAATCAACAGAAACCTAACAGACTAGAAACCTAAGACTGTGTTCATACATACAGAAAAAGTTACTAATTATTAAGAAACCCAAAATGTAAAATCACTGACTCACATGAAATCAAAGAAATTTTATTCACTTGCATGCATTTTTTTCTGTAGTTCCTACATGAGTAAATTAAATTTTTGATATAATTTTTACATGCATAATTTGTAAATTTCATTTACTCATGCAGTACCTGCTATTGAATGCATGGATTACCAAAATTTTTTGAAGACTGATGTAGATAGTTTCGTAATAGAGCTGTTTTAGGTCAATTTTACGATTAGCAAAATTAATGATCTGTTTATTGGAAAATCCTTCATGAAAAAATTATTTTCAATTACTTTATGAATCCTTTTTTCCCCATCTTTAAAATTATAAAAGCAGTATATTTGCAGCAGCTTCTGAAATACTCCATAATTCATTTCCGTTCTGTTTTCTTTCTTAGTGTTTTTTAGTGACTATAGTTTGTGGCATTTTAGGCTTAAACTATATAATTCCTCGATAAGCTTATATATATATATATATATATACCGGGTGGGCAAAAAATCCGTAAAAACTTTAAAAATTCATAAAAACCGGAAAAATAACCAAAATAAAAAAAAACGTTTGCAGGGTTAGCATCACTAGGTCACGGGATTTTTTTTAAGACAGGAAAAAAATTAACTCAGTAAACAGCCGACAGGTGGCGCTGACGTACACAAGTTTAAAAAGAAGAAAAAAAAGCTCAAATAACGAAAAGAATGCTTCTAAATTGTTTATTACAGCTGTAGGAGTTCCACATGACTCCCAGCACAGGGGATAATACATTGCAGGCGAGTCACAAATCCAGCAACGGCAGAGTGCAGCAGGTCTAAATATATACATGACACCTTTCGGCGGATCGCATCTTTCAGTTCCTACAGATTGGAAGGACCAGATAGATACACACGTTGACTTGTGTACGTCAGCGCCACCTGTCGGCTGTGTTTTGAGTTTTTTTCCTGTCTTTAAAAAAATCCCGTGACCTAGCGATTCTAACCCTGCAAACGTTTTTTTATTTTGGTTATTTTTCCAGTTTTTATGAATTTTTAAAGTTTTTACGGACTTTTTGCTCACCCGGTGTATATATATATATATATATATATATATATATATATATATATATATATATATATACTCACGAGTGTGAACTTTGTAAATGGAATTATGAATTATTTCATATGTTAGACAAGAATGATATTACGTTATCTGAAAACGTGGGCGTTGAAAACAAAACGATTTAATTTTTCATTTGACTCAGATTGCGAAGTTAGGATGATCCACCGTCGTCCAGTTCAATTTTACGGTAGCATGGTCCGCAGAGAGAAAACATCGACCGAGAGGGCTAAAGAATCACGTGTGTTTAGTTTCAGCGTAAGGATGATCACTAGAAAAAAATTTAGGGTTTCGGACGATACCCATGAAAAGTATACTTCCGGAATGGTTTTCTCGAATGTAGAACACAAATGGACGATCCACGATGAAATCAATAATCCTCGTTGGTCTGGAACTTCTAGAAACGGCGGTGACTGTACCGGCAGTCGCCTCGGTACCTTTCTCGTCCACACTGATAAAGGCTTTGTGGTACACTGCATTGATGTTAAGAAGCTTATCTTTAGCGAATCCCGTAAGGTTTAGCGCTCCTGCTGATAAGTCTCTTAGTCCCATTTTATGTAAAGTTGAAGAGAGTTGGAAACTGTCTTCCAAGCGGAATTTTGGCATCACTACAACCACTTCGCGTGGAAACATATCCTCCATAAGAGCGTCCAACCTCCCAAGTGTTAGGGAACTTGTCAAGATCTGGACGCCATGAGCTATATTCTTCGGAAGCATGACCACCATAGTCAAGGAATGGCCTACGTAAGGCATTTCCAAAGCAGCGCATTGCAATTCGTCGCTGACTGCATATAGAAAGGTGTCCCTTGTTACCATCATATCCACCAGAATGTAATCCAAGTTGGTTATGAAGAAAGGTCTAGGCTTAGTGGCATGAGGGAGAAACTGTTGTACCCAGGTACCCCTGAAGTACATGGTGCTGGTCACAACAAACTGAGTAAAGCTCTGTACGCTAAAGGGGGGTAAGATCTCCACAATCTTATTCTTGGTTTCGCGTCGCACCCAGTAGTTGATGGCAATTCTGGCCAATTCTGGGTTCTGGCTGAAATCGACATAGGCTAAGTTGTCGTCCAAGAACTGCAGAAGACATTTCCGAACCTCAACGTCCTTTTGTAAAAAAATGTTGTTTACCATACTGAAGGACGTGTGGGCCGATGTCCTGATCCTCGAGGTGAACCAGAGCTTGAGGGACTGGTAACTGTGAGCTACCGAATTCTTCTCCATTCCCTGAAGCCCGAGAAGTCCCTCTAATTCCCTCTCTGTGGTTCCCCCCGAGCCCAGGAACACTAGAACCATTGATGTCCATACACTGAAAGGGCTGAAAAAGGCGTCCGAGGAACTGTTGAGAGCATGTAGAAGCCGGATACCGAAACGGTTGGAAGCGCCGAAGAACCCATCCATGCCGGACAGCAGTCCCTGCCTGGAGGGAACATGATCCACCTCCCGGAAGCACTGCCCAAGTACGCACGTCAGGCAAGATACCAGGATGAGGGTAGCCTGCGAAAAGAAAAATGGCTGTGAATACGCACGCAAATATTCGGAAGGGTAAAACAAACGCTATCACGGATGCGCATAAACACTTTAACCTGTGAAAACAAACAGGGAAATAATAGCAAAGAAACATTTTACCTAAGAAAACAAATAAACGCCATAATAATAGCATGCAAACATTATTTCTCACGCCGATAAACAAGGCCACGGTAATACATGAAAACATCGCACATTAAAAGACAAACAAGGCCATGTTTGCACACAAACTTTCTTACAGCAAATAAAAGTTCGTGATGATATTACCCAGGCATTCTTGCACATATCCGTAGCATGATGCTTGGTCTTTTGAGTTGTAATTTCGGTTATCGCACGTATCCAGGTCCATGACCCCTAAATGTATCTGATGATTAAGGCACAACAAAGATGTCTAGGAGTTACACTATTAAATGTGAATTTTATTACGTAAAACTTAAAGAAAAAATAAGTTAAGAAATTATTAGGAAGAAAATTTTTCAAAGAATCTGTGTTACTATTGTAGAACAAGCTTAGTATCAAGTTAACCTTTATCTCTGAACGCCGGATCTATTAAGAAGAACGCCGTGAAAAATCCAGATGAATCATAAAATTTATAAATGCACACAGTCGAGGAAAAAAGGTGTGGCATGTCATCATGGCTGCTGATTAAACCGTTTATCATTAATCTGAAATTGGTCTATAATTTTTTCAGTCGAGTCTAAAATAAGAAAAAACAAGATTTTAGTCATCTATGAGCAATTTTTTATGTTTGAATTTCCTCATAATACCAGACTTATTTTTAAATTACAATTGAAGATTCCACATACGTATGACATAATGTGTGTGCTTTCTTATTAATTTTTTTTTAAATCCAAATTTTTGAAACGAAGAGATAGGCAAAGAGCTTTTCTTTTTAACTCATACTTTGTAGCACTAGATTAATGGAATTAAAATAATATTTCGAGAATTAGTGCATATTGCTAATAAGATCTAATATCCTTAGATCAATGTTAGAAAATCTTTCGACTCTTATATGCTCGAATTCAGTCACATTTTTCACTGTCTTCGATCCATTATAACTTTTTACCGTTTCACTCAAATAGTCTAAATTTTTTATATGTAATAATGGACAATTTATACTTTGATAATCTAATTTCAAAATATACAGAATAATACTAAAAGGTTTCAAAATTATATGCATAGTCATACTCCTTTTTTCTCCCCTTCTATTGCAAGCGTGTCAAACTCAAAGGCTGCCATGGGCCAAAAATACGAAGTTTATGTGGGGGAAAAAATAACCCTTCAAATTTAGTAGAAATGCAGGTTTATTTCGAAAAGTATAGGATAAAAAAGGAAATAATAATAATAATAATAATAACATTAATGTTTTCTTCCTGGCATAAATTAATAAGCGTTCTCCGAAAGCGGAAAAAAAACCTGTTTCCAAAACACGCAGCGGGTACCGACAGAGCTACAAGGCCCTACTGGGATAATTCCCGCCGGTGAGATCAGACCACAGCAGATGACCACTCTACGCGCGCTCACACAAGCGTCTCCCCCCATGGCAGACCCACAGGGCAAAGCCTGCACAGAAGCAAGAAGCACAACGCGGCAGGCCGCAGAACAGACGGGAGAGAAAAAAAAGAGTTTAGAGGAGAAGACGGCGCTAACCTGCTATGGTAGAGGAAACTCACGGAAAGCAAACAGCGGAAAGAAAGTGGGAAGAGGGAAAAAAAAGAAGCAACTTTCCCAAAGAACGACGACGTACTTAATGGGGGTGAGCGAAACTGCGAAAGCCAAAATGAAAAAAAGCCAACAAGTCCAAGAAAAGACTGGCTCAAACGCAGAACATAGAACTTTTGACGGTAATACTGCAAGAACAGGACAAGGAGACGACTTAAAACGGGTATGGTCAATTTTTTGAGGGAACAGTCGCAAACCTGGGCACAAAACCAGCAACTTGAATTAAAATTCTCAGTGTTGTTGTACAATCCACCCTGCGGAACCACCGTGATCCAGCGTGCCCTGAGTTCGCCAATGAGCACCACCCCAAACACGAGGACAGGGACCTCCAGGGTTGGACTTAAAAAAGCCCAGCAAACCCAGCAAGGCTGCAGTCGGTAGGTCAGAGTCCGGGGACGGGACCAAATCTCCTGACTTACGCAGATCTCGTGCCTTCTCGCTCACCATAGCAGGAAAATAACCTGTTTTACACCCACCATTCAAATCACTTCGTACAAGACTACTTACTGATCAGACTACTGGTTTGGCATGCGGTAGTTCACTGCTAGTGGGAGAATTGGTGAGGCTGTCCGCAAGGCGCATAAAATGACACGGTATTTACATACCGTTATATTTGCTCCGCCTGGGCTACAAATAATCGTTGAGGGCTGCGAGTTTGACATTCCTGGTGTATTGGTTTGGGCGCATAATTAAAAAAAAAAAAGAACTGTACCCAAATTTCAAAATTTTCCCTTATAATTAAAAAAAAATCTGGAAATATAGTTAAATTAAAAATATTTATCATCTTATGCATTTTAAATTTTTCAGAAGTATTTTAAATTACATTTGAAGTTAAATGCAACACGTGTCTGATCTTCCTATTTTTCTGAGAACAAGGCACTCCGGCCAGCAGGATGTCGGCCTTGAGCCTTCAAACTTTTTTAGCTCCCAAATCAATAAATTCTATACTCTGCCACATTATTAGTATTCAATTCATATGATTCATATAGGCTTTCGCAAAAAAATCAAAATAAAAGAACGTCATTAATATCCTATATGAATTAATTGCGTAACTTCTACAAATGTCATGCTATCAGTTTTTAAGAGGTTAAGAATTTTTAATCCTATGAAAATTAATATTGTTTGATGTTCATTTATATGATGCCGTGCCTAAGTTAATCTAGATCCTATTTTGGGGAAATATGTCTGATAGCGAGATGTATTTTAATTAGACGAACCTAAATGCGGATCTGCAATACACCTCCAGCCATTTCAATTAATTTGTGGAAGTGAAATTTAATGTTTGATAATTGAGTGATTGCTTTCATCAATTAATTTTGTTTTCTTGAAAGTCTAACTGAAGGACTTGTCGCTAAATTTTCCTGGAGAACTTAAAATGGCGCCAAAGGTGTGGCTGAACGATAGGTTTCCGGGCGAGATTTGTTTATGTCCATTTTGTACATACTGGAGGTGATCGGGTACCTCTGTTGATCTGGCCTCGCTTTCATCACTGGCTCTACGGGTAGTATGGCGCCAGTCTCAAATATTTTATAGACTCATTAAAATACTTTCCCCCGCAAATGGTCTCTCATAAAGTGGTTAGCAATATATATATATTTTTTTTCCCTTAATTATCCTTCCTTTTACAATAAGGAAGTTTTGGAACTCGCTTCCAAAACTTTCGAAGTTGATTCCCCACTACTGTTAAAATTGGCGTTGGTTAGTTTCGAAGAACTTAATTAATTCTCCGTAACGAGGCACGAGAAGCTTAATATCACAGAGGACTATCCTCTAATGCAGAGTGGTTCCTACCCGATGGTCGAAGAGAACTTAAGAAGTGGTCCGCGAGATCAGGAGTGATATTAAAAATAAATAAATAAATAAATTTGTTTCAACGTTTCAAAATGACCGCGAATTTGAACAAATTCTTTTTCAGCTGGGAGCAAAACGATTTTTAGTCCCTTTTTTTTTGGGGGGGGGGGGTGTTCAAATATTAAACATTCCTCTATTCCTTACGCTTTCTGATGTTTTGATTTCGAAAAAAATCCTGTTAAAAATTTCTAATATATTTTCTGTGATGCGGACTCGCAGCATCACAGTAGTTTTACAGCTAGTAAAGCGTAGGCGAGCGTAAAAATCTCGTTCATTTTTAAGTTTTTGAAGATCTATATTATGTTTGCTATTAAGTTATCTTTTACGTTAAATTTAATATTGTTATTAAAGTTCATTTGTAACTTTTTATCAATGGTGTTTATTGCAAATAGTTTGTTTATTCTGAAAATGGAACCCATTTTTGCCTCTAAAAGGATTGGTTCGGAGATGGTCCCCGACGATTATATATACCGGGTGTCCGAAAAGTATGGCTACACTTTCAAAAATGAATTAAAAATATACAAACAAAGATTTTCACTTACGGTTTTTCATGTTCCATAAAGGAAAGATTAAAGTTTCTGTTCAATGAAATGTAAACTAGATGGCGCTACATCCACGTTTTGCAACATTCTGTATGCCGTACTGGAGGAAGCAAGAGAAAGCCCTAAAGTAAATGTGTGGTGTGGTTTACTGCACGATCGAATTATTAGGCCTTTTTTCTTTTCCGAGGAAACTGTCCGCTCTGACAATTACCTTGATATGCTTGAATTTTTCGCATTTCCTCAAGTAGAGGACTTGCAACCCAATATCATTTTCCAGCAGGATGGGGCACCACCACACTGGAGTTTGGAAGTGCGAAAGGTTTTAGATAAAAAGTACCCCGGGTGATGGATGGGAAGAGGAGGTCCAACACCGTGGCCACCTAGATCTCCAGACATAACACCTTTCTACTTCTTATGGGGATACGTGAAAAATATTGTTTACCAATCTCCAATTTGTGACACTGATGAACTGAAAAGTTGAATTACAGCGGCCATTCAGAGTGTTGATCCTGCAATTCTTCATAGAACGTGGCGAGAAATCTCGTATAGACCCGATGAGTTGCGCTCGACTAATGGTGCGCACATTGAAATCGTGTTATAAAACAATCGTGGAATAAAGCATTGCAAAAAAAACTTTGATATTTTCTTTATGGAACATAAAAAACTGTAAGTAAAAATCTTTTTTGTTTGTTTTTAATTCATTTTTGAAAGTGTAGCCATACTTTTCGGACACCCGGTATATATATATATATATATATACATACATATATATATGCATATATATATATATAAATATATATATATATATATATATATATATATATATATATATATATATATATATATATATATATATATATGTGTGTGTGTGTGTGTGTGTGTGTGTGTATTACAAGTGGTCCCGGATGAACAAAAGGTTAAGAATCACTAATTCGAGAGAGCTTTTAGTCCTTTGACTTACATCTAATTTCTACAGTTAGCATTCTTATGTCGGTCAGAGAAAAAAATTCAGAAGTAACACACACCGTTGTCCCAACAGCAAATTTTCGTTACATCGTTGGGGAATGGTTATCGTTGACAGAAGTTCCAGAAACTAAGATGGGCCAACTACAAAATGTTTATGTTGGGCCAACAATTCTGTTGTTGGTCCAACTGCAAATAAGTTCTACTGGGTCAACGGATATAAAATGCTGTTCGCCCAACTGTAAATAAGTGCTGTTTTGCCAACAATTGCAAACATGTTGTTGGCACAACTATTGCAAAAGGTGTTGGACCAACTGTTATAAAATGCTGTTGGCTCAACAGCTAATGAATGTTGTTGGGCCAACAATTGCAAAAAGAACGTTCTCCCAACTGCATCCAATTACTGCAAAAAGTCACCCGTCTGTCGTTCTCTCCAAGCCGAAAACTGAGTCTTTGGAACTTATATAAACACGTAAAGCCAATTGCCAAATAAAAGGACCTTACCAGCAACTGAATATTATTGACAACTGTAAACCCCAATAATTTTCAGTAAAACCGAGTGGTTCTATTTTTGTCGTGTTCTATTTTGCACTCTACAACTCTGAAACTGCGTAGCACGAAACACGATCTACGATGTCTAGCGTATTTTATTAGTTATTTTATTAGTTATGAAAAGTCACGTTTCGTATATAGATATTAAGAGTTTTTCATGTCTTCCCCCCGATAGATTATATATAATCTATAAATTTGTAGTTCAGGATTTTTCGCATCGATTTGAACTTCATGGATCTGACATGAATTTAGCGTTTTTACAAATAACCTTAGAATTCATGAAGTGAAGACAAATTTCTGCTTCTACCGGATTATTCGCTCCCCCCCCCCCCCCCCAAAAAAAAAAAAAAAAAATCCTTAAGTTTTGTACTTCGAAATTCTCGAAATTTTGATCCCATATCCCCTTTCGACAATTTTGTTACTAGGTTTGCCTGATAAATCAAAATTCGCTTTGACTTTCAGAATGTTTGAGATGCGCCCTTTATCATAGAGGTCATGTGAGGCAAACAAAAACATGACGCGAAAAAATAGAAAATTTAACAAGACAATCCAGAATAACAAAGTAAGTAATCCAACAGGAAATAAATAAGTAATGAAATAAATTGTTGAAAAAAGGGAAGATAACATTTTTGGGGGTAAAAAAAAACTCAAATATGCTTTCAGTGAATTCAGAAGAGTAGTCGTAATAAAAAATAAAATAAAATAAATGAAATTTTAAAATAACAGAGAGGGTCGTAGACCAAATTAGAAGCACTAATGTAAGAAGTAACATTTTCCAGATCGTCCGGTGCATTGGTAGAATTCGCAATATTAATAATTTTTATCTCCCAACTTCTTTAGAATTTTAGAAATTCTAATTTAAAACAACAAGGAATGTTAATTTGTACGAATTTCGAGATTTTATTTTGGTTTAACCTGTGTAACACTAATTAAATTAGCTTAAAGTCGCGTTATTAACACCCACTAACGTAATTGTGATAATGTGTTGAATGACAAGTTACCAACCGAGTCCGCAATTCAACTGTGACCTGAGGCACCCTACAGCCAATTTAAATGCACTCACTTATCCTCAGTCAAGAGATTTAGTACAATTAGTGCTGTTCTTTTAGTTACTTGACGTTCAATAAAAAATGCATTTGTAGTGTTGCCAGCATTCAAGTTCTCGCTCTCCCCTCTTTTGAAATCCTTCAGTTGATTTTCTGGGGACATCTAGGAACTTGAGACGTCTTGTATTTCGTATTTCCTCAGTAATAGTCTTAGTACACCCGAAAGGAAATTTTCACATACACCTATCCCTCTATTTACACGGTAGATGCGTTCCACGACAAATCGTGTCAATCGAAACCGTATGAAACAAGACGCAGCATTCATTTTAAACAAGGGGATAGGTGCAAGCCGTAGTTATTTTTATAATAACAGTGTAAAAATGCAAAGAGTTTATGCCGAAGTGAAGCAATTTAAGTAATGTGCAATGATAAATTATTCATTAACATATGTATTTCAAAAATTAACGTCCTACCTCATGTAGAATTGAACTAGGAATGACAGTATGGAAATGAAACAAAACCTACTTAACGACGCCAATGCTAAACGCGACGCAAAGCACTTGTGACGTCTGTGCAATTAATTGATGAATGAGTTCAATGTCAATGTAAAACGCTCAAATAATCAAATAATACATCGATGTCTTTTTTAAATTTATAAATTTTAAAAACCTTGTAAATACCGTGCAAATCGAGGGACAGGTGTATTAATCATATAAATAACCCTACCTTCATCCGGAGGTCTTTGGTTACTGTTACTAATGGGTAGAAAGGTTATTTTTCCCTAGAGAGTGCAACCTGACCGAAATCTAACGTTTTTGTATGGGATACCGTTTGTAAAATTCGTTATGGGCAAAATTCGTTATGGACGTGGTCCTAGATAATACGTGCGAATCAGCTGTAACTTATTTATTTCATCCTTGTTGTTTCCAAAATCAGAAAACGCTTTAAGTATTTGTTTCGATCTGGAGTAATGTTTTGTTTATTCTGTATATATTAATTTTCAACTCGGAATATTTTATATTGAGTCATGTGGATATCGAATGCAATTATCGGTTTTTAATGATCTTCCAATCCTGGAGAAGACAAAAGAGATCCCGTTAATGAAACGTATATTCCGTTGCTACCATTTCACATAGATATTAGAAAGTGAAACGTTATGTGACCTGACACTGGGTGCATCAGATTACATAAGCATCGGAAGACATAAAAACACGAAGTTTATAGTTTATGCCTTGCAAAGAAAAATGGAAAGAAAAATTATCTCAAATGCTTTTGCTATTAGTGGCTTCCCCTATGAAGGATTATTCGCTTCACAAAATACGGACTTTGTAAACACCAAAAATGTTCCTATTTCTAGTGTCCGTCTCGTTAGATTATGATAATAAACGCCATGTAAGGATAAACAAGGCAACACCCAAATATATATCTAATTCATGGGTCCAACTTATGGTAGGGTTCGGACTGCATACTAGTGTAGATTTGCAATCACCTCATTTGTCTGCATTTCGAATTTCCCTGTTTAACACGGAAAGTAAAAGCCATGATCTTAAAAGTTTTATCGTGGCTTACACTACGTATTGAAATAATTGCTATGTTGCTCTTTTATGCTCTTGACCGTAATACGAAATGAGTCGATAAAAACTGCCTAGATCAAAAGTGTTAATTCACAGCAATAGAAAATGTAAACAAGAACGTTGTTATTCGGGGATTTCTAGAATATTTTTTGTACTTGTGTTTAAAAAAATCGTTTTCTACATTTGAGTTTCAGAACTGCGTGATGGTAAATGAAGTATCTTGCAAATATCTAACTGCGAGTGGAACAGTTCTTTATCCCACGATGTTTCAGACAGGAATACCTTTTCCCTTCGAACGTCATATGAAAACTTACATGATTTGTCTCACACCCCTTTCCCGCCTTGAATGGATACTAGAAAATTCCTCTGTAACACTTTTTCCCTGATCGCCGGGAAGTCATCATACTGTATCATCGAGTTCGTTGGGTACTTGACCTAGTTCCCTTTTCTCTCCAGACAACGGGAGAAAGGGTTGGGACTCTTAACGCTATTTCCAGTCGCTTGACCTTCAAAAAAAATGGCAGCAGACATCCCTGTGACGTCATTCTGGAGAGGCACGCGTGGTCTTTGAGTGGAATGCCAATTCTGTTCAAAGTTGTTTCGCAATCAAGTGAACTACTAATTCGCCTCGAAGGTGTTCATCTTGGTATGATGAAAAACACTTCAACACCTCCTCATCCAAGGTGATATTTAAAACTTCGTTCCATTACTTCCCCGGAAGCTCATTTTGAGAGTGCAGACCAGTAGCTCTCAACAGGGGGAGGGAGATGATTAGTAAAATACATTTGTAGAATGTATTTTAACAAGGCTTGTGCAAACGAAAATTAAATCTAGCTATAAGGTATATGATAGTTATTGTATTTGTGTTACTGTTTTATGATTGCAATGAGATAGCGAAGCCGAAGTAAACAACGCAGGGCGTAGTGCTGTTTACTGCTAACGTGCGCCTCTTTCATAGTTGACGCTACTAGAATCCAGGGCTTTAGTCGGCTGTTTGGGCCACTACTGTAGTGCGCTCATAAATTTGTCGATAGCGCAGGCGCTTTGGCTGTCTGAACTCACACATTCTGATCTTTCAAAATTTGTTTCAGGCCTAGGGGGTTGTAGGGACTAAAGATCATTCAAAGGGAGGTCCAGACATAAAACGGTGAAAATCACTGGTGAAGACAGAGCGGGGTCTTAGGCACGTAGTGCCTGCATTGTTTCGCTGGTAGCCATATTTTGAATCTATTTTGAAGTAATGAAAAACATGTAAGATGAATTAATTACAAAATTAACTTTCTGGTTTTGTTTTGGTAATAACTATGTCAACTCTCCCATTAGAAGCTAAAAACTATACTTCTGAGAATTGGCAATTTAATGAAAATTGCAAACGTCATAGGCATTCAACCTCTTTAATATCTAGTTTGATGCTACTCTAAGTTTGTAAAATGTATATCTTATAATTTTATAATCGGGAAATTAAATATTTTCAAACAACTTTCTTATTTGTTTATACAAGTGTAGGAGATTCTTTTTACTTTGAGCTCCTTTCTGTCTATTTTTTTTAAAATATGTATGAATTTTACATGTTACATTAATGGATGAATTTTATCTTTCCTATTTTCATTAGGAGATTTTAGACCCTTCTAAAAAATTATTCAGAGCCCATGTCCCAGAGGCTCTAAACTGTTGTTCTCTATAGTATTTTCAAATTTTTAAATTCCGGTAGTCTAGTTTTTTTAGTAAACTGCAGACATGAAACCGTGAATAGCAGTAAATGCTTGGAGTGAAAACAAATAAAAACTTCTCTTAGATTTAAAGATTTTGAGCGTCGAGTTAGCACTTTACGTAAGTGTTCTCTTAGTCTTCATTAGACCTCACATGAAAGTTAAAACAAAAATTATTCATATGACGAAGCTCTCATATCTCTATGATGACAATCAAGCAGCTCCTATTAAATAATTTATTTGCATCATTAAGACTGCTGTGTACTAACCCTACTGGATTATCTCACCTCGATGTTAACCTATCTCTCTATTCTAAAAAGAACTAACTGCCGCTGCCGCCGCCGCCGCTGACAAAAGCTTGTCACGCTATCTCCTCCGAAACCGCTGGGGGTATGGGGTCGAGACCGATACCAATCGATGCAGAACAATGTGGGGAAGAAAGTAAGACATGTCTAATATTCGTCGGACTTTAAGTTTTTTTTTTATTTTATGTTTTGTGGGAAAATATTGACTTTTTCATGTTCAGATTACGATAACTCGCCAAAAAAGGATCGTAGAATTTTTTTTTTACAATCTAAGACTACAGACATTTCTCCTTCAAACAAGACCTCATTTGTTTAAAAATAATTTAAAACAGACTGATATTTTTATTAAAATTGAAAACCCTTTTTTTGGAAAAATTTATGCGTTTCGAGATATATAAATTCGATGCGCTCAGACTTATTATGTTACAAAGAAAATATTTATATCAACTGGAAGATGAAAGCTTTCTCATTCATATAAACTTCATTTCAAGTCTCTATCTTAAAATTTCAATTTTTAATTGAATTTTAAAGAAATACTTCAAAAAAATCTTCTCATTCCCTTCCTTTGAAAGAAGATCCGATTTTTCACCCATTCATCCATTTCGCCAGGCTTCATCCATTTCGTCGGGAGGGGGGGGGGGAAGCTTCAACTGTAAACAAATGAATGACTCAATCGCTGCAAAAAACTATTGACTCATTCATTCACTTGATTCACCAGAGGAGCGAGCGTAGCGAGGCTAGGGGCGAAGCCCCTAGTGGAGAAAATTTGTCTTCTATTTATAGCTACATAAATGCTGATAATCCAATAAAAATGGCCTTTTCAGATAGCCTGCAACTTGCAACAGGATTCATTTTATAAATTTCGTCCACCAGAGGAATTGATGAGCGTTTAAAACACACCATACCAGATTTTTATCCTAACAATTTAAATTTTAAAATATTATTTACAGCTTTAAAAAAACGAAAAATGCCTCCAAGGTGTAAAATTTCTTTCTCTATTACGGAGTACAATTAAAAACAAATCTTTAACCAAGTCGTTAATCCTTGGACACATTTTCTCCATAGGTTAACATTGAGGTGAGCGAATTCAATAGGGTTAGTACACATCAGCCTTTTCAGACACAGCTATCTTTCTCATAAAGTATTGGTGAAATGAAGGAATCAGGGAGACATTTCTGGTAGCTACAGATAAATGGATTTGTGGAGGGAAAATATTTTTCTGTTAGACTTACTTGTTTAAGTTTTTTAAAAAAATCAAAGAGTGAGGGCAAGTTGACGGAGGCTTTTATTAAAAATGATGCAATTTAGTCACAGGAATTAACTCTTTTAAAATGCGCTGTAAGAAACGCGAAAATCGAAATAGTTCTTATGCATATAATTTTCCTGTCGTTACCTTGTCCACGTCTTGAATACAGTCGATTCCGGTTAATCGGACCACATCGGGACGCGATCATTTTGGTCCTAATAACCGGCTGATCCGATTACATGAACATGCATAATATTAGGCTTATGCAATAAGATTTGTTTCGGCTCTTTAGGATTCGGTCCGAATAAGCGAATGGTCAGGTTAATTAACCGGTGGTCCAGTTAACCGGATTCGACTGTATATCAAATTCATGTAAAATAAATGAACAACAAAACAATTTATTGTTCATTTATTTTACACGAATTTGATAAACAGACTTCTTCCACCCCTAGAGCCAGGAAATATTTTTTCGGGCTACGTCATTTATTGTGTATGTATGAAACATACATAAGTTAGCTATGTGTTAAACATGTGTCTAACTATTTGTAGATTAGAGATATTACTCGAAATACGCAGAGCATAAAATTATGTAGTTTATAAATATGAAGGCTATTAAATGCTGTTTGTATGAAGCAACGTGTATTTTGTTTAACTTGTAATTTTTTATCCCATTTGATTATTGAAGTCATACAAATTAAACCGAAAATGCAACACATCCACATTTTATGCATGAATAATTTTAGGGCAATTATACCAAGAAAAGTAAGCTCTTGAATTTTGGATTATTTGTTTGCGTTTACATATTCCAGTGGCATGAGATAGTCATATACCTTGCACATCACGATTGTGATGACTCTCTGGAAATATTTACAGGGTGATAAAGTAGCTTTACTTTAAAAATACTTTCAGTCCGTTTGGGGGTAAGCATACACGCATACAAACGCACGCATGCATGCATAAATAAATAAATGTGTAGAAGGCCGACACCGAGCTTTAATAATCTTATATGTCAATCTATTTTAAGTCTGGCGCAAGAGGGCGCCTCTAGCGTGAGCATTGTTATGACATCTTCATGTTCTATTTCTGTAGCACTACCACTTCCGCTTTGGTTTCCGTCGGAGATGAACTATGTTAATTTCAGTTCCAAAGTAAATAAACTTTAACTCATACACACACATACACACACACACACACACACACACACACACACACACACACACATATATATATATATATATATATATACACTCAAGAGCCAAAACATTATGACCACCTGTCAATAACGAGTTGGCCCACCTTTGGCGCGCAACACAGCTTCAACCCGCCTTGGCATGGATGCCACAAGTCCTTGGTAGATGGCCGGAGACAGATTGTACCAGATGTTTAAGAAACGGTCACGCAAATCAGAGATATTGCGAATTGGTGGTCTTTGAACTCTGAGCTGCCGTCCCATGACATCCCAAATGTGTTCTATCGGATTGAGATCCGGTGAGTTAGGCGGCCAGGACATTAACTGGAATTCAGCATCATGTTCCTGGAACCACTCCAACACAATTTTAGCCTTGTGACACGGGGCGTTGTCCTGTTGGAACATTCCATTTCCAGCTGGAAAAAACAGAGGCCATGTAAGGGTGCAACTGGTCCGCATTGATGTTCAGATACCCTGTAGCATTCATGGTCTGCTCTACCACAACCACGGGTCCCAGAGACGCCCAAGAGAACGTCCCCCAAAGCATAATACCGCCACCACCGGCCTGTGTATGACCTACTGTACATTGAGGGAGCAACAGTTCGCCTGGAAGACGGCGTATCCTGACACGGCCATCGGCGTGATGAATGACAAACCGTGATTCATCTGACCAGGCAACTGTCTCCCTCTGATCCATAGACCAGTCGCGATGTTCCCGGGCCCAGCGCAGGCGCAGTTGGCGATGACGCTTGGTCAGCAAAGGCACACGAGTGGGATGTTTGCTGCGTAGCCCCATATCCAACAGTGTCCGCTGAACTGTGTGCTGCGATACTATTCTACTTGGCCCTGCATTGTATTGGGCTGTCAGCTGAGCCACTGTCTGGCTCCGGTTTTGCTTCACCATGCGAGACAGTCTCCGACGGATTTTTCTTTGATAGCGTGTGGACGTCCAACACCATGTCGTCTACTGCTGGTTTCACCGTCATTCATCCACTTTGCATAAGTACTAACAACTGTAGGTCGCGAACAACCCACGAGTCGTGCAGTTTCGGAAATACTTGTTCCGAGCCTTCGAGCCATTACAATCTGCCCTCTATCAAAGTCGTTTAGATCCGCAGCCTTTCCCATCACACACAGAAGTAAGTGAAAGAATGATTCTTCAGACTCTCCAGCAGCAGTTAAATACCACTTCCACCTGCTCACGTGCCCTCCACGTCATCCAGGCGAATTCATTGCAAAATGTAGGGGTGGTCATAATGTTTTGGCTCTTGAGTGTATAATAGAAGTCAGGGGCGGCTCCAGTCAGAGTTTTTTTTTTTTTTTTTTTTTTTGGGGGGGGGCAGCAACGTCAGCTCTTAGGGTTATATAGTCGAACCTCCATATATCGAACTTCCACATATCGAAATTTTCTATATATCGAACTCTTACCAAATCTCCATGTTCATTACATACAAATTTTTTTCTATATATCGAAAAAATCTCTATATATCGAAATTTTTTTCAAGACAAATTAGGAGATTTTATTCCACTTTAGAATAAAATCTCCCAATTTTTGGCATTTGAAACAATATGTCGTGGACTTATGCGGGAAATGTCCCTGATTAAGATTTTAGTGGACTGAATAAATACGAACATTTCTTTGAACTTTCCGCAAAACTGGCTGTTCAGCAAGATATTTTTAGTTTTTTTTTAAAGAATGTAACTGTAATCATTGTAACCGCTGTCTGGATTATTGTTTTTTTAAAGGTATGTAGTACTTAATAAATCTGTCATGTTAATTCATTTTTAGTTATTAACTTTCATTTAATGGGATTCGCATATAAATTAGAAATGGAGTTTTGTATACGAAAATTAGCTTTAATTTTTTTTAGGAGAATTATGATAAAACTAAGCTCAATTCTATACATCGAAATTTCTATATATCGAATTTTTTTCCGGCAATTTGCTACTTCGATATATGGAGGTTCGACTGTATATACAGTAGCGCACTCAGGGGGTGGGCCAAGGGGCTCTGACCCCATCCCTGAAGAAATAGATATTGCATTATGAATATTGAATTTCCATTACAAATAGTTTTATCCGTTCAACTCGGTCCCCTCCAAGATTAAATCCTGTGTGCGTCACTGTATATATATACACTGCTGGCCACTGTAAATGCAACACCCTGAAGAAAACATGCAAATTACATGAAATTTACAACATGCATTAGCGGAGGTGAGATATGCAAATGATTAGAGTTTCAGCGCAGACGCACATCACGCGCGCCTGTGGCGCCACTTCAAAGCGCTATTTAAGGCTTGGAGATTTCGACGATTTCAAGTTCGGCAATTGTGTTTTTCTTGTGGTTTTTTCATAAAAACGATCAATTATGCCTCGTCGAAAACAGCGATCATCTTTTGATCAAGTATCCGAGTTCGACAGAGGAAGGATAGTGGCCTACCGATATTGTGGATTACCTTTCAGGGAAATCGGTAGTCGTGTTGGACGAAACCAAACAACTGTAATGCGGATATGTGATCGTTGGATGCAGGAGGGTACGACGGACCGGCGTGTTCGATCGCATCCACCTCAGCGCACCACTTCACGTGATGACAGGCAAATTGTGCGCATGGCATTGACGGATCGCTCAGTCACATCACGAACCATAGCACAGCACATGCAGTCTGTAACGCATCATCCACTGTCTGCGCGTACCATTCGACGCCGTTTACAGCAGAGTGGTCTGTCCTCACGACGTCCATTGCTTTGCCTACCCTTGACGCAGAACCACAGACGTCTCCGCCGCCAATGGTGCGATGACAGAAGGATTTGGACGTCAGAATGGAATGGAATTGTCTTTACTGACGAGTCACGCTTCTGTCTGTAACACCACGATGGTCGCATTCGAGTCTGGAGACACCGTGAAGAGAGGATGCTGAACAGCTGCGTTATGCACCGCCACACTGGTCCTACACCGGGTATTATGGTATGGGGCGGTATTGGATATCACTCTCGCACACCTCTAGTACGCATTGCCGGTACTTTAAACAGCCAGCGCTACATCTCCGAGGTGTTGGAGCCAGTTGTCTTTCCTAACCTTCAGGGCTTGCCCACAGCCATATTTCAACAGGATAATGCGCGACCACACGTGGCACGCATTGTCCAACGGTTCTTCGTCAATCGCCAGATTGAATTGCTTCCCTGGCCGCCTCGCTCTCCGGATCTTTCGCCGATAGAAAACATGTCGTCGATGGTTGCTCTACGATTGACCCAGATTCCATCCCCAGCTGCCACAGCAGATCAACTTTGGCAACGTGTGGAAGCTGCTTGGTCTGCTGTACCCTAAGAACTCATCCAAAGTCTCTTTGAATCAATGCCGAGGCGTGTGGCAGCGGTGATCTCCAACAATGGCGGCTACTGTGGCTACTGATTTTGGCAGGAACTACAATTCACAGAAGTCTATAAATTTAATCATTTGATGCTTGGTCAACATGTTGTCTACAAAATAAATTTTGTTGTGATATCTCTTGTCTTTCTTGGTGTTGCAATTTGGGTGGCCAGCAGTGTATATATATATATATATATATATATATATATATATATATATATATATATATATATATATATATATATATATATATATATATATATATATATATATATATATATATACACTCAAGAGCCAAAACATTATGACCACCCCTACATTTTACAATGAATTCGCCTGGATGACGTGGAATGCACGTGATCAGGTGGAAGTGGTATTTAACTGCTGCTGGAGAGTCTGAAGAATCATTCTTTCACTTACTTCTGTGTGTGATGGGAAAGGCTGCGGATCTAAGCGAATTTGATAGAGGGCAGATTGTAATGGCTCGAAGGCTCGGAACAAGTATTTCCGAAACTGCACGACTCGTGAGATGTTCGCGACCTACAGTTGTTAGTACTTATGCAAAGTGGATGAATGACGGTGAAACCAGCAGTAGACCACATGGTGTTAGACGTCCACACGCTATCAAAGAAAAAGGTCGTCGGAGACTGTCTCGCATGGTGAAGCAAAACCGGAGCCAGGCAGTGGCTCAGCTGACAGCCCAATACAAAGCAGGGCCAAGTAGAATAGTATCGCAGCACACTGTTCAGCGGACACTGTTGGATATGGGGCTACGCAGCAAACGTCCCACTCGTGTGCCTTTGCTGACCAAGCGTCATCGCCAACTGCGCCTGCGCTGGGCCCGGGAACATCGCGACTGGTCCATGGATCAGTGGGAGAGAGTTGCCTGGTCAGATGAATCACGGTTTGTCATTCATCACGCCGATGGCCGTTTCAGGATACGCCGTCTTCCAGGCGAACTGTTGCTCCCTCAATGTACAGTAGGTCATACACAGGCCGGTGGTGGCGGTATTATGCTTTGGGGTACGTTCTCTTGGGCGTCTCTGGGACCCGTGGTTGTGGTAGAGCAGACCATGAATGCTACAGGGTATCTGAACATCATTGCGGACCAGTTGCACCCTTACATGGCCTCTGTTTTTCCAGCTGGAAATGGAATGTTCCAACAGGACAACGCCCAGTGTCACAAGGCTAAAATTGTGTTGGAGTGGTTCCAGGAACATGATGCTGAATTCCAGTTAATGTCCTGGCCGCCTAACTCACCGGATCTCAATCCGATAGAACACATTTGGGATGTCATGGGACGGCAGCTTAGAGTTCAAAGACCACCAATTCGCAATATCTTGGATTTGCGTGACCGTTGCTTAAACATCTGGTACAATCTGTCTCCGGCCATCTACCAAGGACTTGTGGCATCCATGCCAAGGCGGGTTGAAGCTGTGTTGCGCGCCAAAGGTGGGCCAACTCGTTATTGACAGGTGGTCATAATGTTTTGGCTCTTGAGTGTATATATATATACAGGACAGTGCTTAGAGGTGGGCGAACTGGGCAACCGCCCAGGGCCGCTAAAAATTTAGGGCCGCCATCTTTATTCCTCGTCGCAACACTTTTCTAAATGTAACGGGGTTTTTAAGAAATCCCTCATTTTTCATAGTTTTTATAATTAATCTTACAAAAAAAATATATGTTTCGATTTTTTGAAAAGAATCGTAGAAAGAATCTTAACTGACAAACTGCCCTTTTGATTTTTAGTATCGAAACGTAATGCATTAAAAGTAATCTATACTTATATATAAAGAGAGAGAGCGATTTTGTACGTGGAGGGTAATCTTCAGAACCACTGTACCTATTTGAAAAATTCTTTCACTGTTTGAAAGGTACATTATTGCAGATGGACATAGGCTATATATTATGTATATCTGATCAGTAGAAATAAAGTTAGGGGCTTAATCCTAACAATCTCCATTGTTACCGCTACTGTCCTCTACCGCTTTTTGTGCCGAAGTCTTTAACGATCCTTATCGTGGTGCTATCGCGGTGGGCTTCTGTTCTGACGCTAGCGGTTCAAACCTAGCAGTTCTCCGGCACGCCTTTTTCTTTTAAATATTTATTTTAATTGTTAACTAACATAAAATTAATTTAAGGTATTATTTAGGTTATTATTAAGGTAAAAAAAGATTTACAATTTATTGGGTATCAACTGGAAATTTATTGGTATAATATTTTGTTCAACCCGGACAAAGTCGGGACGGGCCGCTAGTAATTAATAAAATCAGTAGGGGATGCAGTTTTTTTTTGGGGGGGGGAGGAGTATCGGGGTTGTCTTACAAGATCCATTACTCAGTACGTAGAGAAATTTGATAGCCAATAAATGTGTTTCGCCCAGGAACGTTAAAACTCGCATCTAAAAACGCGCCCAGGGCCATTTAGCGCCTAAAAACGCGCTAACCGTTTTTAAACCTAAAAATGTGCCCAGGGTAGCTAAAACTAAAGCATCGCCTAGGGCCGCTAAAACCCTAAGCATGCCCCTGTATATATATATATATATATATATATATATATATATATATATATATAAGAAATAAACATCGTCTCATTTTAAATTTAAACTCCTTTAGTATTAGGTCTATGATTATATAATTTTAGGCTATGGAAAATATAATACGTCGGGCTTTTTTTTTTGGGGGGGGGTGGCAATTGCCCCTATTCCCCCCCCCCCCCCCCCCCCCCTTGGAGCCGCCATTGATAGAAGTTATTAAAAATTTGCTTACAAATGTCAGCGATACGGTTAACCTAGCTGAATTAAAATATAAAGCACAAGAGACAAAATTAAAAATTGTTTGCAAAAAGAAATTATGTTTTCCTTTGAAATTGGCGCCACGGAGGACTGCATATATGGGAATATCTGAACCAGGGTTCCCAGCAGGAAAAATGGAATAAATCTAGCTTGCATCTAAAAAAAACCAGCTTTTTAAAAATGATCTATTTTTTTATTGAAAATGATAAAATACCCCCCTCCAAAATATATATATATATATATATATATATATATATATATATATATATATAAATAAGATATACACACCACATTTTTTAAACATACTTGAAGTTAAATTAAAATTATTTTATTTAATTGTCGTCAATTTTATTCCATTTCATCATTCACGTCCTAATTAATTAATTTTCTGATTTTTTTCAATGTTTGCTTCTTATTGTTTATAACATACTCCTTTCATTACATCTTTTACCAGTTCTGTTATAGGTATCCAGGTACAACAATTTTGATGATATCTATCGATATATATTTTGCCCTCACAAGATCATTTACAGTTTCAATTTTAGAGAGAATTCGTGTGTTTTGTTGCGATTCTATCAACTTATGAAAAAACTCTCTCTACAGACTCAGAAGAATGGGGTAAAATTGTCAAATGGGTCATGAAGTTTGATAAGATTTCATATTTGGGACTGTTGAATCCATCTACGATATTACGTAACAAATACCAAAATTTTGGGATAGTTTCGTAAGAGGGAGCTTTTATCATGACTCAGTTGAAATGATCACCACTTGTAACATTTTACATTCATTAATTTACGTAATTAAATTACTTAATTAAAGTATGCTTATAATGATAAATAAGTATTATTTTTTTTTGCTATATTTTTAACTTACAAGGGAAAAAACTCAGATTTTAGATATTTTTGAAAAAAAAAAACTCCATAAACCCATGTGGTCACTGATAAACCCAGATCTGGGCAGTGGCGGCTCCAGGGCAGAGATTTGGCGGGGGGGGGGCAACGTTGGCTCTTAGGGTTATATATATTTATATATATGAAAGAAATAAACATCCTCTTATTTTAAATTTAAACTCATTTAGTATTAGGTCTAGGATTATATAATTTTAGGCAATGTAAAAAAATTCACCGGACATTTTTTGGGGGGGATAGGGGCAATTGCCCCTACTGCCGCCCCCCTGGAGCCACCGTTGAATCTGGGTTTAAAAACCCAGATCTGGGAGTTCAAATCTCAACTCACTGATGTCACTTGAGTACCTTGGTAAATAGTCCCCCTATGTAAGAAGTATCTTATGCCCCAAAATAATTCATTCCCAAACTTTCCGAACTGCTCCCCAAAAATGCTACACAAGACAGACATACTGCTGAAGTTCACCGTGCGCTTAAGATTTACAGACATGTAATATAATAAAGGTGGATTAAGAGTCTGTCAGTGTACAAAGGATATTTAATTAATATTAATATATATATATATATATATATATATACTCTCACTACTGGCCAAAAGTATTGCAAGTTTGAGAAATCTAACATTTGTTTCAATGCAACTGATATTTTTTAATGTCAGTATGTTAAATTAGTTCAAAGACAAGATATGCTTAAGTTATTGAACAAAAATAATTATTTAATTTTACAAAAAATAGCATACAAAAAATGTACAGGTTATAAGAAATCGGCACCCATTTTGGTTCCCCGGAATAAAATGAAATAAATAAACAATTTCAAGTTTTTTTGAGCAGAAAAGATAATAAATGAGTGCAATTGAACCTAAAAGCATTTAATATGTTGTTGGGCCGCCTCTGGCCTTGATCACAGCAAGTCAATCTTATAGGCATGGAATCCACAAGGTTTTGCAACACTAGGTTTTGCATGAGTACAGACTGCCTGGTTCGTATATTAAAACACCCAGAATGCCAAATGGTGTGGAGCTGCATGTCATATAAGTTAAATGGACGAGTCCATTTTGTACAGGGAACTATGAAGAGTGACCGGTATATTAGTGTGCTGAAGGATCGATTACTTCCTAGTGCTCATGACATGTTCCCAAGGCAGAAATGGGTATTTCAGCAAGTCCTAGCACCCTGCAATACATCGAAAAAGGCAAGACAAACTTTGAAATTAAATTAAATTTTATTAGAGTTCGATTCTGAACTCTAAATCGAAACATTCCTTAATTTAGGTTAAGGCTGAATTTGCACAATATGGTATTAATGTTCTCCCATGGCCAGGAAACCCGCCAGATTTAAATTCTGTTGAGAATTTAAGGAGCATAATTGGAAGGAAAATATCTCAAAATCATCCCAGAACAAAAGAGAGATTCAGGAAACAATACTTAAAATTTGGCAGCATGAAATACCGAAAGAAGCGTTGCAAAACCTTGTGGATTCCATGCCTAAAAGAGTGGCTGTTGTGATGAAAGCCAGAGGCGGCCCAACAACATATTAAATGCTTTTCGGTTCAATTGCACTTATTTATTATCTTTACTGCTCAGAAGGACTTGAAAATGTTTATTTATTTCATTTTATTACGGGGAACCTAAATGGGTGCCGATTTCTTATAACTTGTACATTTTTTGTATACTATTTTTTTATAAAATTAAATAATTATTTTTGTTCAATAACTTAAGCATATCTTGTCTTTAAACTAATTTAACAAACTGACATTTAAAAATATCAGTTGTATTGAAAAAATATTATTTTGGGGGGCTTATTCTTGAAAAAATGTTTGATTTCTCAAACTTGCAATACTTTTGGCCAGTAGTGTATATGAAAGATTAATGCTTTAACAATAATTTTTAAATGCATTTCAGTAATTTTAAATTAGAAGGGGTGCATATGATTACATCATTATACATTTCATTTGTTTAACGAATAAAATTAGAGTCGTACAAGGTTTTGGAAGAAAAATCGAAAGTCGAAAGTTCATGTGTTTTACAGGTAAGTCTCAGACTGGAAGCATGCTGTTTTTCACCTTCAGCATTAGGTCGCTTTAGAAACGTTATCAAAGAATAAATAACACCTAGCCCGACGTTATAGTATGACGTAATCGTAATAAGTTCACTTCGCACAACTGTAGTATTCTATATCTGGATGGTAAACGAAACGGAGGGTAACTTATAGATTTGGATGAATTAAGTTTCCGTTTGGTTTTACGAAGACATTTCGCAACTGGCGAAAAACCTGTCCGTTACCATGGTTACGGAATAAATAGAAATTATAGAGTGTTTAAATCATCAGAAGAGAAAACACATTAACTTATGACAGTGAGATGTACTTTTTTTCTCGTTTGATAACACTTGATGCGTTAGTTTCAGAGCTGACACATAGGTTTGAGAAATATCGTTCTCTGTATTATTGTCGCGGTAGGAGTTTATTTTCCTCTCCTCAGATCCAGTGTTTCTGTTTCGAAGGCCTTAATCCCCAGGGTGTGTTCTTCAAACCCGAATGCATGAATAACGAACAATAGCAAGTTTAAAATATAAAAGGAAAGGGTTGCTTACTTTTAGCTCGTTCATGTTGGAGTGGTCCGAACCATTTTCAGGAGTCGGCGGGTCCCTCTGAGGTACTTTTCCGAAACGTTCGGATTTCGTTTTTTTTTCGTGTGAACTATTCGCACAAATCCACCGCACTTCGGACCTGCATCGCTCCGAGGCTTTGACCTACACATACCGATCACGTGACACCCTGAGCAGTAGAGAGGGAAAAAATATTTCTTTCCAACTCGTTAACCTCTCGAGGGAGGGGAATAATTAAATCGTTTATAAACCCGCGTAACTGTAACGGCGAGAAGAAAAATAAGTATTTAAACGGACCTTGTCCAATCCGACCTTGCGCGTGACATAAAAGAATAGAGTCATTATTCATCTCGGGATAAGATTAGATTAAGATGCAAAACGGGCGTTTATCAATTTCGAGTTTTCCCCCAGCGGAAGCAATAGTAAAAAGGCGAGTTGGACGCGTAGCGTCACAACGCCATCGAGGAATGCCTACAAAACAAACGCATACGGGAAAACGTCAAATCCTCTCATTTGCAATTCAATGGCATTTTCGAGGGTTTATTTTGAGAGCGTTTTGAAACGGGTCGAGGTAAACCGATACGGGACTCCCCCGTTGGAAAACATAACGGAACCTTGCGATTTACATCATCGAGCGATTCAGCTATCAGGAAAGGATCACAGACTTGAAACAATAGTCAAAACACGCTGTGGGTCACTACTTCAGTTGTTTATTTTCTTTGTGATCGGAACTCGCGGAAGGACATATGTATGGATCATCTCGATTGTCATCAGAATGAGATATGTTATGATGTCGCATTAAAAGTAGGACGTTTAGCGATTCAATAACGTTTGGTTTAATTTAAATTTGTCAATGTAACACGACGGCAATATGTTGGCCGTTTAAGCTTTGGATAGTTCGCTTGAGTCCAGACACTTCAAATTCTCGGGTTCTTGGATCTGAGTAGTAGAATGACAGTAGTTAGGGTAATGTGTGGTTGGGAAGAAATTTTCCAGTAGACGTTGAAGACCTTTTAAAGTATCCGTTTTTCTCGCCTCAAATACCAGCCATGGCATGTCTGTTGTGTTGTCCCTTCATGACGAGCAAAGTTGGCTCACCTCTTTGGTACTCCCATAATAAAGCAGCGTTCAGAGCTTGGGGTGTGTATGCACGAATATCCTGAATGATAAGATCGTGACGCATTGGAAAAAATTTCCCCATACAGTAACTGATTGAGAGAAGAAATGTATTCAATGAAAGTTATAAATATTTTCTGAAATGCATGTCATTAACATTGTGAAAGTGAACCAAATTCTTCATAGAATTCTCTGGCCAAACATTCTAAGATTCTGGAATCACCTCTAAAAGGAGTTTTACGAAACAATGCGTTAATAAGCACCTGTCTTCAGCCAAGAGTCCATTCGAAGAAACGTTTCAGACTATAAAATACAAGTTAGAGGTCACTGTTCGCGTTTATCAACTATATCTTCCGCGCACTACTCAGTTTGTACTCAGTCAATTGTCAATGTTTGTAACTTGCGGGATCTGGAAGCATTTCTGATGATTTCTGGTGAAACTTTGTCCAGGTATATATATATATATATATATATATACACATAGTCCAGTCATATTAATGTGACCACCGCCTACTTTTGACGTCAACTTTAACTAACCAATCGCAGAAGGCACGTGTCATCAGCAAATTTGGTGGATATATAAAGTGTGTTGTAGGCATTTCAGTTCTTGCAGTCATGCAGAAACGGAGCGATTTATCCGACGTCCAAAAGGGCACGATCATTGGCTTTTGGGTCAAGGGTGGAAGCATTTCCGAAACGGCTAATTTTGTAAACCGTTCGCGGGCCGCCGTGGTAAAAGTATACCGTGCATGGCAAAATGGCACTATCCAAAATCAGCGACGTGGCAAATGTGGTGCACCACGGTCCATAGATGGCAGAGGTGAACTACGGCTGTGGAGATGCGTTCGGGCGAATAGATGTGCAACCGTTGAGCAAATTACCGTCCAGATGAACCAAGGGGCTACCAACAGTGTCTCCACAACGACGGTTCAGCGAACATTGCTGCGTATGGGCCTCCGCAGCAGACTCCTGGTTAATGCACCTATGCTGACTGCTGTTCATTGGCGACGAAGGCTGGAATTTGCACGCCAGTACCGCAACTGGACTTCACTCACCTCAACACAGGTGGCTTTTTCCGATGAATCACGCTTTATGCTCCATCGGACAGATGCACGTTGGCGTATACGGCGTGACACGTCTGAAAGCAAACATCCGGCAACAATTGCCGGAAGGGTCCAAGCTGGAGGAGGGAGCATTGTCTGGGGAATGTTTTCGTGGTATTCTCTGGGGGTTCACTCATCATTGTGGAAGGCACGATGGATCAACACAAGTTTGCATCTATCCTTGCGGACCATGTTTATCCCTACATGCGAATTGTTTTTCCTCAGGATGATGGCATCTACAAGCAGGACAATGCGACGTGTCATAAAGTTCGTAGTGTACGTGCGTGGTTCGAAGAGCACCAGGATGAGTTTACCGTACTCCCTTGGCCAGCATATTCCCCGGACATGAACCCAATCGAGAATTTGTGGGACCACCTCGATCGGGTTGTTCGCACCATGGATCCTCAACCGCGTAACCTAGCGCAGCTGGCCACAGCACTGAAGTCGGCAGGGCTCAACATCCCAGTGAACACCTTCAGGAACCTAATTGACTCTCTTCCTGCACGTCTCGCAGTGGTCCGCTCTGCGAAAGGTGGTTATTCTGGATTTTGACAGGTGGTCACATTAATGTGACTGGACTGTGTACACACACACACACACACATATATATATATATATATATATATATATATATATATGTAGGAAGGAGTTAGTACTCCTTCCTTTAGAAGTGAATCATTAGACTTAATTATTTTGAACATTTAATTAAACTAGACGATGTTTACAAGACAGGACTAACACTTAGTATGAAATTAAAAAAATAAACACAGAAGCATCAAAAGAGCTAAACATCGGGAGCTTGCAGAACAACACATCCGCTTAAAGTCCTTCGTGCCGCAGTAGTAGGAGTGGAAGTTGTAGTAATAGTTCAGTTGTGTTGCCAAACTCATTCTCACACGGCCGTTCTGACTTTCCAGACGTCCGCGGCTGGGTTGTCAACAATAATTCTGAAAAGATAAAAAAAAAAGAGCAGAAAAAGGAAAAATATTTCAAAAAATCAAGCAGTGTTCAACACAGTGGTATTGGTGTTCAGTTTCTGCACCACTGTTTCATTTTGTCCGCTGCAGTTGATGTTATGGTTGGACCATCGTGATGTCCTAACTTTCGAACTTCGTAACGATCGTTGGGGTTGATGTTCGTGATCTCATATGGTCCGAAGAACTTTGGTCGGAGCTTTAATCCGGTTCCAAATTGAGTTCGTTGTATTGCCACTTTGTCACCGATCTTGTATTTACAAGCCGGTTTACGCCGTTTGTTATATTGTCGTATGTTTTCTTCCTGTAAACGGAGGATATTTCGTTTAGCTTCGATACGTAACGCTTCTTTGTCATCAAGAATTCTTTGGTGGTGTTCCTCGTCAAGAAGATTTTTAATCTGTAGATCCTCTTGTTGTTTCATTTTAACACCAATTAAAAGTTGAAAGGGTGTGAATTTTGTACTGCGTGTGGTGGTACTATTTAAGATACGTTGCAATCTTGGGACATATTTAAACCATTTGTCAGGTTCATCTAGAGCTAACTTAGTTAAAACGGGAATAATTGTGCCATGAACACGCTCAACCTGACCGTTGCCACGTGGCACACCTGTTGCTATTGAAATGTGTTCAATTGACTGTTCCTGGCAGTAACTTTGAAATTCTGAAGATGTGAATGCGCTACCTTTGTCAGTAATGATTTTTGAAGGGTTGCCAAATGTAGTTTGTTGCAAGGATAATTTGTCTAAGGCATCTTTCGTAGAGGTGGACTTCACGGGATAGATCCATACAAATTTGGAAAAGGCATCAACTACTGTAAAAAGATACTTATAACATTTTTTTGTCGATGGTAAAGGTCCTAAAAAGTCGCAATGGTAACATTCAAGGGGTGCATCACCTTTTGGAATGGGGTGAAGGTATCCTTCTTGTTTTCCAGATTTTCGCGAGGACAAAATGCAATGAATACAGTTCGAAATAATTTCTTGAACTAATTTCTTAAGTTGAGGAATGAAAAATTCACGAGAAACAATTAATTCGGTTTTTTGTGAAGCAAAATGACCTTGTGAATGGGCGTTTAGCACTATTTCTTTCTGCATCATTTGTGGTACTACTAAAAGTTCGGCATCCTGATGAAGTTTATAAAGAATTCCGTTTTTAACAAAAAATTCATCAGAAGGTGTAGATTCAAGCATAGATTTAATTTGAGATATAAATTCATCCTGGTCTTGGGCATTTTTCACCTTTTGAGTGATATCATTTGAGGTAATTACAAGAATGGGGTTACGACTTAAAGCATCAACATGTTTCATCTGTCTACCGGGTCGATGACAAACTTCATAATCAAAGTCTTCTAACATCAATGCCCATCGAGCAATTTTAGCTGGTAGGTCTTTTTTGTGCATCGTTTTTTGGAAAGCATCACAATCGGTGATAATTTTAAATTTTGTTCCCAACAAGTAGTTTCGAAATTTTTTTAGCGCTTCAATAACGGCAAGAACTTCCAGTTCATAACTATGATATTTTTCTTGTTGAACTGTAGTTTTACGGCTAAAATAATGAATAGGATGAAACTGTCCATCATCGGATTGTTGCAAGAGCACAGCGCCAAAACCTAAGGAGCTGGCATCAGTGTGGAGTTCTAATGGGTATCCCTGTTGAAAAACACGAAGAACTGGGTTTTGTGAAAGAATGTTTTTAAGTTGTTGAAAAGCTGCTATTTGTTCAGAGTCAAAATTAAATTCTACATTATCCCGAAGGAGGTCACTTAATGGTCTAGCAATCAGCGCATAATTTGGAATGAACTTTCTGAAATAACTTGTTAATCCAAGAAAACTTTGAACTTGTTTACGGGTTTGAGGTTGTGGGAAATTTTGAACAGCTTGTGTCTTGGTAGGTGAGGGTTTAACTACTCCATTTTCGATAATGTAACCAAGAAATTCTATCTTTCGCTGTAAAAATTGACACTTTTTAAAGTTCAATTCAAGGCCATAGTCTGCAGCTGTTTGGAGAACGAGGCGTAATTTTTGTAGACCTTCAACTTCATCATTAGATGGTATGAGAAGATCGTCCATGTAAACAATAAGAACATTGTCGCGAATGAGATTTCTAAAAACTGTGTAAACATATCGTTGGAAAACACTGGGACTGTTACATAAGCCAAATGGGACACGTAAAAATTCGTATTGTCCTTCATGAGTCACAAAAGAAGTATATTTAGTGCTATTAGGGTCCATAGGTACATGAAAGAAACCATTTTTGAGATCAAGTGAAGTGAACACCCGAGATTTTCCAAGTTTGTCTAAAGCTTCTTCGATGAGCGGTAAGGGAAATTTATCTTTTATCATTTTTCTATTCAATTTGCGGTAATCAACACAAAGTCTATAATCTCCACTTTTTTTCTTACATAGAACAATCGGTGCGGCATAATCGGAGCAACTTTCTTTAATAATTCCATCATTTAACCAATCTTGAATTTGGCTTTCTACAATTTTCTGTTCCGCGAAAGGGAGTCGTCGAGAACGTTGAGCTACAGGGATTTCATCTTGTAATAAAATAGTCATCTTAATTTCAGTGTCTTGAACTTTATGTGGTTTGTAGGAAGTAACGATATTTTGAACTTCCTCACGAGTTTCAGAATTCAAAATGTGTGAAAGATCAAATGGAAAAGCTTGATCATCAGAAACATTAGCAATATTAACGAAGGTGTTATTTTCAGGAGTTTTGCATAAACGAATACCGTCTTTATCAAATGTAAATTGGGTTTGCTGTAAAAAGTCGATTCCGATAATCACATCAAAAGGAATCAAGTCATCCTCTAGAACATGTATTTTAGCAGGTAAAGTAATGGTTTGAATTTCGATGGAATCCTGAAAGAATCCGATGCTGTGAACTTGGTTTTTGCCAATTCCTGAAAAGGGAATGTTGGTGGGCTGCAATGGTGGCGAACCAATTCTTCGATAGGTTTTCTCATTGATGAGGGTTGCCTGTGACCCAGTGTCACAGAGTGCTGTCAATTGAATTCCTGCAAGTTGAATGTCAACATGCATGGGATTTTTCGATGAAGTTTCAGGAGAAAGTGCATTTACAGTTTTATCAGAAATAGGTTTTTGAGAATCAGGTTTTGGTTTAGAATTTCGATAACTTTTAGGGCAATTAGCATGAACATGACCAAAACTTTTACATCCGTAGCATTGTTTACCATGTGACTTATTCAAACATTGGTTGCTTTTGTGACCTCTCAAGCCACAGGAAAAACATACTGGCTGTGTATTTGGGCTACGTGTATTATCGACTTTCACATTGAGGTAGGAAGCATCAATTTTTTTCTGATTATTTTGTCTGAAATTTTGTGATCTGTTAAAGATTTGTTCATAAATTTTCAACTTTTCCTTAAATTCAGGGACGGATTTACAACCGTAAAGAATAACTTTATTGTTTGTTGAATCAGGAATTCCGTTTATGACATACTCAAACAGAGAGGAGTCATCGAGAGAACCTTTGTGTGCCAAATCTCTCATAGCTAAGAAATATTCTTGTAGGGTTTCAAACGGTTTCATACGTCGAGATTCCATTAATTTATGTAACTGAATACCGTTAATTTTGTCCGAAAATTCGTCTAATAAATGGTGCTTCAATTGTTCCCAATTTGTAATTCCACGAATAGACCTAATTAAAGTTTGAGCGGGACCAGTTAAACATTTTCTAACAAAAGTAATTTGGTGAATTGGATTGTTTATCTGATATAAACAAAAAAGTTCTTCAACGTCAGATATAAAATTCTCAACACTGTAATTATCACGAGACGAGAAAGGTTTTATTAAATCAACAACGTCTTTCAGACTAAACAACTGGAAAGAGAGATTCGCAGTTTCAACTGAAGGCAATGAATTTTGATCTGATTCACCAACGGAAATGTGTGTATTTTGCTTATTCGAAGATTCTTTTGCGTCAATGGTGGGGGAAAAAGGGAGATCTATTTTCCTCTATAACGCTGTTAGTTTGGGATGAACGTGCATCCGGAAGTGAGTCATCATTCACTTCGCATTCCGAAAGATCAGAAAATTCTGCTTTTAATAACGATAAATCACTAAGACTCATAAGAATGGTATTGGCACATTTGTCTGGGTCAGTTGAAAATTCTAAATGAAGTAGATTACAAATAGAGATCAAGTCTTTAAGTGAAAACTCTTTAAGTACTTTCTGTTTCGTTGCTTCCAACACGAATGGCTGTTTAAAACCTGTAAATTTACGTAATCTGGTACGATTTTGTCTGTCGCCGTCTGTACCAAAAATTAAACGATGTAGAACCTTTATTTGATTCGTGCTACCAAATTTTAATGATTTTGCAATATTGGGGTAATCGTTGAGAGTAGCCATAACTATATACTAGGTTCAAACAATTATAGTACACAAATATACAAATATTCAAAACCAAAATCACTAATTATAATACGTAGTTACTCAAATTCAAAAGTAGAAAATAATATTTCAAATCGAAATTTTTTCAAATACCAATTCAATAATAAAATATTGATTCTCAAAATATGCATCAAAATAAGTAATCTTTAAAACAGGTTTTGTTCAAGAAAACAAAATTATGAACTAAAATAAGCATCAAATATCAAATAAGTTCTTCAAAATAATTTCTCTGGTTGAAGAAAACAGATGACGTAAATTTAGATATGTATCAAGTTAGATATTACTTCAGCAAAATATTCATCAAATTAATCTTCAAAATAAATCACTGTTGAAGAAAATAGAGGATGTAAATGCAGCATCAAAATAGTAGTTAAAGTTCTAATGTTAAAAGCATCAAAATTGGGAAATCGAAAGTATCAAAATTGTGAAATCGAAAGCATCAAAGCATTCTGCAAAATAAAAAATATTCTCGCAAGAAAACAGCAGAATTAAGTTCAACATCAAAGCGCATCAAATAAGCAAAGTTGTCATTAAATAAACATTCGCTTCGTCAAAATTATGCATCAAAATAATAATATAATAATCTTCAAAAGTATTCAATTCGCGATCTTTCAAAATATATGTTATGTTGTGGTTTGTTCAAGGAAACAAGATTCTTCAAGTTAAATGTCGAAATTTTCATCAAATCATCAAATAATTTCATCGAAATAGAATTCTCTTCAAGAAAACAGAAGTGATAAATTCAACGTCAAAGACCATCAAAAGTGAATTTAGCATCAATTAAATTCCTGCATCAAAAGAACGTTGAAATATCTTTCAGTTTTCTTAAATCATCAATAAGTTGAGAATTCCCTTAATCATCAAAATTTTCTTGAACAAGCGTCAACGTATGCATCAAATAATTTTAATATGATCCAAGTTACTTACAATTCTGGTTTTCGGTTCTCGTCATCCCATCAGAATATTATCAGAGTCCGTGGCACATCACTTTCGTTTTCGCTGTCGTTATCCAAAACAGAAATCACAGAGAACAGTAATCCGGTAATCATCAAAAGAAAATAGTTTTTCAGTCCAAGCTAGGGGTATTTTTCGAGTCCGAGGGCCGAGCACCCATGTAGGAAGGAGTTAGTACTCCTTCCTTTAGAAGTGAATCATTAGACTTAATTATTTTGAACATTTAATTAAACTAGACGATGTTTACAAGACAGGACTAACACTTAGTATGAAATTAAAAAAATAAACACAGAAGCATCAAAAGAGCTAAACATCGGGAGCTTGCAGAACAACACATCCGCTTAAAGTCCTTCGTGCCGCAGTAGTAGGAGTGGAAGTTGTAGTAATAGTTCAGTTGTGTTGCCAAACTCATTCTCACATATATATATATATATATATATATATATACAGTATGCCCACTAAAGTCCCTTCCCACCCTCTTAACTTCGAAACGGCTGCTGCTATATTCATAAAAGTGGTGTCTAGGTATATTAAAGTAGCCATGCGCTACTGAATGAAACCCCCTACCGCGCCACCTGGTGGAAAACTGCGGAGTTAGCATTCCTATCTCAAAAACGGAACGAGATAGGTAAAAAAAGGGATTTACAAAGTTGTAGAGCATCATCGATTTAGTAAGAAAAAATACCTTGTGAACATTAATGCGTATAATAGGAGGGCTAAAACGCGCATTTGTTTTTTCGTGATTTCCGAAAATGTGACGTGACAAAACGAACTGAGAAAGAAAAAAAAACTAGTTATAACAATATACCTGTATTTGAGATGTTCAAACTTCTCACCGTCAGCTGCAATGCACATTTGGATCCTCGATTGAATATCACGTTGCACACGTTGGAGCATAGAGCGTGACACGTTGGCACAAGCGTCCGTAATGCGTCGTTTAAGGTCCTGCAATGTTTGTGGAGGGGTCGCATACACCTGCTGTTTCAGGTATCCCCACAGGTAAATGTCCAGTGGAGTCAGATCATGCGAACGTGGAGGCTACTCTTCGAAACCGCCATACCCAATTATTTGGTCCCTGAGTCAGCTTGTTATTGTAAATTGCACACCAAACGTTAATAGCATACCGTATTTGATGTCGAACGTCGGTAAAACATCGCTCGGCATCCCAGTCCACTAAAACCTGTTGAGGCGTTGGTCGGTATGGATGAGCGCTTAATTCGCTTAGGATTTTCCAAACCTGACTTTTGGAGAAGCAACAGTGTTGACTGATCTCTCTTGTGCTGCATTTCGGATATGCGAGGGTGTATGCTAATACCTCATTCGATTGAACTTGCCGTCCTACCTTAGCTGGTCTGCCAGATCGAGGTCGACTAGTAACGCAGCCTGTCTCCCTTAAACATTTTACAACAGTTAGGATGGTTTGATAAGAAGGATGGGGACCTGCATTGAAACTTTTTCAGTACAACCTTGCTGACGATAGTGCGTTGTCTCCACATTCACCGTACAGTAAAACCCTCTCACAATACTCATCTTTGAAATACTCAGCCATGACCAGGAGCATCAACATACTACAACCCCAAGAAGATGTATCTTTTATAGCTGCCTCAAGTGAACAGGCGTGACATTTCTTACTTATTTGCATACTACAAAAATTTCGAACACCAAGCACAAGTTGCGTTGAGTTGATGCGACACTATTTTACACGATCTACATATTGTCTACTCTGTTTATAAAGACAATCAGTACAAGGATGCAACCCTCGGGGTTTGAACCGCGGTCCTTTTGATTGGGGATCACTAGCGATATATCACTGTTCACATTGCGGTGTTGTGTTTTCCCCGAAAGATAATCATTTCTCCTTTCGTTCAAGTTTCGTGACGTCACAGTGTAGAAAATCACGAAAAATCAAATGCGCATTTTAGCCCTCCTATTATACGCATCAATGTTCACAAGGTATTTTTTCTTACTAAATCGATGATGCTCTACAACTTTGTAAATCACTTTTTTTACCCATCTCATTCCGTTTTTGAGATAGGAATGCTAACTCCGCAGTTTTCCACCAAGTGGCGCAGTAGGTGGTTTCATTCAGTAGCGCATAGCTACTTTACTATACCTAGACACCACTTTTATGAATATAGTATCAGCCGTTCCGAAGTTAAGAGGGTGGGAAGGGACTTTAGTGGGCATACTGTATATATATATGCACACGATGGTAAGTCAAACATTACTTACACTTATTGTTCTACAAATTTATTGAACAAAGTTAGGTGTACAATATTGACATTATTTTTGACATAGTCTCCTTCTTTAGCAATGCACTTTGTCCAGCAAGCCAGAAGCTTTCGTATGCCATCCAGGGAGGTTTTTGGTTGGTCTTGAAGCCACTTTTGCATTGAATCCCAAACATCTGTGTGTGAGTCAAATCAATGACCTCTCAAAGCTTCCTTGAGCGGAATCCGAGTTCGTCACGGAGGATTTCATGGGCAGAACCATGACTCATGTTTAAAGAAGACGCAATCTCATCTATATTGACTCGCCTGTCCGCCATAACCATCTTTCTAGTTTGTTTAATGATGTCATGCGTGGTCGGGGTTGACGGGCGTCCAGCTCCTTCTTTTTGTGTTACGCTTATCCGTCCACTTTTGAACTTCTCGATCCACATAAAAATGCTTTTACGAGATAAAGCCCTATACCCGTATTATGATAAATATCTCCGCTGAATTTCAGCACCTTTTACATCCTCCGACCACAAAAATCGGATCACAGCTAGTTGTTCCTCTTTGGTGCAAACTGATAGCAGAGCAGACATACTTACGCTGTCGTAGTTGGCAGGCAACTCACACGATCGTGGTAAAATTTCATACACGAGACCAAAGAACCCCTAACTCAACGCATGTGCGCGTAGACGCCTCTCATATAACCTTCAAGGCCTGTTATGGCGAAAGTGTAAATAATTTTTGACTTACCCTCGTATACGTACATACATACATATATATACATATATACGTACATACATACATATATATACATATATACGTACATGCATACATATATATATATACATACACACACACACATACACACACACACACATATATATATATATATATATATATATGATGACATTATTAATAACCTTTAATCACCCTTTCTGAAACTTCCTTTCTCATTTGGTAACCTTTCCGACTCCTTGGCGAGATGCTTCGCCTTTCCATACTAACTTTCTCCGCTAATTCTGGCAACCTCTCTCTGACCTAATTCTATTTTCGCGCGAGATGATTTAGACGCAGGGCTGACTCGAAGTGGATAAGATGTGTGGCTGCTTTCGTAAAATAAATCCCTTTGTTCCTGAAGCTGACTTTATTATTTTCCGGCCATGATGTTTGCAGTATTTTGAGGAGATGACCATTCCGGACATCTCAGAGAGCTCGACGGGATTGAACACCATGAAAATGCTGCAGAAATTGCGACTGCAAAAGCAAGTGAAGATGCCACTGTTCCAGTTCGTTTCCAGTTTCGAGTTCGAGTTTCGTTTCCCGCCTGACCTCGCCATTTCTCGTCTCGGAATGCACCATCTTGAAAATAGAATGGTACCAGTCCAGATACACCCGTATTCAAATCCAAATATACAAGAAGTGCCTCATGTTTTTATTTGTGCGCGTTCATCTTCAACAAATTTATAATCAAGATAATTAAATTATCTCCCTGTGTGTACGCCGAACGCTGCACAGTGGAATCGTTGAAAACTTAAAAAAGGCTAAAGTTCAGCAAGAAGATCAACGTACAAATGTTTTACTCTTAAAAATGTTTACCTTAAGTAAAGTACTGTATTTTATATTTCAAAAGTGGTGTTAAGCAGGTCAGTTATTATATTATTTTTTGTAATTTTCTAGTATTGTAAAAGTAAAAGCAAAATGAACACTACCAAAATAAATGTCGAACATGATGATAATTTCGAAATATTTAAGGAGAAAATTAGAAATCGAAAAAAAAATTAAATTTAAGTAGGGAAATGATGATATAAGTCACCAATATGTAAATCATTCAGCTATCCTTAATCTCTCTATTTTAGCATTCCTGTCCTATCGCCATTCTAGTTAATTTTGAAGAAACCCCGTGAGTGTAAGTGAAACTCACATCTTTTTTTTTAAAAAACTTTTTGAAGCTTACTACATTTTATATGAAAAATACTATGCACTAGATAAATATTATTGATTTTTATACCGGGGTTTCCACTCACTGTCCTCCCTGTTTCTTCGCACTGTTCAAATGTTCCCTTTGAACAGTTGCCTTTCCCTCTCATGTTTGAGAAACTTGCCTGCCCCTTTTCATTTTGTGCAGTTTTCTCAACTTGAGTTTCAGGTTTGAAGCACCTTCCCTTTGGTAAACGCTCACGAGGATGTACTCACAACAGGTCACATACCTCAAATTTATGATTGTATTGATTTTTTTATTCTTCACAATAATTGAATGTTAGTGTCAATTGTTGGAATTTGTATTTTTGTTCGAATTTTTGAAACATCAGGTACCAGACATTTGGTCTTGATGTTTGAAAGTTACATTTTGACAGCATTTGGTAAATTTATTCTACTAATTGCTGAAGGAATAATTTTAATATTTTTTTACATGATCAAGAGAAAAATTGAAATCAATAACTAATGTGAAACGGACCATAAACATCCAAGAACATTATTTTTCTAAAAAAATGACTACAACCCGGGAGATCTCCAAAACGACTAAAGCATACTACGACAAAAGACTGTGAATAAAAATAACTTTTGTGATTTTTACTACTAGTTGAACTGTACCCGTCCAGGACTCTGAAAACTTTTCAGACTGTGATACACATGTCAGGGACTGAGACCTGCACAATATTATTACTAATATTTGTATTTGGAACGTCTTTACGTCTGTTGTTATTAGTGTTTTCATTTAAGTGTACCATTCCATTTTTTTTACTCTAGCTATTTGTTTTTTAATTATGCCATACTATTATGTTTTTCAATTGTATATTTTAACATAAAAATTTGCGATTTTCGAGCCAGCTTCAACCTAATATTCTAACTACAAATTTTCATGTTCTCACTCTCTGGAGTGTCTTGGAGTTGACGGCCGCAGCTCCAATCCATTTTAGATGGGGGGATATTCTGTGATAATATTGTTAATAACCTTTAATCGCCCTTTCTAAAACTTCTTTTTCTCATCTGGTAACCTTTCCGACTCCTTGGCGAGATGCTTTGCCTTTCTATACTAACTTTCTCCGCCAATTCTGGCAACCTCTCTCTGACCTAATTCTATTTTCGCGCGCTACGATTTAGACGCTGGGCTGACTCGAAGTGGATAAGATGTGTGGCTGCTTTCGTAAAATAAATCCCTTGTTCCTGAAGTTCACTTTATTATTTTCCGGCCATGATATATGCAGTATTTTGAGGAGATGACCATTCCGGGCATCTCATATATATATCTATACTAATATATAAAGAGAGAGGGGATTTTGTACGTGGAGGGTAATCTTCAGAACCACTGTACCTATTTGAAAAATTCTTTCACTGTTTGAAATGTGCAGTATTCCAGATGGACATAGGCTATATATTATGTATATCTAATCAGTAGAAATAAAGTTACGGGCTTAATCCTAACAATCTCCATTGTTACCGCTACTGTCCTCTACCGCTTTTTGTGCCGAAGTCTTCAACGATCCTTAGCGTGGTGCTATCTATACCAATATTATAAAGAGAGAGGGGATTTTGTACGTGGAGGGTAATCTTCAGAACCACTGTACCTATTTGAAAAATTCTTTCACTGTTTGAAAGGTGCATTATTCCAGATGGACATAGGCTATATATTATGTATATCTGATCAGTAGAAATAAAGTTAGGAGCTTAATCCTAACAATCTCCATTGTTTCCGCTACTGTCTTCTACCGCTTTTTGTTCCGAAGATTTCAACGATCCTTATCGTGGTGCTATCGCGGTGGGCTTCTGTTCTGACGCTAGCGGTTCGAACCTAGCCGTTCTCCGGCACGCCTTTTACTTTAAAAAAATTTATTTTAATTATTAACTAACATAAAATTAATTTAATGTATTATTTAGGTTATTATTAAGGTAAAAAAAGATTTACAATTTATTGGCTATCAACTGGAAATTTATTGGTATACTATATTGTTCAACCCGGACAAAGTCGGAACGGGCCGCTAGTATATATATATATATATATATATATATATATCCGACGCGAAAAGGCGGTTCGGGATATAGTTGTCTGTTATCCGTTAATATATCATTGGTGAAATTGAAATTTAAAAGTTAAGCATGGTGTCTTCATACGAGACCAGTTTAACCAATTCAGAACAAATAAAATAATATTAATATAGTACAGTGTTGGGAATTTAACAATAAACGCTCCCAAAATTTAAGTGCATCCATTTTTAATTTTGCAGTTTTCAAAGCAGCATTCAATATTGCGATAAAATTGTCGTTCTCCATCTGTCGCTTGAACGTTAGTGATTGTTTGCCGCGGTGTAACTAAACTATTATAATCTTCAAATAACTAAACTATTATAATCTATACTAACATTTAATGAATATTACTTATTTACAAAGATTATTATTTACAAGGCTACGTCGTTAAATATTAATATTATAATATAGGCTAATGAATGAGCAGCAGGGCCCGATTTAGAAAATTCTTCACTATAGGCACAACTCGGGATAGGGGCTCCCTAACACCGATGTGGGCGTAAAATTTCCAAAATTTACTCACAAAAAAAAATAATAATCATGAATCATTGTGAAAGTACCATTTTACCAAGAATTGGCTATTTGAAGCCTAGAAGCCTAGAACATTATCAAATAACAAAATTAATACAACATACACTGCTGGCCACCCAAATTGCAACACCAAGAAAGACAAGAGATATCACAACAAAATTTATTTTGTAGATAACATGTTGACCAAGTATCAAATGATTAAATTTATAGACTTCTGTGAAGTGTGGTTCCTGCCAAAATCAGTAGCCAGAGTAGCCGCCATTGTTGGAGATCACCGCTGCCACAAGCCTCGGCATTGATTCAAAGAGACTTTGGATGAGTTCTTGGGGTACAGCAGACCAAGCAGCTTCCACACGTTGACAAAGTTGATCTGCTGTGGCAGCTGGGGATGGAATCTGGGTCAATCGTAGAGCAACCATGGACCACATGTTTTCTATCGGCGAAAGATCCGGAGAGCGAGGCGGCCAGGGAAGCAATTCAATCTGGCGATTGACGAAGAACCGTTGGACAATGCGTGCCACGTGTGGTCGCGCATTATCCTGTTGAAATATGGCTGTGGGCAAGCCCTGAAGGTAAGGAAGGACAACTGGCTCCAACACCTCGGAGATGTAGTGCTGGCTGTTTAAAGTACCGGCAATGCGTACTAGAGGTGTGCGAGAGGGATATCCAATACCGCCCCATACCATAATACCCGGTGTAGGACCAGTGTGGCGGTGCATAACGCAGCTGTTCAGCATCCTCTCTTCACGGTGTCTCCAGACTCGAATGCGACCATCGTGGTGTTGCAGACGGAAGCGTGACTCGTCAGTAAAGACAATTTCATTCCATTCTGCCGTCCACATCCTTCTGTCATCGCACCATTGGTGGCGGAGACGTCTGTGGTTCTGCGTCAAGGGTAGACAAAGCAATGGACGTCTTGCGGACAGGCCACTCTGCTGTAAACGGCGTCGAATGGTACGCGCAAACACTGGATGATGCGTTACAGACTGCATGTGCTGTTCTATGGTTCGTGGTGTGACTGAGCGATCCGTCACTGCCATGCGCACAATTTGCCTGTCATCACGTGAAGTGGTGCGCTGAGGTGGATGCGATCGAACACGTCGGTCCGTCGTACCCTCCTGCATCCAATGATCACATATCCGCATTACAGTTGTTTGGTTTCGTCCAACACGACTACCGATTTCCCTGAAAGATAATCCACAATCTCGGTAGGCCACTATCCTTCCTCTGTCGAACTCGGATACTTGATCAAAAGATGATCGCTGTTTTTGACGAGGCATAATTGATCGTTTTTTTAAAAAAACCACAAGAAAAACACAATTGCCGAACTTGAAATCGTCGAAATCTCCAAGCATTAAATAGCGCTTTGAAGTGGCGCCAGAGGCGCGCGTGATGTGCGTCTGCGCTGAAATTCTAATCATTTGCATATCTCACCTCCGCTAATGCATGTTGTAAATTTCATGTTATTTGCATGTTTCCTTCAGGGTGTTGCATTTACAGTGCCCAGCAGTGTATTAACTTCATCATTAAAATACCAATACAATGCAACCAGAAAAACTTATTAATCCCTTTTATACACTATAACATATGATGAACTATACATATAACTATACATATGATGAACCTATCAATCAAATTTGAAAGGATATATAAAAAAAATTGCTATTAAAAAAGGTAAAATTAAAAAAAATAATGAATTGGGAATTTTTTCTTTTAAAATAAAAATTTGGGGGGCCCCTAGGCCCGGGCCTACTGGGCCTAATGGAAAATCAGGGCCTGATGAGCAGTCGTCTACTGCTATCAGATAAATGCGCCACTCTTCTGCCATCGTCTCCGTCCAACCGCTGAGTGGGGTTGCCAGGTCTCTCATTCTTTCGTTAGGCTGGAGCGGCGCAAACGAATGATAGTGTCATCTATTGGCATATTCAGGTACCACACTCCGATGTAGGTTCAATTACCACATGAAAGAAAAAAAGTTTAAGAAACCCTGGCGTATATCGTTTAACAAGACACTCACCAAATCGGAAACCAGGTCCACAATTTCTGTCTGCGCATACGCAAACAAAAACCTTGCTATTGTGTTTAAAGGCTCCTCCCATAAAGACGTATCATCTGTCTGCACAGAGATCGATGAAATGCAATAGTAAGATTGAGGAATACGATAGTAAGCTTATTTCGCGAGCAGTACGATTACTGTTGCATTTTAACACCGCATTTACACAGTCGCGATAGCGGCGAGTCGAATTGGGGGGGGGGGGGCGAATGGGTAAACGATGTTCTCGCCGTTTCTCCTCGCCAATCGTGGCGCTCGCCTCGGGATCGGTTTTCTGGCACGAGTCAAAGGGGCGAATGTCGCCAGATGTCACACGACTGGCTGACGCAAGCACAAATGGCAACAAGAGGCGCGAATGTGAGAACGGTCATTCGCGTCGATGCAGGAGCGTGACTAATGTCTCGCAAATGTCTTGCAGGTGGCGCGATCGCGAATGTGTAAATGTGGCATTAGGCTTACAAACGAACTGAACTCTGTATCTTGAGTTTGATTTCCAATCCGCCCCACTTGCAATAAAGGTGGAGGTAAAACAGGCTCGAAAAAAAATATGTGGTGTTGTAATGGCAATGAAAATAAGCGAATTCGATCGGGGTTTCCATCCCTTCCCCGATCTTATTTAGGTATGGGAGAATGTGAGGAACCTTAAAGAAGATCTGAGCATGGTCCGATAAAGCATCGATGTAACATGCTTGTCCGAGTCAAGACCTCGAATTCGATCCTCGAGCTCGCCACAGTGTTTAAAATGAAAAATGTAAGTGAGAAAGTTTGATTGGAGACTAACCGTTGTAACTTCTTTTATCGAGTTAATAAATAAGTTGAAACACATAAAGTTAAAAACTGAAAAGAGAGAAAAAATAATTTTGCACTGTGATTGAGTTCGGTCCAGAACCCGTAAGGGAAATGAACCGCCAGTTTCAAGGAAGACAATTCTGGTCTATACAGAAAGTTAAATTAATGAAAGAAATAATTTGATCAAAGCATATAGCCAATAAATACTGCATTTGGAAGTCGATGGCCCGAGATTGGTTGGTCCTGCTGTCTTTAGCTATAGAGTTATGAATACGTAAATTTCGCAAAAAAAAAACTTACAATGTATACAATTTCGCATTTATTCGCAATATATATATATATATATATTGCGAAAATATATAAAGCCAACATTGTAGTAGTCTCCACACTCTCTTCCTTAAGTCTTTAGCAATAAGTAATAAGCAAATTTCGAGAGATCTCTCAGTTAAAGACCGTGGATAGTCTTGAATAAGCAATTATGTTAATAAATTATTACTATTAATATTTACTTTCACTTAAAAAGCCATTTTTCACCGAGTTTCCGCCGAAAAGTAATAAAAAAATAATTTTTGCATTTAATCGCTCATATCGGCAAATTCGCATTTATTCGCATCTATTTCGTAAATACGAAAATTACGTATCCCTAGTTATGAATTCCTAGTCGGGATGGCTAAACGTACTTTGGAGCACAATGCCCCTATAGAGTCCAGTGGCACAGAAGAAGTAGGATTCAGTGGTCACATTTTCCGCAAGAGCCCCGAAATTGTTTATATTAACATCTAGAGAAGAACGTTATTACGTTTCCCGTTTTTCTTTCAGTAGATTTGGTATATGCAAAGCTCACCTCCTCCCTCCCTTGCCGAAAATCCTTGCAGCGCCCCTGCTATTGTCATAAACTGGCATGCTGAACAAGACAGGAAACTGTAACCTGGACGGAATTTGCAAGTCTCTTAAGGCAGAAAAAATCCTTCGGTGACACGAACGTTAAGAAAGATTATCGTATTTGCCAGAAGTTTCAGGAGAATTAATATTCCGGTTCTTCCCTGATACTGTGACAAAAGCTACTGAAAGGGTGCTTCACGCTCCTACACTTTCATACTACGGGATAAATCAATATGTCATAAGGCCCCACGAACACGCGCATCAGTCAGTCTATAGCTGTTTTGCCAGCTGGTAAAAGAGACGGTCGTGCTTCATCCTTTCGCCGCATATCTCCACTTAATCGCGCCCATCTGTGAGAGATGGAACGACCGCGATAAATCCTCTCGATTCCCTACGGGCGGGGGAGGCTTTCCCCACGAATTTCTCCCTTTTCCGTCTTATACGTGGACGGTAGGGAACATTTTGGACGGTTTCTTAAAGCCCAGGATTCAGATCTGATCTTATTTAAGCGATTTGAATTTTCCTGGAAGGGATCACTTTGTAAAAGAATCATTTGAACGCTGGGAAAAGTTAAATTCTATTTATTTTCTTACTGCCCTTCTCCAAGCTTAATTGTGCTCTCGTCTAACTAACGTAATAATCTACTGTCCCTCTATTATGATTTTAAGCAGAACTAGAACTTTCAAGGGTCGCGGACAGTTTATACAAAATTTGAATTTTAGGATCAAAGCCTGCTTTAACAGATTCATCGTTTTGTAATATATATACACTGAAGTGCCACTGAATTAGGGATAGCAAAGCCTATAAAAATTGTGTAGCGCTGCGCATCATGTATGCGCAAGTGAGGGCGCTGTGGTAACTGCATATATAGCGCGTACTGTGGTTGTTCTGAATTAGTTGTTGGAATGGCCAGTATGGGTAAACTGCCGGATTTAGACACCTTCGAACGCGGACAAATCGTAGGTTCGCGACGCATGGGCCATTCAATTTCCGAAATCGTCAGATAGCTAGGATTTTCAAGGTCGACAGTGTCAAGAGTATACCAAGAATACATGGATGGTGGAAAAAAAAATTAGCGATCGGGCAAACTGCAAAGGACAATTAGCCTTGACAGTGCGTGGTGAGAGACGGCTCAGGCGTATTGTACGTAGCCAGCGAAGCCAAACATTAGCTAAAATTACAACCCAGTTTAATGACGGTGCCAGTCGTACAGTCAGTAAACGGACTGTGCAACGCTCGCTTCACCGTATGGGTTTCGGGAGCCGTCGACCTACGAGAGTACCATTGCTCTATACTCGCCATCGGGCTGCACGTCTTGCCTGCGCAAGAGAGCACAAAGACTGGAGTGTGGAGGACTGGAAACGAGTAGCATGGAGTGATGAGTCTCGATTCCGACTACTTAACGCCGACGGGAGGCTGAGAATATGGCGTCAGGCTCATGAAGCCATGGATCCTGCATGCCTGGCTGGAACTGTACAAGGGCATGGTGGCTCAATCATGGTCTGGGATGTTTTTTCGTGGCACAGTTTGGGATCTTTGGTGCGTGTACCAACCTCCCTCAATGCAATTCGGTACGTAGAGTTGCTGGGTAATCACCTCCATCCGTTTATGCTGTTCTGTTATCCGCACGGTAATGGAGTTTTCCAGCAAGACAACTGTACCTCTCACAAGTCCCGGTTGGCTACTGGCTGGTTGGATGAGCATTCCTCTGACTTCTCTGTCATGAATTGGCCACCTAGAAGCCCAGACTTAAATCCTATTGAGCATCTTTGGGATGTTTTGGAACAAGGCGTGAAAGGCCATCACACAGCACCAAAGAATCTTACTGAATTATGGACAGCTTTAGCCAATATTTGGCAAGCCATTCCCGTGGAACGTTTCCAGAAACTTGTTGAATCTATGCCTCGTCGTGTGGCAGCCGTTATCAAGGCCAGAGGAGGCCCAACTCGTTACTAGGTAGGTATCCCTAATTCAACACCACTTCAGTGTATATATATATATATATATATATATATATATATATTATATATATACACACACACGTACATGTATCTCTCCCTCCATCCATATATATATATATATATATATATATATATATATATATATATATATATATATATATATATATATTCAAAAGTCCCTTATCACAGCTTATCTGATTTTGGGGGGAGAACAAGCAAGTAGATAAGAGAACATTAACAGTGGAAGAAATTCAGGACAATTGTAGGTCTATATATTGTAATAGTATAGGAAAGACTTTAATTTCTGGGGAGGGAGGGGTAGCTACGGTTTTCTCCTCCTCTGCCTATATTTCTTTTAAAAAATTTTAGCCATATTGAAAAAAAAAAGCAATATTGCGATGATGTAACACGGCAGGGACGTCATTTCCCAATTGCGAGATAAACATGTCAGTCTACCTTTTAGTCACTTTGTGACTTGAATGTGACAAATGTGAAGCTTCTTGAAAGGAATTCGAGCAAGGATTGTCGTTTAGGGTCATGCAACGTTCGCAGGTTAATCGATAATTCCGGCATCATAACTGGATTATTAGTTTCCATTAGACTTCACGTTCTACACACAGGCCTGTCTTCCAATTACACGCTGGACCGCGATGCAATCTGTCAGACATAAGTCTGAGAGATTGCATCGCAAGCATTTTTAGAGAGGGGAGGGTGAAATCATTCAAGTGCTCTTATCTCGTTCCAGCTCAGAAATGACATCTATTGTCTAATTTCATTCGAAAAGAACAGTCAATAGCAGAAAAACCTTCGAGGACATATCACCATAGAAACAGTTAACAGAAATTCGATTTTGATATAACATTCTTGTGTCAAAGCTGATTTAAAGAGGTCTTTACGATTTTCTGCTCGGATCGGGAGTTGGACCCAGATTTTTCTCATTTCGAAACGGATGCTCTACCTATTCAACTACCTCTCGGTTGTAAGGTAATTTTATATTTTGTTCTCTTTCCTTGCATTATCTTCCCCTTTTTTTACCAGGCCAACAAAATAGGATGTTGATTGTACATATATTTTTTTTTCGGTGATTTTCTATTATTTTACCAATATCATATATTAATTCGACTATTCAACAGAATTGATTTCTGACTGTCGGTCGCAGTTAGCCAAAAAATCGAACTCAGATTTTATGTGAAGACGGGTTCTCTCTACCAACTTAGCTTCGGCACGATGAGTAAATTTAGTTCTCGTCCTTACAACAGAATAAAAAAATTGAAATTTACACACTAATTATTTATTTTATTTTTTTACTAGTTCTAACTTTCTAAAAACGCATGTTACAGCATATCCACCCAAAAAGATACGTTCCTTGATACAAGGTGCGACCATTGATTTCCAGAACTGATCTAATAACTATAGAAAATATTACATGAAATACATACCTATTTAATATGTTCCGATGTATCTCCCACCTGCCGTAATGCACTTCTGTGCTCGGCTGTATAAGTTTCGGAAACAACTTTTAAAGTCCTCTTTCGGAATGCTCTTTAATGTGGACGTCACCGTTTTCTTGAAGGCTTCGACATCCTCAAATCTTGTTCCCTTCAGCAAACTGGCCCAGCATGAAGTCGTGGAGATGCGGCATCCTCCATACTCTCCTAACTTACCACCGGCAGACTTTTTCTTGATTTCAAAACTGAAAGATTTGCTGAAGGGAACAAGATTTGAGGATGTCGAAGCCATCAAGAAAATGGTGACGTCCACATTAAAGAGCATTCCGACAGAGGACTTTAAAAAATGTTTCCTAAACTTACACAGCCGAACATAGAAGTGCATTACGGCAGGTGGGAGTTACTTCGAAACATATTAAATGGGTATGTATTTCATTCAATATTTTCTGGAGTTATTAGATCAGTCCTGGAAATTAATGGCCGCACCTTGTGTTTCTGTAGATTTTTCGTTTATCTATCCCGTTCATGACAGTCGTCATGTACATGCTAGTAAAAAACTTTTGCGTCTGAAGCATTGTCGATCCAAGAAAAAGTCGTGCCTTGTAAATGAATTCGCAGGTAAATAATTAAAAGGTTTATTTCCGAAAATTCCGAACATTAGAAATTAATATTGTAATTGTGCCCACAGGCCGCACGTTTCCTTTTAATATCCCTACTCAACGACGCAAGCACGATTTGTTCTACAAACCTTTCTGCAGCTCATTTCATTCCAATTACAGGTGCAAAAAGGTAGCCAAATGGTTCCATTTTCCATACCGAAAAAGTACACAGAATACGTTATTACAGAACCAACGTGTCATCCCCCCCCCTCATTAATAAATTATCTCGTTTATCTTCTCATTGATTAATTTGAACGCATAAATAAATTACTGTTTTTCACCTCTTTATAGTCAACAAAAACCCTTATTTACTAATGGGAATGTTTTTTTTACGACAGTGCCGGGAGAACAATGTTATGAAGGTGATACCATAAAACTTCAATCGCCATGTTAAGCTATGCGGGGAATTTCCCTCTTAGCATTTTTCTACTAATTACAGATCTGCAAATGCGTACTTATGGATTCTGTTTTCTGCATTTGTAAAAAAAGTTCTTTAGATGCAACACGCGTGTTTTTTATTAAAAAAAATCTTTATCTTTTAGTTTAGTTTTATCGAAAAGCATTTTTATTTTTAAATTTGTAGTGATATACGTTGATAATGCTGTGTAAAAAATCCCTCAATAAAAACAAAAATTTTAAAGTTCACAAGCTCTTTATTTAAACGTGTAAAACTAATTTCTACCTAAAAATGCAAAAACGTAGCATTAAAACTATGTACAGTGAAACTTCTCTTATAATGGTTCCGAAAAAAAGTGGCCGTTTTGAGGGGCAGACATCGAAAAAAGGGTTCTTCAATAACATTTGCTCTGCGGAGTCTTTAATCGGTTCTTATGAAAATATGTCCATTTAGAGGGGTGGCCGTCGAATAAGAGTTTCTTCCATAACATTTGCTGTACGGAGTCTTGAATCGGTTCTTATGAAAATATGTCCCTTTAGAGGGGTGGTCGTCGAATAAGAGTTTCTTCCATAACATTTGCTGTACGGAGTCTTTAATCGGTTCGTATGAAAATATGTCCGTTTAGAGGGGTGGCCGTCGAATAAGAGTTTCTTCCATAACATTTGCTGTACGGAGTCTTTAATCGGTTCGTATGAAAATATGGCCGTTTAGAGGGGTGGCCGTCGAATAAGAGTTTCTTCCATAACATTTGCTGTACGGAGTCTTTAATCGGTTCTTATGAAAATATGTCCGTTTAGAGGGGTGGTCGTCGAATAAGAGTTTCTTCCATAACATTTGCTGTACGGAGTCTTTAATCGGTTCTTATGAAAATATGTCCGTTTAGTGGGGTGGCCGTCGAATCAGAGTTTCTTCCATAACATTTGCTGTACGGAGTCTTTAATCGGTTCTTATGAAAATATGTCCGTTTAGAGGGGTGGCCGTCGAATAAGAGTTTCTTCCATAACATTTGCTGTACGGAGTCTTTAATCGGTTCTTATGAAAATATGTCCGTTTAGAGGGGTGGCCGTCGAATCAGAGTTTCTTCCATAACATTTGCTGTACGGAGTCTTTAATCGGTTCTTATGAAAATATGTCCGTTTAGAGGGGTGGCCGTCGAATCAGAGTTTCTTCCATAACATTTGCTGTACGGAGTCTTTAATCGGTTCTTATGAAAATATGTCCGTTTAGAGGGGTGGCCGTCGAATCAGAGTTTCTTCCATAACATTTGCTGTACGGCATCTTTAATTGGTTCTCATGAAAATATGCCGTTTAGAGCGGTGGTCGTCGAATAAGGGTGGCCAGCTAGAGAAGTTTCACTTTATTAGTTTTCTGTGATTTGCAAAATACCGAGAGGAAAACTCCCCATTGCTTAACATAGGAATTGATGGCCTTTGATGTTAACTGGGGCAACGCCTTAATAGAGCACTGTAATGCAGAATACTTTTTACAGGAAGTTAAAAGTGTTCAAATGTATTTTCATATACGACCAAGGATTCTCTCTCAAAGAGTTATTACGTACTGTTAATTTTGAAAAATATTCATAAAGAATCATACTGTTCACACTACATATTGTATTTCGTGAAATAGCATTTACCGCAACGATGTATTAAGTTCGATACACCATTTTAACAAACCAACACCATTTTAACAATTGTCAAAATTTTATGTGACAAAACAAAGTATTCAAATTCAGTACCTTACGTTAAAATTTGAGAGATATAAATATCCAGTTGTTTCTCCATCAGATACCTACATAGCAGCTGGATGTAACTTAAAATACACAGGATTGGAACGTTTGAGCACATACTGTATTGCTGGTTCAATTCAATTACTTCTTTTATCTTTGTATCCTCATTGCACGGGTTAAATTTCATCACCATCAGCTGCCTGTTGATTAACTTTTCTTTATTTAACTTCTCTATATTTAGTCACTGAATAATACGTAACATTTCTTTCAAGAATTTTACTAGTATACTGTAACACATCCTGATTAATGAGCTGCCGTTATTTTGTAATGTTGTAAGGATGGAACTATACTAAAACAAAATACTTTAGGTTCATTCGTTGACATTAAATGAAGAGAGAAAAGGAGATTATTTTTTGCTTCAGTTATTGCTGCATTTGAGAAAAAAAACCATCACCATGTATTATATTGTATACCGTTTCAAAAGGATTCAACATAGCGGTGTACGAACGTGATGAGGTTGTTGAAGCTTATCAATTCCGAGCATACTGAGGGGAGATTAAGTGTGACTTAGTGTTGTAATGGAATCGCACGTCTATCCGGAAAGCATGGGCTATAGATTGATTTTCGGCTGGCCAGCTGTATTTCATGTGAAGAAAAAAATTGTAAAATGGGAGAATGAGTATTAGAGATGTTATTACAAAGTTGTACCCATTTCAGATCATTTACTGAAGGTTTAAAACCAATTAAGGGCAATTAGAACAGAACAGACGGAACAGATCTATATCACATGACGTTCAGACAATGGGAGAGGTCAGCTCGGCTTAGGAATGACTTTACGCGTTATGGGAATATTTATGAGCATAATCGCCTCCCCCCCCTCCCCTCTCCCAGAACCATTTGACACACTGGCAAGGACAGTGGGGCAGAAAGGATAATCGCACATGATAATTAAGATTGGCCTGAGCATCTGTACATTCAAAATGCAACTAACATGCCAGACTGCCAGACTGTTATGCCAGATATTCCGTCCAGCGAGCAAATGTGCTCCACGGCTGTTGAATGAATATGTTAGGCATTCAAATTCATTGCATTTGTATGTTGTGTTCAAACGTTTTTAAAAACTAAATATTGTTTTTAAAAAGCGTCCTCCTCCCCCTACACTGACAAATCCATGAATGAACTAAAATATTCCTGCACGTTGACAGCACGGAGGGATCTCTATTTTTACCATGTTTTCATTAAATTGCTTTCTTGTTTGTTTGTGTGTTTGTCCCTTACAAATCTTGCAATCGATTTTTAATTAACTTCCCGACTAGCTAGTCATTTGAAACTTTTAGAATAGCTCAGAACACGATGACAATGCTTTTTTTAAATACTTTTAGCCATTTTTAAGCAGAATTAAATTAATTTTCAGTTATTTTCAGTTAATTTTGTTTTGTAGACTGGTGCAGCCATCTATCGGCCGGAACGGGAACGAAAAGTTAAATGCAAGTTAACTTCCAATTACCTTCATTTTCTTTCAAGTTGATGGGATAATTCATAAAAAAAATTTTTAAAAAGTATTTATTAATACATAGAATTGTCAAGTTTATATGATTCAACAGAAAATTTAAAAACATGGAATGTAAAAAGTTCGTTTTAGCTTTTAAATACACTGGTGAAATAAATTAAGAGAATTTGCATATTTTATCGAATTTCATGAAAAGAACTGAAACGAATGTAAAACCACTGCTTCTAGACAAAAATACAAATCTTGTACGTCAAATACGTAAGCGTGCACGTGTGTGTAGGCGGAGCTAGTAGAGAAACAGGCTTTATAAGCGCGCGTAAGTAAAGACGCATTTCGTTCGCTAGCACACCTCGGCGAATTTCTTGGTGTTATTTTGCAGCAATCGGTTAATTTCAAATTGTAACAGTAAAAATGAGTAACCACCAACGTTTAGATGATGGAATGAGGTGGCGAATTGTGGGGAGGCTAGAAGCAGACCAATCTCAAGTCCAAACTTGTAGAGAGTTCAATTTAACGTCCAGCGTCGTGTGTAACTTATGGAAACAGTTCCAAGATACCGGATCCATCGAGAGAAAGCCTGGGCAAGGTCGTCCAAGAGCCACGACGGCCAGAGAAGATCGCCATTTGTCGATTATAGCGAGGCGTAACAGGAGTGCTACAGCTTCTCAGCTCTCTCGTGACTTGTATGCAGCCACAGGAACCCGTCTATCAAGGGTGACTGTTTACAAAAGACTTCATGAGAGAGGGTTGTTTGCAAGACCTGCTGTTCGCGTCCCGCTCACTTCTACGAACAGGAGAATACGTTTATCATAGTGCAGAGAGCATAGAGATTGGAGTATGGATCAATGTGCGACCGTTCTCTTCACTGATGAGTCCCGGTTCAGCCTAAACACAGATTCTCGCCGTACGTTCTTACGGAGAGAACCAGGGACCCGCTACCTACCCTCCAATGTCCACGAAATCGACCATTATGGCGGAGGAGGTTTGATGGTCTGGGCAGGCATCATGTTGGATGGCCGCACACCTCTCCATGTCTTTGAAAGGGGCACTGTGACTGGTGTGAGGTATAGAGATGAGGTCTTGAAGCCCTATGTTCGCCTTTTCAGGGGTGCAGTTGGCCCTGAGTTCATTTTAATGGACGATAACGCGATGCCACATAGAGCTCTTCTGGTCGACGGATTTCTAGAGAGTGAGGATATTCGCCGGATGGATTAGCCAGCCAGATCTCCAGACCTTAACCCTATAGAGCATGTCTGGGACGCTCTGGGGAGGGCAATTGCAACTCGCAACCCCCCTCCGAGAACCATCCAGGGAATGAAAACAGTGTTCCTGAACGAGTGGGACCAATTGCCACAGGAAATGATAAACTGCCTTATTTCACGTATGAAATCACGCTGCGAGACCTGTATATCTGTAAGAGGGGACCATACCCAATATTAACCCATCTATTAACCCAATTTTTTGTTTATTCTGCAACTACTGTTTCATACCTTCCGACTCCAATGAGTGCTACGCACGATCATGCTTGTGTATTACAATTATTGAATGGTTATTTGTTTTGTATTGTATCAATGTATGTACATATAAAATTTCATTAAAATCGGTACAGTAGTTCTAGAGATAATCGACCAAGTCTGCAAATTCTCTTAATTTCTTACACCAGTGTATTATTATTTCATTTCGTCTGGCGGTTCTTGTCCTTGCAGCCATTTTTGCTATTGACTTGATGAATCTTCGTGATTTGCATGATTCTTCATTTTTTACGATGAATGTTCGCACCTCAGAGAGCACTGAGATGTAAACAAAGAACAGTGGATCCAACCAATTTCAGTACCTGTTGATGTAGATCTCTTTTATTATTATTATTTTATTTTTTTAGAGGGAAAGAAGAGATGCAAATATGTTGTCATCTGTATACCTGTTTTGCGTCATTATTCCGGGGTAAATTTCATTAAGAGGTTTATATACCTTATTAGAACATTAGGTGGTTTGTATTTTCAGAACATGTAACTTACTTATTCTTTTTCAACTACTGTTAACTTTGACTTTCGATGACAGCGTGAACTGAAAACAAAGATGACTTGCCTACGAATTATATTTGAGTTTTTCTCTAATATAATTCGCCATCTTAAAAAAATCCACGCGATGGCAAGAAAACTTACCGTGGAAACAAAGTTTCAAAGTTTAGAAAGATAATTTGGGTTTTGAATTTCGGAACAAAGATGTAAATTTAAAAGAACCGCAATTGTACGAAAATTAAATTGTGTTTATGTAAATAGAGAATTTTTATATTCTTGTTGTTGGAAAAATTTCAATCTACACGTGCCATTGACTATAGCAGAGGTGGGGAACGCGCGGCCTTAAGGCCGCATGCAGCCTGCGTGATCTTCTTGTGCGGCCTTCATAAAAGCTAGCACTTGTATTAATTAATATTTAATTTTATAGATTACTACAATTTTCAAATCAATGGAATTAAATAAAGAACGGCATGAATGTATGTACGCAGGCTTCGAATTACGAAGCTTGATCCAAATATTCTATTACTTTCAAGCAAGAAACAAATGCAAATATCCCACTAGCTTAAATTTTCCATCGGATTTTAAAATTATTTTAGGAATAGTTGCTATGTCAGCTATTTACAATTTAATACTACTATTTTTCTATTGTATTTCTTTATAATGTTAAAATTATTTAAAAATACTTCTACTTTATTATTTTTATTTGAAGTGGTATTTAAATATGTAGTTGTTTATTAAAATTTAAAATTCTGGATATATATATATATATATATATATATATATATGTGCTTACATAAATAAAAATACCAACAGTGAAATATAAAAAATTACAGTGGTATCTATGAATCTTATAATTTTATAAAAAAGAATAATAATTAATGATTAATGTTATAACAAGTTTTTACCCTTATGTGAATACAAAAATATTTTATATTGTAACTTTTTAAGTGAAATAATAAATAAATAAGGACTTAATTTTTTTGTTGTTATTTTTCTATATAATGCACCAAATTGTTAAAACTATACCTAACTATAATAATTTCATAAAAGTCGCATTTATAGGTACATCAACTTATGCGGCCTCCTTTATTACTACCTAATTTGCATTTGGCCTCTAATGGTAAAAAGATTCCCCACTTCTGGACTACAGCATATTTTTTTTAACAATTAAAAAAAAATTAAACAATTTTTAGGGGCCCAGGGTTGCCCCAATTGGTCGGCAGATCTGTATTGTCTGTCCGGTGCCCAGGCCTATATGAAACATCACCGAACAGGGGAAATCAACCTTCGGCTGATTTTTGCAGGAATTGCTGTGCAGCTCCAGTCTTCAGTTTGAACAGGGCGTATAGGCGAGAGCCGTGGTCGCAGTAATCTTTACGAATTAAGAATGTTAAATTATTCGGAGGGTTAACGTATAGCAGTTCAGATAATTATGTTCATTCTAGTTAAAATGGAACTCTCCAAAAATGAGGATGATGTCAGTTACGACTTCAGACCGCCTGATTGGAATTAAAGTGACCTAGAGATTAAAGAAACCGTACTCAACAAACCAAGAACTCTGTAGAAAATGCACCATTAAACCCGTTGTGGTGGACACAGTCGTAAAAAAAAATCCTCTATATCAGTGGTCGCCAAACTTTGAAGCCCCTGAGCAACCGTACTGTTAGTAAATCTTACTGTGAGCTACTAAAAGAAACCAGAACGAAAATAATTTTTTTCTAAATCACACATATATTTATTATACCTATAAACATACATTTCTAGTAAATATTACATCCTAATGAATGAAATTGTTTATATTGTAAAGAATTTAATAAGAAGTGTAAGAACAATTTTTTTTCATCTGAGTAATTAAGTTTAATGAGAGGATGGCACTCTTTTTTGTTATCAACAATTTTTTGAATGTTAGGTGAATAAGTCATAACTGCCATTCGAATGCATTTGTCCAAATGTTCATCAGTCAATCTGTTTCTGTACTTGTTTTTTTGTAAACTTCATACTGGAAAAAGAAACCTCGCACAGATATGTATAGATCTGAACATTGCGTTCACTCGTCCTGAGCTGGGTAGTGCAACTTCAGGTTAGCCAATCTGAGCGTGACTGCGATCTACCTAAAATTTCCCCGAGAGCTTCTAGTAGCTCGCGATCGACGGTTTGGCGATCTATGCTCTATATAATCAACATATAGAGCATAGATCGCCAAATGTCAATTCCCGTGTGCTACCAAATGTCAATGTAACCTGTGAAAGTTACATTGACATTTGGTAGCACACGGGAAGTACAATATCGGGTCTGATGATTTCGCACAGGTGATGTGTGCAGGATAAGCTACAGTTATGTCAAAAATTCATGCTATGCATGCTGGTTATTCATGCGGCTTGGAGTGCTGATGTTGCATTATGTCTGCAATGCCATAAATAGGAAAAGGTTTCTAAAACATCCCCGAACGGACATCGTGCATGCTGAATAGTATTTTATAGAGGCAAATTGCTATGGGCACTGTAGGCACCTAAAGTCGTCTTCGTCCAAGCTCCCATTGCACCCTGAAAACTAATTAATTTAGGGACAACATAAAGACATACCATTAGGTTTTTAGTATTCAACATTCAAACGCACAGGAGTGTAATTGAAGACAACAGAATGCTTGCTTTGTGACGATCTTAAGAGTTGATTTTGGGGGGTAGTCGATCGACACCGTTAAGCGTCAGGAACAGTAAACGTCGCAAGTTGGAAAAATAAAGGGTACTCTTTAAGCTGTATAAAAGACTATCGGAATACCCGTGCTTCGCTACGGAGCACATTTAAATTAAATACCACGGTCAATGTATGCAATTGATGCCAAATAAATAAATAAACATATAAATATATATATATATATATATATATATATATATATATATACATATTTATAATAAATACAACGGTCAAGGTATGCAATTAATTTGTATGTTCAATATCCATAAAACATGCTAATTTTAATTAAATTCTTAAAAAACTTCCATCTCAAATAGTCTAGTGGTTAAATTTTATTTTTTACCGTATTTTAATTTTTTTTTTGTCAATTTATTTCGTTGTTATGCACGTGACGCAAAATTAATTTAAAGTATCACAAAAAGAAAAGAAATATCGTGATCAGCATTTAATAAATTAAATTCTAAAAATTAATCTTTAAAAATTCACTAAATATCAGAAAATGGAGGTAAAGATTTGAAAAAGATTTCATTAAAGGACTTTTTATAATCTTTCTTGTGATATAAATTTTATAACATTCAGATTATTATTTTAAACGCAAACTTTAAAGAATAAAAACATCTAAAAATTTCATTTAAAAAAATCTAATAAGAATGTTTCAAAAATCTTAGCGCACGCCTACACTATAACAAGAATGGCCATGCAAAATTTCAACCCTTTAGGTCCAGCTGTTTGTCTGTGCGTTATCTGTCAGTCAGTCAGTCAATCAGGTACGGAACTGTTCTATATATAGAGATAGGTATTTCTTGGGGTTTCTCCCCTATTTTCAAGGAATTCTCGTATTTTTCTACCTTTATGACTCTGAAACTTTATTTATACTTTTTTTTTCCTGTGATAACAAAATGCGGGTTCCGAAATCTTCAGTAAGATTAATAAATATCTCCAATAAAAATTAATAAATGTAGAAATTACATTTGCGGTGGTCTCTAGAATATGAGTTATGCAATTTTTAGGTTCCGCTTTTATCAAGAAAACAGCAACAGATTTTTTTAAAAATCAGTTTCATTTCTTTTAAAACAATAATTATGATTAGATTAAAAAATAAAAAAAAGTTATGCCTAACATAACAATGGGTTTTCAGATATTCCCGGTAACTTCAATAATTAATAATTTTTGCAGTTATAAGAAGTAGTTTTTCGATCATAGTTTTTAATACATAGCAGAGTCCCGATTACTATCCCAGTCTTTTTTTTAATTTAAAATTTTTATGGCAGTATTTATACGCTCTGTTTTCCGAAGAACTTAATTTTAATAAAAAATATATTACGTAAGCTGTATTCATAAGGAATTGCAAACTGGAGCGATGGCATATAAACAGAAAATCGTTAAAGAAAGGGAAGGGAGACAAATACGAGAGTTGACAAACCTTAGAAGTAAAGTCAAATCATCTTTAAAAACTAATAAATTAAAACTAATAAAGTATAAGAACTATTTAAAGTTATTTACCAAAAAAAAAAAAAATCAATCTTCCGGTATCCACCCTGGTGGATAAAATACATAAACTCATTTATAATAGCCGGAAATGAAAAAGCAGCACAACAAAACGACATTAAATGTTGACTGAAAATGAGAAAATCGGCGACAGTGCTTTTTTCCATTGCATCCTGGAGTGTCCAAGGGGTGGTGGAGAAATCCTGTTGACGCATAATTCTCTTACCTTCCACCCCTCAAGTCTAAAGAACCCTGCTTGCAGGCCCAGATTTCTGCATGGGCAAGTGGGGCACTTGCCCAGGGCCCCCTAATTTAGTATTAAGTTGTACATATTTTTGAAAATTTGGTTTTAGGTTAATTCAGTAAAGGTGGGCAGTGGTGGATACAGAAAAAAAATCCTGGATGGTGCACAGTGCACCCACTAAATTCATTTCAAAAGAAAATTTCCTGAATTTATTTATTAACATTAAAAGTAAATTAATTAACACATTATTATTATTATTTTTTTTTTTTTTCAAATGTTTGACTTGTTGGTCAAAATTTTTTTGAATTTCCGGTCTGAATTCATGGGGGGGGGGGGCTGCTTTGTGAGTGTCCCACATGTTCATGTGGAAATCTACTCCTGGAGGGGGGGGGGGCACATGGCCTCCCTCTGGATCTGTCCTTGGAGGGGGCCCCAAAAGTCTGCTTTGCCCAGGGCCCCACTGGGTCAAAGTCGGGCCCTGCCTGCTTGAGTGACTATTGGGTGAGGACCCTACTTTCCAAAAAGTCACTATAACAACTATTCCATCCATTTCTTTCTGCTAAGGGACGATTCCTGAGACGTAACCATTAGTTGGTTCTTTCCATATTCAATCTCGCGTCCAGTGGCGCACCCGGGATTTTTGATTTTTTCTGGGGGGGGGGGGGGGGATGAACGGATAAAAATATTTATAATGCAAAATCAATATTCATAATGCAATTTTATTTCTTTAAGGGGGGGAGGACCCTTGCCCCCCCTGGGTGCGCCATTGCTCGCGTCGCTGACCACATCTAAACCCATCTGTAAACAGAGCTCCGCTTATTTGAATGTACTAATATTAAAATGAGAAATAGATTTTGTTTGTGTGACGCCTCTACTGGTGTAAAGAGAAAAATCTTTAAAAAAAATCAGCAGTGAGACTTCGGAATAATGGAATCCAATAGTTGCTTCAGGTTTTGTTTTGTTTTTTCTCAAGACCATGGTTCTGAAGCAACGGACGCTCTATTTTGATTCCCTTTACGATAGAAGCATGCATCATCTATGGGTAGAAGCGTTTGAATTACTTACTAGGGAGATTTCACAGACTGCGATGTTAATGGCTTTGACCAGTTAAAAGTGTTTATCATTGAATGCCAGGAACGCCTACTATATCTCTTTATTACAAGCGATTCCCTAAATTGTCCAACCCTCTAAGACTGTCACTGGTCTGACAAAATCTTAGAACTTTGGACAAAAACAAAACTTAATTTGTGAATAACCCCTTTCTCTAAGCGCAGCAACCACTTGCTTCTCTGACGTTATCTCGCCCTCTTTTTTTCCCTAATTCCCGCGAACATCCCCGCTTTTGGGAAATATCTTGCTCTCGGCAGTCGTAAAAGTTCCTCCTCGGAAGTGCGACGTCACGTGCACATCGGCAAGCGGAAGTCGAAACTTTATCGAAATTTCCCCCCTCCCCCCTCTGTTGTGCGGGCGAGGACTGTTTCGAAAGCGTTTTTTTCGGGTGCGCTCGGTTTTCTGTGTGTGTTTACCATTCATTCGCCGGATCTGTTACAGACTTTCGACTTTTGGATATTTTATATTTTCACGTATATCTAAGTCATCTGTCGCCAGGTACGTGACAGGTGTTTGTGTGTCTTTTAAAGGACAACAAACTCCTCCGGCAGTTTGACAACTCAAGTCAGTGTGTGAGACAAATATCCGTGGTTTTCTGATTGTGAGTGCATAACCGGGTAAGTGGAAAAAAAAAATTTCTACGAGCTTTTAAAATTTAAGAGGTCGGATTCATCACATCCGTTAGCACATAATGTGTACCCGACACCAGACCGCAGTCTAAGCGCTGTAGCTTTCGGCAGCGTGAAACTCTCAGAAAATTAAACATACCTATTTATTTATTAAAAATAAAAGACTACACTTTATATCAATTTTAGAGGTGTTGATATTAACAAATAATCTGTGATATAACCTAAACGATGCTTATCCATGATATGCCTACCTTCGATTATTTTACAGATTATTTATTGCTATATCTGTTAAAATGAGCAGAATGTGGCAACAGGTAATTCTATTGTCCTATTTATTTTTAAAGAATTGTTATTAATATGATTATTCCTTGAGAACGAGAAAAAATTTTCAGCATCTAAATTCCAGAAATTGCATAACTTGCCCCTTCCTTATAGGTTGAACCATTTTTTACACAATAATATCAAAGAAAAAAATAGATTTTTCTTTTCTCTCTTTCATTTTGGATTCATATTTAGTTCAAAGGAACTGTTGAAGGGTCTACAGTTTTACTTATGTATATATATTTCATTTTTGTAAACCCAGAGAAATGTAAAATCTATCCTTAAATTGTTGTTAAAACTTTGTAAAACTTAGAATACCTATGAAGATATTTTTGTAGAATTTTATAAATTGTATAAATATGTTTCGCGCACAAAAATTGCCCTATTTTCTGCTGCCTAATGCAGATGATAGCGCAGAAGGAAAGTTATAACAAAACTTCGTACCATAAAGGTTTAGAGATGTTCTAATTAAAGTTATCAAGTTTGTAAACTTTGGTAATTTTTCGTACGGAAACCATGGTAGCCAAATGTGACAATTTTGTTACATTCGTAATATATATATATAAAAGACAAAGTTGAAAGTGAAAAACCAGCATAAGCTCTATTACTACTTGCAGCCAGGAACTCAAAACATGAAAAGATAAGTATTAAAAAGGTTTTAGACAGCATCTATTCATCAGCGGTGCCTATACTGTCTAAAAACCAATGGATTGTTTCTGATAAGTATGATATAAACAATAAACATACTTAAACACCGTACAATCCATATGAAACAGAAGAATTGAATAAAAATTTGCTCAATCAACGAACACCAAGCCTGACGCTAGACGAAGTTGAAGTTTTATTTCAATTGATTGATCACACATACATCTTTATTAATTTATATATATATATATATATATATATATATATATATATATATTGAGTTTTCGAGCACGAAATTTCAACTGAAAAATCCTCTTATGCATTGTAAATATCAATTCAAATCTAGTTCAATTTCATTACAACGGAATAAAACTGAATTTTTTAAAGGCAATTTCTTTTGTGATGTAAATAAAGAGTCGAGCAATTATTTATTAAACTTGCATTTTAAGCGTTTGTAATTTCCAAATACTATTGCATTCGTTATAAAATTCGTCATGTAGTTTTCTTACGTGAACTTTGAAGAAAGGTTTCTTTTCAATGACGTTTAGTTATTGGTCGCATACCTGAGCAAGAAAACTGTGCATTATATAATTATGCTACTAACATACTTTTTCATCGGATCTTTTCTTGGAAGAAATTCGTGGAATTTTTGATGAAAGTATTCAGAAATTTCATAGACTAATAGTTGACTGTTAGTTTTGTTTGTTTGATCCATTGACCTTTAAGTCATTAAGTAACGTGGGTTCTTAACTCCTTAACTCCCAGATTCATTCCTTCCTTCATTTGTATATGCTATTGTCATAGCCTAAGAAAACAAAAGTGGCCTTCAGACCTTGCCGTTCGACTGCTAATTTTCTCGAATTTTCAAAGTAGGTTCCTTAATATACAATATGATGCTTGCTGGTGTGATGACGTGAGATGTTACTTTTTCTGTAAATTAGCTCAGTTTTGCAAAATTTACCGCGTTCAGATTTTGTGTGATATTTTTAAAGGGATGACCGAAACCTATTAAAGTATTTGACTGCCCATTCTTCGGAAGTCTGGCCGTTCGCCACTTTGAACTCCCCATCCCAGGGTGTGCTTTGGTATTCTCGAAGCGTTTTCTTAGTATTGACCAGTAGCGCACCCAGGATTTTTTCTTGGGGGAGGGGGGGGCGAGATGAACGGATAAAAATATATAAAATGCAAAATCAATATGCATAATACAATTTCTGTTTCTTTGGGGGGCAGGGCCCCTTGCCCCCTCCCCCTGGGTGCGCCACTGGTATTGACATGCAGGAAATTTCCGTATGGCGACCGGTAATGGTTAGAGAAGTTTCACTGTATTTGCGGTAAGTAGTTCTCCAGTGTTTTTTTTTTTTTAATATATATGATTAAAATGCTATTGCCAGCGCATAGAATTGATTTTAACTTCGGTCTACCATTTAATACGATACCGACTGGTTTGACACAAAAAAAATCTTCCTATCTGCTTCTAAGGCATTCAAAATACAATGACAGCCCGTATCGTTCTATGGGTCTTCATTAGTATGAAAGTTCTACCTGGCTCTTAAAAAAGCGCGTTTTGTAATAGATTGGACCATCTAACCATTTGCAAGTTACCAAAGATGCTTCATAGTATCTTTCTCCTGGATTGACCAAGTGGACGTTTATATTTTTCTGCAAAATATTGTAGGATCAATCTTGTAAAATTAAAACCCAATTTCTTCATCCCAAATTTGATTTTTTTTTTCATTATCCTGATGTTTTCGAATTCCAAACACAAAAATGTTTATTTAGCAATAAAGCAGTTTAAGTTCAGTTGCATTAAACAATAACAGTGGCGTGCTTACGTGAGGTAAAGTTCTGTGTAGATTCAAATGGATATGATACATTTATAATATTGCAAAACAAATATTCTTTTCTTTATGACCAGTGAATGAAATTCACTTCTACATAGAGTAATCTCTGCATGTGAAAATGAAAACCGGGAAAATAAATATCAATTTTATTTTCTGTTACCGACATGAAAGAAAGAGGAAGGGGTAGATAAGGCCCTCGGACTTTTTTTCATTATTATTAGAAGTAAATAGTTCTCCCCTCTGTTCACACAGCCGGAAGTGTTTAACTAATAACAGGGGAAGAGCGATAACGCTTCCAGTTGGAGTTGATCAACATTCCCTGACCTTGACGATTAATGAGAACCTACAAGTGGGAGACTAAAATTGACGCAGGGGTTGGCGTTGTCTATGTTTTCCCGTTTATGTCCCTTCTGGAGATAATTAAAGATCTAATAGTTCAGTAGCAGCGTGGGGTAAAAAAGATAGGAGTGAAAATATTCGAGGATTAATTAGTGAGAATACAACGATTTGATTTGAGAATATTTAAGAAATTTGAACTTTCGTTATAAGCCTCTAAGTACCCGAAAGAGACAATATTCTTAAAAAGAAAATGTGAAAAGGTAAATTAAAATGAAAATTACTATATTGTCGAATCGTATTGTAAATTAAATTCACGTGAGATCTTTGAGCGCTGTAAATAATGCAATTTATATTGACTACTCTTTAGGCGTAGGCCTTTTTTTTTGCGAAAGAATGATAGAAATTAAAAGAAGTATAAGGCCTTTTTTCTGCTTATAGGGCCTGTTCTCATAGAATCCGTCAGCGTAAGCTTAATAACTTTTAACCAACCATATACCAATCATTGACCAATTTAACCAATCAGCGCCAACGGAATCTTTAACATTGACGCTGACGGATTCTATGGGAACAGACCCTTAGAATCCATAAGTATTTTTTTTTTCCATTTTTATAACTATACGCAAGTATAAGTTTTTGTTTTATTTTTCTGCCAGATTTTCGAGTCTGAAAATAAAATTTCTCAGAAATAGTGTTTTGTAAATCTTCAATATCCAGTGAACTGCCTAAAAATTCCCTAACGAAAACGAGTTTTGTGTGTTTATTTTATTAGCGTAATGAATATTTATTTCACATTATTCAAGTTCATTCCATTTATTGTGAATGCGTTGTTGTTATTTATGATATGTATCTCCTGTGAAACTTCTATTATTTCATTTACGTTATTATTGGGAATATTTTGCAGATTTGATCAGAATTATTGTTAGGAAACTCTAGAAAAATGTTTAGAAAAATTCTGTTGTACATCCGTGAAAAGAGAAAGATAATTTCTTCGAATGTAGCAGGTGGTATTACATTTTTTTAAAAAATTTTTTTTTTTTTTTTACCTAATCACCTACGGAAGATCAAAATATAATTTCAAGAATCTGGAGAAATATTTTGGAATATTTTGAAGCAAATCTTTGGAACGTTTTGCAATTTATGTAGAGAAATTCCGAGAATATATAGATTAGGATACTACATTTATATTCCTGTGTACAACTGATTCTTATAGCCAGTGATCACACTAAGCGGAGGTTAAGTTTCAGTGTAGCAGTAGAAAGTTTGCCGGATGTAGCACGCTTTCTTCGAGTGGCACGGTCATAGAAGACCTGTGTGTGAGATAGCATTATACGCGGAAATAAAGCCTTTTTAACGGTTAACACCAGGCTCATTGTTTACCTCAGAATAGATGCATGTCGTGTCTGTTTACACTCTCCGGAATGCTCCTACGGCGACTTTAGTCTTCGTTGTTCGGAGCATCGATTTCACACGGTGTCCTCTTGTTATCGACACGAAATCGGATCATGGTTAATCGTTGATGTATCGCGTCCATGAAATCGAAAGGATGCGTACTCTATGCGAACAAAGAGCAACAGATGCGATGAGAGACAGCAATCGCGTCGTTTCTGATTGGATTGGTGTCTCTCGGCTCAGAAAAGTCTTCCCGCGCAATCCAGAAACTTGTATATACAGCCACACATTCAACACTCGCATAATTTTATATGTACACAGTAAAACTTCTCTATGGCGGCCAGTCATAGTTTTGAAAAAAAGTGGCTGTTTTGAGGGGTAGCCGGTTAGACAATTATATATATATATATATATATATATATATATATATATATATATATATATATATATTGATTGTAGCGTACTGGATGTATGGTCTTATTTTTTACCAAGATCCCACAGGGTGCTCGAAACACAGCTGCGTGTTTTTCAGAGAAAGATTTGCCAGTTTCCACCAGTTTTGAACACGTGGGGGATTAAAAAGCGTTTTCCCACAGATGCAGCCAGTAAAGCTGTCGTCCTAACGATTTTGGAATGTAATTAAGTTCGGCGTTACGAAGAAACTGTCACCAACGATTGCCGACCCCCTCTCTGGGAGAGAGACGCTGGTTAGAATGCGCCCTGTGTGGACGCATGTTTTTGAGGCTTCGGTGTTTTGAGCCAGGCTGGGTCCTGGAGCGTACGTTGTAAATCTACACGGGATTTAATTGAATATGTTGTTGCACTGGTTAAATGTTAATTCTTTTTGTAAATAAATTTCCTCGTTAAGTTTCTGTTTTAAAAATTGGCTTCGCATTTTATTTAGGACTCTGTCTTTTTTTGTATGAATCCAATAGTGGTGAAATTTTTCAAAATGCCTCAGAGAGTTTAGCCTTGTCGTGATGCCACAGCTATCATTAACAAAGCACGCTCCCGGGCCTATCAGTCCCAACACAGGAGCTTAAAAAAACACGTCCACACAAGGCGGATTATGAGCGGCCTCTGTCCTTCACAGAGGGGGTCGGCAATCGTTGGTGACAGTTCCTTCGTAACGCCGAAACTTTATTACATTGCAGAATCGTTAGGATGACAGCTTTACTGGCTGCATCTGTGGGAAAACGTTTTTTAATCCCCCACGTGTTCAAAACCGGTGGAAACTGGCAAGATTTTCCCCGATACACACGCAGCTGTGTTTCAAGCAATCTGTGGGGTGTTGGGAAAAATTAAGACCATACTTCCAGTACGCTACAGCTCCTCTACCCTCCAGAAAACTTTTTCTTTGCAGAAGAAAAAGTTTGTCCGTCGAACACACGTGAGTCACAAAAGGCACAGTTTGTGCACCGCATATAGAAGAGCTGACTGAAGATCACATAAACAGCACCACTCTTAACACCCAAGTTTGCAAACAAATTTAAACAAAGCACCTAACCAAAATTTTTGAAAATTAATAACCTATTACATCCGCGTTCAGTGCATTTGTTTTGTGCGGTATGTCATTCTCAATAAAAACACTTAAATTACACAAATCAATATTCATTCACTGATAAGACACAAAAAGTAATAATAAAAACCACTTAAATACACATACCAAATTCCAACAATTATATCCCTTTCTATTGCTTAAAAAATCAATTTAATAACACATACAAGCAATATAAGGTAAATCAACCTCCTGTGTATTAATCTGGATTTTCAACATGGGCTATCCACATATTAATAATTAAAAAATACAGAAACATAATACCCATATGAAACACAGGTGGATGCATAGTGCAACTCATTCCAGGCTTACAACCTGAAACGAAATACCAATCAATCAATCTCTCTACTGACCGATCTACCTCCGAAATCAACTCTTTGCACTTTCTCATCACCTCTCCCGATGCAAGATGTTTACTTCCTAACCCGAAAGAAAAACCAGAACTCTCAGGATTGGATAATTTGGCCCTTGCAGGTAACCCTGATCTCTTAACCGAGATTACCGCTTCTGAAACGACCACAGAATTTGCCATATCTACCTCTATATCTATCGACTCTTCCAAATTCCCTTCTAAACGTAACACCCTTTTACCCTCATGTCCTTTATTTTCTCTCATATCCATTTCTCCCTTTTCAATTCCGAAATTTTCTAACTCTCCCGGGCTCACTTTCAATCCTCCTAAGTCCTCGTTTCTATCCTTCAAACGTGAGTCGGTTTCACCGGGTTCATCGACCTCCTGGCCCAATAGTAACTCTTTCTTCCCATTCCTACAACTCTGCTGGCCTTCCTCAGATACCCCCCGAATGTTTTCAAAACACAGCAAGCTTACTCCCTCATTTTCCTATATCGTAATTTGAGCTAACGAAGACTCCTGCGAGTGAGGTACCCAACACTCCCGCCCGAGTCTGTTCGACCGTAATTCTTACGGGCGAATTTTGTCTCCCCCTTTCTTTTATCGAAATATCCCTCGACTCAACTTGACTTCCACCTGTTTTCTCGAAATCATAATTCCATGTTTCCCTTACCTTAGACCAAACCCTTGATTCTTCCTGCTTGGTATTTTTAATTCTGGGGTAGCTGGGCCTCCGATAATCGGTATTACCAAGAGCCAGTTTCTGAGAATCAGCACAAGATTCCCTTACAGTATTCTGGGGATATTCTGGGGTCACCAAACGGGCCTGATACATAATCCGCAATTGTTGCAATTCAAGAGCTCTATCTTTTTCCTATTTCTCCATAGCCAAAATCCTATCTTTTTCCTGTTTCTCCATAGCCAAAATCCTATCTTTTTCCTCTTTCTCCCTAGCAAAAATCCTATCTTTTTCCTCTTTCTCCCTTTTTTCCTCTTCTTCCCGTACCCTATCTTGCGTAATGGTCTCAAGAAGACCCCTAACAAATTTGTCCTCATTATTTGGACTACTCTCTATTAATTTCTTTAGATCGATTATTAAAGCATCTGGGGCGGGCTGTTGGCCTAACCTAATTACCAAAATTTTCAAATCTGCTTTTCTCTCCCTGCTTAGGTAAGCCATTTTTACACACTATACCAATCACAAATTTATAAGCACAAATCAAAAAAACTCAAAACAACTTAAACACCTTCAAATGAATTTTTTTCGTGAAACCATGTACTTTACAGTGTAACCATACACATAATCAAACAAAATACCAAAAATTTCATATATAATACTTTATCTTAACTTTTAAAAATTGTAATAATAATTTTTCCAAAATCAAAACATTAGTTTAACCTTTTTAACATTCAATAACACACAAAAAATACTCCTACATAGCAAGTCGTTAATTTATCGTTTATCCCGCTACTATAATTGCGATATACAGGTTGTATATTTTTCACAAAGGCACTAGTTTAGTCAACCTTTTTTAAAAACTCAATAAATAACTAAGTAGCAAACGTTAATTAACACTTATACCGCTACAAGCATTAACTGGAATATACAGTTTGTATATCCAACACACAAAGGCACTAGTTTAGTTGACCTTTGAAAACAATTAGAACCTTCTAATTAGCAACGTTAGTTAACGTACAAAAAACTCAATAATTATTGTTTTTAAAAAATTATCGAGAAAAAAAAATACCACTGTATCTATTTTTTTTAAACAAACAGTTTGCAACAGGTAGCTTACCTTCAAAAAATCAAAAACTCAATAATAACTGTTTCAAAAAATTATCGAGAAAAAAATACCATTGTATCTATTTTTTTAAACATTTTAAACCGTACAACCGGGGTAGTTTTTTTACCCACCATAAGAATTACAACCACTTCATACAGCAACATCGTTAGTTAGCAATTCACACGTTATATATAGCAAAATACAAAACAACCGAGCACTGCTATTCTACAAAAACATCACTCCTTCGAAACAGGGGTTTTTTTCCTCTCGACTGCAGAGCGATAACCCCTCGAAGCACTGGGGGTACTATCACCCTTTTCGACGCTGAGATGATGAACTTACGATGAACTTCCACGGTCCTCCCCTGCTATGGCCGCGTATTAAAATCTGCGTATTCTATGGGTCCGAAAAAAAAGACCCGCAAATTGCATACTGACACTGCTTTCAAAACCGGATAAGGATCCTATCCGCTGAGTACCAATTAATGATAGCTGTGGCGTCACGACAATGCTAAACTCTCTGAGGCATTTTGAAAAAATTTCACAACTATTGGATCCATAGCAAGAAAGACAGAGTCCTAAATAAAATGCTGAGCCAATTTTTAAAACAGAAACTTAACGAGGAATTTTATTTACAAACAACAAAAAATTTAACATTTAAGGTTACAACATATTCCATGCTCTGTGCAGATCTACAAAGCACGCTCCCGGACCTATCAGTCCCAACACAGGGGCTTAAAAAACACGTCCACACAAGGCGGATTCTGAGCGACTTCTGTCCCTCAGAGAGGGGGTCGGCAATCGTTGGTGACAGTTTCTTCGTAACGCCGAACTTTATTACATTCCAAAATCGTTAGGACGACAGCTTTACTGGCTGCATCTGTGGGAAAACGTTTTTTAATCCCCCCATGTGTTCAAAACCGGTGGAAACTGGCAAATCTTTCTCTGAAAAACACTCAGCTGTGTTTCAAGCACTCTGTGGGGTCTTGGGATAAAATAAGACCATACATCCAGTACGCTACAATCAATATATATATATATATATATATATATATATATATATATATATATATATATATATGGAGAGAGACGCTGGTTAGAATGCGCCCTGTGTGGACGTGTGTTTTTGAGGCTTCGGTGTTTTGGGCCAGGCTGGGTCCTGGAGCGTACGTTGTAAATCTACACGGGATTTAATTGAATATGTTGCACTGGTTAAATGTTAATTCTTTTTGTAAATAAATTTCCTCGTTAAGTTTCTGTTTTAAAAATTGGTTTCGCATTTTATTTAGGACTCTGTCTTTTTTTGTATGAATGCAATAGTGGTGAATTTTTTTCAAAATGCCTCAGAGAGTTTAGCCTTGTCGTGATGCCACAGCTATCATTAACAAAGCACGCTCCCGGGCCTATCAGTCCCAACACAGGAGCTTAAAAAAATACGTCCACACAAGGCGGATTCTGAGCGGCCTCTGTCCCTCACAGAGGGGGTCGGCAATCGTTCGTGACAGTTCCTTCGTAACGCCGAAACTTTATTACATTGCAGAATCGTTAGGATGACAGCTTTACTGGCTGCATCTGTGGGAAAACGTTTTTTAATCCCCCACGTGTTCAAAACCGGTGGAAACTGGCAAGATTTTCCCCGATACACACGCAGCTGTGTTTCAAGCAATCTGTGGGGTGTTGGGAAAAATTAAGACTATACTTCCAGTACGCTACAATATATATATATATATATATATATATATATATATATATATATATATATATATATATACGTACAGTGGAATCTCGATCTATCGTTTTCGAAGAGACTGACTGAACTAAACGATGGATGCGGGAACATACAAAAAAGTATTAACATACCTTAAAGTTTGATATCCCTAAAATATATTTTCTCACATACATAAATACATACAGATGGAGTACAAAATAATAAGAACACCTGTGAAAAAGTATGACGTATTTCACACCTGCAGTACAGCCGCGCGACCTGCAACAGAAGTCTGCCACCTAGTGAGCGTGAAGAGGAAGGTATCAGTCTCTTAACAGCAGTCACCTATGTTGCATGCTTCTATCGAACTGTCTGTGATAAGTTGAAATGTCAGACCTGTCAGAGTTTCAAAGAGGAATGATAGTTGGAGCGCGTTTAAGTGGAGTATCGGTTACGGAAACAGCAATCCTTTTGGGGTTTGCAAGGAGTACGGTATCATCCGTTATGACAGCGTACACGAAAGAGGGTAAGACCACGTCTTCAAAGCACAACAGTGGCCGAATGTCCAAGCTTACTGATAGGGATAGACGGGTCTTGAAGCGCATAGTAGCCCGAAAGCACGAGCAATCGTTATCCGAGATAACATCCGAAATGAACAGTCATCTCCAGGACTCCGTTTCAACAAAAACTGTCAAAAGGGAACTTCATGTTGCGAACATTTATGGCAGAGTGGCAATTCGTAAACCCTTGGTGACAGCAACTAATGCTTTCAAGCGACGCCAATGGTGCAGAGATCACAAAGGCTGGTACCCACTTCAGTGGCAACAGGTAATATAGTCAGATGAATCGTCATTCACCCTATTTCAGACGACCGGACGCGTTTATGTCTGGAGAACGCCCAAAGAAGCGTTTCATCCTGAATGCCTCTTGCCGACTGTGAAGCATGGGGGTGGCTCCATTATGGTATGGGGTGCGATATCTTGGCGCGGTCTTGGGCCACTTGTTATTCTGCATGGGAGGATCAAATCCAATCACTATCTAAGCGTTCTAGGGGATCATGTCCAGACTGTATTTTCCTGGAGAGCGACCGCATTTCCAAGACGACAACGCCCCTATCCACACTGCTAGGTGTGTTCAAGAATAGTTCGAAGAGCATGACGATGCAGTTGAACATCTCGCCTGGCCCCCTCAGTCTCCGGACTTGAATATTATTGAACATTTATGGCAATACTTTGAGTCCAAACTTCGTTCCCGATTTCCACCTCCATCCGGACTTTCGGAATTAGAGACCACTCTGCAGGAGGAATGGCTTAATATTCCTTTAAATATTGTCCATGACCTTTATGCATCTATCCCACGTCGCATTAAATCTGTACTTCAGTCAAAGGGTGGTCCAACCCCCTATTAATAAAGATTTTCCATTATTTCACAGGTGTTCGTATTATTTTGTTCCCCATCTGTACATACCTGTAGTGTAATTGAAGATAAAATTACAAAGTTGTACTGAAATCCAAGATTAAAATAATAAAAAAAATACACTTAGATAAACAGGAATTTTGATTCAAAAAAAGTCTTTAATCTTCGTTTGTTTTTTAGCGGTTTTCTCTCCACAAGTAAACAATATTTTTTCTGTGTTGCAAATTATATTCTTTTCGGTATCGGTTATTGTGTGAGAATATAAAGAAGAGGCAGCCGTGAATCGTTTGTTACTAGAACCATTCCATTGCACTGGATGGGGGTCGACATACGGCCACCAGGATGTTCTGCCTTCCGGGTGAATCCCTCATCGCCAGTGTAGACTGCCGCAATCAGAAACTTCTCACACACTAGAACAAAAACACCAGGGCGCGTCCACCTCAAGGCCAACAGAAAAGCCAGAGAGCAGCAGGAGCCGCTCAGGTAGGATGACTATGAGCCATTGCTGATAAGAACAGAAATATTGAATAGTCGGAGAATTTGGAATGAGTTGCCGAAAATAGGATACTCCAGGGACTAAAGAATTAATGAACACCACCGACGAACAAATAATGAGAGTGGCACGATAACGTGAAACCAGGCTAAACAGGAGAGAACAAAAATACGAGAACGTGCATCTCAAATGTTCTGCTCATTGTTTAATTAGAGAGTCATTCTAGCTCAATCCAGACATTTATATTTCAGATTCAGTTATGATGAAAAAACGATCGATCCGATAAATTAATATATAAGCTGCGATATTCTGAACGAATATTGCGGGAAAACGATGGATCGAGAAACTGATTTTGCTTGTTTTCTATGGAATTTATTTGGGACTGGGTGAAATAAACGATACATACGAGAAAACGATCATTCGGAGGACGATCGATCGAGATTCCACTGTATATATATATATATTATACAGTTGACTCTCTGTTTAACGACTTTCAAGGGATCGTAAAAAGTCGTCCTTAGGTAGAGATCGTCCTTAAACAGAATTTGTGAGACAAAATCATTTCCCTTCCCCCTTTACAGGCTTAGGACTGTCAATATAATTCTTAATATATTGACGTGCTTGAAAATGTTATCTTTGTTATCATTATTATTTTATTCACAAAACGTTATTTTAAATTACATTGGAAAAAGAGTACAAATATAATAACTAAATTAGGTTTTAAAAAAGTAAAAGAGTGTTGATTGCTTCATTTTACGCCTTGTTTTCGTTATTCTCTTTTCCAGATTTTCTAAAATGTTAAATGTGTCATCTTTCATATTCGATGTAATATAGGGTCATCTAGAGCAGCGTCATTTAGAGAACATCTAGAGCAGAAGATGCATGTGTGTAAGACGGTGGCAGTGTCTCATTTACCGTGTCTTCAACTTCTTCGTCTCTTTACCGTGTCTTTCACCTTCTTCGTCTGACACTGTGTTTTCGTTTACTATATGTTCATAAATTTGTTCAACATTTCTGTAATCTGTTGTTAAAACAGATTCCTCACAATTGTAGAAATCCTGAATAGAAACACCTTCACCTTCAACAAGACTTATCCATTGTTCAGGGGTAGTCATCTTCATTGATTTCTACATCCGTACTTTGCAGTTCCACTACATGTTTGTGAATTCCAGCAACGCGAAAGGAGTTTTTTATTGTGGATGAAGAAACTTTTTCCCATGCTGATGTTATCATGTGCATTGCTTCCAAGATAGTAAATTTTCTAATTTTCATATTGTCAGCCGAATTGTTTATTAATTTCCTAATTAAAGACTTTCTGTAGTATGCTTTCACACTGCGAATGATACCAAGGTCTAATGGCTGCAACTTGCTAGTGCAAATAGCTGTAAGAAATGAATTGGGAAATTTGTAAGTCCAGGGATGTTTGGAGTGTGTGCAGTGCAACGGTCGATAAAAATTAAAACTTTTCTCTTTTCTTGATGGATTTTTGCATAATTTTCTAATCCAGTCAATAAAAATTTGTGATGTCATCCACGCTTTATTGTTATTCCGGTACTCACAAGGTTTCCTGGTGATATTTTTAAAACACCTTCATTTCTTTGATTTGCATATAACTAGTGGTGGAAATTTCTCAGATCCATCCGAATTAGTGCACCAGTCAATCGTTCCTTACTGTGTTTTCTACCAAACCACTTTTCGCCCATATACGTTAAGTTTCATTCGTCACCATGTTGTAGAATAGGCCTGTCTCATCTGCATTGAATATGTTCTCATCATATCCATCTAATATCCCCCTCAGAACTATTTTCCATTCTTCCACTATTTTTTCATCTACGGAGCTACTTTCGCCAGATATGGTTTTAAATGCAAGCCCATATCTTTCTTTGAACTTTGCTAGCCAACCAGCAGAAACCTGAAAATTTTGCATTGCAAACTTTTCTGCCAGAACAATATCATTTTCTTTAAATATCACTCCGGAAATTGGAATATTGGATACTCTTGCTTCATGAAACCATTTGCAGGACTGGCTTATCAAACTCTTCTGATCAGTCACATTGAATTTTCTGCTGTTTGGATTTGGATCCCAAACCAAATTTTTGTTCTGCTTCAAGAATTTTCTCTTTGCTTCCTAAAATGCCTTTTAGAGTAGACTAGGGTAGCTGAAATTGTCTTGCGAATTGGACTTTTGTTATTCCAACACTTTCTTTCCAGTCTTCAATAATTTTCATCTTTTCGTGTAGTAGCGTAAGATGTTTTTGCTTTGATCCCATTTTGCTCTGCTCACCTCGTATTCGTACTGGAATGAGCTCCTACACACAACCATGAATTCTCTAAACATGATCACCTGCTTCCCGAAAGGAGTGACAGAGGGCTACTATTGGACAGTTCGTAAGTCACATGACAACAGATGGTACGGACAACAAATGATTCAGCTCCCGCACTAAGAGCTCAATGAAAGAATATTCGATCTTCGAGAAACAGTAATTTCCCCCACCCCCGTTTTTCACACTGCAACAAGTCCATGATTGCAACATTGCAAACATCAAGGAAAATCCGGGTCTGTTATTGAAACCAAACTTGTCTTCCTCCACAGAAGTTTCCCCTCCTGCAGATAAAATGTTGAAGAAAAAGCTTATCGTGTAAAAAAAAATTCGTCCTTAAACAGAAACAACTTCGTATTTAAATAGAATTATTTTACGTTGGAGGGGCCGGGACTGGGAAATATCGTTCTTAAATAGAGATCGTCGTTAAATAGAGCGTCGTTAAACAGAGAGCCAACTGTATACATATATAATAATCCCAATGGGTGATAGCTGCGTACAACTTATTGAAGATGCGGTAGGCACGGGGGGAGAAATGTTGATCACACATATACAGTCGCTCGTTGGGTGACGAGAAAAGCACAGTCATGAAGCCAGAGAAGAGATACACAAATTTCAAAGACGTTATCCATTCAACTATTTTATTAATCAGGAAGCATTTTCGAAGACATTAGCTGTAGTGACCACGGGACTTGACCGGCAAAGAACATGATATCTGACAGTAAATTTGCAGCAGCTACATAGGATGGAACTTTAATAATGGCAACTAGGTTGGTACAAGTTATACAAAAAAGATACAGGGGTGAAAGTTTTATAGCCCTTCAAAGTAGTAACCAGCATTGTTTAACACCCGTTGCTAACGTCCTGGAAGCTGCAGGAGACCGTTGCCAGCAGCTGATCTGTTGATCCTTCGAATGGAGCGGTCTACAGCTTGCAGAATCTCTGGTGGAATCCACGGATCGGATCCTACATCTTAAGGATGAGATCAATGGCACAGAGACTTAAGTCCGGGGAGTATGGGGGAATGCAGAGCACATTCCAGTCCCAGAGAACCAACACATCAGCCACAGTGTGCGCACAAGCATTTCCTTCCATCAATACGATGCAACAAATTATTTTGTACAATAGACCGGTAACTAAAACAAGTCTGTGTTCATCCTGTCACTGTGCAGGCGTGTGATGTTTGTGGAGGGAACCCATTCTCCCTGATGCGAGTATGTGACGTACGTGTGGTATAAGCTGTTTTCATGGGTTCTGATACGTGGGGGCTCTACAACAGAGTTGCCATTATCAAAGTTCCCTCCCTCGTACATGCAAAGGGAGTTAGGAGTGAAGAGAAGAGCCGTGGCCTTACATACTGATCACACATATGCAGTCGCTCATTGGGTGATAAGAAAAGCACAGTCATGGAGCCAGAGAAGAGGTACACAAATTCGCCAGACGTTATCTATTCAACTATTTTATTCATCAGGAAGCACTACGAAGGCATTAGCTGTAGTGGCCACCGGACTTGACCGGAAAAGAACATGATATCTCACAGTCAATCTGCAGCATCTACATGAAAAGGAAGATAGGAATGAAAAGAAGAGCCGTGTCCTTACATACTATCAGTGGAGATGGGGCGTGAAGACAGCAGCTGCTTACATGCAAAGTTAGGAGAGAAAAGTCTTCCGTTCAGGCAATTATCAAAGGACTGTTGGCTGATTTTGCCACCAGGGGGCCGAAATTACTATTATTTAATTGGACGAATTTAGTCTCATGGAGGTCACGTGTCTACGTCGTGGTTCTTCGGGGACTAATTAATTGCTTGATCACGCGCTGCTCTGCGTTTTATTAAAAAGGAAGAATTTGAAAACAGGCCTTATTTATTGTATACAAATTTAATGAGGCCTTCGGGTTCTGGCCAGATAATGATCTGCATGTGTCTTACGGGACATTATAAATTATAACTTACATTATTTTTATGTATTTTAATTTTCATACAGAAATTTTATTTCCTTTTTTAGTAAAGCGATTTATTGTGATGGGGCTATAATTCCACTTTTACATGAAATTTTTTTAATATATAAATGTAGTATTAGAAAGAAAAATGCCTCTTTCTGTATTGATTAGTTTAACCCTTTTTTTAAATCCTTAATTAGGTTTCAGGATTATACAATGTAAACTATCGGCAGTCATTTTCATCAATAGTTATTCACAGTGCTTTTTTTTTTCCTTAAAAAATAGATGGGTATACGGTGTTTTCTCAAATAAAGTTGCGTATTTTTAGTACCGTGTTTTCATACGGCAGGTCACAAGGGTACAAAAAAACTCGTAATTAAAAAAAAGTACTTTTTGTTTTATATTAACGTAAGTTTCTATAAAACAACGTAAGTTGATTCGTAAGTTTCTTAAAACTTCGCTTAAGTTAAGCCAAAATAATACTTTAAAGAAAAAGGTGGGGATACGCCGTATCCCCTCGTACCCCCAGAAAAAAAAGCCCTGGTTATTCACTATATAATGTAGGCATTCAGAATATATATATATATATATATATATATATATATATATATATATATATATATATATATATATATATATATATATATATATATATATATATATATATATGTATATGTATATGTATATATAAGTGCATTCAGATATATATATTTTTTACTTTTCAGCAAATGCAACAATAAGAAAAAACATATGCCCCTGTCTATATTTGATTTTCTTTTAAGCCATACTTCCCGTTTATTGGGATCAGAATAAATTAAACGCAGACATCTACTTTTCCTTTTTAACCTTTCTCCATTTTCCGTATAATTCCAATCCCATAGAACTAATCCTTAAATGCTCCCTGTTATCAGGAATTACATCCCAACCCATAGGCGTAGAGTGCTTCTAACCTATGGGGGGGGGGGGGGGTCACGAACTGAATTCAATTAAGGCCCTCCTCAGTGCATTGACTGCCGGACGGTCCTTAAAATATGAAGTACTATGATTTAAAAAAAAATTAAATGATAATAGAATAGTAGTATTCAGAAGTTATACAATGAGAAAAATAAATATAATATAAATAAAATGAGAAAAAAATATAGCATCGAAGTTTTGTTATGGATCATATAATTCTTAAAAACTATGTTAAGGCAAAAGACATAATCGGAATCTTCAGTTTCACAGTTTGAAAAAGCGGGGAAAAACCGACTTTCTTAAAAGTTTTCTACAATTTTCTGATTTTAACTGAACTTCTATTAACGTTTTAATTTATTTCAAGTTAAGTTGGGAGGACACGTGCCCCCACATTCTTTCATATTTATCAGGTTTTTTTTTTCGCTTAAAACTCAACTTTTAGCATCGGGGGAGATTAAACTAACCTGCTTGCTTGGATCTCCGCCAGCTTTCAAGTTTATGTGCCCATTCATAAGCCGTTTAATGATCAAATCATAAGCCGTTTTAATAATATTTACTAACAAACAAGCCTGACATTTTCCCCAGCTTTCTGATGTCTCGTGCTGAGAGACAACATGATGTTTGTATTCCTGTAAATTCGTCTCCGAAAAAATTAACTCCGAAAAAAAAAAAAGGATGTTGTCTTCCACTTTTAGATTTTACAGTCCACTTTAGGCTGTTTTCGGTTGTCTACAGTTTTGTAGTTTGATATACTATTTACAATACCGACCACTTCGAATAACATTAACCTGTGACACATCATCTAGGTCAACAGTACAGTAATGTTTTTTCTCGCGGGCCGCAACTTATACCTTATAATATAATGCACCATACATGTACCTAATAATATAAGGATGTACACTATACCTCGGATTGTACACGTAGTACACTATACTTCATAATAATAATGTAAAAAATTAAACTCAAAACCTAAATGTATTCAAGCGTTTATTTAAAAATGAGTGTGATTTTTAATGTTGAGACAAACTTTTGACTATTTTAAACAAATCAGTTTTATACTTACTTGCTTTATACTACTCTCAATAAGTGTTCAAGGTAAGAATTGGTAAGCCGATTTCTATATACCGTTCTTCGCATATTTTAGTTTGGAATAGGATGATTCACAAAAATTTGTGGATGCGAACAAAGTGAGCAGCAAGCAGGTGGCACATTTTTGTACAGTTTTGCATTTTTCAGACCCAAATCTATATTAATAAAAGGAAGTGTTTGTGTGTGTGTTATGTGTGTGCTGCCTCGAGACGAATCTATGTCACTTACAGCCATGAAATTCGTCACACAGGTAGTGCAGACGATGAGTACGTGCACCTCGAAGCCCGAATTTTAAATTTTATTACCGTTAATTTTTAATTAATAAAAACCCAACAATTTTGAAGAGTGACAACAGTAAATGGAAGCTGTTACATTTCCGAAAATCACCCCTCTGGATCTGTCCGCCATGTTAGGCGTAACAATCAAACAGCGAGCGAAAAGATAAAAATTAATAAAATCAAAAAGTTTCAAGTCATATATAGAAGTTTCAAGTCATGTCCAGAATAATAAATGAAAATAATCTTTCAAGTCAGATTTTATAATCTAAAATTTATATTTTTAGACATTTCGAAGAATTACCGTTGATTCTTCGAAGAATTACCGATCTATTTACAACATGTGCCTAACAGTGCTATAGGTGTCGATTACCTTACTTCTTTTCGGATTACTGTATCGATTGATTCAGGTAGGCTAAAAATTATTTTTACCTTGCTTAAATTATTTTCTAAAAAAACCTTGGTAAAATTTTAATTTTTTTAAAAAGCTAATATGCATTATTTTTATTATTCATATCGCTAATTTCAGCACTCAATCGCATTTGTTATTATTTCTTAAAGTAAATTGTCGCATTTATTATGTTATCGTTCATTTGTATGAGCATCTCGAAGCCCGAATTTTAAATTTTATTCTAGAGAAAATTTGATTAAAATTTTTTATGCAATATTTGGTTCTATTTGAGCTAAGGTCCGCAAGATGGCGCCACGAGAGCGATACAGTATGCGCTATATCGAGTGTGACACATACATAGTCTTTGCGCTATTTATTGTTGTACCACAAAATTTAAATACCTTTATTCGATGTTTTTTAGTGTTTCAATTCTCTGACAATGATTGTTGAAGGGAGCGGGTTCCTAAACCGACCGGCTAGAGGGGCGAAGCCCGGCTAGTTATCTATATATTTAAGTTGCTAAGCCGATTCTTTAGGCAGTCCTTGAGAGAAAACTACTGCATCAATTTACTTCATTTTGGTTTTAAACGAGGGATTTCAATCTATAGATGTGTCAAATTTGGTATTTGTAACCGCAATTCCTATTAACTAGTGATAATTTACAACTAAAAATTGCTTTCTGCGCATGGTCAGTGGCATTTTTAAATCTGGCTTTAGATACTCACTATGCGCGAGACCGCATAAACACATTAATTTGTTTCTGCGCATGCTCAGTGACATGTTTTAATCTGGCTTTAGATACTTACTAAGCACTAGATCGCATAAACACATTAATCTGCTTCTGCGCATGCTCAGTGACATGTCTAAATCTGGCTTCAGATACTCACTAAGCACGAGGTCCCATATACACATTAATTTGTTTCTGCGCATGCTCAGTGACATTCTTTTAATGTGGCTTTAGACACTTACTAAGCACGAGGGCGCATAAACACGTTAATTTGTTTATTCCGAGGAATCTCTCTAGTTCTTTGTCTGCCATTTTAATTTTTAATTATGTTTGTGAGTTATAGAATTAATCCTGACAGAAATTGTTTACTTCGCGCTGTTGAGTAACCATATTTCTTTTTAAAATTTCTTTAGAAAATGCTGTTTTGACCGTCTTCGAAATGCACTCTGAGAACTAGGGTGATACAAAAACGGACTAACTTTTCTATTATTTTTTCAGGGGATTCTGTGCACGTTTTTGTCGTGACTTTTTTTTGTTTCCTTTCGGAAAATTCTGCACCAAAAATGTGACCAGTGTGTGGTTAGACAGCATACAGGTTTTCCAGTCACGGTGTCTAAGACTGCTGCGTGCTGACCCTATTGGATTCGCTCACCTCAGTGTTCTTCTTCACAAGCACAACAGCCCCCTACCGGTCCTGATTGCCTCAACCACGCGCTCCCTCCAGCGTCTTCTACCTGCGATGACTCCTTTCCAATTTTTAACTTTCAAAGGCTTTAAGTCTGTTTTCATCATCACCATCTAGTCGGTAGTCTACCTCTAGCTCTGGATCCCTCAGGTTTCTTAAATGTCAAAATCTTAGTGGGATTATCTTCCGAGCTTCTCCAAACATGGCCAAGCCATCTTAATCTATTGCTACGGATGACCTGTGTTATTTGTGGTTGCCCATAAAGCCTATACAGTTCAAAATTATATCGCCTCAGTGTTAACCTATGGATAAAATGTGTCTACTATTGAAAGCTACGTAAATGTTGATAATTCAAATAAAAATGGTATTTTCAGAAAGCCTGCACTTTTCTGCACCTTGGAACAGGATTAATTTTATAAATTTCGCCCACCAAATGAATTTATGAGCGTTTAAAACACACTTTACCAATATTTTCCCGAATAAATTAAATTTTAAACTATTATTTGCCGTTTAAAAAATAAAAATAAAAATGCCCCAAGTAATTTGTAAAATTTCTTTCTCTATTACGAAGTACAATTAAAAAAATATTTTAATCCAAGTCGGCCATCCTTGGACACATTTTCTCCTTTGAAGTGAGAGAATCCCAATAAGGTTAGTACAGAGCAGCCTTAAGCTTGGTATGAGGAGTCTTCCAACATGTGTTTACCCGCCGGATGCATGAAGAGCTGATTGTGAAATGAAAGAGACTGGCGTTTCTAAAATAGTTATGTCGTTCATTTTATAAAAGGAAGTATTCTTTCAGCGGATACGGTTAATTATCGAATTGCAAGAGTGTAATTTAAATTTCGAATGTTGTACACCTACGTTCTCCTCGCCGCCTCTTCCAAACAGGAAGCAATGACTACCACCTGATTCTAATTTTCCCTTTCGCTTTTGGTAGAGAAACTTCTTTTTCCCTTTCGATTTCATTTCCTAACCATGATTGATTGGCCCGCTGTCAGCAGATCTAGTTTGAAGGTTATCGAACGTCGGTTCATATCGACGACGCTGGTTTATCGTCCTACGCTGTAATAACGGAAACTATCAAAATGTTAATAAGAGAAAGAAAAAAAATACGTATGCGTGATATTTCCTTACAGTTTTGCATTTACGCCCTGTTCTAATTTTGGAGAGATCTCGAACAATGCTTAAAAAGGCTTTAAAATCTTGCTTGAATTTCGATTACGATTTTAAAGAGCCGCAAGTCTCCCGAATTTTACGAAGTGCTGTTAAACAGGGATGTGGGCAGTGAAGGACGCTAATCCCCCCCCCTCCTCTCACTACCTTTAAAAACGCGCATTAATGGTTTGGAAGTAACGTTTTAAAGGATGGGAAACCATTGATGTACATTGCTAGAAAATTAAAATTACTTTTTGATAAAATCAGTTTAAGAAAAAAGAATATTGAGATCCGCGTGCTCAGGCATTTGAAGTTCAGTTCTAGACTCAAATTCCCCCCCCCCCCCCACCGTATACATTTTTAATCTGTAATAGGAATATACCAATAGGAAAATTTCCCTTAGCTTTATATAAGGATTTAATATCTTCTAAGTCAAGTGATGCACTGCTTAAACCTAGTTCTAAATATTAGCCCGAAATGGACTGCAACGTTCCCGTTGTTGAAATAAACACACGAGAGACAGAATTGTTTAAAAAAAACCACAGCTTGTATTTAAACTCCAAATATGTACAAAAGCAGAGAGACTATTCTCGTGTGCGTATGAGAGACGCTCACAGAAACAAACAATTTTTCACAAGACTCTCCCAGTCTTTAAGAGAGGTTTCTCTCTAAATAGTCACTAGGACTTTAACACATACTTTTTCAGTGTTTTAACCGAGGGATGGCCGCACTGATCAACAACTGGGATGGCCTTTTTCCCCAATCCTTCGCTGATGTGGATTCCAGCTGCGGGCCCTTCTGGCTCCACGGAACTGCGGGTCTCTGCCGGCACTGCGGCACTCTCTGGGACTCTGCTCTCAACACTCTCTAAGGCGCCCCATTTTATCTGTTCGTCCAGCAGTAGTCTTTTTACCCGCGCTTTTTTGCGGTCCCTCGTTAGGTGGCTATCAGCTCCCACCGGGGATCGCCTTCACTCTGTGGGGTCAGCGTCGGCCAGTCTCACGATTTGTGACCCGCGTCTCGACGGACAGAAACGCACGGCATGTGGTCTTCCGCCACACTGTAGTCCGGGGATGTCAGCCATTTCAGCCAGATATATCAAAGCCAATTTACATCACAGACGTACATTTCTCCTCTGGCAATTAAATGTGGCCCCTTTCTGTTTTTCGGAACCAGGCCTCTCAAGAAAGGTAGGGTTGGGTCCGGGGATCTCTTCCAGGAAAGAGCCACGACGTTGCAGGACCTCTGCCAGTCCCTTACTTCCCTATAAAGTTCTTGCTCCGTCACTGCTGTTAAATCTTTAAATTTGTGGCTGAACATTGTAGTGTGTCTTTCGTTCGAACTACTGATCTTTATTTTTATATGTTGTTAGCTTTAATTGACCGGCTTCTTATGAGTAGAACAACATTTGCGTATTTTGCGGTGATGACCTCTAATATCGGTTGCTGAGTTTGACTATCATGCTAAAAATACTTCCCTGATTGTACAAGCAATTTGCCCTTTGACTGACAAAACATAAATTTAAACTTCAAGTAAGGGCGTCACTTAAATCGCTCCCCAGTCACTACACCTTGGGGACACCTCAGTTTTTCTTGCGAAGATTTTCAGTTTGAACCTGTTGTTGTTGTTGTTTCTAATGCCCCCTGGCCGGAGTTTATTCCGGATAAGGTCCATATAGGCTAGCGGGCTGAGGGGTGCCTCTCCGGTTTATGATAGCACCACAACGGTCGGAGTGCGATTTAGCCAGGTGCCACCTCAATTTTGACCGAGCATCCCCAGGGGAGACATCAGGGGGAATCGTACCCTCTCCCACCCGCTCTGACCTCATAGAGGGACTTTCTGGTCTACAGATTTAACGTTTCCATATCCGGCTTAGACACGGAACATTTTGAACCTGTTGTAATACATGGAATTTTCATGTTATCATTCGGAATAAAAAGTATGAATTACGTCCTTACTTTTTGTCGGAATTTATTTTAGGTGGTGTCCGTGTCAAAAAAATTTTATTTTCAAAGTTGCACGCAATCGTAATGTATTTTCCCCCTCAAATACGTCTTTGAATAAAATTAACAATACATATAAGAGTAGTGGAACAAGTTACAATTTTGTTTTAACAAATTTGTTCAAAATTTAAAGCATATTTAGTTTTTGATATATCTGTTTAATCAGTAAGTCTGTTTGACTAATTTTTTACTCTATTCTACATAGGAAAGGCGTCAAATTTATTTGTCTTTAGAATTTATTAGCATTTTATTCATAAAATTTCACTTTAAGTAATCATTTATGAAATGATTTATTAAAACAATCACTTTAAAGAGGGAAAAAAAATTGCGTCAGTAAAAAATATTTTCAGAATTTTTACTTTAAATAGAAAATTTTGGCAACAGTTTAATTAAAAAAGAGCAAAAGAACGCTAGGCAAAATGTCTTATGAGACCAGAAATATCCGCGCAACACAACAGTATTGCTTCAGAAGCAATACTGCTACCGAAAACAGAAAACATTTCCTCGACCAATGAGATAGAACCAAGCACTCCTTCATACGCAATAACTACTCCATTCTGATCAACCCTCCCTCATCCTTTTTCAAATTTGCTGCCTTACATGCTATGTTGCGCGGATTTCTGTGTATATATAGAAGGGGATAGACAAAATTAAAGGAATAATAGTAGAATAAATGAATGGTGGGACATTTATTATTACACACACCCACACACGTACAGTGAAACTTCTTTACCCGGCCAACCCTCAAGAGCACCTCTCGGCAGTAACAATAAAATTCATAGTGTATATGAACAGTGCACGATTTAGAAAATTCTTGACTATAGGCACAACTCGGGATGGAGGGGCCCCTAACACTGATGTGGGCGTAAAATTTCCATAATTGACAAAAAAAATAAATAAATAATCATGAATCATTGTGAAAGTACCATTTTACCAAGAATTGGCTATTTGGACCGTAGAAGCCTAAAACATTATCAAATAACAAAGAGTAATACAACATATTAACTTCATCATTAAAACACCTATACAATGCAACGAGAAAAACTTATTAATCCCTTATATACACTATAACATACATATGATGAACCTATCAATCAAATTTGAAAGGATATATAAAAAAATTGCTATTAAAAAAGGTAAAATTAAAAAAAATTGAATTGGGAATTTTTTCTTTTAAAATAAAAACTTTGGGGGAGCCCCCAACATTCGGGGGGCCCTAGGCCCGGGCCTTCTGGGCCTAATGGAAAATCAGGGCCTGCTTGAGGGAGGTACATGGTGAAATCAAGCTTAACTGCGGCGCAACCTTAGGTGCCCGGGGCAAAACCTAAATTTTAATGCAATAAAAAGGTCAATATTCATTTCTCACCTAGGAACCAAACTCTTTCCCAGAAATGGAAAATCCATACTACAAAAGGATTCTATTCTCTGTTCTTATGCACTGTATAATTTTGAATTGTACAAACATATTATACGGCTTTTATTGTTGGGAAGTAATATGCCATTAGGGATCAGCGTATCCAGTCCTTTACTGTGTACGTGCATTGTTACTGACGGGAAGGTAACGAACCGCAATTGCTTCATATTTCTTGATAAAGCTTATCAGCAAATCTTCATCATCTCTCATCGTCACATTGTGTAACCGTTTTTAAATGCGTCCCTCCTCCACCCTCCTCTTTCTTCTCCTCTCCGTGTGTTTAAATTGCAGGCTTCCGTCAATTAGGCGTGAATGCTGACCCCTCTCCCCTTCCTCGGCTGTTGTTAGTTGAACTTCTTAACCGTCAGGGTGACGTCATATTGCAGTGTCGACATAAGAAGATGCGAGCGCTATTGCTGGGGTTTGGACGCGTGATACAAATCATGGGTCCAGGAGGCTGGAAATGGCTGCAAAATTAGTGTTCTTAAGCTTGCACGCCAACAAAGGACAGATCTCCGTGAAGATCTCAAGGATGTTTTGAACGACGTCAAGGATCCGTGGTAGAAAGAACGCCCAAACGTTCCATACGTAAAAAATAGTACTGAGATTAGACAATATTATGAGAAAATGGAAATTTTTTTCGTTTTGTCATTATAACTATCTACATTATTAAAATCAGCAATGGTTTAAGCTATAATCATTAACTTTTAATATGCATTTAATACAATGACAAGTGCTTTAAATAAGTAAATCTGATTTTCTTCATAGTCGACACAAGTTCTAGTAATAATGAAAATATCAGTTAAAATTATTCCTAAAAATGAGTCAGATGGTTAATATTTTCCTTATCAAGACAGTCCAGGGAGCTGTGAGCTTTTGAAAAAGCGCTAGGGGTAACATACCAACAGTCATGGCCGGACGACGGCCGAATGGCTAGGGCGCTGGTAATCAGTACTAGAGTCTGTGAGTTCGAGTTCCACTCTTGGTATGGAGGAATGGGCTTTAAGCAGTAGGTCCCGGTCTAATTTGCCCTCATGTAGTAAAAAATTGACCGTAACGCTCCAAACCAATCATCAGGCATGGACGAAAGTCTAAGACATTTTTCTTGATTTCTCTACAAAGGGGAGATGTTTTTGCATGAAAGTCCTGAGTTTCGATCCTTATATGTGCTTAGATTAGACACGGCCATCCCAACAAAGCCACGCTCCTTCTAAGTAAGAGAGAGTGATTTCTATGGATTTGGCAAGTCCCCCCGAGAGCTCATGCGAAGGGAATTCCAATTCCGACGAAACCGCCTCATTCGCAGTACTTTGAGAGTCGTGGCTCATTATATCTAAATCTAGCCCATATTTGTGTTGCATTGCCAAAATCGAAATAAATGCATGTATACCAGGCAAGCCCTCCAGTGGGTTAATGGATGTCTTTAAGCAGTGTTCCTCGACATCTGTATATAACAAGTCCATCGAATGTAGTCTGGAAAGTGGACTGTCTCTCCTCAGTCTTTGGTTATTTACACAATCTCTAAAAAAATAGATGTTCTATTGTAATTACCAAAGCTATAAAGTTTATTTAAATACTGAGCGAGGCCCGTGTTTCTTCTCAAACCCAAGGGATGCAGGTCACATTCGTAAAGAACCAGCTCCATTGGACAAGGATTTCTCATACCGGTTATAATTCGGGCTGCATTTGTCTGTACTCTCTCTAATGTTGTCAAGTTAGTGGTAGAAGCACAAAAATAAATTTGAAACCCATACTCCAAAATTGGTCTGATCAGGGAGGTATAGTTAGTCCTAAGAGTAATGCTATCAGCACCCCAGTCTCTGCCCGTAATGTAATTCAATATATTTAGTCTTTTTCTGCTTTTTGCTATCAGGTATTCAATATGTTTGTTACTCAAAATCTCAGAGTCAAGTGTGTAACCCAGGTACCTAAGATGTTTATCATATGGAAAATTTTGTCCATTTAACTTAATATTTGGTTGGTAATTATTAAAATGTCGATTTGTGGTGAAGAAGCTACAAGTTGACTTTGAAGCATTAAAACAGAGTTTGTGACTTTCAGCGAAGTTCAAAACGTAAATTAAAGTAAGATTCACTTCAGACTCGAGTTGACCAATATCGCTGCTAGAATTCCAAAGGACTATGTCATCTGCAAACAAACCAACCTCACTTCTCCTGGATATTATCTTCTCTATGTCAGAAAGAAACATTGTTGAGAGAAGAGGGCTCAATACTGAACCCTGGGGAACACCTTGTCCCAATCTAAAGGTTTTAGAGAATGATGTGTATTTTGTACTTTGCTGTAAGTAGCAGCTGTTTGTTCTCAGAGATGTTTATTTTCAACGATTAATTTTACCGTATTTATTGAGAAAATCTGTATTGTCAGTTTTGGTCTTGATTTGAAACACTATACTCGGTAAAAGCACGGTAAAATTTTGTTCAGAATATAAATCGTAATCGAAAATATCGATGCAGTGCTTTGAGTCAGTTTTTTTATATCGATCACAAACAATTTGTGCTTCCATTTTTATTTCTGAAGATCCAGGTATTACTTATCTGCAACTGTAACATAAAACGTGCTTCTCCTCTGAAATCTAACTTTTTTTTATTTCAATGGAGATTTTCTAAAAACTCATACATTGTAATGAATTCGTCGCAGATTTTAATATTATATTGTTTGTCGCAGATTTGGACACTTCAGTTTTGCTAGCTCCCAAAATCGTCAGCTACAATGGCATAAAATATGATTTTTGAAGGTCTTGAATATTTCAAATAAAATGGACCGTTTCGTAAAAAGTCAAGCTGATTATTTTCCCTTTATAATTCATCGAAAATTTTTCCGTCCTAAAATGATCAATGACCATTCATCCGTTGTATACGACGTTCTACTCGTAATATGGGTTATGTTTCTTTGAGGAGTGGTGATGCGTCTCAAATTAGGTTACTGAACCGGCTGTGAAGATGGTTATCAGAAATTCTTTATCGAGTCCTTATTTTTAATTACTTGCCAACAGTCAGAAAAAATATCAAAGGAATTGAGGTCTTAATATTTCTATCTTTTTCTGTTTTCTTCGAAAATATTTTTTATGATTAAAGCCTACCATTCTGCTGAGTTTTCTGCATAGAAACTTCTAGTCTCATCTAGATAAGTTTTTCCTTTATTATGTTACTAGCTGAATACCCGTGCCTTGCTACGGAGTACATTCAAATTAAATACAACGTCAATGTATGCAATTAATGCCAAATATATATATATATATAAAATAAATACAACGGTCAATGTATGTAATTAATTTGTATATTTAATATCCATAAAATATACTAATTTGAATTAAATTCTTTAAAAACTTCCATCTCAATTAGTCTAGTGGTTAAATTTTAGCTTTTACCGTATTTTAATATTTTTTTTGTCAATTTATTTCGTTGTTATGCACGTGACTCAAAATTAATTTAAAGTATCACAAAAAGAAAAGAAACCACGTGATCAGCATTTAATAAATTAAATTCTAAAAATTAATCTTTGAAAATTCACCAAAAATCAGAAAATGAAGGTAAAGATTCGAAAAAGATTTCATTTTAAAGGAATTTTTAGGACCTTTCTCGTGATATAAATTTTATAACCCTCGGATTATTATTTTAAATGCAAACTTAAAAAAAGTTACAAAAGCAGCTTAAAAATTTAATTTTAAAAAATCTAAGAAGAATTTTTCAAAAATCTTTCTTACTGCACCCCTGCAGTATAAGACGAATCGCCATGCAAAATTTCAACCCTTTAGGTCCAGCGGTTTGGCCTGTGCGTTATCTGTCAGTTAGTCAGTCAGTCAGTTACGGAACTCTTTTATATAAGATAACACTCTTTTTCTCCGTAGAGCTTATAGATTTTGCATATTTCTTGTCATTACGTATGACTTTATTGTTGAGGTTAATGCCCTTCTATGCACTGACATCCCCATTTTCTTAATTTATATGCAGTGTGTCCCAAAAATAGTGGTGGGATTTTAAATGGTTATAGCTTTGGAATAAAGCATTGTAGAGAGATGAAATATACATCAAATGGAAAAGAAAAACCCGAAGTTTCTTATCTGTTCAGCAGACGTCGATGTGTGCTCCCTTAGTTGCCCTGCAGACGTCAAGACGATATTCAGTCTCTTCCCATACACGGTACAGAACATCTGGCGTGATTGACGAAACAGCTTCAGTGATCCTTTCTTTTAAATGGTCCAGATTTCGGACATGAATGGAATACACTTGTGTTTTTACATAATCTCCAAAAATATAAATCCAAGGAGGTAAGGTCTGGAGACCTTGGGGGCCAGACAATCCACCTTTCTCGTCAGACACATCGCTGAGGAAATGTTTCGTTAAGAAATTCTTGCACGATTGTAGCAAAATGTGCAGGAGCTTCGTCTAACTGTAAAATGGAATTCTCCGAAATAGTAGTTTGTTGGAGTCTGCATTTAACCCTTAGCTTACGGGGCCCATTTTTCCGATTCCCTCTTTAGAACGGGAAATTTCATACCCCCTTTAACAACGGCCATTTAGGAGGTTATATATATATTCATTCTTGGGCCCGTATTTTTGGGATACATACTATCCCACCTCGTAAGGAAAAGGTTAAGCTTTCGTACACATAAATTTGGAGTGTTTCTCTTTCATTTAACGTATGACCCGTGTCAGTAACATGACTGGTTGCATAGCTACAGCCATTTGAAACCCTATCATTATGTTTTAGATACACCTTATATTTATTACTATATTCAATGCAAATGCATGCATCACAGAGTAAGCGCATGATCATATCCGGTCATTTCGGCGGTATTTAATTCCTGAAACTCTAAAAGATGTTTTCTTTAAGAAATTAACTGAAGCTATACCCAGACATATTGTTAAATAAATAAAGTAGTCTCTAAAGCTTTCTCAACGATTCTTTTCATTTTTTTGAGTGTGTGTGTGTGTGTAAGTAACATTTCAAATAAGAGTCCATTGAAGAAAATTAAATTAACGCTGTTCATTCTTGACGTCATTTAAAAATTATGAAGAGTTCTTTGAGAGGTACTGTTTCGCCGAGATTCAGAATTAAGAATCTCAAGACCTTGAGATTAATTTTATAAAAATGAATTTGAAAGGGGATCAGCTTGTTTTAAGGGGATGTATATTGTTTGCCATTGCGGGGCACTTGTCCATGAAAACATTTGCATATAATCCGCCAGAATCGTTGGTTTATTTCAATGTGGGCACCGTATAGGTGAACCAGCACCACCCCCTGGTGTGACCTAAAGTTTCACCGAGCACCCCTTAGGGGCGAGATCTGGGGGGATCGTGCCTTCTCCCACCCTCTCTGACCTCATAGAAGGACTTTACGGTTTAACGTGCCCGTATCTGGCCTAGACACGAAGGTATTGAATGGCTTAGTCGAGATTTGAACCGACATACCCCAGTTCCAAGCCTAGCGCGCAACCACTAGGCTACCTCGCGCAGGGGATGTATGTAGTTACTAGTTTAGGTAATTTCGGGGTCGAAATCCTAGGTCTCGAAAAAAGACGCCGTGATGCAGAACAAGTAGTAAATAAATGATACTCTGTATTTTTCAAGGTTTGCATGTTTTTAAAATCTACTTTAATTGAGAATATAGCTGTAGAATCTATTGAGGATATTAATAAGACTTAAAATTTGGTTGAAAAATTAGTTTGAATTATCCAAAGCCATTTTATTACATTTAATATTTATACTAAATAAAATTTAACTCTTTGAATAAGGAGTTCACTGGATTCTGCGTGACTCTTGATATAGTTAATGGAAGATATCAGTGGGAAAGAGTTTTATTTTGGGAGTTAATGTGTACGGTGCCACTTCCTTTCTTAGCAGTGATATAATTTTAAAGTTTCGCATCAAACTTTCTCAAATGGACATGACTGCATATTTCCTGCGCATCTTAGAAGATATTGAGTTAATGTCATTCCTGGCTCAGTCCCACGCATGAAGGTTCAGTACATATAAGGCAGTGTAACAATGCAAAACTGTCTTTTCAGTCATAAAATATAAGACGAAAGCAACTGTTATAACTATGCTGAAGATAGGAACAATGAATTTGAGAATTTTTTTTTTCGCAACATGGCAGTAACTTTGTCCTAAGGACATTGACCCATCCACACCGAGAATTCATTGGCTACTTTATTATGGGAGCACCATATAGGTGAGCCAACACTGCACCCTATTAGTGGACAGTATCGGAACGTCCATGTCTTACCCGGGATTCGAAACCGAAACCACGCCGTGAAACCCCGAGACACTAACCACTATACGATGTGGGCAGTATTTGATAAATATTAGACAGATATTAAATCATATTTGATAGTGACTTTAATCAGAGTTTAAAATAACCTTAGTGGGTATTTTCTGAAAAGTCTCTTTAACTATGATTTTCATTTTCATACTGTAACGATGTAAATGGCTTTTACCAGTGAAATTTCAGGCACAGTTTTTCAAAGAATTAAATTTAAATTAAAAAGTAAATTCCTAAAAGCTTTTAATAACGTGAATTGTATGCTGGACATAGAATAGTGTGTCAAAGACAACGTTCTATTTTCCTCGGGAAAAGATGAAAAATTGGTGGCAACTTCCAGGTAGGTCTGGGTTTAGTCAGACCCGTGACTAAGTCTAAAAAGTTTAACACACCCATGCGATCGTTAACATGATATTTTGTAAGTTTTGTCTCTAAAATTCTCATTGAATGAAGAGCAATTTGTTGAAAACCTTTGTATCTTCATAATTTGGGTTTATCAGAAACTAATGGGTATGCAACAGAATTTTACGTATGTGACTGTTAATTGCTCATTCAATGTTGTAATATGACCGCGTGATCTGTGCAAGTATCCCGTGGTTTTGGCAGTATTATGTGACTTTCTACATCATCTGCGATTAATTTATTGATTTTCCTAAAATGGTCTGAACTTATTTAATTAGTCTCATTCTTATTTTAGAATACTGATTTATAATTAAAAATCGGTTGGGGACTCTTTTACCACATTTTCAAAGCAAATGGGTTTAATTTTGGTTATTTTTGAAAAAAAAAATAGGTTCAGCTGCTACGTGCATCTACTAACTATATGTAGAAAGGACGTGAAAACACAAAATATTGTATCCGTAATTTTACGATTAGATTGATGTTAATTTATATTTCACTGCGTGCAGTGGCGAATCATTGCACAGGCGCAAGAAACGCACTCTTGGGGCCTTCAATTCCAGGGGCCTCCGAAAGTTAACAGCTTTAAAAAACAAAATAGTTCAGGTAGTCTCCTCTAACGAAACTACCGCGGGTTATTAACGTAGGATTACTTATCGTTTATTTACCTCTTTTTTTTTTTCTTTTTCTTTTTTTGTAGGGTGGGGGACGCATTTTGGTACTTTTCTGTTAAAATGTTTACTGCTACTGGGTTTGGCGCGCTGCCAAAATTATAACTCGCTACACAGGACAATTTTTTTCTCTCCGAAGGACCGTTATTGAGGAACGTGATCCTACGTTGAAAGAGATGCATTGTGCGAACCTCAAACGCAGATACCACTTTCACCTAAACCATTTACCATTCGTCGCACTATAAACGGCCTAGTACAAGTTTTTACTACCTGATGACCAATGACATTTCCTTCTCGACCGTGAGAAAATATCTTAAGTAATTAATAATATTTATTAATCGTATTTAGAACAAGGGGCCTCAAAACTAGATTGCGCTTGGGGCCTACCAAATGGTTCATCCGGCCACTGACTGCGTGGTGTGAAGGTTTGCGAGACGGAATTGGCTTCCCAACTGAAGATTTACACCCGCGGCAAAAGTAGCGAATTTTTTAGGTATTCCTCATCGGCAGTGGCTTTCGATTGTTCCAGCGGATGGCTGTCGATCTATGAATGCTCAGCCGATGGCCAGATATGGCAGCAGTTCATGTGCGTTTAACTCTCTCTGATTGAACCCGCGGAATCTCAATCTCGCCTGAATGGGCTTCTTATCTCACGTTATTATAATTGGAAGATCCTTGAACTTGGCGGATATCTCTTTAAACGCTTGTGAGAGAGGTCGTAAGCGAACTTAACCACGCTTCTTGGAAAGTATATAGAAAAAAATGACCTTTTTTCCTCCTTTTCATAAGATTTGCTTCATTAGCGATGGGAGAAGATCTGCCATCAATGCAAAATTTGAAAAGGGGGGATTATTTATTTATTTTCTTTTAGAGCTTGGGAATTGTAAAATTCTTAGAAGCCAGACACTAAAGAAATATTATTACGCCATAATACGAAGCGAAGAAAGTCTGTCTTCCTTGGAGGAAATGCGGCTTCTTGAATTTTCGTATGTAGTATTATCATGTCCAGTCAGATGAACTCTGCAGATTTTCGTGATAATATGTGGATTCGATCTCCTGTAGTTCCAAACACATCAAGTTTTAAAACTCCCCAAGTTTCTGGGAAACTGTCATAAGTGTCTGAAAATTTGTTCCAGAAGCATGAAATCTTTATTTGTTCGACCAGATTATTATCGAATGGCTAACAACAGTCAATCGGATTGTAACTCTTCGCCTACCTGTTCGTCTGGGTGCTACATAGAAAATGTTAACATCGTTAAGTATTTTATCTTATTAATAAAAGCGAATGTTTGCGTGCGTGCGTGTGTGTGTGTGTGTGTGTCCGCCTCCAGACGAATCTATGAAACTTACAGCCATGAAATTTGGCACACGGGTAATGCAGACTATGGGAAAGTGCACCTCGAAGCCCGAATTTTAAATTTTATTCTAGAAATTTTTTTATTTTATGTTTTGTGGGATATTTTATGTTTTTTAAACTTCAGATTACGATATCTCGACAAAAAATGATCGTAGAATTTTGATCTTTTTACAGTCTAAGACTACAGACATTACTCCTTCAAACAATACCTCATTTGTTTAAAATTAATTTAAAACAGACTAATATTTTCATCAAAATATTAAACCCACATTTTCGAGAAATTTATGCGCTTTTGAGGATCTACGGTCGATGATCTTCGAGTTTTTATCTTACAAAGAAAATATTTACATCATCTGGAAGGTGAAAGCTTTCTCATTCATATAAACCTCATTTCAAGTCTCTATCTTAAAATTTCGATTTTTAATTGAATTTTAAAGAACGATACTTCAACACAAATTTTCTACGCGGTTCTTCCAACGCGGTATGAAGAACGGCAATTCTCCCCTTGGGTTGTAAACAACTACAGGCGTTGGAATCAATCATTCATAAGAACTGCGCATGCGCACAAGGAAACGTTTTATTTACTTTTGCCGGTGTTCACTTTTTCTGTATTCTGTGAATTTTTGTTTAATTTAGTTACTTTTTTTGCATATTCTTTCTTTTTATGCTGCTGTCTGAAACTCTGGAATATTTTTTATTATACTTCGAAACTTAACAATGTTTACCAGGGGTGTTTTAAAACAACTGTTAATTATGTTTGTGTTTAGCTTTGATTATGTTTGTGTTTAGCTTTGAGAAAAAATAATTTTGTAAAGGTTTTTTTGGCCTTTTATGCTAAAATAGCACTTAAAAATACAAAAAAGAAACAAAAACTTACCTGTAAATAGCATACCTTTTTTATAAACTGATCAATTTGAAGTAATTTTTAATGAAATTTAGCTAAAACACCTATCACTCTCCACAAAATCCTAAAGCTAATATTTTAATTTCCCTCTCACACATGTTACATATGACAGTTATCTTCTAAATGACCTACAATCTAAGAGAAAATTTTAAAATGCAAAAATAATACACTCAATTTTATTTTTCAATATGAAAATTTTCCTCGATTCGTGATTCCTTTCCTTATAAAAACAGCCCCAAATAAAAAACTATTTATTATACACCAATTATTGTTCACTTTTTGTTTATTTTGTATTTGCTAAGGAAATTGTGTTGTTATTGGATATTTTTGAAGGCCAGTGAAATATAATTATGTTTTATTTGCTTTTCTATTTTGCATTTAGTTAATTTTCTAATTTTTCTATCTGTCATTTTTTGTTTAATTTAGTTACTTTATTTGAATATTTTTGATTTTTATGCTTCTGTCTACAACTCTTTGCAATATTTCTGTGATATAATTGTATTTTTTTTATTTTGGGCTGTTTTTATAAGGAAAGGAATGACGAATCGGGGAATATTTTCATATTGAAACGTAAAATTGCATGTATTATTTTTGCATTTTCAAATTTTCAAATTTTCTCTTAGATTGTAGATCATTTTGAAGATAACTGTTATATGTATCATGTGTGAGAAGGTAATTAAAATAGTAGCATTAGGATTTTGTGCAAAGTGATAGGCGTTTTAGCAAAATTTCAATAAAAATTACTTCAAATTGACCAATTTATAAAAAAAAGTATGCTATTTACAGGTAAGTTTTTGTTCTTTTTTTAATTTTCAAGTGCTATTTTACCATAAAAGACAAAAATAACATTTAATTTTTTTTTTTTTTTAAATTGACTCCGAACGTAGAATATTAATCTGAAATTTAGCTAAAACGCCTATCACTCTGCACAAAATCTTGATGCTACTATTTTAATTTCCTTTTCACACATGATACATATGACAGTTATCTTCAAAATGGCCTACAATCTAAAAGAAAATTTTAAAATGCAAAAATAATACTCGCAATTTTATGTTCTAATATGAAAATTTTCCCCGATTTGTCATTCCTTTCCTTATGAAAACAGCCCCAAATAAAAAACTATTTATTATACATCAATTATTGTTCTTTTTTTGCTGTTTTCACTTTTTGTTTATTTTGTATTTGCTAAGGAAATTGTGTTATTATTGGATATTTTTGAAGGGCAGTAAATTTTGTAGTTATTTGGTGTTATTGAAAGTTAATTTTCTAATATTACTCCTTTTGTTTTCTTTTTTTCATTAATCCTCTTTTACTGGGTAAATTCCCAGTATACGGATTACCGTTGAAACTCATTGGAATATTTCTGTGATAGTCATGGAATATTGTTATTTTGTAGTTATTTGGTGTTATTTAAAGTTAATTTTCTAATATTACTCCTTTTGTTTTTGTTTTTTCTTTAATCCTTTTTTACTGAGTTAATTTCCAGTATACGAATTACCGTTGAAACTCTCTCTTTGGAATATTTCTGTGATATAATTGTGTTAAGCTTTGATTTTAGCTTTGATTACTGCTATTCCATGATTGCTGAAGGGAGCGGGTCCCTAAACCGACCGGCTAGACGGGCGAAGCACGGCTAAGTAAATTTGACATTTTTACTTTTCAGATTTTAGTGCTACAATGATGAAAGGCTGAAATTTTGAGATGTGTATAACATTTCACATATATTTTTTTCTACACTGGTGTAAGAAATTAAGAGAATTTGCAGACTTGGTCGATTATCTCTAGAACTACTGTACCGATTTTAATGAAATTTGATATGTACATACATTGATACAATAGAAAACAAATAACCATTCAATAATTGTAATACACACGCATGATCGTACGTAACACTCGTTGGAGTCGGAAGGTATGAAACAGCGGTTGCAGAATAAACAAAAAAATGGGTTAATAGATGGGTTAATAGATGGGTTAATAGGGGGTATGGTCCCCTCTTACAGATATACGGGTCTCGCAGCGTGTTTTCTTACTTGAAATAAGGCAGTTTATCATTTCCTGTGGCAATTGGTCCCACTCGTTCAGCAAAGCTATTTTCATTCCCTAGATCAGAGGTACTCAACCTGTGTGTCAAGCAAATATGTGCGGCCCAGAACACATTAATTTTTATTTTTTCATTAACAGAAACGTAATAAATAAAAACTGGCATTCTAAGTTTAATTATATATTTTTTATATTTTTATAAGTTTTATGATAACATGAACAATTATCGCTCGCTGAGATCTAACTGACACTGACGACTGCGGCACTTAACTATAACCTCCATGGTCTTGTTTCTTGACCAACAAAAAGATTTTTACATCTAAATTTGCGCTTCCATCGGAAACACCACCGCCCTATGATGACAGGTTTGACATGTCTAAAGTTAAGTAATGAGATATTTATCTGTGGTAATAACGTTTATGAGTGACATTTTTATGATTTTATTTTAAGTGCCTATTACGCGAAACGGATCAGCCTGCTTTGCTATTTTGAACGTCTTGTTTCGTTATAATTTAATACCCATAATGGCAGGAGTTTCTTCAAACGGCAAACGAAAATTGTCTGATGAAAAGAGAGTTTTTCAAGACAATTGGGAAGAAGAATATTTCGTTGTTGAAAATAAAAATCATTTGGTCACATGCATGATCTGTCGTGAGAATGTTATATTAAAAAAATAAAACATTGTTCGTCATAATACTACGAAACACAAAGCATTTGATGGCACTTTTCCTTGCGGCTCTTTGATAAGAAGCGAAAAGTTAACTTTTGTCAAGAAATCATTGCAACAAGAACAAAATATTCTATCAGTGGCGGTTTCAGAAGATTCATCGGTGACAAGAGCGTCGTATGAAATTTGTTACATACTTGGAAAATATATGAAACCATTTACTGAAGCAGAAGTTGTGAAGGAATGCTTTCTCAGTATTTCCAACGTATTATTTGATAAATATAGCAATAAAAACCAAACAATAACTCAAATCAAAAACATGCAGATTTCTGATTCTACCTGCGCTAGACGCATTGAAGATATTGCAACACACGTTTTCAATCGCATCTTAGAAGGCTTGAAAAACTGTAATTTTTTTAGTTTGGCTTTCGATTCTAGCGCCGATATTTCAGCGACATCGCAATGTTCCGTTTTGTTAGATTCTGTACTGAGCGACAGGCCCAGATTTCCGCATGGGCAAGTGGGGCACTTGCCCAGGGCCCCCAAAATTATGGGGCCCCTAATTTAGTAGAAAGTTGTGCATAGTTTTGAAAATTTGTTTTTCGGTTAATATAGTAAAGGGGGCAAGTGGCGGATACAGAAAAAAATCCTGGGTGGAGCACAGTGCACCCACTATAGTGAAAGCATGCTTACATCCATAAGCGTTTCTGGTTTAATTTTTTTTTTTTTTTTTTTTTGGGGGGGGGGGGGGGGGGGAGTTGTAATAACTCCAGACAGTTATTTATTTTGAATTTCAAAAGAAAATTTCATGAATTTATTTATTAACATTAAAAAGTAAATTAATTAATTAACACTTCTTATTAATATTCATTATTTTCTTCAAATTTTTGACTTGTCGGTCGAAATTTTTTTGAATTTCTGGTCCCGATTTAAGGGAGGCCTGGGTGAGTGTCCCACATGTTCATGTAGAAATCTGGTCCTAAGGAGGGGGGACATGCCCCCCTCTGGATCTGTCCTTGAAGGGGGCCCCCAAAGTTTGCTTTGCCCAGGGCCCCATTGTGTCAAAGTCGGGCCCTGCTGAGCGAAATATTATTCACGAAGATTTTTTGAAATTCTTCCTATGAAAAATTAATCCAGAGGAACGGACTATCTCGATAATATTAGTACATTCCTGGAGAACAATCATATTGATATAAAAAGATTAATTTGTACACAGGCTGTTCGCACATTTTTTAGACGATTTTGGTAAGCGGTAATAAAAAATCGTTTGCTGCAAAAAAAAAAAATAATTGCAATTGTATTATGTTTTTAAAAGTCAAAATTATCGTCTGCGGCTTGAAAGTTTTGTTTTTATTCAAAATGGCGCTTTTAACAAAGCAGTCGTTCGAAGGCTACATTTATGCTCTTTCCGAAGAGAAATATGCATACTACGTTATCCAAAAACGATGTGAGTCCCGCCGGAGTCATGGTTTTGTGATATCTAAAGCGTCGATAGGTAATATCGTCAACAAGAAAGGAAAAAACGTCAAATTGGAGCCTCAAGTGGGACAAAAATTCCAAACAAGTATCCAAGGTAAAAACGGACATCTTCGACTATTGCAAAGGTACGTTGTTTAATGTTAAGAGAAAATCCCCCTATTCAAAGGACAGTTGCAAAATCATTAAAATGCTCGGTGTCCACTGTAAACAAAATGATAAACGTTGATTTAAATCTTAAGAAAGCGAAAAAACGCAATGTGCATCGTCTTCTTCCAAATCATATCGCTGAACGCAGGACACGCTGCAGAATTCTATATGAGAAACACTTATCCAAAGAAAAATGGAAAACAATTGTCACAATAGATGAATCATGGGTGTATTTAAATGATTGCAACAAAAAAGAGCCATTTATTATCATAAAAGGGGAGAGAAAAATTTAAGTACATGGTTCAAAGAATCGAAAGAAAGTTTTTCTATGGGATTCATGATTGTTGTTGGTTTTTCTTATAATGGCAAGTTAAAAATAAAGAGAGTGGAAAAAAATGTCAAGATTAACTCCAAATACTATCAGGAACATATTTTATCGCCAATTTTTCTGAATGAAATACCATCGCTTTACCCACAGTGTCATGAATCTGTGAGACTCCATCAGGACAAAGCTAACAGTCACACATCAAAATCCACTGTAAATTTCCTAAAAGAAATGGAACAAAAAACTGGTATCAAGGCCATACCCTTCACTGATATCCCTACTAAATCTCCCGGTGTATCACTATGGATTTTTGTGCTTTCGGACTTTTAAAATCTGCATTATCCAAACGTCGTCCCAAAACGCTTACAGGACTCTGGAAAGCTGTTCAGGAGGAATGGGATAGAATACCTCTTCTGACACTTGAAAAGGCATTATTATCCTGGAAATTGCGGTGTCGAAAGATAGTTCAGAATAAGGGATGTCAAATAGAACATTTAAAACACAAGAATTTTATGTAATTTAGTGTTGTGAATACAATATACATCGTCTAAAAAATGTGTGAACAGCCTCTGTATATGCCCTGGATGTCCTTCAGTGACCGGATCTGAAATGCGATTTGTTGCCCTATTGAAAAAGAAATACCATTTGACAAATCTCTTGTCTTTTCACTTTATCCTACACCAAGAGAACTTAGCAGCAAGTATCTCTATTTGAGAAATAGATGCCTTAATGAAGATCGTAATAAATATAGTGAATTATATCCGAGCACGAGCATTGAACCACAGAAAATTTTAAATTCTTTTGGAAGAATTAAACTGTAATTATAGCGACGTCCTTTTACATACCTCAGTGAGATGACTAAGCCAAGGAAAAGTTCTGGTGCAATTTTTTTTTCTTTTAGACAAGAAATTATTTTGTTTTTAGAGCAAAACAACAAAATTTACAGCGAACTTAATAATGATGGATGGTGGTGTCTTTTAGCTTTTCTATGCGACATCACAGAAAAATTTAGTGAGCTTTAGAATGATACTAATCTGAAAGCTATTTTTAAAGAAAAGAGAAAGGAAAACGAGTACATAGACTTTTGGAAATTAGTCCCTGAAAAATACAAAACTGTTCAAAATTGTGCCTTTCTATTGCTCACCTTATTCGCATCAACGTATCTTTGTGAATCATCCTATTCTAAAATGAAATATGCGAAAAACGCATACAGGAATCGACTTACTGATTCTCACCTTGATGACGTATTGAGGCTAGCATGTAGCAATTAGAAACCCGATTTGTCTGATATAGTAAAAAAATGTCTTCAGTATCAATAATTACAAGATAAAAAAAACTTTTTATATACCATGTTTTTAAATTTTCTGTTGAATCATATAAACTTGACAATTCTATGTATTAATAAATACTTTTTTAAAATTTTTTTTGATGAATTATCCCATCAACTTGAAAGAAAATGAAGTAATTGGAAGTTAACTTACGTTTAACTTTTCGTTCCCGTCCCAGCGATAGATGTCTGCACCAGTCTACAAAACAAAATTAACTGAAAATGAATTCAAACTGCTTAAAGATGGCTAAAAGTATCAAAAGAATGCATTGTCATCGTGTTCTGAGCTATTCTAAAAGTTTCATATGTCTGGCTAGTCGGAAAGTTAGTTAAAAATCGATTGCAAGATTTGTACGGGAGAAACCCACAAACAAACAAGAAAGCGAGTTAATAAAAACATGTAAAAAATCACACTAATTTTTAAATAAACAATTGAAAGAAAGTTTAATTTTGAGTTTCATTTTTTTTTTGGAATAATGTATTTTGAAGTACACAAATATGATGAAAAAATCATATTGGAAAATACGCTGTTGTTAATATTTGAGCTAGTATTGACTGGTATGATGATAAATAATAAGTACTGTTATTATGTTTTAATTGTAAAAAATATTTCTTGATTTATCAGGTGGTATGCATCCTTATCTTTAATCAAATGGAGTTCAACCAATAATGTTTTTCCCTATAAGGATTTTTTTCGTCATAACACTACAACGTTGCGGCCCTTTCAATTTGGAAATTCTGTGAATGCGGCCCGAGGCAAAAAAAGGTTGAGTATGGCTGCCCTAGATGGTTCTCGGAGGGGAGTTGTGAGTTGCAATTGCCCTCCTCAGAGCGTCCCAGACATGCTCTATAGGGTTAAGGTCTGGAGATCTGGCTGGCCAATCCATCCGACGAATATCCTCACTCTCTAGAAATTCGTCGACCAGAACAGCTCTATGTGGCCTCACGTTATCGCCCATTAAAATGAACTCAGGGCCAACTGCACTCCTGAAAAGGCGAACATAGGGGTCCAAGACCTCATCCCTATACCTCACACCAGTCATAGTGCCTCTTTCAAAGACATGGAGAGGTGTGCGGCCATCCAACATGATGCCTGCCCAGACCATTAAACCTCCTCCGCTATAATGGTCGATTTCGCGGACATTGGAGGGTAGGTAGCGGGTCCCTGGTTCTCTCCATATGAACGTACGGCGAGAATCGGTGTTTAGGCTGAACCGGGACTCATCAGTGAAGAGAACGGTCGCCCATTGATCCATACTCCAATCTCTATGCTCTCTGCACCATGATAAATGGATTCTCCTGTTCGTAGAAGTGAGCGGGACGCAAACAGCAGGTCTTCTTGCAACCAACCCTCTCTCATGAAGTCTTTCGTAAACAGTCACCCTTGATACACGGGTTCCTGTGGCTACATATAAGTCACGAGAGAGATGAGAAGCTGTAGCACTCCTGTTACGCCTCGCTATAATCGACAAATGGCGATCTTCTCTGGCCGTCGTGGCTCTTGGACGACCTTGCCCAGGCTTTCTCTCGATGGATCCGGTATCCTGGAACTGTTTCCATAAGTTACACACGACGCTGGGCGTTAAATTGAACTCTCTACAAGTTTGGACTTGAGATTGGCCTGCTTCTAGCCTCCCCACAATTCGCCACCTCATTCCATCATCTAAACGTTGGTGGTTACTCATTTTTACTGTTACAATTTGAAATTAACCGATTGATGCAAAATAACACCAAGAAATTCGCCGAGGTGTGCTAGCGACGAAATACGTTTTAACTTATGCGCGCTTATAAAGCCTGTTTCTCTACTGGCTCCACCTACACACACGTGTACGCTTAAGTATTTGACGTACAAGATTTGCATTTTTGTCTAGAAGCAGTGGTTTTACATTCAGTTCAGCTCTTTTCATGAAATTCGATAAAATATTCAAATTCTCTTAATTTGTTTCACCAGTGTATGTTATTTATACTACCTGTGTTAATTTTTAAATTGATTTTGGTTAACAAACATTCTTAAAATCCCGGGCATCGCCGGGTACTTCAGCTAGCTACCAGTACTTTTTTTTTGCTATGTAACTCCAGCACGCCAGTACTTTTTTTTTTGCTATGTAATTTATACTTTGTTGAGTTTTTAAAATTATTTTTGTTAACAAACCTTCTTAAAATTCCGGGAAACGCCGGGTACTTCAGCTAGTAATAAATATTTATATTTAATTGCTTTAACTCTTGGGCACATTCAGACTGATCAAAGGTTTCTTGTCTGCGGACCGCTGTGGGGGACAGAAAAAATAGGTGATTTAAGGGCGTCGAAAATAAAATTTTAATTTAAGAAGTTTTTAAGAGCCGTAATATCCCTGTACGAGGTTTCTTATTTAGGGGACTATAATGCTTCTGATGCAGCATTTTAAAGATTTTAGCAATTTGTCAAATTAGCAAAAAACTTTGAACGTAGAAGTGGCGTGGACTCACATCAGTGACTTTTCACGGGGAATTTTGAAGAGGACTCAACATTAAAGGTATGAGATTTTATAATGTCAAAGAGACGATACCAGTGGAGCAGAACAACGATCCGCAAGATCTTCCAATTTGACTGAAGAAGCGTGGTGAGGATGATACGCGATTCCTTCTTCATCAGATTTTTTTGGCAAAGCTGTAGCTGTGAAAACATCTGAAAGACGAAGAGCCATCTGCAAAATTGGGTTTTAAATTTCCATGCTATTTCTATCTGCTCGAGAGCCAGTCATTACTCTCAAGTATGCTCAACGATACTTATAATGTTGTTATACTCGCTATTTGTGGTCTCATTGAAAGAGATGAGTAGATGCGTTACGATACAGACTCGATTTTACGTTTCTATCTGATGAACTATCTGGAGTGTCTAATTCTTACGAGTTTTGCTACATTTGGCAAACGTTTACCCAGGGCCTTTTTATCGCATGGGCAAATCGGAACTTTGCCCAGGTCCCCCTGATGCTAGGGGACCCCAAAACCCCCCTTGGTGTATGCACCTAGTACTTCTAATAGTATGTATAGCCCATGGATAGTTCTTATTTTTATAAATGTTCGTAAGGGGGTGCCCCAAATAGCATCTGCCCAGGGGCCCCCCATCGTTCATAATCGGGCCCTGCGTTTACCACGAGACAGAACTACTTGTTTTTCGGTATCAAGGCTGTCGTTTCCTTTCGACTGCCTTGGAGAAACCACACCAAGAATATTTTCTTCAATTGTAGACTGCAACCTGCTGGGTACAAAAACGTCATTTAAAGTATTTCTTTTTCCAAAATTCGTTAGATGTCTGGGCTTTTTTGGCCAGTGTAAGACTTATAACCATTAAAATACCATATAAAACCATTAAAATACTTATAACCATTAAATTATACAACGCGAATTCCGCCAAATGTGGTGGCAAGTTGTTGGGTTGTCGCCAAGTTGGCGCGAAAAGGAACAGTCTCTAAGAAAATGGTTTAGTTTTGAAAGGATGATTATAATTTAGCAGCTAGGCTTAGCTCCGCTTATATCCTTTGTAAAACTATTTGTTAATATTTGTGGGTTTTTTAAATATATGTATGTTATGTTAAATTACGTGTTCTGTTTTCTTGAGTATATCTTTCTTAAAAATGTTCAGCTTGGATAACGATACTTCGAGTATTCTACGGGCGACCATTGAATAGCTTTTAAATACAGGCCTCGACGGCAAATTCCGCTGATACGGATAGAAGTTTTAGTGCCAGTGTAGAGTGTAGAGCAAACGTTGATATATGTATTTCCTAAGTGATATAGAACTTAAAGAGGAGTTTCCAATCCGCGGCCATTTCTGATCCGATGACTATATTTATGTCATAAGAATTTAAAATGCATGTTAAGACTAGAAGTTAATAAAATGAACTAATATCCAGCAGATTGAAAACGCAGAGGGAAGAAAGACTGCCAGCTGCAGAGATAAAGGCTAGAGTGAAATTTTTTCATTTTGTTCTTAAATACCAATAATCCATTGTTACTCTTTTGAGTGAGATGTTCGTAATGTGTTATTCCAAGGTTTTACTAACCTTCCTGGTAACGAGATTAAATGTAACTTATCTTCACACTATCATCACATCACTTTATCATCAACAGTGTTTTTTTCTAATTTCTGGTCTAAAGAATGAATCAAAGAAAAACCAAAATTGTTACAAAATATACTATGTTTTTAGGAAGGACAAAAAGACATTCCTAGCAGGAAATCATGTGTAAGACATTTTACACGGAGATGTAAATATGGATAATCTATTGTTAATATTATTAATTCTTATTTCTGGAATCGGAAATGAATACAAGAAATCCCGAACTAGAAATGATTTTAAGAATATAGTACTTTTAGAAGAAAATTAAAACAAAAGCGTGTTTCTTACAGTAAAATATGTGTAGCACACTTTGCAAATATTGGATTACCTCTGTGTAAGTAGCTTTAATCTAAAGAAAAAGATGCCAATGATTGATACTGAAATGACATGCGTCCCAGTATAAAGTATATTGTTATAGAACACGCTTTCTGCAGTTCATTCGACTGATTTGTAGCTCACGTGAACTAACGAATTTATTGATGTGGCCCCTGATGCTGAAAATTGAAGAAAGCATAGCTTCGAAATTACATGCCTCGGCTCAGCTATCACTCTAAATTCCTCTGTTACGTATGTACGCCCAGTTTCATATAGTTTAGATTTTAGATGATATTGACGTTGAATTTGTGTAATTATCTCAAAAATGCCCGATGTACCTCACATTACCCGACTAGAAAATCGAAGCATAAATTTGGCAATCTCCCCCTAGACGCATTCTTCCGAGCGTGCTCCATCAAGTGCCTATCGCTCAAGAATCATAGACCCGGAAATCACCCCAAGTAACTTTGTCTTACATACTCCTGATATTGAAAGGTTCACGGAGACATGGAAAACCATGAAAGGTTTTGATAAGTTTGTATAAACGTTTTGATAAGATGTAATTAAATAAGAGTTTCCTGTGTGTTCGCAATCAGCGCCGATAAAACAACAAACAAACAAAAAAAATCGGGAACAAACACTTCTGTTATTAATAGGCGTATTTTAAAACACTAATGGGTAATACGATGAGGAAAAAAGTTGCATGTGATTGTGTGGAATATTCTCCCTTGCGTGGTTAGGGTGAGGTGTGTGTGTGTGGAGGGGGGGGGGGGGGTGGTTTTCGTTTTTCTGCATGAATGCGCTTTACGTAATGCAGGAAACAGCACGTGATTCCCAGCTACGGGTCGTAGGATCATGTGACATTTTTTAAGAGGACTCTATGCGACAGATATTCTGTCTGTGCGAGATCTCGGATACTAAGTTCCCCATCCTCTACGGCAGGTTGCTTCACTGCAAGTCGTTATCTCGTTAGCTGGCTTATTGGCATCGCGGATGGAGAGAAGAAAGGATAAATAAATAAATAAACGGGATGAAAAATGTCACCACTTTCGCTCTCTCTATCCAGTCACGTGCTCTCTCTTGTTCGAGAGGATTGGGGGGGGGGGGGGGGACAACAACCAAGGACACGCGCAACGTGAAAAGATAAAAGCAATTGTTTCAGCAGTCTGTCGCAGAGCCTAATGGGACACGGTCCGACTTCCTTGTTCGAAGGTTGATAATTCAACTCTACTGCGTTACACTGAGGAACTGTAAATTCCTCCCTCCATCACTGTACATCTTACTTTTTTCCCTACCTGTTTCTGTTATCGTTCATATTTTTCTAGGCCAGGGATTTTCGACCTTTTTACCTTTTATTTTTGATTCTTTGTATTTTTTTCTTCAATTAAAAAAAAATCAATTAAAAAAAAGATTCTCTCACATTATTTGGATAGTTCTACTGAGGATAAAAAAAACCATGGGGCTCCTATCCCGTGGTACAAACGTTTCTATTCATTGTGGGAATTTATACCTGTCAACTCTGATGTTCTTTTAATAGCTGTGCAAATTAAATGAGAATTGATAATTATCCCTTTTTAATGTTACCCAGGATTGTTGCTAGTACTGTTGATGTTTACCAACGTCTCCGTAACACTAGATACTAGATGCTTTCGACTGCTTAAACTTGAAAAATCTCTGTCGAAGGATATATGCTGTCTTCTATTGGCTGGAATGCCTCCAGTAAATTGTCCTTGCAGAGGATGGTCCAACGTTCTTTGAAGGATGAATAGTTTTCTTGGAATTAAATCCCCTTATACCCGTATTAAATGAATTTTCATTTAAAAAAAAGTGAAATCTTTGCATGTTGCTCCAGCAATGTAACACCTCCAGTTACTGCAATGCACAAATATACATTGCAATAACTTTATGGGAACCTATTCATTCTTTGCCATTATCGCCATTATCTCTAAAGTTAGGGATGTCAACTTTTATGAGTCATGAGCCACTTCTATAAATTTGTGTGTTTACGTGGGTCGCACGTCATTCGAAAGCAGTTTCAATAGCAAACTGACTTTGTACTTTATCAAACGGAAAAAATATGTTTCTTGTATACAACTATATTACGAGTAAAATTTACTGTCAAGTAGGGGTGCATGTTCATTTCCGTCTCAATTTGACATTCATTCTCATTGTTAGACTAAAGCTAAATAAGCGAGTGTTTATATATATATATATATATATATATATATATATATATATATATATATATATATATGTTCATAATATATATTTAGCATCAATTCTAGTTTGGGATTCATTTTATTCATTCTCGTTCGCAGACATAAGAACTAACACCTGTAACAATAAATAGTTGAGATTGACATTTAATCATGATATGTGGGATGAGTCGTAAATCCTTGAAGTAACACACACACCACAAATTTCTTAGATGTAAAACTGTCCATAGGGCCCGAGGCAGCCTATTAGTAGTGCGTTGGGCTACGGACGGACGGAAGGTGCTCAGTTCAAATTCCTACAAGCGCCATTGAATGCCTTCGTGTTTACACCGGGTATTGGCACGTTAAATCCGAAGGCTGGACAGTCCTTCCATTTTGTCAAAGGGAGGGGAAGATACGAGCCGTCCAATGAGCCCCCCATTGCCCTTGGGGACTCTAACCCTTGCGGTGCCATTGTAAACTGGAACCGCATTCCTCTGCCCGCAGCCATCTTTGGTCCTGGTCTGGCATGTTCCGGTCACAACAAAACTGTCCATGGCATTAGTGACAAATAAGAACAGTGTAATAATCTCTCACTCTGCAGGTAATCGTCTTCCGTACTCTTGCGTTTTAGTTCAGCGGTTCCCGGAGTCTGTGGGGCGCACCGGCTCTAGGACCATTTTTATAAAGTATTTTGGGCTATGTGAGCCGAATGATGTCTCAACCAAATTGGGCAATGCATGCGATTTTATGCCGCCTGTTCACTGAGAAAACAAACCATATGTATTCATACTGTTTACGATTCATCCCCTAGTTTACGATTGAATCTCCTTTCGTAAGCAATGATGTTTATTTGCTCGTAGGATTCCTTCAATATAATTCCGTAAACAGCGAAACAAAGGATAAAAACAGTAATCATAATACTTTGGGAGTCAATTAAAAGAAAATGGCTTAATTTTTATGTATATAATGGAATACGATATTACTTATTTAAAAAACAAGAACTATTTCTGGCAACATAAATGCATACTTGAAAAGTGGAAGGATGTCCCGAATTAAGGTGTTTCTAGGTCATGAAGAGGGGATACGGATTTCTGAAAATCCTCCAAGTGATTTATAGTTTCTATGAGATGATTTAGATCTCAGAAAAGCTGAACAGATATATGACGAAATGGTACAGGTTTCTGAAAATTGTTAATAGAGAAAGGATTTGTTCAAAATTCAGGTATGGGAATGGTTCTTCAGCGTTAAGGTGTACGAGAGTCTGGAAGATTCAAATAGTTTCCCGAAGGGATGATGACGATTTCAAAAGTTCTATTCTCTAGAAGCAGGAATGATGCAACTTTTGGAGGGAGTGAGAGTCTTCTGTTACGGTGCACAAACTGTATGGTTAAATGGTCTCTTGAAGAGATGGAACAGATTCCTGAGAAACGTAATTACAATGTAGAGGGGGGAAAATGGCACAAATATTTGGAAAGGATAAACGTTTCTGCTGTTATACTATGCAAACTGACGGATCATTGGTCGCCTGAAAGATAGTGCAAACTCTAGAAAACTCCTGCCGAATAGATATAAAGTCCAGATGTAGTGAGAGTGTGCTGGCTGTCCTCTAAACAGGTTAGCTGTGCGGTCTAATGGAAGATCTAAGAAGGTGTGACTAGACGTATTGATCAAAGTTGCAAATGCGATATCAAAATAAACTATATATAAAGCCTTTATCGATTGTGCAGCATAATAATCTATGTTACATTTCTTATGAGATTACTGTCTCCGGAACAGTACATTTGATCTGATTTGTTTTTTGAAAGTAAACTCCTCCGTCTTGGTCGTATTGCAAACACACTATCAGCATCCTTTAACGTCAAAGGCTATCATAACCGTTAAGCACAACGAAGGCATTGTTTTACCAGATAACCCCCTTTCTCCTAATGTATCGTTATTTATTTAATCAGATAACTCCTTTGATAACGCAACTACCGTTCTCCGTTTTCAAATATTCTCATAATAACCATTAGATGAAAAGATCGTTCCATTTTTATTTTCGTAGGAAGAGATAACGAAACAGTTCACACCGGTTATGTCCTTTCAATCGTCTGAAGTTGGTTATGAACTTTTTTTTTTTTTGTGACAGAAAATATATCGCAGCCAACGAACCTAATGGCCTGACTCCCGCGTATCACGATAACTTTGGTTGTGTTGTCCCTACCTGTTGTGCGCTGAGCACAATCAAAATGCACGACCGATTCGCAAAAGCTTTTAACTTAACACAGCTGGTTTTTTTTTTTTTTTAAGATGAAAAAGAAAGAAAAACACTCTCATTTGATACAGCTGTAGGAAGTATATTGTATTGCAATAGCAGTAAGCAAGTTATTTTTCGGCATCGGTGCATGGAGTTTTTTCGTTTTTACACGAAGGGTGGTGTCCTTTCTAGAGCTGTTGCTGCTGTTGTTTCTAATGCTCCCTTGGAAGTATTCCAGACCTGGTCCATATAGGCTTGCGAGCTGAAGGGGGGGGGGGGGGGCTCCGTTTTATAATGGTACCACAAGGGTCGGAGTCCGATTTAGCCATGTGCCACTTCAATTTTGACCGAGCACCCCCAGGGGTGACATCTGTGGGGATCGTAAACTCTCCCACCCTCTCTGACCTCATAGATGAACTTTCCGGTCTACGAATTTTACGTTCCCATATTCGACATAGACACGGAGGTATTTGATGGTACATCTGGTGAGTATAAATACAACAGCTGCAGTTCTGTTTTTTTTTCCGATTTTATGACTCTCCCAGATTAAAGCAAGAGTCGATTGTTTTGTACAGAAGTGCGAATGGGTAGAATCTTTTACTTAGGCGCATCCAGCCTGTCATCCTCATATAAAAAAAAACCCGTATAGGAAGGACTTACGAACCTATAGATACGACTAATTCATCCAACACAAGGCACCACTCCACTGAAATTGGTGACGCTCTCACATTTAGCATGCTTTAAAAGCACGCATGACGAATTATGGACAGATTCGACGCTAAGTCTGTTGTAAACATCCATTTTAGTCGGTCAACTCTTATCACTGCTGGCACAATCGATATGAAAGAGATCCGTGTGTTACTTTTTACGGGGGGAGGGGGACATCGGATGAAAATAAATCCAGGCTTGATAAATATTTTGGCGAGTCTACACCTTTGTTTAGACATTTACAAGTGGTTTATTTATTTCTATTGCTGTTGAATCAGCCCAAATGACGCTGAATTTTTTGGTCGCCCTTCTAAGATCAGTGACAGATATAATTTTTATATTTCATGATATAGTGATAAAGGATGGAAAATAAAAAGTGCACGATATTTCTGAGGCTGCTGGGCTCTCATCAGAGCGTGTACGTAATATTTTGCATGAATATTTGTATATGAGAAAGCTGCCTATAAGGTTAAGATGGGGGCTCCTTTTGCTAACAATTGATCAAAAATGTGAAGAGTGAAGCACTATTTGGAATTTTCTCAAAGAAATCCAGATTAATTTTGTGTATCGTTGTAAATTGTGCCAGAAACGGAAGAACGGTCAAAACAGTGTTTTGAAGCAGGTGAACCAGCACCAAAGAAAGCAAATGTACGCTTCCATCATCAAGAAAGGTTCTGGCCACTGTTTTCGGGGTTGCCAATGGTATAATCTTTATTGACTACTTGGAAAGGGGCAAAACTATCATCTCAACTGCTATTTTATTTTGGTAGTGGAGTTCCTGGACCTGCTGGTTTTAACTCCTGTCAGCAAGATATTTCGTGGTCAATGTAAATATGCTCAGTAACAAAACTATCATGGTAGTGTACTTTGCATCTTTCCTGTATCGTTTAATAGTGAAATTAAGACAAGGAGCAAAAGAAAAGTTCTTTACCAGCATGAAAATGCCCCGGCCTACTCATCTGTAATTGCTGCGGAAAAAAATTGTCAGAATTACGCTACGAAATATTTCCCACCGTATTCTCCAGATTTGGCCCTCTCGGATTACAGATTGTTGCCAAATATGAAAAAAACGTTTCTCGCACAGCAGAAATTTGCATCTTTTTCCAAAGTGATTGGTGAAACAAGCACCTATTTTGCAAGTATATGAAGGGGATTAAAAAAAAAGTCTGGAAATCGTCGAGCCAAATGTATCGACCTCAAGTGACAGTATATTGAAAATCAATAAAACATTTTTTTTTTTTTTAAAAGGGTCGCTTTCATGATTTTTGCATGGATTTATCAAAAAGCTACGTATGTACGTCTAGCACAGAGGTCCCCAAACTTGTTTGTTCCGTAGACCCCGTGCTGATTTTTTCTGTTTTGGGTAGACCCCTGCTATTCTAATACTGATTTTTTACAAATTCATCAACTTTAAAAGTCTTTTTGAAGCTGACACAGAGCTACTCACTTTGAGAGGGTTTACTGTAGAGTGAAAAATTTTAAAATAATATAGATATATTTGGATTTTTTCTATCGTTAAAAAACATATCATTAAGCTTTATCAACTATTTTTAAATACGAAACTAAAGAATTATCATTATCAGCATCTGGTATATGATTTAATACTAACACGGGCAAAACATTTAAAAATAAACTTATATAAAAAACAAAATTCAGATAATAACACATTTTGTGTACTAAATTTTACTAACCTTAAACTTAATAAAATAAACTTCAATAGTATATTTGATAAACTTCATGATATGTTTCCTATAAAAGAAATAAAAATAAAACGTGCCTTTAAATATACTCTGCCTATGGGTAGACGTATATTTAACTATAATCAGGTATCCAAAAATTTTTCTGAGTCATTAAATGTAACTTGTGTTTGTCATCTGCCCATTTACAATAGTTATTTAGATGCGACACATGGTCATGTAATAACAGGCAATATGGATATTGTGGAAGATGATGCACTGCGAGATTTGATGAATTTGGGAACTAAGTTTAGAATACCTAGTACTAATAATAATAAGAAAATAATTAGTTTCTTAAATGCTGATTTAGATAAATTTATTTACAAAATAGCAATTAATTATTCTGTACCTACTGAAGCTTTCAACCCTTGGAAAATTAATTTACTAAAACTGGTACAAGCTAAATTACCCAATAATAGTAATAACATTAATAATCCTTATAAACACTTTAAAGCTGCTATTACAAAATTACAAGATGACTTTATAGTCACTTATGTAGATAAAGCAGCCAACAACTATGCTATAATTTGTAAAAAATATTTTGCCATATGTTTAAAAAAACAGTTAGAAAATAGTGATCTTTTTCAGCCATTAAAAGAAACTACTAATATTATTATTAAGAAAATCATAGCTAAATATAAACTACTAGGTATTTCATCTAACATTTATCATTTTCCTTATATAACTTTAGTTCCAAAATTTCATAAAACACCTATTGCTTTTAGAGCAGTAACCTGTGGTCATAATACTTATGCTACTAAAGCAAGTAAATTATTATTAAAATACCTTAAATTAATCTATAAAAATATAACATCTGGTGTTTGTGGTATAATTGATAATAGCTATAGTCTAATTAGAAAACTACAAACATTAGATAACTGTAAATATATTGTAACTTATGATTTTAAAGATCTATTTAATAATATTGATATAATTGATTTAAATAGAATAATCATAATGTTAGTACAAAATAATATTCAATACTTAAACAACGAAATTAAACTAACTCGTTTCAATAGGCTCCTAGAATTAGTAACTAAACATAATTACATAGTTCATAATAATAGTATATACTTACAGTCCAAAGGTGTACCACAAGGTGGTAATGCTTCAAGTATGTTAGCTAATTTATACTTATATTATTTTGAAATTAATAATATAGAAAATAGCAATTACAATATATTTAGATATATAGATGATATAATAGTAATAAATAAAAGTAATAACCCTATAGACTTAAATTTTTACCCTCCTAATTTGGAACTAATTAAAAGTAGCCATGATAATATTAATGTAAACTTTCTAGATATTAATATTAAATTAAGTACTAACAATAAATTTACTTATGACTTATACGACAAAAGATCTGACTATAATTTTAATATTGTTAAATTTCAAAATTATCTAACCTGTTTACATAAATCTGTTTTTAATAACATTATTGTAAATCAGTTAGTTCGTATAAATAGGCTATGTTCTAAAGACAATAGGATTAAGCATATTATAGACTTGAAAGCTGTGCTAACTCGTAATAATTACCCAGTAAGTCTATCCAAAAACATAATTGGTTGTTTTTGTTTTAATGAATAGTTTGTTCTGTTGCATTAATAAGTTAAACATAACAATAGGTTAAAATAAAAATAATAACTACTAAAAACAAAAATAAAAATCAAAAGAAAAATAAAAAAATAATTAACTCATAGTAGTAACAATAATAAAAACTAAATAAATAAAGGAATAATAGTCTTAAAATATGGTAACCTAAGTAAGTCTGTAACTGAGTATCCACTACCTCAATGGTTGCAACTTATATGACGTCAGTCATCTTGCGGTTACAAGTTCTTAACTTCCACTCTGACTAGCGCCAGGCTTGGTGTTCTTTGGTTAAGTACTTTTATTCAAACTTAATTCATTTATTATTCAATTCTTCTGTTAATAATGGATTGTACGGTGTCTGAGTGTGTTTATTTAATAGATCATACTCATCAGAAACAATCCATTGGTTTTTAGACAGTATTGACACCGCTGATGAAGAAATGCTGTCAAAAACCTTATTCATACTTTTCTTTACATGTTGGATGTTCCTGGCTTCAAGTAGCTTTAGAGCTATTACTGGTTTTCTCTTTCATCTTATTCTTATTTATATATATATATATATATATATATATATATATATATATATATATATATATAGTTATGCATTTAATAATTAAAACGACACGAAATACAAATCTAGTAACATTTTTAGATAAAAATAAATACACAGCAAAATCAATGCTTTTAATGGGAGGGATGAGCCTGATGCTTTGATAGCAAAATTTCAATATTCGACTTCAATTTAGTCAGGTTTAACCTTAAATATCCTCGGCAAGTGATTTCCTTTTTTTTTGTTGGTAAGGAGATTGACAACCGCGCTGAAACCCCTTTCCACGAGGTATGAAAATGGAAAGGCTGTCAAAAACTTTCTCGCGATAGTTCATATGCTGGATATGTAACAGGTATGTCTCTTTGAAGCCAGAATTTTTGATATCCCTTTCTAAACTGCACCTTAAGTTCTCCGTTGGTCATTATACCGATCAGTTCTTCTTGTAACATGACATCCGTTTCTTCAATGTCACCGTACGGATTGATAATCCACTGTGGTATTTCCATAGTCAATACATCTTCAAACCTAATTCCAAAGTTTGTGTGAAGGACATTTAAATGTTGAATGTAGGCTGAAAGGTCATCATCCTGGCAGTTTGTCTGTGCCAAATTGGAAAACTGGCAAGTTCAATATAACGGCCACCTGCTGGACCTCGCTGTAACAGTTCCAGTTCAAAAGTCCATGATGTCGGAACACAAGTTACACATACTGCGGCCGAAAAGTGAATAGATTTCTTACACAATTTTATGAAATATACATATAATTAGGAAATGTATCTATCTATTATAAGAAAGTACTCGTATAACGTAAATACCTCCATAGGTACTATCTGTGTTATGCAGATTATTACATTCACCAGAAGCCAAAATTTTGATGGCGGCCTGTCTAACTCGTAGACCCCCATTTACATCTCATGCACCCCCAATTTTCTTTTTCACTGGCATGGACCCCTTTCAGGTCTATATCGACCCCCAGGGGTCGATATAGACCACTTTGGGAATGACTGGTCTAGCGTACACAGCATCGCGAAGTCTGGTATGGAAAATTTTCAACCGGATTCCAAGGAGTGGAAGGCCGTTACAAAACCACATTTGCCAAAGAGCTCTTGAGCATAGATAGTGCATTAGGTGCACGTCGTTGTAAGTTTTTGTTTCAATAATTTAATTCCGTAATTTAAGCAAATTTTACTTTGACTAAGATTCCGGCAGCTTTTAAACGCTGAAACTTGGATCTAAGGGCCTGTTCACATAGGAGTCCGTTGCGTTGCGTAAAGGAAAAGCTGACGTTGAGACGAAAATAAACCAATCATATGCCTCCAAACGATTAGCAATGAAATTTTTAATGCCTATGATTGGTCTATTTTCGTCTCAACGTCATCTTTTCCTTAACGCAACGCAACGGACTCCTATGTGAACAGGCCCTTAAGATCGGCAACGTTAACTGTTGAGATAAAAAAAAACATACACCATGTAATTGGGATACAGAAATGTTGTATGTTAGTAACAACTCTAAATTTTTACTGGTGACTAACAGATTGGAGTTATCCTGTCCACTTCGGAAAAGAAATAAAAACTCGTCGTCGATTTAGAATTGTGGTACAAAAATTGCAGCGCAAGAAGATTACAAAATTCTTAGAGACCGCAAGTGCTTAAAACAAAAATTTACATCTCCAGCGTACTTCTCCTTCTTCATAAAATATCAATAAATGTAAAGAATAACACTACAGAACCATTCTAATAATATGAACCCTTATGATCTTAGCTTTTCTTACATATTTTACCAAAAAGGTTTTGCAAAACAAATGATCGTGAGCTTAACCAAAAAAAAAGGGTAAAATAAGAAATATATGAAAATTATAAACAATCAGTGAACACATACGTAGACGTATTACGTTTTATTAGATATGTTTCCTGTTGTACTATTTCAAAATCTTTAAATACTTTTAAAGCAAGTATATTTTCTATAATGTTTGTTGAAAAATTACTCTATACAATTAGAGTTGCATAGTTCATAGATGTAGCCAGTACACGGTACATTAATACATAGAATGCAAGTTTCTATAATTTTTGTTTTAGGAGTTATATTAATATGATATTAAATTGTATTCATACATATCTTCTCTATATATAAAAATGAATGTTTGTTTATTTGTTTGTTTGTTTGTTCGTATTTTATGCGCTGCCATACCGTTCATCCGATTGCGATGAAACTTGGTCAACTTATTGCTTGAACTTGCGCGATGGTTATAGACTATTTTCATTCCGCTACGACGTTCCATTCCCGAATTATGTTAGAAGTATCAACGGATATTGAAAATCGCCAAAAAAAAAAATCGCCAAATTTCCCCGGATATTTTTGTTTAAAGCCATTGTAACATTTCATTGTTGCCAATTAAATTATACCATTTCCATAAAAATAAATAGACATGAATTAAAAGCGTGATTTATTCATATATTGGCGCATGCAAGAATGAATTCGATATATTATTTTTATGTACGTGGCAACGCCGGAATATTTCTTTTTAAAAATGAAAATATAAGGATGGAAAGTCATTCATTTTCAATGAATGTGTTATCTATCCTTTCATGAATTGAAACTATCCTAAGCTACCTGTTCAAACTCAAATATACTGAAGGAAATACACTTATCTCAAATATACTAGAAACACGTGCGTTTAGCCTTGGCGCGATGATTTATATAACTGAAGTGACATTGAAACAAAGCAGATGATTTAGTTTTGAGAAAGAATTACAATCATGAAATACGTGTATATTATAATTAAGAAAGTCTGAAAGTAGCATTGAAACGTAGCAGACGATTTAGTTTTTAAAAAGAATTCCGAGCATGAAATACGTGTATATACTTTTTCTATAATAATTACCAGATTTGCTGTGTTTTAATATTGAATGTGATCTCAATCCATTCAAATATTATTGATTATTTTTCTATAATAATAAATCCATTCAAACGTTATTGACTAGCTGTAAATTAATGCTTTAAAATGCCCAAAAAGAGGAGAGCAACTTTTAATCATGCAAAAGTAAGGGGGAAATGTCAAAGATTGTTGAGAAATGAGCAATGTGATGAAAAAAAAAAAAACAGAAGAGCGTGAAGCCAACAGAATTCGAAATGCAGTTAGACGCACAAAAGAATCCGAGGAAAAAACATTTCCAAGAGGTCGAAGGTAACAGAATTCGAATTGTAGTGATCCGAAGCAGTGAGACTGATGAAGATACTTTTAACGCGTCGAACATACGATTGTCTTCGAGCTTCAACATCGAAAGGAGAGGAAAGCGATGAACAACGACAGCACCGACAACAAACTAATGCTATTTGCTACCGCAAAAGAATTTTTGCGAAAACTATAGAACATCATAACATGAGGCTAATCATTGAAAAAAATAATAACAGAAACTGAATCCCGAGCGAAGCCGGGTAATACATCTAGTTTATAATAATTATTTTATGTGTGCATTCTTTTTTAAACTAAATGTTTAAAATCTGTTAATGGTTATAATATAATGGATTAAGATATTTGATTTTTATAATGGTGTGTATAATGGTTTATGGATTTAAATGTACCGTACTTTTCGGACCATAAGACGTACTTTTTACATAAAAAAATTGACTTAAAATTGTCGTGCGGCTTATGGTCCGAAGGTAACTTTAAAATAAAATGTATGTTTTATTATATATATTATATATATATAATATTTATTTAATTAATATTTATATATATATATATATATATATATATATATATATATATATATATATATATATATATATATATATATATATATATATAATCTTTATTAAGAAATTGAAAATATCTCTATATGCCTAACAAAATACAAAATATTTTTTTCTAAGAATCCTCCCATAAATTTGAGGTGCGTCTTCCATAATTCGTCAAAGTCCTATTAACGTGTAGTAATATTTAACGTTCGGTGCGTTTTGTAGTCCGAAAAATACGGTAAACCCATAAACCTTCCTGTACTTATGTATGTATGTATGTATATATATATATATATATATGTGTGTGTGTGTGTGTGTGTATGATTTTCATTAAAAATCATATTCATCTTGATTTCATGGAAGAATGAAGTATATTTGATAAAAATATTTATACTTTTAATTTGTTTTATTTTTTTTTCTGTTTGATCTTGAAAATTTACATGAAAACTACAAATGGTTATGTCCTTAAAAATGCTTTACAATTGATGTTAATATTACAGTAAATTGAACAAATTTAGTTTTTTATTATTTCCATATTTTCATTAACTCGCTTTCTTGTTTGTTTGTGTGTTTGTCCTGTACAAATCCTGCAATCGATTTTTAACTAACTTCCCGACTAGCTAGACATTTGAAACTTTTATTATAGCTCAGAACACGATGACAATGTATTATTTTAATACTTTTAGCCATCTTTAAGCAGAATTGAATTTATTTTCAGTTAAATTTGTTTTGTAGTCTGGTTCAGCCATCTATCGGCCGGGATGGGAACGAAAAGTTAAACGCAAGTTAACTTCCAATTAACTTCATTTTCTTTCAAGTTGATGGGATAATTCATCAAAAAAATTTTAAAAAAGTATTTATTAATACATAGAATTGTCAAGTTTATATGATTCAACAGAAATTTTAAAAACATGGTATATAAAAAGTTCTTTTTATCTTGTAATTATACTTATTTGGTTTCTAACAGTGTAATAAATCTAGTGCAAAATTGATGAGAAAAAAATTATTCTTTTCTTTCTTTCTTGTAACAGCAAAGATTTTTGCCAGATATGCGTATTTCGTTAAGAATATATAATCTGAATCGTGGTTAAAAGGATTTCTTTAATATAAGTCTACTATTAATCAGAGGGTTTTTTTTTCAAATTATGGTCATGTATGATTTTTTTAACAATTAGTTTTTCAAACATAATTTTAAAGTAGCACATACAAAGGATTTTAGTCTCCAAAATTATTTATACTATTTTATCTGTATTTATAGATCCTGAAAGAGAAAATTTTGACTCCAAAAATTCTCTAGTTTGAAATTTTTTGCTGATATGTTCCTCATATCTTTATCAATTTACAACTCTGAAAAAAAAATCGTGAAATTTTGTAAATAAATAACATTTAAAAAAAGTCTGTTGTCATCCTGCATTATTAAGTTGCTTAGTGCTTCTTCTCGACAAAAATGGGAAATAAATTTTCTGGGTTTTTTTTTTCCTAGTATCGTATTTTAACAGATGTAGTTTTTCAATTGACTCGTTAAGCGTGCGAATGACGCTAAACTTTTCGTTTAGGTCCCTGTAGGCCAACGCTGGCTGTTCGTTAGTCAAACTAGCGATCCGGCATTCTCCTACCCTGCCTCTCGTGATTTCGTTTATACTTCGTGCCGCCTGAACGTAAAGTCGACCACATTCCCATCAGGTGTTACGTCACTTGGTGGATATAAACAATATCTAAACCAAATAATAGGCATAGCTATGAAATGTATAGATTGTCTTTTAAGATAGACTATTTAGATGTGAGTAGACCATAAACATTGACGACGGATCAGTTGTTAGTAATTAACAACGTTTTTATTAATGAAATGATTTTAAACAAAGTAAATGGGGAAATTTCCCGCTAGTGGAATGACATCCACACAAAGCAACGTTTTGGCTACTACTGAAGTATTTTTGTCTACGTCATATCAGACGCCGCCTAGCGCATGCGCTCAGACATGCCGCCCGGCCTTGCAATGTGACAACATTCAAGAAATATAATGTTAAAAGAAACAATTACATTATAAAGAAATAATTCAAATACAAATAATACACAATTTCAAATATAAAAAACACTTATGCGTAACATCTTGAGAAATTATACTATAAACACGACACCATAAAATGGTAATTTTTTCCTTAAAAATAAATCAAATTTCATATCAAACTTATTCATCAATGGGAAGAATACAAATATTTCTTACACTTCTCTTTAACATTTTTCCATTAGACAATCGTAAATTTACAACTCTGACCTTTGTATGTGTACCATGAAAAAGTTCCGTAATCCTACCAGTCAACCATTTCGTACTCGGAAGGTTGTCATCCTTAATTAATGCGAGAGCACCAATTTTTACATTATTTTTTTTAAACTTCCATTTGCTTCGCTGTTGTAGATTGTTCAAATAGTCTCGTTTCCACAACTTCCAAATCTGTTGGCTTGGTTTAGTTACCCGCTGCCGTTTCATAAGTCTATTTTCGGGAATATTTATCAATTGAGGTTCAACAATGGAGGTGATGGGTCTGCCTATCAAAAAGTGACCAGGGGTCAATGTTTCAAAATCATCGAATTCCGATGACATGGGAGTAAGGGGTCGTGAGTTCAGCACTCCTTCAATTTCATCCTGTACATACTTAATAATAATGTTTTCAGCTTTAGTCAGCTCCATATGAGTCAGACGACCGGTTTCCTTTTTCCCTGGATTTTTTACATTATGAATGAACCTGTAAACATGACTTAGAATACGAATTATTTTCACATAGTTATTACTAAGATCAAGTATACTATTTAAAACACTTTTTTCATCAGATAAATTGATTAAAGTAATGCTTTTAGAATTAGTGTCACTTTTCATTTCAGAAAGATAGTTTGTTTCTGGAACATCAGGAACAACGTTTGTAACGGGCAGTTCACTGGATGTAAGAAATGGGGGGGCCTTTTAACCACATTGAATTGTCCACAAGAGACTGAGCGCTGGTACCTCTAGACACTAAATCCGCAGGGTTTTCTCTACCTGGACAGTGATGCCAGGCATTGGTGTCGGTCAGGGTTTTTATTTCATTAACCCTATTTGCTACGAACTGTTTCCAGCGTTTGGTGGGACCTTTTATCCAATATAGCACTATTGTCGAGTCTGTCCAAAAATACACTGTTGACTGAGTTTTTTGGTCGATAGTTTCCTTGACTGTCTTGGTTAATCGTGCAGCTAACAAGGCACCTAGAAGTTCTAATCTAGGTATTGAAATCTTCTTTAGAGGGGCAACCCTGATTTTAGATGTTACAAGATTGACCTCAATACCATTCTTTGTTAAAACTCGTAAATAAACAGCGGCGCCGTATGCCACTTTGCTGGCATCAGAGAAACTGTGGATTTCAACTACATCACCAAACTCACTATTCGAGTTCAGCACAAATCGAGGAATTTTTAATTCTGCTAGACATGGAAGTTCGCTACACCACTGTAACCATTCAATGTGTTTTCTTATGGATGCAGATAACAGGAACGGACTGGTGTTTACCCCAAAAAGAACTCGTTTAAATCTGTACACTTCGATGTTTTCATTCATGCCATTAGACCACAAAAAACGTACTGCATCCCTGTCCTTTTCTGAAAGGGAAATCTGTAGAAATGTCTTTTCAATGTCAGAAGTTAAGGCAATTTTGTTTAGTCTAAAGTTTATTAGAATTTCAAAGAGGTTTGGATTCAAATTTGGCCCTGTCCATAAGCAATCATTTAAGGAAAGGTGACCAATGTCATGCGAGCTGGCATCAAAAACTACACGAGTTTTAGTAGTAAGTCGGTCTTGTTTCTGAACCGCCTGATGTGGCAAGTAATAAAGTGGTTTTTCCACCACGTCCTGATTTTTAGTTTCTTCCACCCTTTCAATGATTCCATTCTTTAAATAGTCATCGATAATTTCTTTGTACTGTGCATGCAAATCTGGATTGCGATAAAATTTTCTTTGTAACGAGTGTAATCTTTGTTTTGACACTTTAAAGTTATCCCCTAATTCTTTAAAATCTCTTTTCCATGGCAGTTCTACTTCGTAACGACCATTGTGAAACGTAGTAGTTTCATTAAATATTTTAATGGCCTGATCTTGTTCCGTTAATTTTGGGTCATCATGTATTATACCAATAGATTCCAATTCCCAAAATGACTTTAGAGTGTTATCTATCGTATCACAGTTTTGAATTAAATAACAATGCATTTTATTTTGAGTTTGGATTTCCTTCAGAGACCCAGTAGCTATCCAGCCAAACACTGAATCTTTCATAAACAATTTATCAGCAACTTTAAAGGAATCATTTTTAATAATCTTGAAAAACAGTTCAGCTCCAATAAGAGCATGTATTTTTCCTGGTTTAAAATATGTAGCGTCTGCAAGTTCTATAATGTCAGGTAATTTTACATCTGAAATATCCAAATAATACGAAGGAGTTAAATCAGTTATTTTTGGAATAATAAAAAACTCAACACTTTCCTGGAAGCTATCATCTGCATTCGAAATTGTAGTATCAACTTTTGACTTTATTGTATGAACAGATCCATTTAAACCAGACACTGGCGCATTTACACATTTCTTTTTAATCCCCAAAATATCAGCACACTCATTCGTTAAACAATTTATATTCGAACCATTATCTAAAATACACCTAACTCTTTTCTTGTTTCCGGTAGAATCTTCAATATAAATATACGCTGTGCTTAACAAAATCGATTTGTTTTCTTTTTCCGAAATACGCAGAGTTTGAAACGCTAAGTTTTGCTCTTTTGGTTCTGTGTTTGTTTCCACAGGACGGTTGAAACCACCGGAAATAGCACCTGCTGTTTTTGCTCTTTTTTCAGGATCAGTGATTTGTTCATGATGTAACATCGTATGGTGTCTTCTACCACAGATTACACAAGAATATTTAGACTTGCAGAAATTAGAAGTGTGGTTTTTATTCAGACAGTTGATGCATAATTTTTTATCCTTTACCGTTTCAAATCTTCTATGTGTATCCATTCCCTGGAATACACTACATTTGTTCAAATAATGTGGATGTTTACATAAAACACATTCTTTAGGTTTATATTTTTCATTAGCGTTAATCATTAAAGATTTTGTTTTGTTATAGGGGGACGAAACTTTGTTTGTATTCTTTGCAAGGGGCGTGCGATTTATACCTTCTAGTACTAAGCTTCTTTTTTCCAAGAAAGACATTAATGTATCAAATTTGGGAACTTCCTTGGAATTTAGATCTGATTCAAATAATCTTCGTGTTTCCCGATCAAGTTTTTGAAGTATAACACTGACTAAAAATATTTCCGATAAATCATTTTTCTCGTATTTCAAAACACTCAATGCTCTGATGTTTTTATTTATACAATCAATTAAAGCTCTTAGTTCTTGAGTCGATTCATGTTGTAGTTTCTCGTAATTGAGAATCGCTAGAACATGTGTTTCAAGTAGTAAACGTAAATTTTCAAACCTTTCGGTTAAAGCATTAAACAACGAATCGAAAGAATCATCACATGACTCTATTTCTTTAGCATCGCCCTTTAGTGAGGCACGTAGATAATACAATTTTTGTGTTTCATTTAATACTTCATTATTAGTAATTAGATCATTAAATTGACTTTTAAATGTTGACCAGTCCTCTATTTTCCCATTAAAAATAGGGAGAGGTATTTCTGGTAGCTTAACTTTCGTTTTTGCTGTCTGTGAATTACTTTGGGTTTCGCTGTTTCGGTTTACATTATCAACAATACTAACAGCATTTTTAATTGAATCAAGGAGGGTTTTGAAACTCACCTCCAATATCTCCAGGCGGTCTTCTGATTCACTTAAATCCTCTTCAGCTTCATTTATGTCACAATCAGCGTCATCTAATAGCAGAGAACAATATTGTTCTCGTAAATCTTCCAGTCTTGATTGCAGACTTTCTATTTTACGCATTTTCACACTTAGTTCGCTCGGAGTAGTATTAACTTCCTCAGTTTGTGTTTTGCAGAACTGTTCCAATTTCGTAATATTGCCTTTCAAGGCACCCTTTAATCTATTTAATTTCTCCATAGGTCGTTGGTCTACTGCGGATCTGACGGAACACCTGTCTTTTAAGATAGACTATTTAGATGTGAGTAGACCATAAACATTGACGACGGACCAGTTGTTAGTAATTAACAACGTTTTTATTAATGAAATGATTTTAAACAAAGTAAATGGGGAAATTTCCCGCTCGTGGAATGACATCCACACAAAGCAACGTTTTGGCTACTACTGAAGTATTTTTGTCTACGTCATATCAGACGCCGCCTAGCGCATGCGCTCAGACATAGATTAATACATAAGCGTTTAGCTGCCAAATGGATAAGAATTGCGAATCCTAATATTAGGCTAAATTACTTAGTGGATAATAGATAAGACTGGTATTTGGCTTAGCTATCAAATGGATAAGGGAAATTGCTAAGCCAGGTATTAGGTTTAACAATTTGCAGGTGGATAAGAAAACACCTGAACCTAATATTAGGCTTAGCTACCGAACGGATAAGCAAAATAGCTAGGCCTAATATTAGGATGAGCTACCAATTGGATAAGCATAATATTAGGCTTATCTACCAAATGAATAAGATTGATAGCTAAGCCATTTATTTGAAAAGAAGGATCGGCTTCTATTATTTCATTATCAAATTACGTTTACAACTAGATGGGAAAAAATTGCAGGTTGCAGGTTATAAAGTTAACCAACTTCCACACCTTTGATCGCATAAGTACCACAGGAGTGGCATTCGAACTCGCATCTTTTCTATTCCTCCACTTCCATTGCCTCTGGGATTCTACCCACTGCGTAATGGATTTAGGCTGATAGTCACCTTTTTTTAGATGTGTTAAACCTCTGTTAAGAATTGACCAAGAAAAGGGATTTTTTGTTAAAAATTCTTATTAAAACATTAGCACTTTGTTAAAGTTGTGATCAACTGGTCTATTTAACTTTTGAATAGGAAAATGTAATATTAAAAACAATAACAGCCTTTGTTATTTGACGGTTTCGAACTCGTAACCTCATAATATTTGTTTAAACGTAACTCGACCCACCACGTCAGAAAATCGAACTGAATCGATTCTTTAAGAAAAAATTTTGATATTAATATGTAGAAATAACTCAAGGGTGAAGAGGTTTTCTATACTGAAAGGGTTCTTTTATTGTTATTATTATTATTTTAAGTACACGCAATTCCTTCGTACTGATTTTTTTTTCATCAAATGTAGCTTTTTATAATGATCATATTCATAGAAAGTACTTTAACAATCTGAAGCCCTGTTTTAAATAGATTTAGACTTCAAAAGTTTAAAGCATCCTTAGTTTTCGATATGTTTGTTGAAACAATAACTATATTTGAATTCTTATTTCACATTTGTGCATAGAAAAGATTCCAAATAATGTATTCTAAAAATTTCATTTATAAAATGTTTAATGTTCTTAGAGGACAGTGGCGCACCCAGGGATGGGGGCAGGGGGCCCTGCCCCTCCCCCAAAGAAGTAGAAATATTGATTTTGCATTATAAATATTTTTATTCGTTCATCTCGGCCCTCCCCCCAAGATAAATCCTGGGTGCGCCACTGTTAGAGGATAATTTTTTTTTAATGTAATTTGTGCTGCAGGGAAAGTATTTGGAGAATTTTTTCTCAAATTTCAAGATCCCAAGTATACTATGATTAAAATGAAATAAAGGTACGCTGCACAAAATTTTCTAGAAATATCATGCAAGGAAGTTCAGATAAATTCTTTTTAAACGATGGCAAATCGCCAAAAATTCCCTCTGAGATAAACAGACTTAATTTATAAATACACAGAAGGTAAGTATTGACAGTACAAAATATAAAAAATGTATCGGACAATATAGCATCGTAGAAAAATGCACTTCTTGTTATTTGATTCTAAGAGTTCTTTAGGTCCAGAAAATAAAAAAATGTGCTTTGAGAATTTAGTGTCTATGACCCAATTAAAAATTTGCTTTAAGAATTAGAATGAACTTTTAATACACAGCTTTAAGATAATTCTTTTAAACTACATTTCAATTCTCGGCAGTTGATTTCTGTTCCATCTACCCTTCCCAAATCGGTCAGCACTCCCATTTGCATAGTGTTTTTTAGTCAAAGAAGTAATTAGAAATAACATTGGTAGAATTAACTCTATCACACCTGGTTATCTTTCAATATACTTTTCATAAGATTTATGATGCGATAAAAGACTACAAAAACGGATAACAGAAAACTGTCTTGTATGAAAATTAACTAGATTATTATGATTTTAGGGCATTCAGTTTCTGCTTTCACTCAATAAAAAACTCTTGCTCTCTACCGAAAAATTTCGTTAATGTTTAAAAGTTTTTTAGTGCTGCCATCTGTTATTCATTACGGAAAATAAAACATATTTGGCAATTAAAATAGATTGATAAAACGTTTTATAAGGATGAATTTAGGATGTGAATAATCTTTAAAGACGATTTTTTTAGGTTTAGCAATATAAAAATTCCTGATTATACGCATTTGACTATATTTCTAAGACATCATTGGGGAGTTGTTGGGGTTTTGTTTACAAAATTCAATTCTGTTAAATTTTGTGAACAAATATAACTACCCTCATTAATTAATAGTTTTAAATATTATTATACATCTTTGTAATTTTTTTTAAAAACCTCTCTTAATTATTCTAAATCTTTCTAAATTGGATTTATTATCCTCGGAATAATTTCTTCATCATTTTGTTTTTGTGATGATTCAAATTTCTCTAATTTTGTATAATTTTTACTGGTTCTCAACAATAATATCAGGACTTCTTACATTTGAGAAAATTTTCAAATCGCCATCCTCTAAAAAATATGACTTGTTGACATCGGGGGAGAGGGCTAGGATAGCCAATTAAACTTCAACGACCGAATTAGCTTTCACGTCTTGGTTGGGGGTGGGGGTGGGGGTGGGAGCAGCTTTAGCTAAATAAGTTAAGGAAAGTAGCTAAATCTAACCGAAAATACATATAAGCTAGTTATGATAGAATTTCAATAAAATAGTCTGTTAGCGTGACTGTTATGAAAAAGTGTTTTTTTTTTTTTTTTTTTTTTTTTTTTTTTAAAAAAAAAGCTTTGAGCAACGATATATGAGTAATAAATGCTCCAGGTAATATATTCCTTCAACACTTTCACAGGTATCTCAACTCATTCTATGTATTAGAAAATAAGTATAGACTAAAGAAAAATGCATTAAAGCGTATTGTTGAATTCCAGTAGCACATCGAATAACGCTCGCTTTTACTTCACTCTTTTCTGACGATATCCTTTGTCTGCTTGTTTCAGAGCTCAAGCGGATGAGTCAGGCGAACCGGCCCATCAAGTTGGTGGTGGTGGGCGACGGTACTGTGGGCAAAACTTGCCTCCTCATCGCCTTCACGACGGGCTGTTTTCCAGAGAGAGAGTATGTGCCCACTGTGTGAGTACCACATGCATCTCAGCATGTTTTATCAATCTCCTAGTACCTTATATTTTAATACCTTTATGCAAGGCAAGGTGGTGAAATACCCAAGTATTTAATGGTAACATCATAGTCTAGTACGAAAGGTGCCAGAAATATGAAATTCCTCAAGTGTTCAGTCGTAATTATTTCTATAAAGCAAGAAATTTCCCTAAAGAGTCACAATATGTAAGAGGATTCCGATCAAAATGAAGTCTGCGGCTTCGGCCTGCCTGATCTTGCTTATACGATAGTCTATTGCAGTGGTGCGCAAACGGTTGTAGACTATTGCAGTGGTGCGTTTGTCGTTCAAGTATCTAAAAAATTTTGATATTTGAACGGCGAGCACTTTAAAATTGTTTCGCGGGCACCGCGTTGCCGACACCTGGTCTAGTAATCCCACGTGGTTTTCGTAGATATCCATTATGTGCGGGGGGAAGAAGGGAAACGAAAATGTTTGGTGCAGTTCTACTAATAATCAAAATTGCCTTCACAGCAAAGTAATACGGTCAATTTGTTTTCACCTAAATGTCAAGTGTTAGGCAAGGGTAGTTTGCCGTCCACATGGTATATAGTGCAGTGCTCCGCAACCGTCGTGTCGTGGCACACTAACGTGCCGCGAGGTGATCTTGACTGTGCCGCGGTGATTTTATCGATTATAATAATAAAAAAAATTAACCACTGCATTAGTTAGAAATTTTTCTAAGAAAAATATTCCTCTAACTTTTTGCTAATATGTAATTTCTTCGGGTCAAAATTATACACAAAACAAAAACATGTTACCATTCATTGTATGTATGCTCGAGCGTCATATTTCTGGATTTCAGTTAAGAAAGAATATCCACAAATTTCTGACAAGGCCATTGCAATTTTGTTTCCTTTTTCTAAGACATATTTATGCGAACAAAGTTTTTCGACACTGGTTCTAATTAAAAAAGACAAACGATCATGTTTAAAGGGTCTTGACCATGAACTTCGAGTAGCTCTTTCTAATATAGAGCCAAATACACTGAAGTGGTGTTGAATTAGGGATACCTACCTAGTAACGAGTTGGGCCTCCTCTGGCCTTGATAACGGCTGCCACACGACGAGGCATAGATTCAACAAGTTTCTGGAAACGTTCCACGGGAATGGCTTGCCAAATATTGGCTATAGCTGTCCATAATTCAGTAAGTTTCTTTGGTGCTATGTGATGGCCTTTCACGCCTTGTTCCAAAACATCCCAAAGATGCTCAATAGGATTTAAGTCTGGGCTTCTAGGTGGCAATTTAGAGAAGTCGGAGGAATGCTCATCCAACCAGCCAGTAGCCAACCGGGACTTGTGAGAGGTACAGTTGTCTTGCTGGAAAACTCCATTACCGTGCGGATAACAGAACAGCATAAACGAATGGAGGTGATCACCCAGCAACTCTACGTACCGAATTGCATTGAGGGAAGTTGGTACACGCACCAAAGATCCCAAACTGTGCCACGAAAAAACACCCCAGACCATGATTGAGCCACCATGCCCTTGTACAGTTCCAGCCAGGCATGCAGGATCCATGGCTTCATGAGCCTGACGCCATATTCTCAGCCTCCCGTCGACGTTAAGTAGTCGGAATCGAGACTCATCACTCCATGCTACTCGTTTCCAGTCCTCCACACTCCAGTCTTTGTGCTCTCTTGCGCAGGCAAGACGTGCAGCCCGATGGCGAGTATAGAGCAATGGTACTCTCGTAGGTCGACGGCTCCCGAAACTCATACGGTGAAGCGAGCGTTGCACAGTCCGTTTACTGACTGTACGACTGGCACCGTCATTAAACTGGGTGGTAATTTGAGCTAATGTTTGGCTTCGCTGCCTACGTACAATACGCCTGAGCCGTCTCTCACCACGCACTGTCAAGGCTAATTGTCCTTTGCAGTGTACCCGATCGCTAGTTTTTTTCCCACCATCCATGTATTCTTGGTATACTCTTGACACTGTCGACCTTGAAAATCCTAGCTGTCTGACGATTTCGGAAATTGAATGGCCCATGCGTCGCGAACCTACGATTTGTCCGCGGTCGAAGGTGTCTAAATCAGGCACTTTACCCATACTGGCAATTCCAACAACTAATTCAGAACAACCACAGTACGCGCTATATATGCAGTTACCACAGCGCCCTCACTTGCGCATACATGATGCGCAGCGCTACACAATTTGCATAGGCTTTGCTATCCCTATTTCAGTGGCACTTCAGTGTATAAAACGTACATATGTTCATCAAAACAAGCTCAAATATCTCATTAATAAATTAGTTATGTTTAACTTAACTTTGATTTATTAGGCTTAAGTAAAGACCAAAAACAAATTTTAATAAAAAAATTTAAAGAGAAAATGTTTTTTACTTGTAAACTATAACTTTATATTTTTGTTCTTGTGTTGGTGTACAATTCAAAATGATTTATATAAAACTTAAATGATTATGATTATCTTGATACATACAGTGTGTAACAAAATTATAAGACCACTGTGGATTTTGTATTTTTTACTATAAATAGCATAATTTTTTTAAATTAAATTAGGTTGATGTTAATAAATGAAATATAAAATATATGTATATTATTTTTAAGAGATATTTAAATATACTAATTATTTTATCAACAATTTCAAATTTTTCTAATCAAATATCTGTAACAAAATTATAAGACCACTAGTTAAAACAAACTGTTTTAATAAAACTAATATGATGTTGATCCACCATTTTTCTGAATAACTTCAAATACTCAATTTTTCATTGAATTAATTAGGTTTTCGAGCAAATATTTGGGAATTTTGTCCCATTCATCCATGATAGCTAGTTCCAATTCATACACAGAATCATACTGACGGTTATTTGCATACACTTGACGAGCCAAATGGTCCCACAAGTTTTCGGTGGGATTCAGGTCTGGACTAAGGCTTGACCAGTTTAAGACCTCGATTTTTTCTTTTTGAAACCAGTTTTTAGTTGATTTAGACACATGGCATGGCGCATTGTCTTGCTGAAATTTCCAGTTTGATCCTCCTAAAAATGGGCCAAAAGGTATAAGGTGTTGGTAAAGCAGTTGTTGATAACAAATGGAGTCCATTTTTCCAAGAACTCGCTGCAGATCATATTCCCATCATATGCAAAAGCTCCCCACACCATTACAGAGCCACCACCCATCTGTCTACTGAAGAAAACCCGATGTTCCGTTCGTAAATCATGCCAGTAGGAAATATTACCGTCCGGGCCATCCAAATTAAATTTTTTTTCGCCGGAAAAAATAATATTTTTCCAAGCAGCATCCCAGGTCATGACTTCCTTTGCCCACTTCAGCCTTCCTTCTTTATGATGCTTTAACAGTCTTGGTTTTCTTTTTAATTTCCGAAGAGCAACATTTGAATTTGATCTTAAAGTGCGCCAGACTGGCATATGTGAAATAGTTTTACTTGTCTGCTGTGTTATTTTACAAGTAGACAAGTTCTGTTTCGTTGCAAGCTTGAAAATTCGTCTATTATCGCGAGCTGATAATTTATTCTTTCTGCCAGATCTTTTATATTTTCCATAAAAATATCTTTTACTTAAAACGTTATGAATAGCAGTTTTAGAACGTTTAAGTATCTTACTTATTTCACGTTCCGATTTTCCAGAGCCCTTATAAAACCAAATTTTTCGAACTTCTAGTTCAGATAATTCTCTTCCACGCGGCATTGTGAATTTCCTCATAAAAACAAACAAATTAAATTCTATTTTCTTTTACAATATTATCGTTTGGACTTTTTTGTGATATAAAGTTACAGTTTATCTACGATTCTGAAAGAAAAAATAAAATAGTTTTAAAAACACAAGCGATTTTAAATAAAAAAAATAAGTGGTCTTATATTTATGTTACACCGAGATTTCAAAAATTAATTTGCTGTGTGAAATTAACTCAATTTTTTTTTTCCTTTAAGCGATTTATTTGAGAAAATATAACTTTTTTCATTTGCTTCAAATTTTAAAATTATTCATTTTAGGCAGTGTAATATTAAAATGAGTGATATTTTGGGTGGTCTTATAATTTTGTTACACACTGTAGAGCTATTTTATTGTGTTTTTTAATCTAATAAAAACATATACGTATTTATTGTAATTTATGTATTTGCAAGCTTTTTCTTGTGGTGTGCCGCGGAATTATCGAAAAAACGTTGCTGTGCCGTAGAAGATAGAAGGTTGCGGAGCTCTGGTATAGTGGTTAGCGTCATGTGCTTCCACGCAGTGGCCTTGAGTTCTAATCACGAGTATTGTGCATTATAACTGGAGGAATTGATATAATCAAAAGTGCTATACGATTCAAAAAGGGAGACTTTATATACATGAAGGAAATTAAATCAATTTCCCTTTTCTACAGTTTTTCCTGTTTTCTAGTCTATCAGTATATTTTAGTGATGTAAACATTTAGTTAGCAATACTTTCTATTCATTTTCCCCTTAATTTTTATTAGTATTATTGTCTTATGTTCAGGTTTGATAATTATGCTGACAACATGGAAGTGGACGGCGTACGGGTCAGTATAACCCTCTGGGACACTGCGGGACAGGAGGACTACGAAAGGCTAAGGCCGCTCTCATACCCGGGGGTGAGTATTTAGAGCAATAGATCCCGCTTTTGGGTGAGTAAAAAGTCTTAACCCAGCAATGAGTTAGTGGTCAAAACACAAATACAGGTAATTTAATTTATAGGGGTATAAATTATATATGTATAAATTATATATTTAATTTATACAGGTAATTTAGATGGGGGCTTTAAGAAATCAGTAACACACTTCGAGGTGTGGTGGTCAGTATGTCTGTCCGAAAGGCAGAAGGTTCTAGTTTCGATTCTAGGGCTTGCAAGATGCAATTTAATTTTGTAAAAAATGTGATAAATACAAGAATGTTTGGTTGAGTGATAATAAAATTACAATTAAATCAGGATAATATGATGTTATAAAGAATCAAGGTCAAATGTCCCATTGCGTTTCATCCTCTAAAAAACCTCTTCTAGTATAATCTCCAATTGATCAGACAGGTGCGTTAAAACATTACACCATGGGAGAATGCTCGCAAATACTCATTCAGAGGTCAAGAGGACTCATATCTCAGATATATATGTTCAAGATCGAGTTTACTACTCCATTTTGTGCATGAAACGTTTTAGGCCAGAGACAATAACCCATTACTTCTGGTTATTATCTCGGACCGTTCAATAGTTTTAATTCTGTACGTCAGAGGTAAACTATCATAAGTGCATTTTCTTCATTTTCGATATTTTTATTTAAGTGTCTCCTTTTGGATGGAACTTCGTTGAGGAAAACTGTCATATATGTAAAATAAGACGGTGGGTTAAATATGGACTTATAAACTATCGCATATGTAAGTCCTGATGAGAGGTAAACACTCACAAAGCTGTCTTGAAAAGCTATCCTGAAAAATTGGAATTTTGCACATATGATAGTTTACCTCTGACGTACAGAATTATGTCACCACTTTTCAATTTATTCAATAAAAGAAGCGGAATCCTACTGCTGCTGTTTTTTTTTCCTTTCTTTTGATTTTGGGAGAAACGAATCCAAAATTTTAGAAGTTAATGTCAAGAGCCTCCCTTATATAATTATCTGATCCGGTCAAACAACTCTAACGCCCAGAAAACTGCACATTTTTTGTTACTAAAGAGATGGTAAAAACAATTACCTTCGCTTTCATAATTCTATTATTATGCTCCATTACACCCTCTCTTAGTTCGCATAATATATTCTTCTATTCCTAACTGATATGTGTTACTTCATTTGTTATCTAATCCAAAAAATGCAACAACCAGTCAAACACCTCATCCCTTTCTGAAGTTGTTAAAAGAAAACCATTAACCACAAGTATTCTACGTTCATTGATTCGCGAGACATGGAAATGTTATTAAACGTTTGAAAACTCTTGTTTAAGTAGTATTTCTTTCACTCGGTGGATATACAGTGGAATTTCGATCGATAGTTTTCCCGTACGTGCCGTTTATTTCAATCAGTCCCGATGGTCATATTGCTTTGTTATGTTGTTATGTTCCCCTATCTATCGTTTTCCCACATTTGAGGCGTTGAAAGGCAAAGTGGTGTAAGTCACTTTTTCAACTTTTCTCATTTGGGGGCAAATATGTAATCTCCATGTTCAATTTATAGTGGTATTGTAAATAGTTATTATTTGCAATATTGTAATAATTGCTATGAATTATAATTTGTTCAATTTATGGTGGAATTTTTTATAGTTTTTGCAGTTAAACTCTTTTGACTTACACCACTTGACTAACTGACTTACACCACTTTGCCTTTCACCGCCTCATTTATCGTTCAGCTCAGTCGGTCCCTTGAAAAACGGTAGATCGAGATTTCACTGTAAATCCCCAAAAAGTTGTAGAGCAGGCGATTGGTTTATGGGTAAGGCGGTGCATCATTTGATTACTCGCAAATCTTCACTGCATTTGCAAATAAATCTGTTAATGCAGAGTGTGAGTTTTTGAAACATCTTTTCATTTTAATTTACTCTTTTTGAAAAGTAATTTTAATTTTATAATGATAGAAATAAATAATTTAATGTTCTTTAAAAAATAACCGTTAAAAATTGAAGATTTTAAAAGCTACGCGCTTTATTTAATCATGTTCCTTCATATGCGAAGAGAAGAATCTTAAAATATGTATTTTCTAATCTGTGGTTAGAAAAATACAAAAAGGAAAATTCCCTAAAAGTTAAAAATTGGGATTGAAGATTTGCGGTATCAACTGATGTACCTCCCTAAATTCTCTTAAACGTTTCTGGCAACACTGTAATGAACAATGCATATACCTATCTATCCGACTCTTTCAATCTTTTATTGCGTTTATCAAAAATCTCAGGTATATCAATAATTACACGGGCAAACAAATTCAAATGAAAGTTATACGATGTATTTCTTTATTGTGAGTATATCACTATTTCTCTACACCTTCTCCGATGTAGACTGATGGCTTCCTGCTGTGCTTCAGTGTGGACAACAACAAATCATACGAAAACATTGCCATTCAATGGCACCCAGAGGTCAGGCATCACTGTCCAAGAACGCCCTTCATCCTAGTCGGTAAGTTTTTACATTATTCCTTTTTCTACTTACCTAAATATCTTCTTCACCTCTTGTTCTATTCATTCGACTTACACAACTACATACGTATCGACTCGACAGTTTCGTATCTGTTTCCATTATTTCATCCCCACAAGTTCCTCGACTTTCCACCTTCCCTGACTTTTCTTAAATTTTGTATTACCTCCTAAAAACAAACACCTGCCCTCTCTCAATCCATCTTCCATCTCTTTCATTATCGCGCCTGCCCCGTGTCTGCCTCATACATCAACCCAACAGTCACGAATCTTCCATCAATTCATACCCCCATTCGAGTTCCTCATATATTTCTCAAATATCCTTGATCATTGCTTTTCTTGTATATTGTACCACCCCCTATAGCAGGTTTCAACCCATAAGTATCTCTCTATCTGTATTGTGCCATATTATCCATCTCTTGTATCCTGCCTCGTCTACCACCCACACCCACACGCCAATTTCATATCTTCCACTATCTCTAATGTCTGTTTTAACATCTTAACTTCCTATAACTCCACTGACAAGCCTCATATCTTCATCCATCCTGAATGTCCATTCACCGGCCACAAATCTTCATATGCTATATCTGTTTTGTTATTTCCGGATATTTTTTTAAAATCAACATGGGAGAATGCTGATTTGTGGGCGGTAACTAGATATAATATCCAGTTGCCACATTCACGACATCTACCACGTATTATAACGACTCACATGTTCCTTCAAGGTATTTGTCCTCCACGTCTTCCATCATGTTTAAATATCTATTCACCTTACACTCTTAACTGCGTATATAACCGAGCTCTAAAAACGGCCGAAACCACGAAAGAATATGAAGAAAAGATTATAATTTTTTCCAAAATATTGTTATATACTATAATAGATTCTTAAGAGAAACTAAATATAAATTTGCGAGACTCGCGTATGTTGGAATAGAGGACTGTCTAACGAAAAATAAAATGTATATGATCGAGAGAACTGCCTAAATTTCTCACCCAGGGCAATTGCGAGAGAGCTGAGATTCGCCTTTTCTGCCATCTATAAGGGTCTCAGTGAGCATAAACAATTTTATTTTTCTTAAACAGTGTTATGGATTAACTATCGATTAATTATGGATTTACATTTACATTACACGTAGTTATCTTTCCATAAGTTCTAGACCTTCGCCATTCAGATCGCTCCTTCCAGGTATGAATGCAACTAGAAAAGGGAAAAAGTACTTTTGTTTTCTTAAGTTAATAGAGGTGCGCAAAGCAGGTATGAGAAGAGGCTGGATGCAAATGCGGAAAGAAAGGAAGAGTTTAGACAAGGATTTACCGAGGTCTGTCGAAGCGAGTTTTATAAATAGGTTTGGGAGGGTATATGTTTGCATCTGAGGCATATCGCAACCCGGCAAGAAAAGTGACACAAATAAAAAAAAAAATGGCAATTTTGAGGTTGTCATTGAAAAATATGCATGAAGTGCCCCATCGTGCACGAAAAGCGACACATCTCTAGCTCGTAATTTGTCCACCTGAGCGCACTTAACAGTTTTATTGTAATGCTAGTTCAAGCTGTATCGCATTCTTTAAGTTGATTTTTCTCAAATGCTGCATTTTTGAGTTGTGTCACTTTCCTTGCTGGGGTGCGATATGTACGCTTTGCATATATTGTTGCTTATCCTACAAAATGAGTGTTGCTGTACCACGTTATCACCCTAATTAAGTCGTCACTAAATTATGATGCTTCTGAAAGCGTTTTTTCCGCTTTTAAACTTTTCTTACTCTCTTTTGTTGAAGTTAACAAATTTCACGGAAATATTGAAGTACGAGGGAAAGTCAAAAATTACCCACTCTTTTGCCATAGTCATCTGTCGGTTAGATGTAGTACTTTCTGTGCACGAAGGTCGAGAGTACTGGCCTTGTCGTCGTCTATGGAAAGTTTGACCCTCATCGGTGAGTTGGTTTTGCTACTGTTGCACAGTGAACATGGCCGCGCCACTTTTCATTGGTACCAAAGAGGAGCAGCCTTATGCAATCCGGTTTTTCTGATCTGAAGCTGCGCCAGGAGCCGAAATCCATGGAAGGCTTCGAGCACAACATGGAGACAGTGTTTTACCTAGGGGAAGTGTATACGAATAGTTCGAGAAGTTCAAAATCGGTCGGACAACCTGCTTGCCTTTACTGAATTTTGTAGATTGCAATTTTTGTTTTGTTTTTGTTTTTTTGTAAAGAGACCCGTCATGTATATTCTCTTATTACGGGTTTAAAAGGTAGGGGTTGACGATATCCTACATATGAAATAGCAAGTTCTCAAAGGTCTTAAGGTTTCATATGTAGATTCTCAGTATCCTAGATATGAAATAGCAAACCAAATATACAACCTAAAATCTTGTTCCAGCTAGTTCCTTTAAAAATGTATTTCAAATAGAATTTACATAGAGATGACGGAAGACATCCTGGAACCTAGGAAATATATTTAACAGTGCGTTTGTAAACGGCTAAAAGCTTTTCTAATTTTCGATCATGTGATATAAATAATTAATTTTTGCAGATATATAACTTCGTATATTTATTCGAATAGAAACATACTTGTAAATTTACTCTAATCTTTCGTAACTGATATAGTAAATTTTGACTAAACGGTTATAAGAAATCGCATGAATTTAATGCTTGCTTTTAGTGAATTTATGTAGATTGCTATATTTTATTTTAAACAGACTCATCATGGTATATTCTCTAATTAAGGGTAATAACGGTAAGGATTAACGAATAAATTCTCTCTGGTATCCTACATTTGAAAACTATTCGCAAACCAAAAATATAGCTTTAAGTCTTTTACATTCCAGCTAGTGAATTTTGAAATGTATTTCAAGTAGAATTCATAGAGATGAGGCAAGACATTCTAGAACTTAAAAAATATATTTAACAAAGCGTTCGAAAACGGCTCAAAGCTTTTCTAATATTTTTCACCAGGCACCAAGACAGATCTAAGGGATAACGCAGCAGAGGGCGCTAATAGGGACAACTTCGTGACCCGTACTCAGGGTAAGAAGATGGCGGCCAAGATCAAGGCCAGCAAATACGTCGAGTGCTCAGCCAAGGAAATTAATGGTGTCAAAGAGGTAAGTGTTAACGCGCAGTCGAAATAGCGAACCATTGTGTCTACTGACAGACAGGACACTTCTGGTTAAACGAAAAAAAATGGCCGAGAATGCAAGGCGAAAGTATTTCATGCGTCCGAATTCACGATTGATGAAAAGGATTTCCTCTGCATGTAAATGGTTATTAATTGCCATAGTTTTGAAGCTAAAGTTCTTGTGAGACTGAGAATGGTAGAAATCCATATGCACATTTTTAACGTCTCTGAAATTCCAAAGATTCAACGTAAATCTTGAGATTAAAAATGTACGAAGTGTATTACTTAAAGTTCGCATTACATTTTCTTAAGAAAATGAAATACGAAATGTACTGTCAAATTTATAAGGAATATTTTGTACTTGGTAAAGTCTTTAAATAAGCTAAATACCCATTCCTAGAGAAAAGAACTCAGGTTGCTGAAAAAAATCCGTATTTCTATTCATAAAGTCTGCAGGTTATTAACTAGAAAAGTTTCAATAATGGGCATAGACTAGAGTTGGATTAAAAAGGCTCATAATGAGAATCTCCTGATTTGATGTGCGAAAAAAAATTTCTGATGGTTAGAAAAATACGTAGGGCGCAATGACCCAGTTGGCAAGGGCAGCGGGCTAGTGATCTGAAAGTCACTGGCTCGATGCTCGTCGCTGACAAATCCACTACCGTGTACGCTAATAGCGGCTGGTGCAAGTAAAATCTGTCGTGGCTGCAATGTCCTCCAAGTTCTCAAAATTACCTCTGGAGGTGCGGGGTCAAGTGTTCTGGTCTCGTCACTTGACTCGGTTCAAAATTACGGGACCCCTTGTGGTACCAGTCAAAACAGGAGCCGCACCTTCTTCGCCCATAGACTTCGGAACTTGATCTGATGTTGCTGTCGGTCAAGTGGCATAAGCAACAACAACAGAAAAATACGTAGTTATTGACGCAGAGAAAGCTGCAGCACCGTTGCTGAGAAAAAGACTCAACAAAAACTAACATTGCAAGCTATTAAAAAATTTGAAAACTGTACTTTTTTGTTTTAAACCGAGACATGACAGTTAGAATCTAATATTTTTCCCGAAAACTTTCAACCTTGCCGTTTGACTTTATTAGATTGAATTTTACCGAAAATTTTGTCAACATTTATTGACCATGAAACTGTGAGGCAGTGATATTTTTTAAAGGGATATGTCTCTTTCAACACGCAAATCCAGTTTGTTAGAATTCTACTGCCTCTATTTAGTGGTAAATGAAATTCGCGGGTACTTACTACGTACGGTGCACAAATTCTAAACGTTGATTTGTCTTTCCATATCTGTTGTCACTTTTTCCTCAACAGAAAAAGCAATTTTATCTAGGTAAGAGTTTCTCTATTCTTATTGTTATACACTGCTGGCCATTAAAATTGCAACACCATGAAGGAGGGACGATACAAACATCAAATTCGCATGAAAGTAAGAAGATGCTGGGATAAGCAAATGATTAGCATTTAAGCGCAATCTAACGAGGCAAGAGGGAGAAACGGCATCTCAAACTCTGTATAAAAGGAAAGTTATGCAGAGGGTTTCTCATTAGGAAATCGCATTTCAATGTTGGTTGTTTGTGAGAAGATCGTGTTATGCATTGTATAAGAAGGAGAAATGGCTACCAGCACGTGTCGGAATTCGATAGCGACAGGCTCGTGGCCTATCGAGAGTGCGGTTTATCGTTCTGCGATGTTACTTGCATTGATTGGAATCCAACGACTGTCATGCGAATATGGAATCGATGGGTTCAGGAGGGTCATACTGAACGCCATGCAGGATCTCAACGGCCTCCCGCCACTAACGCCCGAGAGACAGACACATGTTGTCAGGTCGCCTTGCAGGATCGAACAGCCACATCACGGACCTTGAGTCAGGAAATGGGCTTGTTTGCACCACAAGTATCCGCACGGACAGTGCGACGACGTCTGTAGCAGCACAGATTGTCTGCACGGTGACCATTATCGCGGCTTCTCTTGACACTGACTGCAGCAGAGAGACGCGCGGCGACAGTGGTGCGCCCAACGACAAAACTGGATACAGGAGCGGCACCACGTCGTCTTGGTTTTACGTGCAGCACCATGATCCGTGTCTGGAGGCACCGAGGAGCTTGTTTGCGAACAGCCAGCGTTAAATTCTTAGATCTTAAGGCCGGTGGCTGTGCCCTATCGTCAAGAGCTCGGAGACGTCACCTTTCAACAAGATAACGCAAGATGCTCTTCATGTCCTGACCTACCTCGACACAGAGGGTATTCGACCTGGCCCTGGCCAGGTCGAATTTGTTGCCCTGGCCAGCACTTTCTGCAGATCTCTCACCCATTGAAAACATCTGGTCATGGGTTGATGTGAGACTGGGCCGCCACCGCGCTCCAGTCACAACGATTGATGAAGTGTGGTATCGATTTGAAGCAGCATGGAATGACTTAACCCTGTCTGCCATCCAAGCCCAGTTCGACTCGATGCCTAACCGGGTTGCATATTTTGAAAGACTAGCGATTTCGGCACTCAATTGCCGGTTTGACGAAAGCATCAGTTTCGCCATCTGTTGACATCTTTTTATTATAAGTTTTTTTTTTACTTCTACGCAATTTAGTATGTTTTAAAATCTGAATTACATATATAACACAGGATTTAAAGAGATTTTAACAAAATAAATAAATGAATAAATTGAAATAAGTATATTATTGAATTTTAAATTTACTTTCTTCAAATATCCACAATAATTTTAATTTTTAAAATTTTAATGTTAATTAGAAAATAAATGTATTTAATAAGCTTTAATTAAAAAAATTAAGTTGCATAAATAAAAAAATTTAAAGTTTTAAATTCCAATAATATAAATTTATTTTAATATATAATTTTTAAAAAATCAAATTTTAAATTAATCAAATTTTTAAAATATAAAAATTTATTTTAATTTGGTTGCATTTTTATGCTAAATTATTGAAGAAATGAGGGAATGATGCTGAGTATGAAGGAATGACAAATCACTATTAAAGTTGACTATTATCATATAACAAACTAGTTTTGATGCAATTATTAGTAGGCAATAATAATACATTATTTTAATAATGATTTATTTAATTATAGTAAAACTTTTATCCATAAATAGGCACATGTAAAATTATTTATCAAGAAATTTATATTGGCTTTCTCTGCTATTATAAGGTGTAGGCTGGGGCAGTTCATATTTTATACCTATCAAGCTGTAAGCATGAATGTCCTTTGTCGAGGGTCATGCATATCTGTAGTTTTCTGTTGAAACCATTGCATTTATGGTGAAATTTTCAATGTCTACTAATAGGATATCTCCAGGATACAGTGTTTTATCATAATTTATCATCACCTACTCACCAACTTTGTATTTAGTGTTTTTGATCTTTTGATCTTTCTTTGCTGTAGATTTTTCAATTCCTACTATTAGTTCACACTCTCTCTATATATATCTTGTTCAAATTTTCAATCGTTAAAAAAAGTACTTTTTATTCATCCACTCAAGTTCAAATACATTTTTTTAAACTTGTAGTGGATGACACTTGATGTTAATACAGTTTTTTCAAATATTAATTCATTAATTAAATTTAATTAATCAATTTTAGTTTTAGACCTAGAGCGTCTCTTGCTCTTGAATAGTAATTTCCCTCTTGTTACTGTGTAAACAGTAGCACTGCGGTATCGCGGGCTTCTCCCGTCCTGTAGGTTGCGAGATCGAATCCCCAACCTGACAAACTTTTTCTCTCTCTTTCCCCCCCTCCTAATCTCGCACAGTAGGCAAGGTTCTGGCAGGCAATCCTTTTTTTCAATTCCTATTATTAGTTCACACTCAAATTTTTTCTTTGTTGACCTAAGTAGGAATTGACTTAAACATTTTTTTTTATATATTGTTTTTGTTTTATTTTCAGAATTTAATTGAAAATAAGAGCATTTGAAAATCTTGCACTGAAAGCAAGAAAGTGAATGAAAGTCTAGTACTGTATGTGCTGAAGTATATACAGTCTGATAAAAATGGTTCTATATCTTTTTCAAAACAAATATGATTACTTTCAATTATACAAAACAAGTACGATTACTTACACATCTTAAATTTTTTTTTCTAATTTTCTAGGCTTTAAAACATATTGTATTAAGTAATTTCGTGTTTTCAAATCAGGAATACTGTATTCAATGCAATATTTTAACATGAACCCATACAGATCCCACTTTCAAACTTATACAATCATTTCAGTACTATATAAAGTATTATTAAAAAAAATTTGAAAATTTTTCAAGTGGCGCATTTTGAAAAATCAAATTTTAAATTCAAATAAAATAAATTTTTCTAAGCCCTAATTGTGTTATACATCATTGAAAAAGGTCTTGAAAATTGCTTTAAAATGCCACCAATCTTAGCTCTCTAGCTCTTATTGTTGAAATTTTTTTGGATAATTGAATTAAAACACAAGGAGTGTGGTAACGAAGAAGTGAAAACATTCTTTCACTTCTGAATGTATTTGATTTCGTAATGTCTGAATGATTATATTTGGATGTAAATATATTTATACATAGCATATTTATACATGTATATAGGGTAATACATGAATATATAATACATTTATATTAAATTGAAATAGATTGAATTTGATTGTTAAATTTGAATTTATTCTTATTTATTGAAATAGACTGCAAAAATTTTTTGCACTTGAGTAATTTGTATGATTTTTAAATCTGATTTTCTTTAATTTTAGTGACGCTATCTACTGGAAAAATAAACTAATAACATAGGTTTATAATTGAATCATCTTTCCGTTTTTCGTTGGCTTTGCAAAATATGAAGTAACAAATTTAGCATTTTCAAATTATTAATTAATAAATAAATAAAAATTATTGTGGATATTTGAAGAAAGTAAATTTCAAATTCAATAATATACTTATTTCAATTTATTCATTTATTTATTTTGTTAAAATCTCTTTAAATCCTGTGTTATATATGTAATTCAGATTTTAAAACATACTAAATTACGTAGAAGTAAAAAAAAAATACTTATAATAAAAAGATTCCTATATATGTCAACAGATGGCAAAACTGATGCTTTCATCAAACCGGCAATTGAGTGCCGAAATCGCTAGTCTTTCAAAATATGCAACCGGGTTAGAGCCGTTTTATCCGCCAGATGCAGCAGCTCTGTGTACTAATTTTGGACCCTGTATACCTCCAAATTGCCTACAAATTTAATCATGTTTTCTTCCTACTATGCTGTATACGTACAATAAGTAAAGTTTGTTATTTGCTTTCCTTCCTTGTGTTGCAATTTTAATGGCCAGCCGTATATAATTCAGAATCCATTCAGCATTATATTTCTTGAGGTTCTCTTTTGTTCTGTCCTTGCTTTTACATACCCGTGGCTAAGCAATAAATATTTCTTATTGTTCTCCATGTCTTTTAAGTTTCACTTTTGTTAAATTAATCATTTAGTTGGAATTAAAATTATGGGAAATGAATTTTAACGCTTTTCCTGTCTTAAAATGCCTTTTTAATGGAAATAGGCAGGGTGGGAAAGAGATTGTGTGTGTGTGTAGGGGGGGGGGGGGATCGCAGGATAATTGGAAACCATTGACGGGGATCTCGACTCGAAAAAGGTTGTGAAACACTGCTTTATGGATTATCATTTGCTACTATCTGTTGATTATTTGCTGAGTTATAGCTGGCTTTAATTACTACATATTTTGTTAAACCATAACTGCATGATGGCACCTCATACACTTACGATTTTAAAATCGCATTCTAGGTTAGAAAAAAATGGTAGTTTTTGAGCGTTAGACACGAGGACTTCACATACAGGATCTAACTCTGGTCAAGTCAAATTAACTGCCTCGACCTCTCGGTCATGGCTGACCTTTTCTACGGAAACCAATTAATATGCATACATGTATTTAAATAGTAGGGCTAGCAATTTTTTAAAAACATTTTTTGACATCATCTATAATTTCTCCCATGACACTGTTTTCTCTCTATTACAGGTGTTTGAAGAAGCGGTTCGTGCCATCCTCAAACCAAAACAATCCCATTCATTCTCTCACTGCATGCTGCTGTGAGAGAGAGAGAGACTTTTAGTTACTTTCAGTTTTCTTTCTTTTCCATTGAAGGCGCGTCTTTTAGTATTTTTTTTTATCAAATGTATTTGTGCATCCACCTCATTTTTATGGATTTATAAAGAATTCTATATATGTATACTTCATAAATGCACTCGCCTAGTTTTTTTTTTGTTTCTCCGATCTCATCTATTGTTCAGCAGCTGTTTGTAAAGGCAGTCACAGCGGCACTGTCATGTATCTCCATCAAGTTCTTGAATATCAAGCTGACACCTCCGACATTTTGTAACATATTATCGTCAAATGAAATTGCTATTTTGATCTTTTGCATATGGAAAAAATTTTCCCCCTTCCAGGCTCCTTTTGTAGAAATTTATATGGAGTTGAATAATATAGTTTTAATCTTCACTAGTGACTGGAAACTTAAAATTATATTCCATACTACTATCTCTAGTTCAAATAATAATTGTGAATTCCCCCCCCCCCCCCAAAAAAAAAAAAAGTTTATAAGTAGTTAAACAAAATTGCTTGAAACATTTTGCTTTTAACTATAATTGCATGTATATATGCACCACTTTGACTCAAGCACATTTAAAATAACCTATAAACCTTTTGTGGTTATTTTATTTCATATTTTGACGTCACCAAAATGTAACATGTGATGACACTCTTTTGAATAATCACCCCAAAAGATGATGCTCAAGCTGAGATTTAATATTTGCTCATGACATATTCTCAGCATCTTTACAATCAAGTACACCACATCCTATGCACATTGTGTAGATGCAAATGTAAGTATAATTTATTAGTGGAATTAATGAGTATTACCCCCCCCTCCTCCCCCCCCAAAAAAAGTATTAGTTAAACAAAATTGCTTAAAACATTTTGCTTTTAACTATAATTGCATGTGTATATGCACCACTTTCACTCAAGCACATTTTAAATAAGCTATAAACCTTTTGTGGTTATTTTATTTCATATTTTTATGTCTCCAAAATGTAACATGTGATGACACTCTTTTGAATAATCACCCCAAAAGATGATGCTCAAGCTGAGATTTAATATTTGCTCATGACATATTCTCAGCATCTTTACAATCAAGTACACATCCTACACACATTATGTACATGCAAATGTAAGTGGAATTTATGAGTATACCCCCCCCCCTCAAAAAAAAAAAAAATGTTTATAGTAGTTAAACAAAATTGCTTGAAACATTTGCTTTTAACTATAATTGCATGTATATATGCACCACTTTGACTCAAGCACATTTCAAATAAGCTATAAATCTTTTGTGGATATTTTATTTCATATTTTTCTGTCACCAAAATGTAACATGTGATGACACTCTTTTGAATAATAATCACCCCAAAAGATGATGCTCAAGCTGAGATTTAAGATTTGCTCATGACATATTCTCAGCATCTTTACAATCAAGTACACATCCTATGCACATTGTGTAGATGCAAATATAAGTGGAATTTATGTCACATTTAATCATGTTACATTAGTGCATTTTCAAATAATATTCAGAGTTACATAGCACCCTGAGAAGATGACAAAATACATGACAGAAACATAAAGAGGTGGAACATAAAATTGCAGTACACACATACCACTCTCTCATATTTCTGCAGCAGCTCTAGACAGTTTTGATTTAAGTATTTGTCTTCACAATGCAGTCAGTAAATGAATAAGAGGAATAAGCTTGTATTTTTACTGTCTGCAACAGAGACAATTCACTAACTATGCCTCTGTTATGGATTTTTAAGCTAAAACAAAAAAAGTGCACTCTTTTGAAGCAATAAAAAAATTTAACAAATTGTATTTCTTACAATAAGATTTATTAGAAAACTATAAAATACAAAAAGTTAGAAAACATAAAAGTGCTCATTTCACAAATTGACCATTTCAGAACTACCTTTGATTAGTAGAGACATTATTTTGAATGGGCACATGAATCTTTATTTTTGTGTACTGAATACATACATATATGTAGCATAAAATCTAGGAACATAAAACTTGCAGTTTGTACGAACTTTTTATTCCATACAATCCTTGATGGTATTTGTTAATTGGGTTTAATGTCAGCCACCAATGATTTTTGAAAAATTTTGAAAACTATAAAATTACCCAAAAGACATGCGATCAATTTGTAAACCTATAGAAATTGCATTATGGACAAAAAACACTGTCAACTGTGAAGTCAGAGACTATGTGCTTTACTAACATTTAGGAGTACACGATAAAAAGAGAAGGGTTATGAATGTAACTAGTTTTCTTTATAAAATGAGTAAAGAGATTGTAAGATGTACACATAAAAATTTAAAATTAACTGGGCTATACACAGGAACACAGCTTCTTGCCATTTCCCAAAAAAAACATAGCTGAATGGCTGGGGCACTGGCATGAAGTACCAGAGTCTGTGGGTTCAAGCTCCACTCTTGGTATGGACATTTGTAGCTGTTCAGAATTGGCTTTAAGCAGTAGTTCCCCGTTTTATTAGCCCTTGTGTAACAAAAATTGGCCATAGCACTCTAAACCACACCCAGAGACATAAACAGTGATTAACCCTTCAGTAGGCGCGCCCATGTACAAAGTGCAACATATTTGTAATTTTTAATGGTTTGTTTTTACATGTAAGGTTTGAATGTTCTAAGCAATTTCTTTTTATAACTACACCCTTTCTAATGCAGGTCTGATTTTCTGACCCTTGTATTCCTTTTCATTCATTGTTAGTCATGATTTAACCGTGGTAAACCAGCTATTATACTGAATTACAATACCACAAAAGTAGGAGTTGATGTAGTCGATCCAATGTGCAGCTATTACACGGTATCCCGCATATCACGAAGATGGACAATCTCATCATTTTTTAGGTTTTTGGATATAATAGGAATCAATGCCAAGTTGTGCTTAGATCCAATGAACCGGACAGTTTTGAAATAAGGCGATTGTATCTACAATCTTTGACCTTTAAATATATTTCAATATTATCAACATTTTATATCTTGTCATAAAATGCAGAATTATTATTTTCAATTTGAAAAAAAAAAGGTTATTACAAAAGGAATAATCAAAGTTGAAAGAAACATTGCACTTTGTACCACACGCGCCTAATGGTGTCCCAAAAATTGGTGTGCCCGCTGAAGGGTTAATGTTATGTTACACTGGACTAATGTATTCAATAACTCCAAAATAAGATCCATAAAATATGCCACTTAAGTTTTGCCATCATACACTGACAATAAAGCATCAATAAACCAAATTTCACAGTTAGCTAGGAAATATATTTATAGTTTTAAATAGACAATTTACTTCTTCATATTGCTGTAGTTTAATCCTATAAATGGTTTCTGTTAAATAACAGCTTAGTTTAATGATATATGCCAACTAAATATTGATGCACAGATTGCCCCACTTTTTGACAAATAAGCACACTTAGTAAGTTTTCAATAATTAAAATTAATTTATAAAATCAGTTTGACTTTAATGAATCCATTATTCATCTATTAATTCATAATTTCATCACTAGCAAAATGACTAATAGGATCACCACTTGAAATAATGACTAATGGGATAAATGAATCAACATTTCATAATTATTATATACAAATATAAAAACAAAAATATCAATTCATAATTTTATCACTTGCCAAAACTAATGAGTAATAGAATAAATGAATCAATGTTTATTAATTATTATATACACACACACATATATCAAAGAACCTAGCAGAATCATTAGAGTAAATTAAATTTAATATTTTCCTTCATTTTGAGAATACTCAAATTAAAAGGATAGAGTTATAACAATTAACAGAAACATTTGTTTTTTACAATTGCTAATCCTTAAACAATCCTTGCACTTTCTTTTGCAATTTTAAAAGTGAATACACTAATAAGAAGCCCACTTTGTAAAGTTACAGAACTGGAATTTTCTTTTTTTTACTCTTTATGAAATAAGGGAAGAGATTAACACATATATGACTAGTTTTATGAAAGATATTCATATATATTTTACTTTTTATTTATAATGCATTTATTATGGTAGCTAAATGGATAATTAACATAAATATCAAATACTGTAAAGAACAATCTGGCTGAAATAAGGAAAGGAATTGAATTGAACTTATTGTCTTACACAAAGAGAGACAGAGGAATTTCCAAATATATTTATGGAAAAAAAAGTGATTAGTTCAAAATTAACATGTTTAATAAGTAAAATGCAAACTGTTGTGCAAGATATTAGTCACACAGTCATATGGAACATGCAGAATTTCTTCTATGCTTAATTACAAATTACTGGATTTGAAATGTATCATCTTTTGTGAAAGGTAAAAAATGCAAAATTTGTGAAGTAACAGATTCTGGGATAGAGCAGAATAACCGATGTTTACAATTTTAGGTGAGATAATGTTTAAAAGTAAGAATAATATCTTTTTGTTACCTTAGCCTTTAAAGGCTTACCAAATGAGCATCTTCTTAACCTTTTAACTATCAAGTTATTTTGATGATTTTGATATGGAAAATGTAAATTTTTTTATTGCAAAAATCAAATGTTTAGTACAAAATAACATACATAAACTGCCATCTACTGAATAAAGCAAAAATTCATCTCCCAAAATATGGTATAGAATACTAGTGCTGCCATCTATTGAATAAAGCCCAAATCAACTTGTCCTGAGACAGATTTGGATTTGACAATAAGAAGCAAGAAAAAACATCTACCCCGACACTATCTCGGGCACGACATTTTGGAACGCAAGTGTCGCGCACAAGAGTTAAAAGGTTAATAGCTAATATAACATGGGAAAAGTAAAAGATAGAAAAAATATGGTAGCATAGTCACGGCATGACACCGTTTTAAACATTTAAAAAAAAAGAAATACATCTGATGAAGAATTTGATAATTTCTAATGAAACAAAATATCAAGTTAAATTACCCCAAACAATTTTTGTAAATTTACATTCTCCTCTAAATTTAAAATAAATCTTAATTAACTTTGATAAATTGGTAATATATTATCAATATATACTGCGTCCAACATTTGTTGTCATAAATTTTATCGGAGTAGCACCTGTTTACGGATGCTGATTTTTTTTCCCTCAAGAAATAAAAATTATATAAATTACAAACACAATATTTCACAAAAATTAGGCATTCCTGAAATTGTAAATACATGGTTTGCTTCATATCACATCATTTCTGCTCTAAATTAATTACTTTCCTATACCTGTTTTTTTATTAAACCTGTTAAATTTATGTTACAATGTTTTCAAAAATAATGAATATATTCAAGAACTATAATGCAAATTGCACTGGACATAAATCTTTAGAGTATATCAGTGCTAAGAGAATTTGCAATAAATAGATGTTACATACTTATACAGAAGCCCAAATATAATATGCAGAGAAATAAAAAAAACATCACTATAGATTAGTTAAAAAGCACTATGGAAATATCCATATACCATTTAAAAAAATAAATAAACCTAATAAAACATCCAAATAACAGCTGTTGTTATTGTTCCAATGCAGTAAGCACTTTTGTCTTTAGATTTTCACCCAATCACTGGAAGATTTATTGGTTTCTGATAATGGGTACACCATACAGGTGAACCAGCACAATCCCAGTACCACCACAATTTTGACAGAGTAACCCCAGGGGCAACATCTGGAGGGCTTGTACCCTTCTCTCTCTCTTCCCCCCCCCCCCCCCCCCACATGCCACATGGAATGACTTTCCAGTCTACAGATTTAATGTGCCCATTCCCAGCATAGACACATGGGCATTTAGTGTAACTGGCAGTTAGTATTTTCCGGGATTCAATCAGAGCAACCTCAGTACTGAATTTAAGCATGCTAATCACTAGGCTGCCTCGAACCTGTCTAATAACAGCTGAAATGTTGCATTTTAAAACACAAGATGCATGGTCAAAAATGTAAATAATATATAAATTGGAAAAGTAAATACCAACTGATAAGTTTGGATGAGTAAAGGTTTAACATTTCATAAAAGAATCTTTTAAATTGTATCTCTTATAACCTACACCTTTCAGGACTAATCAAACTGGCAACCACAAGAAATATAAATGCATAATATCACACAGAAGCCATTTTTTTTACATACATAGTATGCTGACATATGTTCTAATTATTTATAAACTGTTTAATAAATATTTTTTAATCCTATTTATCCATAACAGATTTAGAAATAAAATTATTACATTAAACCTTTCAGGGGCAACAATCTTCACCATTTGCACGGTGTAAATTTTTCCCCGAGTTTTTTTAACCTAAAAAATCTTGAAAAATTTTCCAATTAAAGGTTACAAATCTTTTTACTTCTTTAAACTGATAACAGATGGCAGAACTAGCCATTTTTCTGCTCATTTAACTGGAATACATTGAATGCAAGTGAAAAGAAGACTAGATTTAGGCATTCGCATTGTGCAAACGGCACCCCTGAAAGGGTTAAGCACTGAATTCTAAAGTAAATAAATAAATAGATTTTAACTATATAACTTTTGTCATTAATAATATAATACTCAATACATAGTTTTCATACAGAGACAGTAGTTTTTTAAACTTTTTCTTAGATATTCTGAAGCCCATATCACAGGTCTCTCATTCGACAAATCATAATACATGAACAGCACATTTATGCTACATTCTGATGTAATTGAAAAATTGAAATAAATTAATTAAAAAATTGTGTATTGAGTAGGTTTACTATTTGAGTCAAATATACTTCAGGTCAATAATAATAATAATTAATAAAAATAAATAAATAAATAAAGCTTTCATTTTTTTAAGTATAAAACATGTTTAGAAAAACATCAAGAATAAAAATAAGCTTTTTATGCAAATTCTTAAAGAAAAGCTAAAATGCATTCACTTTACTCATGATTAATAAAATTGAGAGGTACATGCACAATGTGAGATACACTTATTTTATCTTTTTCTTATTGTTAAGAGAAAACCCTATCACCAACATGCAAAATGTTAATATACTGATCTCTGGGAACTTTTAACTGATAAACTAACAAAGATATTTATTTGAAATCTTAACTCAATAATACACTTTCATGACTAGGCATTTAATCTTGAAATTTCATTAGTATATAATAAATTAAAAATTTCAATAAAAAATTTAAATTAAATATTTTTAAAAACTTTTTTCATTTTGATAACAAAAAGCTGAATTGTGTATTACGCTTTTTCATATTTTTAACCATGGTATATTATATCATGGTATGGTATATACTATCACTTTTATGAGATACTGAATGTATACAGATATACTCATATGTATGTAATAAAATTTTTTGGTTTACATTTAAAAAAGAAAAATCACTCCATGTATGGAGATATATGACATGGTAAATTACTTTTATGGAGACAATTGTGGAGAATTCAGTCTACTACTGCTACGAAGATTGTATCTTTTAGATACAGGTGACTCCAACTAAAATAAATAAATAAATAAATACAGCAAATCAGCATACTCATTCAAAAACAAAAGAACCTCAATCTTATATTTAAAACATTAAAATGAAAAAATAAATTTTAGCAGATATCTAAAATTAATAAATAATGTAGCAATTAGTAAGACTAAGCAGTAATTACTATTAAAAAAATTTGAAATTAAGGGGTTTTAAGAGTTAAAAATCGAATAAACTACACTTAAAATAAATCTATACATAATATTACAAATTAGCTTGTAAATTCATTTAATCATAGAAATTATCATGGCATAGCTACTTGATCCATAGAGTGGCCTTGCCAAAAGCTAGCCTTTACAGGAATTATTGAATGGTGATAAGCACCAGTAGATGGCATTTTACCCACCTCAGTGGAGACTTAAAACATCTCTAATACAAATCATACATTTTGCTTGTAATTATATCAAAAACTTTAAATGACAGTTTCTGTGCAATTTTGATAATAAGCATGAATTACCCAAAATACTTTTAGTACAATTTTAACATTAACCTTAAAGATGTAAATGAGTTTCGTAGCCTTATTGTAATCATTTAATTTAAAATTATACTCTCAGTAAAAAGAAATTTTAAATTACCTTATGTTTGACTTCAAAAATGTTTTGAAAAACTATGAAGTTATGAATTTTTTTAGAGGTACAAACATGTGGTTTATATTAGAGTAGACTTTAGTCTCTTAAATATATATATATCCTTAACTGTACTAAATTTTAATTTATAAAAAAGAAAACAAAAAGCCAAAATTTAAAAGAAAGGGTAATACAGGGCTGTTCGCACATTTTTTAGATGATTTTGGTAAGCGGTAATAAAAAATCGTTTGCTGCAAAAGAAATAATTGCAATTGTACTATGTTTTTAAAAGTCAAAATTATCGTCTACGGCTTGAAAGTTTTGTTTTTATTCAAAATGGTGTTTTTAACAAAGCAGTGGTTCGAAGGCTACATTTATGCTCTTTCCGAAGAGAAATATGCATACTCTGTTATCCAAAAACGATGTGAGAGTCATGGTTTTGTGATATCTAAAGCATGGATAGGTAATATCGTCAACAAGAAAGGAAAAAAATGTCAAATTGGAGCCTCAAGTGGGACAAAAATTCCAAACAAGTATCCAAGGAAAAAACGGACATCTTCGACTATTGCAAAGATACGTTGTTTAATGTTAAAAGAAAATCCCCCTAGTCAAAGGACAGTTTCAAAATCATTAAAATGCTCGGTGTCCACTGTAAATAAAATGATAAACGTTGATTTAAATCTTAAGAAAGCGAAAAAATGCAATGTGCAACGTCTTCTTCCAAATCATATTGCTGAACGCAGGACACGCTGCAGAATTCTATATGAGAAACACTTATCCAAAGAAAAATGGAAAACAATTGTCACAATAGATGAATCATGGGTGTATTTAAATGATTGCAACAAAAAAAGAGCCATTTATTATCATAAAAGGGGAGAAAAAAATTTAAGTACATGGTTCAAAGAATCGAAAGAAAGTTTTTCCAAGGGATTCATGATTGTTGCTGGCTTTTCTTATAATGGCAAGTTAAAAATAAAGAGAGTGGAAAAAAATGTCAAGATTAACTCCAAATACTATCAGGAACATATTTTATCGCCAATTTTTCTTAATGAAATACCATTGCTTTACCCACAGTGCCATCAATCTGTGAGACTCCATCAGGACAAAGCTAGCAGTCAGACATCAAAATGCACTGTAAATTTCCTAAAAGAAATGGAACAAAAAACTGGTATTAAGGCCATACCCTTCACTGATATCCCTACTAAATCTCCCGATGTATCACCTATGGATTTTTGTGCTTTCGGACTTTTAAAATCTGCATTATCCAAACGTCGTCCCAAAACCCTTACAGGACTCTGGAAAGCTGTTAAGGAGGAATGGGATAGAATACCTCTTCTGACACTTCAAAAGGCATTATTATCCTGGAAATTGCAGTGTCGAAAGATAGTTCAGAATAAGGGATGTCATATAGAAAATTTAAAACACAAGAATTTTATGTAATTTAGTTTTGTGAATACAATATACATCGTCTAAAAAATGTGTGAACAGCCTCTATATATAGAAAAAAAAATGATAAAATATCTTACATCTGATGAAATGCTGTCCTGAAGAACAGATGTATTTGGTGTGTTATCTAAAGAAGAAACTTATTTAAAGCATTTGCATTTATAAGTTGTGTTTTAAAGATTATTACATCTATAAAAATAGCAGTTGTTTCCTGTCGATAACAAAAATAACTTACCTCTGCTTTTCACAGAACTTCTTTTCTTTTGACTTGAATGTAATTTGGCTTTTAATGTCTTTTTAAAAGTAACTATGGAAGAAACAAACTCGGATGTAGTAGTGATAATACTGTGTTGACAAGTATAAAATTACTTTAAAAATAATTTTCATACATCACAAAAGCGAATTAAGTTAACCATTTGATAATTATGATAATGGTAATTTTATGAATTATGTGATAATAGCAAATTTTATGAATTGTGTGATTTTACAATTATGCTTGGAATTATGATATATATTTTAATGATTTTTTTTTCTCCATATAAATTTGATCTTGACAAACTTAAAGGTAAATATTAGTCTCTGATGTTAAATTATTTACTTCTACTTGTATACATGTGATAAACATGTTACCACAAATACAAAAGTAAACAGTTGAGCAACATTCACTAATAACTGAATTCAAGCTTTTCAAGCTCAAATGAACATAAAAAATATCATTAAAATGTACATCATAATATTTCAAAATTTAATGAATAAATGCCTTAAATTATAAGCAGGAAGAGAGAGTAGAGTGGTGATCTTTTGCAAAATTATTAAAAACTTTCTTTGAAAACAATTTATAATTAAAATCACTCGCATAAATTCAAAACACAACAAACATAACTGAATCCATAGCTTTTTCAAGGGATATTCTCAACACTATCCTGTTTAAAGAATTTAATCCTATTGCTGCCTAAATATTTTAAATATAGATATTTAAAACAATTCATTGTATTTTTATTGCACTAATGAATAACAAGTATTAGTTAAAGCAAAAAATGACATTTTATTATAGTATTCATTGGACAATATCCTTTATTAGCACACATTATAATCACTAAAACTTAAAGTAGAAGGAGCAAATACTTCCTTATCAATACACATATTTAAAGAATAAGAACATGCATAGATTTATGAGCTTTTAAACTGATATCCAGCCAATGGATTATAATGCAATTTTAGCTGCTGCTACGAAATTTAGATTGTTTTGAATATACAGTACAACCTCCCAAATCCAGACGTCTGAAATCCGGAAACCCCCCGAATCTGGAACATTTTAATAAATGGCCAATTTTACTTTTCCATTTTACCGATAGATGTCGCTACTAAAATGATCAGTTAAAAAAACCTTTTTCTTCAAGGAAATGACAGCATTGATTTTGAAGGCTTTCAAGTGTCTGGGAAAGAAGCTGAAATAGCAGAATTAGTAGAATGTGCAAATAAAGTCAACATTAACTTGGATAAATTAGACCCAAAAGAAGTTTTAGACATCGACGAAAATGTGTTGATTGTCGGTTCTCTGAGCGATTCTGAAATTATTGATATTGTGGTAAATAACAGAGGTTATGATGACAGTGATCGTGAAAGTGATTCAGAATGCCCCGAAAATGAAAGAATGTCAACGGAAGACCCGATAAGATCATTAGATAAAACAATATTAGGCTTAGAACAGCATAATTTTATCTTGGAACATGAAATTATGGAAGTATATAGGATTTGAGAAAAAATAATTTCTAATAAGCCAAAACTGAAGCAACAGACATTATTGACTGAAATGTTTAAATTATAATGCAATTATATGTTCTGTATTCAGGTTTATCTAATGATTAAACCATTTTACATTTTTTTTAAGTGTGTTTATTTTTCTCCTAAAATTTTATAGTGTTATTTAAAAACCTCTCAAATAAGGAAAATTCCCAAATCTGGAATAGCCATGTCTTGAACGATTCTGGATTTGGGAGGTTGTACTATATTTCATTGTGGTATATGGCAATGGTGTACAAACTTTTTTCAACTATGACCCACTTTCTTTAAATAAAAAATCTCTTAACCCAAATAAATTTTTTAGGTTGCAGCAGTTAAAAAAAGGGAAAATGTTAACAAAAAGAAACAAGCAAATCTGACATACTATTTTGAAAATTGTTGAACTGTAGATCTTGGGTATATATCTACTCAGCAAAATAACATTAAAAAAAATATCTTGGTCACCTTCTACACTTGTTTTTGCTAAATCTTGTAAAATTAAAACATTCATATATAAAAATTAATATATATTTGTATTTCATTTAGATAAAACTTAAAGATCATTAAAATTTAAAAAAGAGAAGGATTTCAAAATTATAAGATTCATATTAAAACATTGAAAGTTACTTCATTTCATTTATCAAACTAAAATAGAAAAAAATTAATGAAAAGTGGTGAACCTGGACCTCAGATAATATTTGTTTAACATTTGGTGAATAATCTCAGAATCTACTATCGTATCATCTTCTGTGTTAAATATTGATCGTTATTTGTTTTTTATAGCCACTGATTTTGGAAATCCAGATTAAATAATTCAATATGATATGAAGTTATAAATGATGATAACTTATGATATAGTTATAAATTATCCTCTATGGGTCATGACCCACAGCTTGAGCACCACTGGTATATGATAAGCTTAGCAATCAAAATCATGTTACATCTTGGATTTACTTTTTTACTTCAACAGTAAATCTTTCATGAATATTTTAACCACAAAGCAGATTTTAACTGATCCAACATACATATTAAATAAACAATATCTAACTGAAAGGGATTTAAATTACATCAATAGAAAAATTAATAATAGCCACTTGTGATGGCAAACTATTCTTCAGTTAGCAAAGCACATGTTTTGTCCTAAAATTATGTTAAACTCTATTTATTTAAGTGAACTTGTAATAGAAATTAGCAAAGAGAAAATATAATTTCTCATATAATATATGGCCTATTTAAGAGTTTGGATGGTTTGTTGGTTTGGCGAGCACAACATTCAACTTTGTCATTCTACAGTTTCTTAAAGGACAAGGGAAATCTATTCTAAAATATAAGTGCAGTCTACTAATCCTATTTTTAATCAGAACAAAATTTCAAGAATGTTTTCTTTTGGAAAAAGAAAAGAATTAATACCTGTGATATCACCAATAGAGTTCATCAGGGGTGGATTATTTTCCTTGTTTTTAGAACCCTCAGATGATATTTGATTAGCAATAGAATTTTTCACATCATTTAATACTGGTTTACTCCTGGTAATATCTACTGCATATAAAAATATACAGGTTAAACAAGAATATAATTTTTTCACTTGTGCAGTCTCTTATTTATATGCACTTACAAAAAAGTAAAAAACATTTACTAAACAGGTCAAAGTTGGTTGTAGTAAAGTTACATTATAAGGATGAACTAACATACATGCCCCCCCCCCCCACACACACACACACAGACAAAGCATGGTATGTTACTACTTTCTGACCTTCAGCCCATTATAATTACAATAGAAATCAGCCAAATTATACTGAATCTTATCTTGTATGACAAGATAAGGTGTAATTCAATTATATAAAAAAATTAAAACATATCTGTGTAGCTTTGTTCAAGTATAAATATTTTGTACATAATGCACAATATTGAGACATTTCTAGATGTTAAACGCTTTTTTTTAAAAATTTCTCCGAGAAGAAAATACGGTACTTACGTATTATAGCTGAAGCTTTGTGGTTTGGCGAAAAAGTGGCAATAAAGCGCCAATTATGCGCCCCATCCTTGTTGATAGTATTGTTTTCGCCATTCATTGCTTTTCGCTCCCGTTCTAAGTTTTGTTTTGAAGATTTTCTTTATTTTTTTAGGTTATGAAAGTTATTTGACAAAGATCTTTTATAAAAGAAGTTTGACGAGAAATCTGACAGTGTAATACCTCAACTTTGATAAAAGATAACTTTTATAAAAGTTGGGTTCTTCGTCAAAGTTTTATAAAAGATTTCGGTGCCCGGATGTTATAAACAACATTTCGAGCAACAGCATGTTTAAAAAATACAAATGTGTGGAAAACGCGCCAGATAAAGAACAAGATTTCGATTCGAAATAGTTTTAGCTGTAATTAAAAATTGCGCACTAATGACTAAACAGAAATACACGAAAAATATTCAAAATGAGTATGTTAAAAAGGCAAATCTTTCAAAGGAAAAGTCTTAGGATGCTGAAATTTTGCATGGTGGTTACTCCTAAGCTCTAGATGTCCACTAAGAAATATTTTTAAAAAGTACAAATATTAAGGGGTTTAAAAGGGGCTTAACCCCCTCCCCACTGAAGAAAAACCCATTGTATCTCTGAAACCATAGGACCCAGGAAGTTGAAATTTCGTATGGTGGTTCCCCTTAAGCTCTTGGTGCCCACTAAAAAATCTTTTTGAAAAATGCAAATTTTAAGGGGGTTAAAAGAGGCTTAACACCCCTCTAAACCCCCCCCCCCATAGTATCTCTGGAACCATAAGGCCCAGAAAGCTGAAATTTTGCATGGTGGTTCCCCTTAAGCCCTAGGTACACACCAATAAATATTTTTTAAGAGCTCGAATTTTAAGGGGTTTAACCCCCTCCCCCCTAAAAAATGCCACTGTATCTCTGGAACCATAGGGTCTAGGAAGCTGAAATTTTGTATGGTACTTCCCCTTAAGCCCTAGGTACACACCAATAAATCTTTTTTAAGAGCTCGAATTTTAAGGGATTTAGCCACCTTAGATAGAAAAAAGTTTTATAAAAGATCTTTGTCAAAGAACTTTGATAGTGTAATAGGGGTATTTTGAGGTTATAGCATTTCTTTTATGTATAACTGTTATAAAAGATACAAATAACTTTTAAAAAAGTTCTTTGTCAAAGAACTTTGATAGTGTAATATAGGCCAAAAGGAAGAAGATGCAGTGTCTATTCCATATCCGTGGAATTTTGCCCAGTCAGAGTGTATGCCCTAACATTCACAACATGCGTGCCTATTTTAATCGACCAGTAGCTGGAGATGTAATAATAAAGATTGCGGCAAAACAGTCAGAATTCAGAAGGAAAACTGGTTCTACGGTTCCCGATTGCCATTACTTTAAAATCCCGATTGCCAAACTTTAAATATTTGCATTTTCCGTCGAAACCTGCATGCATATCAATTTGTGTCCAATTTGCATTACCCCTTCTTGGCTCGTCGCTGTTTTTTGTCTAAGAGTGTATTCCTATTTTGTCTTTAATATGAAATTTTTAATTAGATCTAAAATTATCTATAGCGAAATCATGTTCTTCAGCTGCTTATATATTTTAAACTTTTCCATGTGTTTTCCAAATACTTTTTTAAACATGCTGCTGCTCAAAATGTTGATGCATGTTTAATAACTGCTTTCGTATATTTCATACACGTGCTTCGCCACATATTACACGAGTACCATGAATTATGTCATTTGGTTCATTTAATTTCAATTAACTTTAGCAGTAAGGTGGGGTCATTTCTCATAAGGAGTTCATCGCAGAAATTAACGACAGTGATCCGAATTTAAATACGAGTTTTGGATATTTCATTTTTATTTTGGGGATTTAAAACCACTTTACAACCTCCTAAAAAGTTGCTTTTTAAACATTTTTCTTGGCCAGCACCTAGAGCCTAAGAGGAAACGCCATGCAAAATTTCAACTTCTTCGGCCTTATTGTTCCAGAGATACAGTGGGATATTTTTTTTTTTTTTTTTTTGGGGGGGGGGGGGACTAAACCCCTTAAAATTTGAATGTAAAAAGCATTTATTGGTGTGCACCTAGGGCTCAAGGAAAACCAACCAACAAAAATTTCAGCTTCCAGGCCTTATGGTTCCAGAGATACAGTGGGTTTATTTCTTTTTTTTTTTGGGGGGGGGGGGCTAAACCCCTTAAAATTTGAACTAAAATTATTATTAGTGTGCACCTTGGGCTTAAGGGAAACCAAACAAACAAATTTCAGCTTCCCAGGCCTTATGATTCCAGAGATACAGTGGTTTTTTTAGAGGGAAGGGGGGATTAACCTCTTAAAATCCGAACTTCAAAAAGATATTTATAGGTGTGCCTCTATGGCTTAAGAGGAACCACCATACAGAATTTCAGCTTCCTAGGCCTTCTGGTTCCAGAGATACAGTGGGTGTTTTAGGGGGAGGGGGCTAAACCCCTTAAAATCCGAACTTTAAAAAGATATTTATATTTGTGCCCCTAGGGCTTAAGAGGAACCACCATACAAAATTTCAGCTTCCTAGGCCTTATGGTTCCAGAGATACAGTAGGATTTTTTTGGAGGGAGAGGGGGCAAAGCCCCTTAAATTTCAAGCGTTCAAAATGATTTATTGGTATGCACCTAGGGATTATGGGGAACCACCATACGAAATTTCAACTTCCTAGGCCCTATGGTTCCAAAGATACAGTAGGTGTTTTTAGAGGGGGGCAGGGAGTTAAGCTCTTTTTAACCCCCTTAAAATTTACAGTTTCCAAAAAAAGATATCTTAGAAGGCACGTAGGGATTATGGGGAACCACAATACGAAATTTCAACTTCCTAGACCCTATGGTTCCAAAGATACAGTAGGTGTTTTTAGAGGGGGGCAGGGGGTTAAGCTCTTTTTAACCCCCTTAAAATTTACAGTTTCCAAAAAAAGATTTCTTAGAAGGCACCTAGGGATTATGGGGAACCACAATACGAAATTTTAACTTCCTAGGTCCTATGGTTACAAAGATACAGTGGGTGTTTTTGGAGGGGGGCAGGGGGTTATGCCCTTTTTAACCCCCTTAAAATTTGAATTTAATAAAAAAAAAATCTTATTGGGCACGTAGAACTTGGGAGTAACCACGTTTTCCACACATTTGTATTATTTTAACATGCTTCTGCTCGAAATGTTTATAATTTCGGGGAAGGAAATAGGTTGCCACTGTGAAGTTAGGTGTTGGCGAGCAGATATTACGCCAAGGGTTAAAGGCTGCCAAGCTTCAGCTATAATACGTAAGTACCGAAAATACAGTTATTCATACTGTTGAAAACTTGTTTAATTTAAAAAAAAAAAAAAAATTCCTATCGGCTATACATATGAGAGAATAGTATCACATAAAAAATTAATAATAATAAAATATAGCACCAAAACAAATGAAAAAATGTAGGAAAGAATTGAAAAAACTTAAAACATCCTATATATAATAGCCGTTGTCTCTGTAAGACACTTCCGGGCTGTACTCATCTTTCAATTGAAGCCCTCAGTAAACAAACCGCCAAATAGGCTTAATTTCAATTTCAGATATGGATCAGAATTTTTTCTTACCTAAAAACAAATATCTTCTCCATCAAATCACATTTGTTCAGCCTATTTTTCTATAAAACATTCAGAACTAAAAAAAATTGGATGTTTTTAGCTGTATATTTAACAGTTTTAAAAAATCTGTTTACTTTTGCGATGAATTCTGAAAGTAAATAAACTTGAATGTGAATGAATCGTGAAGTGAACTGTAAAAAAAGTTTTTAACTTTCATATACTTTTTCCATTATGACGTCATTTTTAGTATTATGACGTCAAAATGACGGGTTGGATGGCAGTCTACTACTCCAATCGCATGAAAAACTAAATAAATAAAAAATAATGAAAGGGTTTGCTTTTACAAGGTGTCGATTAAATGCAATATTTAGATAATTCGGGATATTTTTAACTTTCATATACTTTTTCCATTATGACGTCAAAATGACGGGCTACCTACTAGTTCAATATAAATAAGCCAAAAGAACTGAAAATACCTGAATGTCAGAGAGCAAATTGGCTTTTAAAACAAGTGGATTGTTACTTTCGGCTTATTTACAGTGGACATTATAATTTTTTTTCTTCTTTAACTGTATAAATGGTTCAAAATAGGGTTTTTACAGATTGTGATCTAATATCTTAAAATTCACTTTTATATAATTCCTTACAAAAGATTTTTGACAAAATAACAAAATATTTTTTTAATTAATCTACTATTAATATATTAACTTAAAGCACAGGAGAATTCATGTGGAACAATAAATATTACATTAATGTATATTTATTGTATTTAGTATAATAAAAGTCGTTATTTATATTCACATGCATAAGATAATAATATAGAGTGAAAACAATTATTAACATTGCTCAACATAAGAATGACATGAATCAGATATTTTAAGTACATTGTAAAAAACATAATAAAATAATCCTTGCTGCATGAATTTTTGTACTAATATTATGTTATATCTATAATTTATAGCAACATTTATAAGTTTAATTTTTTTTTCCCAAAAACTATCTGACTCTCAGCCCTATGGTATGAAAAATGAGTTTCAGATTTCAGCTTTTAAAATTGAACCCTTCTACTGTATTTTAATGAATAAACATAGAAAATTTAGTATATTCATCAGATTCACATTTACAAATAATCCAAATCTTTTAAAATTTCATTCTTTTAAATAATCTATACACTTGTATAAAATCAAACAAACATTGCCTCTAAAAAATTTTTTGTATTTTTGTATAACAATTTATTTATTTTGCTCTCAAACAAAATATTAATGTAAAACCAAAGCATAGCTGTTATGGTCTCAACTGACCAACACAGGGAAATACAGAAATAGGCTACTTTTCTATGCAAAATCTTTTTATTTTAGCATAGCACTTTGTTAGGTTCCTAATATGCATATATGATTATGTTTTCATCAACAATGTATTCTTTCAATCCATAAATAAATATTTATAGGATTCATAACTACATAATATCCAAATTAAGAGGAGGAGGAGGAAATTTTTATTTAATCTACTGACAAGCTCAAAAGGTCAATGAACAAAATGAAGTAAACTGAAAAAAAAAAAGCTATCCTCATTACATGAGATCATTAAAATAATGTAATTACATTGTACTACAAGTCATATGATTCATCAAATATAAACATCTATTTTTAATAATAATACAAAGTAAAATTATATATATATATATATATATATATATACACCTGTATTTGTGGCTGTTTTTTCTTCTCTTTGAGATGCAAATACAATAGATGACAGTTTTGTTGATGACTGTAAAACTGCTGAATTCTGGACATTTTCATTAAAAGTTAATCCTGAAAATACCAAAGAAAATGTAATGAAAGTTATATAGGGAGTCAAATAATTAGTTTCTTACAACAAAAAATCTGAACCAATTAGAAGGAAATTACTTATTTGACTAGTTATTGAAGACAAGATTACCAAGAATGAAATTATTTTTCACTGCACATAAGACTGTAAGTTCTTTCCAAATAACTCACTTAATATAATATTTAATCAGTATTACATAGATGATTATGAATTTCGAATGAGAGCAAACTGGCTTAATTATAGAACAGGAAAAATAATATGCTAACAAAATTACATCACACAGGGATGTAAGCTAATAAGGTGTGGGGGATCAGGTATAAGCCCCTTCTCCCTCCTAAAATTTGAGTATTTAATATATTATCGCACTTTTATTAAGACAAGAAAGACAATAGAATGTAATAAATAAAATAAAGACAATAAATATTTTCACTTTGTAAATAAAACAATATTTGGCTCAATTTAAAATTAGAATATAAGTGAGAGTAAAAGTAATTAACATCTTTGAATACCTGATTTAAAATACAAAGTCACATTTTCTCACCAGCTAATTTAACAGAAGTTTTTAACTTACATAATATTTATCTACAAAATGGATATTAGAAATATACTTTTACAACAGCATTAAATGTATTGATTAGAAAAATTCATATATATGATTTCCTTTCTTCCAAAAACTTTTAAAGAAGACACAAAACTGAGGTTATATGAAACAGGAAACAAAATAAATAAATAAAAAAGAAAAATGTAAGAGGTATAAAAAAAATAAATTTGGGGAGAAGAAAAAAAGATGCAACTCCATAATTAACACATTTTGAATAAATTTGGAGAAATTTAGTAGTACAAGAATTTATTTAAATTCTTTATACTTTTGTTACATTTATTTAGTTAGCATTTAATAGTTTAATATACATAAGTCTCAAGAAATAGAAAATACTAGAACTTAATGTGATATCTTCATACTTGGGTATCATCTGTTGTTCAGAGACTTTAATCAACAACGAGAATGCAACTGCATGATTCAAAGCTCAAACCTATGGCTAAACAATTCATAAATTTTTAAACAAGAACTTAAAGAAAAAAAAATCTTATAGAAAGTAAAAAACTAAAGAATTCCCAAATTAAATTTTACACTGTTATTACAAAATGATGTAGGTTTAGTGACTTTACATAATAAAATACCAAAGAGCAAAAAAGTTTATCAAATTATGCTCCTTACCTTTAATGTACATTTGAATTTCCATATTCTGCAGTTGGATTTCTCTTAACAATTGATTATTAATTACATTGTAATCTTTATAACGGTAGTAGAAAACTAATAAAATTGTGAAACACAGGGAACAAACAATTTTTCTACATAGCCAAATTCTGCAATAGACAAGTTCCTAAAGAAAATAAAAACACTTTAAAGTTTTAATAAGCAAAAAGAGTACTCATTTTTTAAAAACAGAAATATGAAATCATTAAAAATACTAAATTAATCTTACTTTACTAACTGTAAAGAGAACACAGGAAACTCGAAAGTTATTTTTAATATGATGTAAAATATTAAATAATGATGTCTTCTTAAATAATTAAACTTTTTATTTTGAGCTGTCTATTAGTAATAAACAGGATTACTGCCAAAAAGTATCTTAACTGCTATTGCTAATGATAAAAATTTCAACATCATATATATATATATAAAACAGTTCCGTAACTGACTGACATACAATGCACAGACCAAACCGCTGGACCTAAAGGGCTGAAATTTTGCATGGCGATTCCTATGGTGTAGGGGTGCACTAACAAAGATTTTTGAAAAATTCTTCTTAGATTTTTTAAAATTAAATTTTTAAGCTGTTTCTGTAACTTTTTTTAAATTTGCATTTAAATTAATAATTTGAGGGTTATAAAATTTATATCATGAGAAAGATCATAAAAATTCCTTTAAAATGAAATCTTTTCAAACCTTTATCTTGATTTTCTGATTTTTGGTGAATTTTTAAAGATTAATTTTTAGAATTTAATTTATTAAATGCTGATCATGTGATTTCTTTTTCTGGTACTTTAAATAAATTTATCGTCATGTGCATAACAACTAAATAGACAAAAAAAAATTTTTTTTTTCTTTCTAATGCAGCAGACGATTGGATATTATTCCCAAAAAAATAAATATCCCTTACAATTTTTTTATAAATATATATATATATATCTATATTTTACATCAATTGTATACACTGATCGTCGCATTTATTATAAATATATATATTTATTTTTTTGGCATTAATTGCATACATTGACCGTTGTATTTAATTTGAATGTACTCCATAGCGAAGCTCGGGTTTTCAGCTAGTATAAAATATATATAGAACATATTTAATATAAATATATATAAATTATCATAAACACTATTAGAGTTAATTATACAAATTAATAAGGTATAAATTTACTATGAAACATTTCCATACATTTGCATCTAGAGGATTTAATTCTAAAGCTGCTTCCTGTAAGCTATATGCAGTTAAAATTCTCTCTAAACCAGCATTTAATGAAATAACTATTATCATCCAAATTCTGGATTCTGCAGTTCTTTGCACTGAGGTCAAGATATAAATCAAAGCCGCTGCGATTAAATAATAGCCAGCAGTGTACACTCCAGTAAATTCTCCAAGAACAAAATTCTGAAGATTTTTTACTCTGTCAAAAACTTCAAAGAGCAAGAGTCTCTGCTCTTTAGTAGTTGTTTTAAATTCATCATATACATGCCTAGCATTTTCTCTAGATTTTAGAAGTTCAGTATTTAAAATCTGACTGGTGGAAATCATTTTTTGTTGTTCATTTAGAGCGTTTTCCTGAAGTTGTAATATCTTGGTCTGGAATTTCGACGATTCATCTAACTTTTTGCTCACAGCCACTGAATTTTCAGTCAGCATTGAAACAGTCTTAGATGCTTCTTCCTGCCATTGTCTGTGTAACAGATAGTGACAAATACTTTGTGTGTGAGTAAAAAATTCTGTGTACGTACTAAACACGCGATCGCTGCTATTTTTTAAACAATTTGAAATGGGCACATCATTGGGACACGGGCATTCATCTAATCCGGCATGTTTGAGAAAACAATTGGAGAAAGACAGAGCTAATCGGCTCTGAACTTCTTCCGTCAACTGTTTGCAGCCTGACTTGAGATCAAACATTGCTTTTTTCCAACAATCACCATAGGATTCAGCCTTTTTCATGAGTTCACTATAACGCCGCTCTCCTTCGGCGACTTTATCTTGAAGGTTGAAATCAATTTCAGCTGCATCAATAATTACTACATAAATCAATAGTAAAAATATGCGAGGAAACATGATATTTGTAAAAATTGTCCTATGCATAAAATTTAATCTGTTGTAAGAATATTAAATAAATCTCAAAATTTCAACACATAATTAAAGTTTACTTAATATTTAAACATAACTATATGATCCACTATTCATCGAAAATAAAAACACGACACTAGGATGTATGTTAAGTAACAACAGCATGTCCAGTCACGAATTTCGCAGGAGCAGGTGTAAACAAATCCAAAACCGGCGATTTAAACTTTTGTGTGTGTTGCCATTTGTAAGCTGATAATTTAAGAACATGTGAGATGTGCAAAACAGGCGACTAGAATCTGCCTTCGACAATAAGCACTCGGACTCTGATTGGCTGTTAGGAGATGAACAATAAGATCGGGTTTCAGGACGCGCGCGCGACTGTTTGAATTGTAGATTACGCGCAAAAAATAGCGACCAAACATCACATGCGCATGTACGGCGAATATAACTATAAAACAAATATATCCTGTCAGAAGGAAGGTTGTAATCATACATTTTTAAACTTACATGTATTTCGAATCCATTTAAGAGAGGTTCATAATTATCAAGATCAAAGCAAAGAAAAAATTTTTAATTCTAGGAATTGTAAGAATGATTAATTTTGATATATATTTATATGTAGGAACTTGCATATCTATGAGTTGATGCATTAAGATGAGCAACTGTATTCCCATAACGAAAAAAAAATCTGATGAGTAAAAAATCATTTGATTAAACATCATTTGATTTCTATGTCTCAGGAGAAACATTAGTTTAAGATGTATAATCTCAGAACATATAAATCTTCAGATCTTACATTTAAATCCAAGAATTTATTTTGGATACAAATATCAGCGATCTTTTATTTAGGGGGAATGAAATTTCACTCTTTGATCGGTGTTTTGTGTTTGAAATATCACAGGCTTTCTTACACAAGGATTTAACAGACTTAGAATTAATTAAGAATCCTGTGAGAAAAAAAAACATTGTCATCGTACATGTGCATGTAGAGTTTGAAGTTTTGGCCAATCCTGAAATCAAGGAAAGGGACAGAAAAATGATCTACTAGTTCCTTGGAAGTGCTTTCGTATTAGAAAAATAATGATTCAAAACTTTAATTGTAAATGGAATGGGGTAGTTGTAAATTGCATTTTACAGCTTTTTAAAATTGATATTTTATTAACTTTTTAGGACACATAAGAAGAAAGGTTAAAATAACTATTGACAGTTAAGTTAAAATGTTTTGATCATTCATATACTGTTTACAATTGCTTTAAGAATACATTGAGTTTAATTGAAAAAAAATATGCTCTATGTAATGTAAATTATGCAGTGAAATCTAACTTTTTGGAATGAAAAATCTAGCCATTATGCCCCACAAAAATGTTATAACATTATTTGAACTTACAAATGAACATAATTGTTTAATCACATATATTTTTATTTATATAATTTCTGAAAGTCTTCAAAAACTTGCATTGAAACAGTTGATGAAATAATGGCTATAACTCACACTTTGTCTGTTGTACAACTAAACAAGACCACTTAGTTTTTGCTTGATATTGTATGCACAGAAGATCTTGAGAATGACTTCACTAATATTTTTTCCCATATTTTTCAATATAAAGTATATTTTATAAGTTTAATCCTATCTCTAGTAATTAGAGAAAAAAATGGAAATCATTGCAAATTATTATAGATCTGTATGCAAAAGTCGGTAAATTTTCACTTCTGAGCAGAAAGTTTATTCATAATTGTTGAAATCTTAGAGAAAACCCCAATTTGCACATGTAATCTGAATCATGTTATTTAATTCATTTCATTTAAATTAATTAATTTCTGTATATCATAATACACAAGATATAGGTGGATGAATTTTAAAATATACATAAATGTATTAGTTTATTCAATTTTAAAAAATCTAACACAATACAACATAACTCAATATTGTCAATTGTATCATAAACATACATAAAAGGAAGATGTTCATAATAAAACCATTTCACTTTGTACGATCATTAAGAATATTTAATAGAGAAAAAAAAATAAAAAGAACAATATTTAAGAATAGAGAAAAATAGATAACTGACATAAAGAAAAGAGAAAAGAACAATACACAAAACTTTTCAATTAGTTAAAACATTTATTTTGTTAATGAAATTTATAATAATATAACTGCGATGCAATGGGAATTAATTTTTCAATAATAAGCTGAATTTACTTACCAAAAATGGTGTGGTTGAATATTAGGAAATCCATTTGTTATTTGCTATAAATACGTTTTAGAATAAAATGCAATAATGTGATTTTAGCAGTTAACCTGGATGTTCCGATTTTTAAATAAATATTTGGAATTTCTCAAAAAATGTATGAATAGATAACATTGAATAAATAGCAACAGCGTTTTTAAGAGAAAATTCCACTATAAGCATAGAACAACTAAAAACCAAGCTGCATTAAAAATTACCCAGCATGCATCGATCTTTTTTACAATGAAGAGAATAAATAATAAAAGTTCTATTAGGTTTTAAAGCAATAAATGTATAAACAAATTATTCCAAAATTCTTAAAAATCTAGAAAGTAATTTACCAATTTAAATATTAATCTTTAAGCTATTAATTCTAATGCACAATAAGTATTTTTTAGAACGTAAACAAAACAATTTTACATGTGCTGCCCTCTTTAGACAGAAAGGTGAAGCAATGCTGAACATTCTCCGCCTCCCCAGGAAAGTTTAATTGTCAGAATTTAGTAATGTTACCTTGGAAATGGGACGTTAAATTTCCTCGTTTTGAGTTCGGATGGAAACCACTCTAATCAGATTGTCTGGACCGGGGTGAGTCTTGGGAATTCGTCCTAGTCTCCATAGCATTGGAGGACAGGCACTATCATGTACAATGACCAAGTCTCAAACTTGTAGATTTGGTTGGAGTACTGTCCACTTTGGTCGTTGTTGTAGATAATGTAGATAGTCTCGGGACCATCTTTCCCAGAACTGCTGCCTCTGTTTTTGGATTAAACTCCACCTGGCACTCAAAGGAAGATTTGTAGCCCGGATGTCTCATGGATCAGCAGAGACTGGAGTTAGAGGCCTTGAATTTATACAAGCCACTGTCTGGCACATGAGTGTATACAATTCCTCAAAGGTGAGAATACTGGATTTACTGACTTTCAGTAGATGATTTTTAGTCAGTTTTACTGCCGCTTCCCATATGCCACCAAAATGAGGGGAATAGGGAGGGATAAAATACCAAGTAATAGAATTGCTAGAAATGAAATCCTGGATTTCTCTCTGTCGAAGAATTACAAAGAGCTCCTTCAAATATTTGGAGACACCCACAAAATTCCTTCCGTTACCTGAATAGATATCAGTAGGAAGGCCACGACGTCCAATGAATCGTCGTAGAGCAGCGAGAAGTGCCTGTGAAGACAGATCAGTCACCACTTCAATGTGTACTTCCTTCGTACACATACAAATGAAAACACTAATGTATGATTTGATTCTCAGTTTACTCCTAGCGGCGTTTGGCCTGGTTATGAAGAGTCCAGCAAAATCGATGCCCACCTTTGAGAAAGGTCTTACTTGAGTAATTCTGTCCACAGGCAAGTTTCCCATTAGTTGTTGGCATGACTTTGCCTTTAGTTTTTTGCATGTAAGGCATTTATTGATTTCGAGGCGAACAATAGACCTTCGGGCCTGTTCACATAGGAGTCCGTTGCGTAGCGTTAAGGGAAGGATGACCTTGAGACGAAAATAAACCAATCATAGGCGTTAAAAATTGCATTGCTAATCGTTTGGAGGCCTATAATTGGTTTATTTTCGTCTCAACGTCATCTTTTCCTTAACGCAACGCAACGGTCTCCTATGTGAACAGGCCCTTCCACTCACAAACCAATATTTTTGTCGGAGTAATGAGAGCACTAATTACGCACCCGCATGCAAATTTTTCTCGTGAAAATGCCTAATGAGCATTCTCGTGAAAGCATGGTGTTTTGACAAAAGCATGGGGTGCTTATGATCGAATGTCAAGGATTGATGCCGTGATAGGCGGCCACCAACACGAATTATACCATCAGCATCAAGAAAAACGTTTAGGGATAGAAATTTATGATTTGTGGGCAATGATTTGTTCTGTTTGAGAAGATTTACTTCTTTCGAATATTCATGATGTTGGATGATTTTTACAATATTATTAATAGATTGTGAAATCTCCTTTGAAGTTAGACATCCCGAGATTTTGTCATTAGAAGGGTTTGAATTGTTTATGAATCGCTTACACCATGCCATAACTCTGGATAGTTTCATAAAGGATGAAAAATTGAGTAAAAATTCGGGAATATTATTGACATTTGTGACTTGAATGACGCTTTCTGATTCGGTAGAATTATTTGGAGGAGTGGGTTCTATCTCAAAATGTGTAATGGTTTGAGGCTCCTTCAGCCAAGGAGGACCACTCCACCAAAGTTTATGTGTTAGCAGTTGTACAGGTAGGATGCATCTCAATGCACAGTCCGCGAGATTCATAGTTCCAGAAATATGATGCCACTTATCCTTTAGAACAAGGCTTTTAATTTTGTTCTCACGATTTAAAGCAGACTGGTTTTCCTTTGAAGGAGGAGCATAAATCCAGCTCAAAGCAATTTGAGAATCTGTCCACAGATAGATGTCATGAACTGTGATGGGTAGATATTCCAGTTCGATTCCAGGCTAAACTGTTATCCACATTCGAACTATTATCAGGACGAATATGGTGCCTAGTTCGTCTGTAGGTACCATCATCTTACCCTTTTATAATGTATGACCTAGGTTTTGGTCCTACTTGAACTATGAAACATTGTTTCCAAGGCACATTCATTTTATGATTAAACCAAACATTTGTCTTGTTTGGGAGTTCTTGCAGCCGTGATGCATGCTTATCAGCATATTTCTTTTGATTGATCTGCCTCTCTTTCAGAGCAATGCGAGAATCTCTTACGTTAAACTTTGGTTTCAGCATATCTGGATGGGAGGGTAGAAAAGATCTCAAACTTCTGCCCATTAATAATTCAGCAGGTGATGGCATATCTTTTGCAGATTGGATTCTGTAGTCTAGAATTACTGCATATAAGTCTTTACCATTCTCTGCAGCTTTAGTAAGAGATTTTTTTTATTGTTTGCACACATCTCTCAATTTGTCGATTTGCCCTAGGAAAGTGTGGTGATGTAATATGAGGCTTGATGCCACAATCTTTGAGAAACTTTCTCATAAAATTAGAATTAAATGGTGGTCCTCCATCACTAACTAGCTCTTCAGGTAGTCCATGTGTAGCAAAAATGGACTTCAAGATGTTTATTACAGCTTGTGCTGTTGTACTGCTTACTGGCTTTAATTCAACATATTTAGAAAAATAGTCTATCATCAGGAGATACTGTTTCCCTTTCAAATAGAAAAAATCACAGGCTACTTTCTGCCATGGTCTCTCTGGAAGGTCTTCTTCATAAATGGTTTCTTTTTGGTTTGCTCGTTGATATTTCTGGCAGATCTTGCACTGTAATACGTATTCTTCAACTTCATTGTTTATATTAGGCCAATAAAAGTATTCTCTAGCTTTGATTTTACTACACACAACACCTTTATGCGACACATGTAATATTTTTAAAATTTCATGCCTAAAGGCTGTTGGCACTACAAGTCGTTGTCCTCGACATATTACTCCTTCTTTTGTTACATAAAGTTCATCTGTACAATGCCAGTATGCTTGAGCAGCTAATCTTGCCTTCTTTCTATCAGGCCATCCATTTTTTATGAGAAATATCAAATCTTGCATCTCGGAATCATTTCTTGTGAGCTCTGCAATTTCTTCCCATTTTGCTGAAGAAGCCTGTGTTAACAAGTTTATTTTCACTGTAGATTCTTGATATAACCCATCATCAAAATTGTAAACTATAGACTGTGCTCTGGACAGTGCTCTGGACTGTGCTCTGGCTATGAGTAATTCCTTTCCTGGTACATATTCTAATGTTACATTGTACCTGTTTAGCCGAAGTAACATGCGTTGAAGACGAGAAGAAATTGTATCATATAGATTCTTGCTAAGGCCAAGTATTGGTTTATGATCAGTTTGCACTGTTACATTTCTTCCATATGTATTGAAGCGTCTTAAATTGTAGGTGAATAATAATAACGCTTCTCTGACTCCAGTATAAATATTATTTTATTATTTATCAGATGTTGTTTATACAACTTAATAATTAATCTACATTTTTGACATCGAATACATCTAACAGGCACAACCAAACATTGATTCTTCTTTTTTTTATATCACTTATGTTGCCACACATGCTCGACTTATTTTATTAAAATCTTGATGGCCAAACGATAAATTGATGTGGATTTAATTGTCGTCTGACGAAGCGACACTACACACCCCTTCCCAGTAACGGCGATTACGGAAGATAATCTTTTAAGTGACTGGGAAACTTCACATGTCGGCCAGTTCTGGTAGTCTTTGAATTTTCTTCGGCAGCCTTAAGCTCAGGTGTTTCGTCAAGTTTTGTTTTCTTGGAATGTGGTTCATGGTAGGGGATATCCGATTCTTTCATTAGAAAACATGGATTTACTCTGTCGATCGAAACTCTTTTTACTTTTCCCTGGATTTCAATATCGAAATACTTATCCTTTCTTGCTTTTACAGGATAAGATCAAAAATAGACAGGCTGTAGTGAAGAATTGTTGATGTTGTTGTACAGGAATACGTGAGAACAATTGGTAAGTTGTTTAGAAATAAAGACTTTTCTATTTCCGTGGGTTGTGGTAGGACTTCGCTTAATTTCTCTTATTATTTTCTGAAGGTTTTGGGAAAATTCCGACTGTTTCATGAGAGGTGCTGTTGAAAAGAATTCTCCAGGTAATGCTAAGGCGGTTCCGTATACAAGTTCTGCTGATGAGCAACCCAAATCTTCTTTGATGGCAGATCTTATGCCCAAAAGAACGAAAGGCAATGCTGACAGCCATGACTTTGATTCCAGCAGGTGGCATTTTAGGCTTGCTTTCAAAGTTCTGTGCTGTCATTCGATCAAACAATTCGCCTTCGGATGATACGCAGTCGTAGTATTCGTATGAAAACCGAGATATTTTCCCAAGGCTTGAAAAAGTTGACTATCAAATTGTCGCCCTTGGTCGGATGTTATGCGATTCGGTATTCCGAAGCGTGAAAACCAGGTATGAACCATAGCTTTAGCGATTGATTCTGCTGATTGATCTTCCAACGGAACCGCCTCAATCCATCGAGTATAACGATCGATTATAGTTAGGAGATATTTGAATCCTTTGCAAATAGGTAACGGTCCAACCAAATCTATGTTTAAATGTTGGAATCCATGTGGGGGTATTTTGGATTCTCTCAGAGCTGACTGTGTATGTCTGTGGATTTTGCAACGTTGGCATGATATACATGCTCTAGTCCACATTTGACAGTCTTTTTTCATGTTGGGCCATATAAAACGTTTCGTAATCAATTTTATTGTGGATCTTATTCCGGGATGAGATAAGTTATGGATTGATGAAAATAATTTCTGCCGAAATTTTGCGGGTATGTATGGACGATTATAATTTGTAGAAGTATCGCAGTACATCTTCTTGTCGCTGTCCGGCATAGAAATTTGTAAGTTTCTTAAGTTTGGGTTGTTTCTCAGTATTTCCAAATCTTCATCTTCTTGAACGTTTGCTATAGTTTGTAAGTCTATTGCAGATGGCACAGAAATGGTGTCTATACGAGAGAGTGTGTCAGCAACGGTATTTTCATCCCCTTGAATGAATTGGATATTAGATGAGAACTGGCCAATGTATTACAGTTTCCTAACTTGCCGGGAAAGGCTTTTTCCAAATCTTGTTGGAAGGCAAATGTTATTGGCTTGTGATCCGTATATATTGTAAAAGATCGACCTTCTAAGACATATTTGAAATGTTTCACTGCTGTGTAGATGGCTAGTAGCTCTCTGTCATAGGCACTATATATTCTCTGTGTTGGCGTGAGAGATCGAGAAAAGAAACTCAAGGGTTGTTTTTCATTATTCACGATCTGATGCAAAACAGCTCCAATAGCAGTATCGGAGGCATCTGTTGTTAATGATATTTCAGCCTTTTCGGATGGGTGAGTTAAAGTCGTGGCATGACTAAGTGATCTTTTAAAGCTCGGAAAGCGTTTCTTGTTTCTTCCGTCCAAGTTATTTCATTTCTGCAGCTCTTTTTGATACCACTGAGCAATGCTGTTAAAGGTTGTTGCAATTTTGCACAATTTGGTATAAATCGGTGATAAAAATTCACCATACCTAAAAAGCGTCGTAAACTAATGAATGACTTAGGTTCTGGGAAGTTATTGATTGTATCAACTTTCGTTGAAAGAGATTTAAGCCCTTCAGCTGACACTTCGTACCCAAGAAATGCAAGTTTAGTTTGACCGAATTTACATTTTGTCGCATTAATGCATAGGCCATATTCGTTTAGTCTTTCGAGGACTGCTCGTACATGTTGCTGATGAGTTTCTTCATCAGGAGAGGCTATTAGAATGTCATCTAAGTAGCAAAATGCAAAATCTATTCCATTCAGCACCGAGTTCATGAAACGTTGGAACGTTTGGGCCGCATTGCGTAGGCCGAACGTCATGAAAGGGAACTCAAATAAGCCGAAAGGCGTGAGAATTGATGTTTTCGGTATGTCTTGCTCGCGAACCGGTATTTGTTGGTACGCTCTAATGAGATCAATGGAAGAGAAAATTGTTGTTCCTGCTAAAACATAACTGCAAAACATAACTGCTTCCTGCTAAAACATAACTGCTTCCGTTAAAAATGGAAGAGGGTATCTATCAGGGATCGTAACATTGTTTAATGCTCAATAGTCCCCACAAGGTCTCCAATCTCCGGATTTCTTAATAGCCAGATTTAGTGGGCTCGACCAATTACTTTTAGACGGTCTGCATAAACCCATTTGAAGCATAAATTCAACCTCCTTTCTGGCCGCTTTGAGTTTTTCTGCCGATAACCTCCTAGCCTTAGCGAAAACGGGTGGACCTCTGGTTTCTATGTAGTGTTCGATATTATGATTTTTGACCTTATTGTTAACTACATTCAGTTTTAGTAAATCCCGAAAATCGTTAATAATATTTTTATATGGATCATGTACGGCATTTAAAATTGGAATATTATTATTATTTTGAAAACAAACAGTTCCTTTACTTACTAACAATGTAGTGTCATCAATCAATTTGCGATTTTTGGAATCTACCAGAAGGTTAAAATTTACGAGAAAATCTATACCTATTATCGGTCTGTTCACATCCGCAATTACAAAGGGCCAAATGAACAATCGTCTGAGTCCAAGATCAAGCTTGAGTAACTTTTGGCCATATGTTTTAATTTTCGTGCCATTTGCAGCAAACAGTTTTAATTTCGAGACGACTCTTTTATCTGCAGGTAATGGAGGAATAACGGATAGTTCTGCCCCGGTATCTATTAAAAACTGGGTGGCCAATTCTTTGTCGCTGATGAAAAGACGACTCAGCTCTACCCCTTGTCTCCCTGTCGTCAATGAGAGACGGGGGGCTAGTTTTCCGGGATGTTTGTCTGTGATCCAGATGAGAAGTTACACGGTTGTTTACACTTAAATGACTTGTCGCCGAATTTTTCGTGATAGTAACAGATATTACTGGACCTGTTACCACTGAAACTCCTACCTCTTGATTTGGTTTGGTAACGATAATGCGAACGACTGTGCCGTTGTCTGGATAAAGTAGAAACTTGTAAACTAAGTTCATTCATCTGTTTTTGTAAGCTTTCAATCAAACCCGAGTTTACGGTAATGGACGAAGTAGCAGCTATTGGGGGGGGGGGGGGGGGTAATAGGATTTAATTCCCAAATCTTATCAGCCATCGTCGCCACTTTTGACAAATCTTCGCCACTAGCAGATATAATGCTGCGCATATTTACAGGTAGACGCTGGAGCCACAATGTTTTTAGGAAAGTATCTGTAACTTTATCACCTGCCAAATTACGCATTTCACACAGTAACTTAGATGGTTTTTTATCTCCCAGTTCTAGCTCCCTCAGTAATTTTTGAGTTTTTTGAGTCTCCGAGTCTGCATATAATGAAATTAATCTGTCTTTGATGGCTTGATATTTGCGATCATGTGGCAGACTTAGCAGCATGTCAGATACGTGTGACAAAATCTCAGGTTCTATGGAACTTATCACATAATCATATTTTGTTTGGTTTTTAGTTATTTATGCATTTCTAAATTGAGCTTCTAGCTGAAGGAACCATATCTTCAGATCTGGTTTCCAAAAATAAGGAACTTTGACGCTTACCTTGGCGACAGCCGCAGTTGTGGCACTATGGTCATTTTCATTGCTTTCATCTTCGTCAGCCATAGTAGAATTCTATCACGTACGAGTCCACCAATGAAGCGTCTTAAATTGTAGGTGAATAATAATAACGCTTCTCTGACTCCAGTATAAATATTATTTTATTATTTATCAGATGTTGCTTATACAACTTAGTAATTAATCTACATTTTTGACATCGAATACATCTAACAGGCACAACCAAACATTGATTCTTCTTTTTTTTATATCACTTATGTTGCCACACATGTTCAACTTATTTAATTAAAATCTTGATGGCCAAACGATAAATTGATGTGGAATAAATTGATGTGGATTTAATTGTCGTCTGCCGAAGCGACACTACATGTATAGTAGTTGAAATGTTCCAAGCCATAAACTATAGCTAATAACTCTTTTTCAATTTGAGCATAGTTTTGTTGGGCTTCAGTGAGTGATGCTGATCCATAGGCAACAGGTTTACAATCTTGAAGTAGAACTGCTCCTAACCCATCTTTGCTAGCATCTACAGACACAGTTACAGCTTTCGTCTCATTAAAATATTGTAAACATGGGGGCTGCATGATAGTTTGCTTTATTAGCTGAAAGTCTCTTTGAATATTTTCATCCCATAGCCATTCAATGTCTTTTTTCAGTAACTGTCGCAATGAATGAGTCAAGTGTGACAGATGTGGTGTAAATTTTGCCAAGTATGTTATCATACCCAGAAATCTTTGCAAGTCTTCTCTACATTTTGGCACTGCAAACTCATGAATTGCCTTTATCTTCTTGGGATCTGCTTTAATGCCTTTATCTGATATTATGTGTCCTAAATAGTTCACACTGGACAATGCAAGCTGGGTTTTTATCTAGATTGAATTTAAGGTTAGCTCTTCTAGCAATGGTGAGAACCCTACGTAACAGCTGGCAGTGTTCTGCAACTGAAACAGACCCTAATGCTATATCATGAAAATATGCGTTCACTTCCAACTCTTTTTCAAACACTTCATCCATCGCTTCCTGAAACTCTTCTGGGGCATTATTGAGCCCAAAAGGTAAAACACAAAATCGGTATCTACCCCATGGGGTGGCAAATGTTGTTAACAATGATGAATTTTTATCTAGTGGAAATTGCCAGAACCTATTTTTAGCATCTAATATGGTAAAGATTTTGCTGCCTTGAAGCTTAGTCATTAAACTGTCCGCTGTTGGGATTGGATAATGTGGCCTTTGTGTGGCTTTGTTCAATGGGCTTGGATCAAGACAAATTCGGAGCTTTTTAGGAGTATTTACAATCACCATGTTACTCACCCACTCAGTAGGTTCTTCAACTTTGGTGTTGACGCCAATGGCTATGTTGGCAATCGCCAACGCGCCATGAAAGAATACAAATATAGGTATCATAGTTTTTATTTCTTACGTTGGCATCGTAAACTAAAAGATATTAGAATTTGTTTGAAATCGTTTGTTCCATAAAAAAGTTTGTTTCGCTCGAACATCGTATGGTCGATGTTTCATGTATTGATTTTGTTCATACATTAGTAATTCGTTTAAGTAAATAAAATTGTTATTAATTCGTGTGTCGTATGGTCGACAATGGTTTTGATATAATTAGTATACAGTCCATTCGAATACAACAAATTTAGGACCAGTGCAACGTATGACATTTTGGCTCATACAGTTGGTCCACGTAGCCGGAGAAAAAATGGCACTCATTGTTCTAAATCGACAAAAATCGACATTGAAGGCTCAGATTACTAAAATAGAAACATACTTAAAAGAAAAGGGAACAGATGTAGTATACGCAACGGCCATCGCCAATTTGGCGAAAAGTTGGCGCCAAAATCCCGTTCGGAGACCTGTTAGGCTTAAACTGCGAAATGTAAACAATAAATTGGAAAACAAACATACTGCTGGCTTTATGAAACTCGTAGGCGCACACGGGATCTTCGCTTCGCTCAGATACCCTTGCTTCACTCCGCTACGCTCCGTTACGCATCCGTCCAAAAACATTACAGAAAATCCCCAGCCGCTGGCTTCGCTACATGCCGCTGGCTGTTGTACAGTAAAAAAAAGCTTCCGCTGGCTGTAGCGGTCAGTAAAACAAAGCTTATAGCAAAAAAAAAACCATCCGATCTAAAAATCCTCCCTGCCAGAATATAAAAACCGTCAAACAACCATCAGATTTGGCGAAAAATCGCCCCTTGGCGTTCGTTGCGTATACTACATCTGTACCAAGAAAAGGAGGTAAAAGCCCCATCGGATATTTTAGCTGCTGAGTTAAAAATAAAATTAGAAAATTTATTGAAATATCAATCAAGTTTGGATTACATTCGAATACAGTTTTTCGAGAAAGTTGATCCCGAAGAAGGTATATCGGATATTGAAGAAGAATTTTTGGATATGGAATTTCGCATCGAAGCATTACAGGTAAAAATTAATAGTTTGATTACCTGTCAAAATAGTTCATTTATTTCAAATAGTAATAAAGATGTAAATAATAGCGTTAATATTCGACTTCCCGAAATTGTAATTCCTAAATTTTCGGGAAAAATAGAAGAATATAGTTGTTTTAAGCTGCAATTTGATAATATTATTACCAATAATTCTCATTTAGATGAAACTCAAAAATTGCAGTATTTACATTCGGCTTTAGTCGGCGAAGCCAAGAATTTACAAACTGTTAATGATACATTTAAAACGCTTTTCGCAGCTTTAAATGAAAGATATTCAAACGAACGTGGGTTAGTTGATGTATATGTTAAGCAAATACTAGAATTTGATAAAATAACTTATGAATCTTCTAAGGAACTGCGAAGTTTGATAGATATAGTTAACAAAAATTTAAGAGCACTAAATACAATGGATCTTGAAAGAAATAAATTATCTGATGTTGTGTTATTAAATATAATTTTGGCTAAACTCGATAAAGAATCAAGAAAGCAATACGAGCTAAATATAACTTCCACGGAAGTTCCGAAGTTGGATGATTTAATTGCATTTTTGGAAAAAAGATGCCAAATGTTGGATAATTTATCACGTAGTGTCTCTTCAAAATTGAAAGTTTTTGATAAATACCAAAAACCGAAATCACTTATGGTGAAATCATACAATAAAGTATGTGCTTGCTGTAAATCTCTTAATCATTACATATTTAAGTGTTCTGCATTTTTAAAACTAAATTCGTTGCAAAGATTTGACTTCGTAAAAAAACATAATTTGTGTATTAATTGCTTCAGTGCGCAACATAAAGTTGTAAATTGCAATTCGAAGTACGTGTGCAATGTATGCAAAGCTAAGCACAACACACTACTTCATAGAGAAAGAGTAGACAGTCTGTCGACGGCGCCAATTGACGCACCAGTTGACACGCCAATTGAGTCGTCAAATTTATTTATCCCAAACGAAAATGAGAAACCACAACATAATTTAGCAGTCGAAGCTAAAGCAGTTTCAAGCTGTTTAATCTCTCAAAGGAAAAATATTCTTCTTCAAACAGCACGGGTTTGTGTGAAAAATATGTTAGGGGAATTTATTCCTGCCATTTGCCTTTTGGATAATGGATCAAGTGCTCAATTTTTATCGTATAGATTTTTTCAAAAATTGGGTTTAAGAGCTGAAAGAATATATGCTCCCGTATCAACATTAAATAATACATCGGTCACTGTAAATAAAAGTGTAGTTATAGAAGTTGCAAATAAGAACAGGAATTTTTCTGCCAGTATGGAATGTTTAATTGTACCTAATATTACAGACATTACTACGACTATCCCAATAAACATAAATGACTTGAATTTACCGTCGCATATTGAACTGGCACATGAAGGATTCACAAATCCAGCCAAAATTGACTTGCTTATCGGGGCAGAGTATTTTTTTGAAATTTTAAGGTCAGGACAATTTCGTTTACCTTCGCATGGTATTTTATTGCAAGAAACTGTATTCGGTTATGTAGCTAGTGGAACAGTAGTTAGTTCTGTAAACACGCAATTCTGTGGATTATTGAAGCCTTCAGAATATATTGAAGAAAACTTAAAAAAATTTTGGGAACTGGAAGAAGTGAATTCAGTTAGTTCTTTAACACCGGAAGAAATTCAATGTGAAGATCATTTTGTAAAACATTATACTAGAGTATCGGGTAGATTTTGTGTAAAATTACCTTTCAAAGAGTGTACTAAATCTTTGGGATATTCAAAGGATATGGCTATTAAGCGTTTTCTAAGTACAGAAAAACGATTAGAACGCTTGCCCAATTGTAGAACCATGTATACAGAATTCATGGACGCTTATTTAAAATTAGGTCATATGGAGCTTGTTCCACATTACGAGAGAAATGAAGTGTTGGGTAAAACAAACTACCTTCCGCATCATTTTGTTTTGAAGGATAGTTCGACAACTGCATTGAGGGTAGTGTTTGATGCCTCGGCTAAGACATCAACAGGCATTTCTCTAAATCAAACACTAATGGTAGGCCCAAAGTTGCAGGATGATATTTTCGACATAACATCAAGATTTAGATTACATAAATATGCTCTGACAGCTGATATTTCTAAAATGTATAGACAAATTTTAGTTACGAATAATGATTCAGATTTACAAAGAATAGTTTGGCGTAATTCTCCTGAAGAGTCTTTTCAAGAATATAGACTTAAAACTGTGACATATGGCACAGCCTCAGCTCCATTTCTAGCAGTAAGAGCTTTGAGACAACTTGCAGTAGAAGAGAAAGATAATTTTCCTCTTGCTTCAGCTGTGACTCTCTCTGATTTCTTCATGGATGACTTAGTCACAGGTAGCAATGATTTAAGTAGTGCTAAGGAGTTACAAAACCAGTTGATACAAATGTTACAAGCTGGTGGAATGAAACTTTGTAAATGGTCCTCTAACGAAAGAGAACTGTTAAAATCAGTGCCGTTCGAAGATCAAGAATATCATTTTGATCAATCAAGAGAAACAGTAAAGACACTAGGTCTCATTTGGAATCCAAAAATTGATAAATTTAAATTTTTTGTTTCTCCCTCAATATATTCATCAAAGTGCACTAAGAGATCAATATTATCTCATATTTCTAGATTATTCGACCCTTTAGGACTTTTAGGACCAATTATAGTTCGAGCAAAGATATTTATTCAAAAATTATGGCTTTTAAAGATTGACTGGGACGAGCCACTCTCAGCTACAGAAGCTCAAGAATGGAAAAATTTTGTAAAAAACCTCAAAGTAGTTGAAAGTATTGATGTCGATCGCTATATTTTGAAAGATAGTATTTGTGAGCTAGAAATACACGGATTTTCAGACGCCTCCGAAAAGGCCTATGGAGCGGTAGTTTATGTCAAACCCACTGGTACATCATCAGAAGTCTCAGTGAAGTTTCTCTGCAGCAAATCAAGAGTCTCGCCTCTAAAGCGTACAACAATTCCAAGACTAGAACTTTGTGCAGCAGTATTACTAGTAAAATTAGTGAACCGAGTGCTATCATCGTTAAAAATATCTGTGAATAGCGTTCATTTGTGGACCGATTCGACAATAGTACTTGCGTGGATTCAACACGAACCACATACTTTGAAAACATTTGTAGCGACTCGCGTCGCAGTTATTCAAGAACTGTCTTCGACTCATCAATGGCACCATGTAACTTCAGAAGAAAATCCAGCTGACATAATTTCTAGAGGTGTTGATCCTGAAACTCTTCGAGATAGCAAACTGTGGTGGGATGGTCCCACTTTCCTTTTGAATGACTTTTCGTCGTTAAAGGATAATCCTTGCCCAACAGCTGTGGAGGTTCCAGAATTGCAGAAATTGCCGGTCCCTTCATTGACTTTTGTATTGACTTTAGAAAGTGATTTGTTAAATAGAGTTTTAGACAGATCAAATAGTTTTTCTAAAATTGTATATATTTTTAGTTTTATTTTCAGATTTTTGAAAAATACTAGAAGCAAACCAGAGGACAGGTACAGAGGCCCCCTGTTACCCCAGGAGCAGAAAACAGCGACAGAATTTATCATTCGGCAAATACAGGCAAATGAATTTAAAATGGAGATATCTGCTCTCTTAGCTGGTAAAAGGGTTATAAAAGGGAAGGTAAAGGACCTCCAACCCTTTTTAGATTCCAATGGAATTCTAAGAGTTGGAGGACGGTTAGAAAAATCGAATTTAAATTTTAATGCAAAACATCCCATTTTACTTCCTGCGAACCACAAATTTACAAAAATTTTGATGAATTACTACCATAGGAAATATCTGCATGTAGGAGCACAGAATTTATTGCATTTAGTACGCCAAGAATACTGGCCATTAAACGGCAGAAGTATCGCTCGACAAATTGTCCACAATTGCTTTACATGTTTTAAACAAAAACCTGTTACGGAAAGTCAGTTTATGGGCAATCTCCCTCCGGAAAGAATAAACCCGAGTTCCCCCTTTAATGCCACAGGAATAGATTTTTGTGGACCCTTTTATGTAAAGTTTAAAGGACAAAGAAAGGGTGTATACCACAAAGTATACATAGCTATATTTGTCTGCTTTGTGACAAAGGCGGTACATTTAGAGACTGTCACAGATTTAACCTCAGAAGCGCTAATCGCGGCGCTAAAAAGATTTTTCTCTAGACGTGGTAAAAATTCATCTCTGTTCACGGATAATGCCACCAATTTCGTAGGCGCGCATTTAGAATTAAAACGATTGTACAAACTTGTTAAAAAACCAGAGGAAAATTTAGCTTGTTATTTAGCCTCAGAAGGCATTGCCTGGAATTTTATTCCTCCCAAAGCCCCGAATTTCGGTGAACTTTGGGAAGCCAGTGTCAAATCATTTAAATACCATCTTAGACGAACTATTGGTGATCGAAAGCTGACCTTGGAAGAATTCCAGACTATTACAATTCAGATCGAAGGCATCTTAAACAGCAGACCGTTAATTCCGATGAGCTCAGATGTGGATAATTTAGATGTTTTAACTCCATCACATTTTTTGATAGGACGCAGTTTGAATATAATCCCTGAACCACTAATAGTGAACAAACCAGATAATTTATTAACAAATTGGCAAAAAAATACCAAAATTGTTCAAGCCATATTGTTATAAATGAAATTTCTTTTGTTGTAACGATACCACTTGCTGAATCTTTAATTTACCAGGATCGTATAGATTTTTAGGTTAGCAAAATTAACTATATTACAGAAATAAAATAACTTCATGATAGTTGAAATAACATTCACTTCCAAGTAACACTCAACTCAGAAAATTGGACTAAGACAAAGGATATTGAGGCAAGAACTAGTTTATTAAAAGATTAACATATTTAGATGACTTACATCTGCTCCTGGTTTATTTACAAGGTAAGGGAGCTTTACCATAACACAATCTTTTATGCCAACACAAAGAGGGAGCACATCTCCCTGGCACTTAATGAATGGGATAAATTCACATATAAAAAGGATTGTCATTTCTTTACATGGTGGTTGGCAAACCAAAAAAAAACTTAAACCTACATGTGGAGCTCCTTAAATAAAATTTCTTTAAAATGGACTAAAAAAAAATAAAATAAAATAAAACTTGCATTACCTCGCGTCATAAGGGCTGAAAATTAAAATAGAGGGGAAATAGGAAGTAAAGGCATAGTAAAGCAGAAAGCCATCGAGGGGTACCCCGGATGGAAAGTCTTTTACAGCATGGGATGGTCAGCAGGGGCTGCGCATTGTTCCATAGTCCCAGGGCTCTTCCATTCCTTCAATCAAAAGTAGGCCGGGTGTCTTACGGAGAGCGCCGGAGCATGAAAACGTCTCCTATACGTTACTGCCAGCGGGGGAAGAGTGTTCTCTCACATCAGCCGAGCATCCGCCAGCCTAGGCCTCCGCACTCCACTCACGGCGTCTCTTCTGCCTCTGTTCTCCGCGGCCGAAATGTAGTTCCTTGCCGCGCCGTAGCTGTGCCTTAGGGAATGGCCTGTACATGCCTGAAAGGTTATGCATTACCTTCAGCATGCCGAGACTCAACTTATTTTTGCTGTAAAAATTCCCAAAACTGGGTTTCTATAAAGGCGCAAAACTCACACGGAGTTATTGGAGCTCACCGCCTTACGTATCCTTCCGCTACAGAGAATGGTAGGGACGGACGGCTGGAACATCGCTTAACATTCCAGGGGCCTGGGATTTTCAAGCCGCCTCCTCCTCCCTTTGGGAAAACAAGAGCCGCCGTTCGAGAAATGGCACCCAACAACGTATCCAATTACTGGTGTACCGAAAGAAGGATAAAAGATAAGACAAAGAAAGGTTCACCGTTACTAGGCAAGAGAGTTAAAGCTTTAAAAACTGGCTTACGTTTATTAAGATTTTCTATTTTAAAAACAGTTTGCCAAACCACCTAAATTAATTTGCCACCACCTTACAATAGATCAATTTAATTACGTACATTTACACCTAATTTCGCTTCTTAATAATTCATCTACCTCCTGAGACACTTCATTGCAATAATATCCGAGATACTTAATTACAATAATATGGAAAAAATGGCAGATTAGTTATTTAAATCATTTACAAAATCGCACCAAATGGCATGTTGAAAGACAAAATTTACAACCTGGTCTAATGGTTTTAGTTAAAGAAGATCACTTGCCATCATGTAAATGGTTGATTGGACGTATTCAAGAAGTGATACCAGGATCCGATAATAGAATTAGAGTAGCTGTGGTGAAAACAAACCACGGTATATATAAACGTAGTATTAGAAAGTTATGTGTATTACCTAATCAAAATATGTAAATTTTTAGTTGGTTTATGTTTTGAGTTTATATTTAATTTGTATATTCGTGTATTATTGATAACATTATTTACATTTTAAGTTATCTGTATTCATTTAGAATTTGTTTAAGCCAAAATATGAGGCAAAATTGTTTTGTAATATATTGTTCATTTTATGTATTCAATTGTAATAACTGTATTTTAATGTATTTTGAAATATAATATTTCAACCTGGGGAGAATGTTGACGCCAATGGCTATGTTGGCAATCGCCAACGCGCCATGAAAGAATACAAATATAGGTATCATAGTTTTTATTTCTTACGTTGGCATCGTAAACTAAAAGATATTAGAATTTGTTTGAAATCGTTTGTTCCATAAAAAAGTTTGTTTCGCTCGAACATCGTATGGTCGATGTTTCATGTATTGATTTTGTTCATACATTAGTAATTCGTTTAAGTAAATAAAATTGTTATTAATTCGTGTGTCGTATGGTCGACAATGGTTTTGATATAATTAGTATACAGTCCATTCGAATACAACAAATTTAGGACCAGTGCAACGTATGACATTTTGGCTCATACAGTTAGTATTATTTAGCTCATACAGTTAGTATTATTTACTTACAATTTTGTTAGGAGTATTTACAATCACCATGTTACTCACCCACTCAGTAGGTTCTTCAACTTTGGTAATAATGCCAGTATCCTCCATTCTGTTTGGCTCTTCCTTAACTTTATCATGAAGAGTAATGGCACTTTGCGAGCTGCTGCTATGAGTGGGACACAATTATCTTTAAGCTTAATATTCACTGTTCGGTTAAGTCTCCCTACACCTGTAAAGACATCACTAAATTCTTTTATCACTTGTTCTGGGGTTTATTCTAAATTAGACTTGTTTTCTTTTATTTGATACAGACGTTTTATCAGTCCTAGCTTAGTACAGGCTTGTAGGCTTAAAATGGGGCTAGATTCTAGCTCTGTCACTAAAAAACGTAAATTTTCTTCTTTGTTTTTAATTTTACAGGGTAAATTACATTCTCCTATTATTGGAACCAAATTATCACTGTAGTCCAGAACAGTTTGTTTGCATTTCGTAACAATAGGTTTATTGGGCCATTTTAAAATTTTACTTTTCGGTATTACATTCACTTGAGATCCTGTATCCATTTTAAATGTTACACAATTGCCATTTACAATAATATCCTGATACCAAACACTTTCACTATCATTACAATTAATTGCGTCAATTGTTTTCAGCTCTTCGAGGTAAACAGATTCAAAGTCACTTATCTCATCATTTTCTTCCACCGCGTTCACGCGTTTCATTTTATTTTGATTTCTTCCTCGCGATCTGCAGATTTGAGCCCAATGATTTCTTAGCTTACACACTCGGTATACAGTTCTAAAAGCTGGGCAGTTTCTAGGTTCGTGAACTATACCGCACGATCGGCACATATTATTATTTTCATTTCGGGCGCCGAATTCTTTTCTAGATGACACAGCTCGGGAGATCCCTCGTTCAATGGCGTCTATCGCGACGGGTTTGTTTACATTCATCTCGCTGGCTTACGCTTTGCTATGCTCTGCAGTTTTACACTCGCTGACAATTTCCTGCAACGTTTTTTGCTATTCTGCTTGTTTCTCTTATCAGACGCTCATGCAAAAGTTTATCCTGTAATCCTTGTACAATTTTATCCCGTAGCATGCGATATTCTAATTCTCCGTAATTACATTCAATAACGGCACTCTTTAGTCTTAGGTAGAAATCTGTGAATTTCTCCCCTATACGGCTGGAACATCGCTTAACATTCCAGGGGCCTGGGATTTTCAAGCCGCCTCCTCCTCCCTTTGGGAAAACAAGAGCCGCCGTTCGAGAAATGGCACCCAACAACGTATCCAATTACTGGTGTACCGAAAGAAGGATAAAAGATAAGACAAAGAAAGGTTCACCGTTACTAGGCAAGAGAGTTAAAGCTTTAAAAACTGGCTTACGTTTATTAAGATTTTCTATTTTAAAAACAGTTTGCCAAACCACCTAAATTAATTTGCCACCACCTTACAATAGATCAATTTAATTACGTACATTTACACCTAATTTCGCTTCTTAATAATTCATCTACCTCCTGAGACACTTCATTGCAATAATATCCGAGATACTTAATTACAATAATATCCCCCTTGTTCGACAAAATTTTTGAACGCAGAGAGAAAATTTTCCTCCTCCATAGTTTATGGCGTTTATACTGATTGAGGGCGTCTATCCGAAGAAAGTTAAAAGAGTGGAGTAGCCCCCAGGATCTGTCACCCTGAAGCTGACAACCCATTTGCCCTCATACAGGAGTAAACAGTTCCTGAATGCTAGCCCCTACAGACCCATCATGCGTCCATGTAAGGCCTATCCCTAAATTTACAGGATAGACGACCTCAATTTACAAAACACAGCCAAAGGCAATAAAAAAAAATGCAAGAAAACCAGTCCCTTCACACGAGGGAAAAACGGAAAGTTACACTTAAATGCTACTTCACATAGTAATATTGGGCACCTTTGGAAAATGTCAAACTGTGCCTGAGATATACTGACACTAATACTTGGTTGATACAAAACAAAATCTAAACTTTGATAATACAGACATTATTTTACCACACGGTGTTTAAAGAGAATAAAAAAAAATGGTGGGTCAGTTTCTGCTGCCAATGCTTTTAATACAAAAAACTTCAAGTAAAACCCATTCCTCCAGCACCTTCGCCTCAAGGAATAGTGCGGAGAGATGGACCCTTATGTAGTGTCAGTTAAACTGCAACACATGACACTACATAAATATGGGTGACAAAGCCCTTCCCCCAGGGCACAAGAGTGGACAAAATTCGGGTAGACACTGTTACATGCAACGGAAGACCTGGCACGCATGCTTTGCCTTACAATATTTGGGGTAGCTAGACCTGTTACAATGGCATCTCTTGAGTTTAGGCCGGTAGACATCAGGAAAAGGATGGCTCCTGGGAATTTGTGATTGGCAGAAGTCAAGTCTTAGCTGACCCCGGACATATTCGAAACAGTTTAAAATTTACTGCCTATTGGTCGGGGGTAACGCAATGGCAAAAAGAATAAGTTAGAAGCTTACATTCGGCAAAACTGACCCAAATTAGCATGTAATATGCACTGCACATACACAATAGCGTGTGGCAACAAAACATGAAATGCACAAAAAAAATATACAAAATAGCGAAAAACAACAACAAATCTCCTGTCCTATCAGCTGTGTGACTCGAAATCCGCAAAAAAAAATCAAAACAAACACTCCCCTTTTTTGGTCTACTGACTAACAGTCAGTGAAAGTAAACAAATTCGCTCGCCACTAAGTTCTGTGTGACACTCCCCTTCGCGCTTGAGCTCGAGTTAGAATAGATGATCTCGGCAAAATTTTCCAGCGGGCACTTCGGACTGCCTGTTGCTGAGCTCCCCCCGAATCATTAATTCTGCCCGCGTGACTAACCCGCGGCACGGGTGACTGTTGTGTACTAGCACTAATCGCTTGTCTTCTCACTCCTCCCTTTCTAGCCGTGTTTATGAAAAAACGGGTTTTGTGTTTGGGAACCCTAGTTAACGGGGCGACACTCACTTCTCCCCTCTGATCGTTATCTGGGCCGTCGCAAACAGCTGATCGCTCAGTCTCCTGTTTTTCAGGCCAAGCGGGAAAAACCTTACGTTCTGGGATCTTTGTTAATCTATCAATATGGACTACCTCTTCGTGCGATGGATCTGCGACTTGCTGAATTTTAAAGTTAACTTTAGAGGTTTGCTGCATTACACGATATGGACCTTTATTTAATTTTGATAACTTTTTACTTAAACCGGGCTTAATTGCTGGGGAAAATAGCATTACTAAATCTCCGATATTAATGTTTTTATGAACAGCGAATTTTTTTCTATAATTTTCCTGCGATTCCGCTGCTTTCTCTAAATGGGACTTCACTAGCTTAAAAGAATTTTGAAGGGCCGGTATTAAATTTTGACAGTAAGAGGGGGCGTCGTTATACGAAATTTTACTTTCCCCTGCTAAAACGTTATAAGGGAGGCGCAGATCTCTACCATAAGTTATAAAGGCTGGGGTCTCGTTAGTGGCTAAATGGACTGCCGACCGAATGGATAATAGGGCAAATTTAAGTTTAATGTCCCAGTCCGTGTGGCTGTTGTTCACTAAATGAGCTAAGGCCGAGGAGACTGTAGCATGCTGCCTTTCTATCTTGGCATTTGCGGCCGGATGATAAGCTGACGTGGCAATGTGACGTATGTTTAATTGATTATACACACTGGAGATGGCTTCACCTATCAAATTTCGACCTCTATCTGTTATTAAGGATTTAGGACACCCGTGACGTGAGATAAAATCGGCTAGCGTGTCTGCTACTGTATCCGACGATATATTTGAAACAGGGTAAGCTTCGGGCCATTTCGAAAATGCACACACATATGCAATGATGTATTTATTTCCCCTCTCAGTCTGTGGATAGGGACCTGAAATATCGAGGTGAACCGATTGCATGGGGGCGCCCTGTATTTTTAAACGCTGTAATTCCGCCAACCCACCTGGCTTATGTGCACGTCGCTCTAAGCACTTGATACACGAATCAACTAAGTTCTTAACGGAGGCACTTAACCCTGGGCAAAAGAAAAATTGTCTCAAGCGTTGGTAAGTCTTAAAATGGCCCATGTGGCACGCAATTAATGAGTCGTGAGCTAAAGCAAACACTTTGGGTAGCAAACTAATGGGAAGAACTACTTTTTCGTGGGAATCCCTTCTGGATTTTCCCCTTAAGTCGTTACATCTTAAAACTCCATCCTTCGATAAAAAAAAATTGATATAAACTGGTTTAATATGTAGACCCTTTTCCAATAATTTAACAACTTTTACACAAAATGGGTCACTCTCCTGGGCTGTTTTAACCTCGTTTAAAAATTTTTCTTCCTCAATACTATCAAACGCGATCTGCTCGTATGTAATGGCATGGCACTGGTCAGTGTTTTCAGGCTCCAGGACATAATTTACTTCGTCTAAAATTTCAAAGTTGACGTACCGAGATAAAAAATCAGCTGTTGAGTTACACTTCCCTTTAATATATTTGGTTTCAAAATCAAAATCAGCTAGCGCACACAACCATCTGGCAATACGAGAGGTGGGGTCTTTGAGTTTCAAGGCATGCGTAAGGGCTGCATGATCAGTAAATAATATGAATTTTGAATTAAAAAGGTAGCACTTAAAATAATTTACGGCCCATACTACCGCTAGAAGTTCACGTTCTGTTGCAGAATAGCGTGTCTCTACTTCTTTTAATTTCCGGCTGGCGAAAGCCACGGGGTGTGGAAAATTTTGCTCGTCCAGCTGAGCTAAGACTGCGCCAGAGGCGAAACCAGAAGAGTCTGTATATAAAATAAATTGCTTGTCTAGCTCAGGAAGTTTTAAAGTGGGAATAGCCGCAAGGCCGGCACTTAAGTCGTCGAACTCAGCCTGCGCTTCCTTCGTCCAAAAAAATTTACCTTTATCTCTTGTTAAATTTGTTAGATTTAGAGCTCTCTTAGAAAAGTCGGGAAGAAATTTTCTGTAAAAGTTGAGGGTGCCAAGAAAACTACGCACCTGCTTGCGAGACGTGGGAATTTTGAATTTTTTTACTACGCTTACATTTTTATCGGTGGGAGAAATTTTGCCATCCTGTACCTTGAATCCTAAAAAAGTTATGGCAGTCTTAAAGAAGGAACACTTACTGGGCTTTAATTTTAAATTGTGCTGCCTTAATCTATCAAATACAAGCTGAAGTTTAGCAAAATGCGAGGGAATGTCTTGCGACGCAACGGCAATATCATCGATATAAATCTGAATGGACAGGTCGTTTAAATCACCTAAGACCACATTCATTAGCCGTTGGAAAGCGTTAGGACTAGTGGCAAGTCCAAAGGGGCTTCTCGTAAAATTGAACAGACCTTTATGGGTCGAAATGGCAAGTTTAAATTGATCTTCTTTCTTAATTAATTGTTGAAAAAACCCAGAGGTCAAATCTAAGGTAGAAAAAAATTTAGCACCGGATAAAGCGTCAATAGTCTCATTTATATTAGGAATGGGGAAGGAATCTTTAATTAATTTCTTATTTAGCTTTCTGAAGTCAACTGCTAATCTATATCCTCCATCGGCCTTCTTTATTAGCATGACGGGTGCTGAAAATTCGGAATGGGAAGGAACTAATATTCCACTGTCTAATAATAAATTAAGTTGCTCGTTCATTTCGTTACGTAGATGATATGGCACTCTATACGGTTTGCATTTTACAGGTTCATCGTCTATAAGCTTAATGTTATGGGGTACCGTTGAACACCCTGGTAGCTCTAAGACTGATGCAGCAAAAACATCAGAATTGGCTTTTAAAAAATTTTGCACATCATTTTTTAATTTGGAGGGCAGGTGATCAAGTTCAAAATGCGTACTCCAGGTTAAGTCCGCATGATCTAGCGTTGCTATGTCAGCATTGTCAACAAAATTAACCGAATTTAGATTTTGATTACTGTACAGAGGTTCCGCGAATCCAAGCTCTGTACCTTTATTTACATGTACTTGGGCTGAGCCGAAATTTGCTAATTTAACGAAAAGGGATTGCTCCGAATTTTCACAAATAGCGTTGGCCACCAAAACATCAGAAATTGCCGCACTGGGCGTAATTAAAATTAACTCAGAATCTAAGAGAAGGGGTGCTTTAACTTTGGCCGGGACTATTACTTGCTCTCCAGGGGGTATGATAACTTTAGTTTTAGAAAATATTTTAACGTTACTGGGAATCCTAACATTCGGTTCCCCTCCTATGATAGCGTTAACTTCCCTTACAGTAGTCACAAAAAATGGAATAGCAGTGGAATCAGGTAAAATAATCTGTTGATGTCTTAAATCGATACAAATGTTGTACTTCTCTAAAAATGGAATACCTAAAATTACATCGAAGTGCGTGGACAAATTTCCCTGGATGACCTTAAACTGTTCACAACACCTAAAGTTACCTAAATCGAAATATAACTCGGCCTGAGACTTGATTTTTAACGGCTGACCCGAAACAGTTTTAAGTGGGGTATTACATTTTCCTATGCTTAAATTCTTAAAATCTTCAATATCATGCGCACCTATCAGGTTAACCGAACTTCCCGAGTCAAAAAGTGCTAAAAACATCCTATTTTGAGCCTGAATCTTAACCACGGGCCATCTAAATTTGTGCGTATTCCCCGTAATTGAATAGATCTCAGCGCCAGGCCAGTCCAAGGGCCCCTTATCATCAATAGGCTGACCACCTACCGAGGGCCGAAGTAGTTTAAATTGTCGGGATAGTGTCGATAATTTGCCCTGAAATTTCCTCTACTCGCGTATCCCGGCTGTTGGGAACTGCCCGCGAAGCGAACTCTCCCCTGCTGACCCTGAAAGTCTCGGTTCGAATTCTCGTTCCTCCTCCGGAAGTTTTGGTTTCCGAATGAGCGCGGCCTCTGTTGCGTAAACCCGTTTCCCCCTCTGTATGGGGATTGCTCCCGATTTTGACTCCCTCTACTCGGAGACCTAGGGAAGCTTTGTGGAGCTTGATAATTGAGACTCGGGCGATCCCTCGACGCGGAACGTGATGACTGCCTGTAATTTCGGTGGGGGCACTGGTTTTTTAAATGTCCTATTTCGTGACACCCAAAACATATTATTTGAGCCGGAGCTCGCGGCGGTGGGTTTAGCGACAAATGTTCTAACTTTGAGGATAAATGCGATACTGACTCCTGCAATTTTACAACCATGTCTTCAAGATTTGCTTGCCTCTCAATATTAAAAGAGTCCCTTTCATGACCCATTGCATACACAACTGCTGGGGTTTCTAATTCCTCTAAATTACCCACTTCTTTGATTGCCTTCTCCTCGCTTTCCGCGATATCAATTAATTCGGAGAGGTCTTCCGGGCTGCGTGCAATGACGGCTCTACGTATTTTAGGAAGTAAGTTTTTGAGTAACATGGCCATGAGCCATTGTTCCTCCATGTTTTTTCGCGTCGCCTCAGGCAAATTGTGGGTTTTGACCACTCTTTTAACTTTTGACCTGGCTATTGCTAGGAATTCCTTTACCGGAGTCTGTTTTTCCTGTTTAAACGCCCAAAAATCAGTCAAAAGGGCTGCCGGGTCTTTTTCTGTACGGAACCTCTCCTCTAAGATTTTAAATAGGTCGTCGACTGAATTTATCTCTTCGCGGAAATTTGAATAAACGGTTTGAGCCTGACCGGCGAGTCGTTGGCGAACAGCAAAAAATTTGTCCTCGGGGGACCACTGCAAAAATTCAGCAATTTCCTCCACTTTGGCTTTAAAACGTTCAAAACGTAAATGCGGGTCCGCTCCCGTAAAAGTGGGAATCTGATCTAAATGGTTCAGCAAAAGGTCCCTACGCTGAAAAGTGATAGCGCGCAAAGCCTGCTGCGCTTCATCTTCATTTATTGCTTCAGCCAACGTACTAGCATCAAACGCGTCTGGGCAGAGAGAGTTAGGCATGATGAAGAATGTAAAAACAAATTTCACTACTAAAACTGGGAATCCTAGTTATTTTGGCACTCCTCAATACGTTAAATACTTCCCGCAAAATAATTTTCGCGTACACAGAATAAGCATTATTACACAGCAAATACTCACTTAAAACATATTCCCGAACATGCATTTATAAAAATCCCCCAAAATTTTCGCGTACACAGTATAGATTTGTAATTATACAACATTAATATATATAATACATTTACTCACATATAATTATACACTCCCCCAAAATACACATAAATGCACTTTATACCATTTTTATAAACTTTGGCACACTACATGCTCATTAATTGTTTTCATATTAAAGTTCTTGCCTCCTTTAATTAAATTAATTTTCGCGAGCCAACGTCGCATTGTGCCAAAACCCAGAGAGGGCACGGTACCATTATTATAAATGAAATTTCTTTTGTTGTAACGATACCACTTGCTGAATCTTTAATTTACCAGGATCGTATAGATTTTTAGGTTAGCAAAATTAACTATATTACAGAAATAAAATAACTTCATGATAGTTGAAATAACATTCACTTCCAAGTAACACTCAACTCAGAAAATTGGACTAAGACAAAGGATATTGAGGCAAGAACTAGTTTATTAAAAGATTAACATATTTAGATGACTTACATCTGCTCCTGGTTTATTTACAAGGTAAGGGAGCTTTACCATAACACAATCTTTTATGCCAACACAAAGAGGGAGCACATCTCCCTGGCACTTAATGAATGGGATAAATTCACATATAAAAAGGATTGTCATTTCTTTACATGGTGGTTGGCAAACCAAAAAAAAACTTAAACCTACATGTGGAGCTCCTTAAATAAAATTTCTTTAAAATGGACTAAAAAAAATAAAATAAAATAAAACTTGCATTACCTCGCGTCATAAGGGCTGAAAATTAAAATAGAGGGGAAATAGGAAGTAAAGGCATAGTAAAGCAGAAAGCCATCGAGGGGTACCCCGGATGGAAAGTCTTTTACAGCATGGGATGGTCAGCAGGGGCTGCGCATTGTTCCATAGTCCCAGGGCTCTTCCATTCCTTCAATCAAAAGTAGGCCGGGTGTCTTACGGAGAGCGCCGGAGCATGAAAACGTCTCCTATACGTTACTGCCAGCGGGGGAAGAGTGTTCTCTCACATCAGCCGAGCATCCGCCAGCCTAGGCCTCCGCACTCCACTCACGGCGTCTCTTCTGCCTCTGTTCTCCGCGGCCGAAATGTAGTTCCTTGCCGCGCCGTAGCTGTGCCTTAGGGAATGGCCTGTACATGCCTGAAAGGTTATGCATTACCTTCAGCATGCCGAGACTCAACTTATTTTTGCTGTAAAAATTCCCAAAACTGGGTTTCTATAAAGGCGCAAAACTCACACGGAGTTATTGGAGCTCACCGCCTTGCGTATCCTTCAGCTACAGAGAATGGTAGGGACGGACGGCTGGAACATCGCTTAACATTCCAGGGGCCTGGGATTTTCAAGCCGCCTCCTCCTCCCTTTGGGAAAACAAGAGCCGCCGTTCGAGAAATGGCACCCAACAACGTATCCAATTATTGGTGTACCGAAAGAAGGATAAAAGATAAGACAAAGAAAGGTTCACCGTTACTAGGCAAGAGAGTTAAAGCTTTAAAAACTGGCTTACGTTTATTAAGATTTTCTATTTTAAAAACAGTTTGCCAAACCACCTAAATTAATTTGCCACCACCTTACAATAGATCAATTTAATTACGTACATTTACACCTAATTTCGCTTCTTAATAATTCATCTACCTCCTGAGACACTTCATTGCAATAATATCCGAGATACTTAATTACAATAATATGGAAAAAATGGCAGATTAGTTATTTAAATCATTTACAAAATCGCACCAAATGGCATGTTGAAAGACAAAATTTACAACCTGGTCTAATGGTTTTAGTTAAAGAAGATCACTTGCCATCATGTAAATGGTTGATTGGACGTATTCAAGAAGTGATACCAGGATCCGATAATAGAATTAGAGTAGCTGTGGTGAAAACAAACCACGGTATATATAAACGTAGTATTAGAAAGTTATGTGTATTACCTAATCAAAATATGTAAATTTTTAGTTGGTTTATGTTTTGAGTTTATATTTAATTTGTATATTCGTGTATTATTGATAACATTATTTACATTTTAAGTTATCTGTATTCATTTAGAATTTGTTTAAGCCAAAATATGAGGCAAAATTGTTTTGTAATATATTGTTCATTTTATGTATTCAATTGTAATAACTGTATTTTAATGTATTTTGAAATATAATATTTCAACCTGGGGAGAATGTTGACGCCAATGGCTATGTTGGCAATCGCCAACGCGCCATGAAAGAATACAAATATAGGTATCATAGTTTTTATTTCTTACGTTGGCATCGTAAACTAAAAGATATTAGAATTTGTTTGAAATCGTTTGTTCCATAAAAAAGTTTGTTTCGCTCGAACATCGTATGGTCGATGTTTCATGTATTGATTTTGTTCATACATTAGTAATTCGTTTAAGTAAATAAAATTGTTATTAATTCGTGTGTCGTATGGTCGACAATGGTTTTGATATAATTAGTATACAGTCCATTCGAATACAACAAATTTAGGACCAGTGCAACGTATGACATTTTGGCTCATACAGTTAGTATTATTTAGCTCATACAGTTAGTATTATTTACTTACAATTTTGTTAGGAGTATTTACAATCACCATGTTACTCACCCACTCAGTAGGTTCTTCAACTTTGGTAATAATGCCAGTATCCTCCATTCTGTTTGGCTCTTCCTTAACTTTATCATGAAGAGTAATGGCACTTTGCGAGCTGCTGCTATGAGTGGGACACAATTATCTTTAAGCTTAATATTCACTGTTCGGTTAAGTCTCCCTACACCTGTAAAGACATCACTAAATTCTTTTATCACTTGTTCTGGGGTTTATTCTAAATTAGACTTGTTTTCTTTTATTTGATACAGACGTTTTATCAGTCCTAGCTTAGTACAGGCTTGTAGGCTTAAAATGGGGCTAGATTCTAGCTCTGTCACTAAAAAACGTAAATTTTCTTCTTTGTTTTTAATTTTACAGGGTAAATTACATTCTCCTATTATTGGAACCAAATTATCACTGTAGTCCAGAACAGTTTGTTTGCATTTCGTAACAATAGGTTTATTGGGCCATTTTAAAATTTTACTTTTCGGTATTACATTCACTTGAGATCCTGTATCCATTTTAAATGTTACACAATTGCCATTTACAATAATATCCTGATACCAAACACTTTCACTATCATTACAATTAATTGCGTCAATTGTTTTCAGCTCTTCGAGGTAAACAGATTCAAAGTCACTTATCTCATCATTTTCTTCCACCGCGTTCACGCGTTTCATTTTATTTTGATTTCTTCCTCGCGATCTGCAGATTTGAGCCCAATGATTTCTTAGCTTACACACTCGGTATACAGTTCTAAAAGCTGGGCAGTTTCTAGGTTCGTGAACTATACCGCACGATCGGCACATATTATTATTTTCATTTCGGGCGCCGAATTCTTTTCTAGATGACACAGCTCGGGAGATCCCTCGTTCAATGGCGTCTATCGCGACGGGTTTGTTTACATTCATCTCGCTGGCTTACGCTTTGCTATGCTCTGCAGTTTTACACTCGCTGACAATTTCCTGCAACGTTTTTTGCTATTCTGCTTGTTTCTCTTATCAGACGCTCATGCAAAAGTTTATCCTGTAATCCTTGTACAATTTTATCCCGTAGCATGCGATATTCTAATTCTCCGTAATTACATTCAATAACGGCACTCTTTAGTCTTAGGTAGAAATCTGTGAATTTCTCCCCTATTTCTTGTTTCATTTCGAGAAACTTGAAGGACGCATATATTTTATTTTTGAAATGTTGAAAATATTTTCCAAATTCATCTAGAATTTCTTGTAGGCTTATCTCCGTAGTGCGGTTAACGGTTTCAAGTTGAATGCTCTGTACTGCTTCTTTAGCAGTACAGAGCATTCAACTCCACACACGTGGCGAAAAAGAGCCGTTTTAGTCTTTTCCGATTCATTTCCGTATCGTAGAGCTTCAATATAGTCCTCAAAATCTTGTTTCCAATTTCTCCACGCTTCCGGTGGATTTGTATCTGCATCGAAAGGTTGTATCGCTGGTAGATTACTCACCATTTTGCGATCGTCAGTTTCTTCTTTTTCAGGAGACTTTTATTGGAAATCGGTGGACGTTGTTCTACTCTGACACCATTTAAGATACTCTCGATGACTTAATATTCATAAGCATTATTATTTAGGTGGATGAATTGAGATAACTATAGACAATCAAACTCCACATCGTAACTACAGGCTAGGCCTCAGCTAGCTTACTTCTAACTGAAGTTAGTGGCTGATACGCTTTTATTTACTTTTTGTACACAGGTGCTGCCATCTACATTTATATATATTAAATATCTTACAATGCATATTAAAGATAGTTTATCGAAAGGAATAAATTTCTGGCATGCATTCTCTACTTACTGCATATTGTAATCAAACCACGATCAAAACATATTTATATATACGAGAAAAAATGTAAGCGTGTTGATAAATGCTGTGAAATCTTAAAAACATACATAAATAATAAACACTTTGAAAGACTTGTAAAATTTCATAAAGGAAAATTACCCAAAAACACACTAGTTCATATCATCGTCACAAAGAGGGCCAAAGAATAATTTCAGATTGTCTCCAAATATCCATTGACAGATGGATATTTAAATCCGAAACATTCCCAAGCAAAACATACACAGTCACAAAAATACACACTTGCACTAAAACTTGTAACATCATCTGAATGCCTAAGCTATATGTCAGCATACAAATGCAAGTCATGATTTTTTAATCTATATATATAAAAATGAATGTTTGTTTGTTTATTCGTATTTTATGCGCTGCCGTACCATTCATCCGATTGCGATGAAACTTGGTCAACTTATTGCTTGAAGTTGCGCGAAGGTTATCGACTATTTTCATCCCGCTACGACGTTCCATTCCCGAATTATGTTAGAACAAGTTTGTGCGCTATCAACGGATATTGAAAATCCCCCCCAAAAAACGCCAAATTTCCCAGCACAGGATATGGGACTTCTCCCCGGATATTTTTGTTCAAAGCCATTGTAACATTTCATTGTTGCCAATTAAATTATAACATTTCCGTAAAAATAAATAGACTTGAATTAAAAACGTGATTTATTCATATATTGGCGCATGCAAGAATGAATTTGATATATTATTTTTATGTACGTGGCAACGCCGGAATATTTCTTTTTAAAAATGAAAATATAAGGATGGAAAGTCATTCATTTTCAATGAATGTGTTATCTATCCATATCATGAATTGAAACTATCCTAAGCTACCTGTTCAAACTCAAATATACTGAAGGAAATACACTTATCTCAAATATACTAGAAACACGTGCGTTTAGCCTTGGCGCGATGATTTATATAACCGAAGTGACATTTAAACATAGCAGATGATTTAGTTTTGAGAAAGAATTATAATCATGAAATACGTGTATATTTTAATTAAGAAAGTCTGAAAGTGGCATTGAAACGTAGCAGACGATTTAGTTTTGAGAAAGAATTCCGAGCATGAAATACGTGTTTATACTTTTTCTATAATAATTATCAGATTTGCTGTGTTTTAATATTGAATGTGATCTCAATCCATTCAAACATTATTGATTCTTTTTTTTTCTATAAGAATAAATCCGCTCAAACGTTATTGACTAGCTGTAAATTAATGCTTTAAAATGCCAAAAAGAGGAGAGCAACTTTTAATTACCTTGATATTTTTATTTTTGTTATAATCCACTAAGTGTTGGATTATATTCTGTTGAATATAGTTTATAATGTATTCTGACGAAGCATCATTACCAAATACTTTATTGTAAGTTACTAACACATGCTACTGCAGCTTATAGCAACTGATCAACAAGTTAACTATAAAAACAGTTAACAGGTTGCAGTTAGGGGGCCAGTTAGACACAGTCACAGTTATTCCACAATTTTTTCCCGCGGAAATCTGCAATCATCTCATTACGAATTGTATGACCCTGAAGAGGGCCTTTCTTTTTTCTTTTGCTGTGGGCCACCTTATCTTAAACTTGTTTATTTTTTCATCTTACTTTCTCTAAATTTTTAATTTAACTTTTTAAACTTGAATTCTTATTCTTAATAATTGCTTAATTTTGTATCTTAAATTTTCTCTTCCCCTTCAACTATTGAAGGTGTTAAACTTAAATTATAGTACAATGATTGTAATTGTAACTTTTAACTTTAACCTAGCCTTAATATTTTAACTACTGAGCACATTATCTTTGATTACATAACATCTTGCGTACAGGAGTTAAAACCAGCTGGTCAAGGCACTCCGGTCATCATATACAATTCTGCTCAGCAACTTTTAATCCTGCAGAAGTAAGGGGGAAATGTCAAAGATTGTTGAGAAATGAGCAATGTGATGAAAAAAAAAACAGAAGAGCGCGAAGCCAACAGAATTCGAAATGCAGTTAGACGCACAAAAGAATCCGAGGAAAAAACATTTCCAAGAGCTCGAAGGTAACAGAATTCGAATTGTAGTGATCCGAAGCAGTGAGACTGATGAAGATACTTTTAACGCGTCGAACATACGATTGTCTTCGAGCTTCAACATCGAAAGGAGAGGAAAGCGATGAACAACGACAGCACCGACAACAAACTAATGCTATTTGCTACCGCAAAAAAAATTTTAGCGAAAACTTTAGAACATCATAACATGAGGCTAATCATTGAAAAAAAATAACAACAGAAACTAAATCCCGAGCGTAGCCGGGTAATACATCTAGTTTTAAATAACATGTGCAAACATATTAATGCTGTTATTCATGCTGTTAACATAAAATATAATGAACATACATCATACTCTGGTCTTCTTCGTGTAACACCCTCTACAAAAATAAGAAAAAGCCCAATTATTGATCATAAACATAATTCTGTAGTAAATAAAGAAAGCATTTTAAATAAAATCAATATGATACATGCAAAAATTAACTCAAAAACATCAATAGACCATTTAGTAGCTCAACAAGTTATGAATTCTCTAAATACGGTGGAAAATTTACTTAATAGCAATACGACTGCCACAGAGACTCATTAACTGCCTGATTTCCGGTATGAATTCACATTGCGAGAGCTGTATAACTGTAAGAGGGGACCATACCTCCTTTTAAACCATTTTTTGTTCGATATTGTATGCTCTGTTTTATACCTTCCGACGCTGATGAGTCTTACGCACGATCCTGCGTCTGTATTATAACTATTGAATGGTTATTTTTTTTCATTATATCAAATGTATATCAACTAGATACCAAATTATCAATTTGGTATGTATATTAACCCATATACATATCAAATTTCATTAAAATCTGTCCAGTAGTTCTGGAGATAATCGACCAAATCTGAAAATTCTCTTAATTTTTAACATGACTGTATTTTGTCTTCTTCTGATTGCTTCCTTTTCTTTAGTAACATATTCTTTTCGTAACTCAGATGCAAGAACAAGCTCCATTTTTTCCTTCCATGTTAGTCTGATGCTGTGTTTTATAGTGTCTATTAAGATCATGTCTTCAATTATGGGAAAAAGTAATTTTACAAACAATGCAAAACGGTTTGCTGATGGACTTGCTATAAATAACAACTCATTGTCCCACTGTTCATTAAAGTCACGCTTACTATCACTTTCTGCGCTTCTTTTGCTCATTTTGTTTAGCACTGTGAAAGATAACAGGAATGCAAACAAAACAACGTCTAAACGTTGAAAAAGAACAAACAGATCACAAGTACGTACGTCGTGTCACACAGAATATCAATTGTAGACAAAACAAACTATTTGCGCATTTGCCAAATAAACATGCATGAAGTACGTGCCACGAACTAGACTTGAACTGAGGCACTCTGGTGTTGAATAGATGGGTTTAGCTATGGCGCCTACTTCAAAGGAATTACAAGATAAAAAGAACTTTTTATATACCATGTTTTTAAATTTTCTGTTGAATCATATAAACTTGTATGTATTAATAAATACTTTTAAAACTTTTTTTGATGAATTATCCCATCAACTTGAAGGAAAATGAAGTTAATTGGAAGTTAACTTGCATTTAACTTTTCGTTCATGTCCCGGCCGAGAGATGGCTGCACCAGTCTACAAAACAAAATTAACTGAAAATGAATTCAAATTCTGCTTAAAGATGGCTAAAAGTATTAAAAGAATGTATTGTCATCGTGTTCTGAGCCATTCTAAAAGTTTCAAATGTCTAGCTAGTCGGGAAGTTAGTTAAAAATCGATTGCAATATTTGTACTGGACAAACACACACAAACAAACAAACAAATAAGAAAGACATAAAAATATGTAAACAATTAGCATGAAATATAAGGTTTATCGCGTTCCTTGTGTTTATGCTATTATTGTACTCAGGACATTGAAATAAGATGCACATGTTCATTCCAAATAATGTTTCTTTACTAGTCAAGAGTATTTCTTAAATGGTTAACTTGTGAAATGAGGACTTCTACGTAATCTAACATTTTTTATTTTACAGTTTTCTATTATATCGTATTGTAAGAAGCATTTTATAATTTCATGATATTTTTTTATTCCTTCAAAAGTGTGCACTTTTGTTGTTGTAGCTTGAAAATCCACAACAGGAGCAGACTTAGTGGATAGTCTCTGTTGTATAACACAGACAGTAAAAACAGAAGCTTATTCCTCTTATTCATTTACTGACTGCGTTGTGAAGACAAATACTTAAATCAAAACTGTCCAGAGCTCCTGCGGGAATATGAGAGAGATGTACGTGCATACTGCGATTTATATATATTGCAGTATGCACGTACTGCAATATACAGTATGCCCACTAAAGTCCCTTCCCACCCTCTTAACTTCGGAACGGCTGCTGCTATATTCATAAAAGTGGTGTCTAGGTATAGTAAAGTAGCCATGCGCTACTGAATGAAACCACCTACCGCGCCATCTGGTGGAAAACTGCGGAGTTAGCATTCCTATTTCGAAAAGGGAACGAGATAGGGAAAAAAAGTGATTTACAAAGTTGTAGAAAATCATCGATTTAGTACGAAAAGATACCTTGTGGACATTAATGCAACGAATAGAACGGTTAAAACGCGCATTTATTTTTTCGTGATTTCCTACACTGTGACGTCACGAAACTTGAACGAAAGGAGAAATAATTATCTTTCGGGCAAAACACGACACCGCAATGTGCACCGTGGTATATCGCTTTTGATCCCCAATCAAAATGACCGCGGTTCAAATATCTAGGGTTTCATCCTTCTACTGATTGTCTTTATAAACAGAGTAGATAATACGTAGATCGTGTAAAATAGTGTCGCATCAACTCAACGCAACTTGCGCTTGGTGTTCGAAATTTTGCAGTATGCAAATACGTAAGAAACGTCACGCCTGTTCACCTGCGACAGCTATAAAAGAGACATCTTCTTGGGGTTGTAGTATGTCGATGCTCGTGGTCATGGCTGAGTATTCCAAAGCTGAGATCTCCAGTGAAGCAGTACCTCGTCAAGGAATTCGGGGACTAAATAATTGGGTATGTTGGTTTGGAAGAGTGGCCTCCACGTTCGCCTGATCTGACTCCACTGGGCTTTTTCTGTGGGGATACCTGAAACAGCAGGTGTATGCGACCCCTGCACAAACATTGCAGGACCTTAAATGACGCATAACGGACGCTTGTGCCAACGTGTCACGCTCTATGCTCCAACGTGTGCAACGTGAGATTCAAACGAGGATCCAAACGTATATTGCAGCTGACGGTGAGAAGTTTGAACGTCTCAAATAAAGATATATTGTTAAAATTAGTTGTTTTTTTCTTTCTCAGATCCTTTTGTCACGTCACAGTGTAGGAAATCACGAAAACACAAATGCGCGTTTTAACCGTTGTAGTCTTCTCATTAATGTCTACAAGGTATCTTTTCGTACTAAATCCATGATTTTCTACAACTTTGTAAATCACTTTTTTTCCCTATCTCGTTTCCTTTTCGAGATAGGAATGCTAACTCCGCAGTTTTCCACCAGATGGCGCGGTAGGTGGTTTCATTCAGTAGCGCATGGCTACGTTACTATACCTAGACACCACTTTCATGAATATAGCAGCAGCCGTTCCGAAGTTAAGAGGGTGGGAAGGGACTTTAGTGGGCATACTGTATATAAATTGCATATATATATATATAGGCCAAAATTGTGGACACTTTGAGAAATTTTAATGTTTTCAATTTTGAATGCGAGCAGAGGTGGCCTTGTGGTATAACGCAGGGCTCCCCAACCTTTTTATCGCCGCGGACCGGCGAACGTTTGCTAATTTTACCGCGGCCCGCTGAGGGGGGGGGGGGACGTTGATTGTTTATATTTTAGATTATTTTGATTTAATAATTTTAATTTAATTGTGTTTAAACATGCCTTCAAAATAAAATACAGTTACACCAAAAAATGAATATAAAGTGATGTAACATTTTATCTCACTAGAACGGTAAATCAATGAGAACCCTGAGCTTGTTTCTTTGCAACGAGACGATTCCATCTGGGGGTAATAGGAAATAGTGGTACCCGAAGTGTGTTGCTTATGTCCAGTTTATTCCGTTGTTTTGTTTTGGTTGCTGTCACTGCAGAAAACCCCGCTTCACACAGATAGGTTGTCGGAAATGGCAATAGGGATTTAAGTGCTGTGGCGGCAATCTCAGGGTATTCAGCCATGACTTTAATCCAGAACACCGGCAGATTTGTTGTCTCAAACGTAGTTTTAAGGCCGCCGTCATTTGTAATCTCCAGCAGTTGATCTTCTTGCACAGACATGCTAGATTCGCCTGATTTGTTGACAAATGGGTCTCGGATGAGAACACCATTCCTTACCAGTTCGTGGGTCTCTTGTGGTTGGGAAGTAGCGCTCGAACTCATTTAAAAGCAAAGACAGGTGATCGTGGACTAACTGGGAGAATGAATGTTCAGGCTCAGTCTCGACTAAAATCCCCACTAATGTCTGAAACATGTCCAAATTGCCTCTGTTCACGCTCCGTCCCCACAACTCCAGTTTGACTTATGCAGCTACTTTGTCTGACAACTTAAAAACAGTTGTCATTTTCCCCTGAAGGCACAGATTGAGTTCATTGAACAGGCTGAATATGTCACACAAGTAAGCCAGTTTTTCGACCCATACCTTGTCACTGAAATGTGCTGCCAGCGGTGACTTCTTTTTCGAGAGAAATCTTTGCAATGGCTCTCGTAATTCAAATACTCTGATTAGTAATTTTCCTCTGGATAACCATCTAATTCCTGTGCATAAGAGAAGGCACCTTTACTCTGCGTCCATCTCCTCACAAAGCTGCTCAAACAAGCGCGAGTTAAGTGCGTGTCCTTTGATGTGGTTAATAACTTTAACGACATCATTCAATACGCTGTTAAGTTCTGGTGACATTTTTCGGCTTGCCAGCATTTCCCTGTGAATGAGACAATGCGTAGATTCACTCTCAGGGGCAATCTCCTTAATCCGAGCAGTTAAACCAGACAGTCGTCCGGTCATGGCAGCCAGTGACTTGACCAAGTGACCATCCAGTGACTTGAACAGTTCTGCTCCTGTGGTGTTGGTTGGCAAAGATAGTGCACATAACAAATTCTCATGCACATCCTCCTAATATAGATAACGCACATAAACAAGTAGTATTGTCTTGTTGTCGATATCTGTAGATTCGTCAACCTGGAGTGCGTACCACGGTGATATATTAATCCTCTCCAACAATTGTGTCTCAATGTCTTCGGCTATTTCTTCAATGCGCCTAGTCATAGTGCTAGCCGACAAAGGCACATGTGCTATCTTTTCCACAGCAGCCTCTCCTAGAAGTTCACGGCAAATGTCTTTAGTGGAGAGCAAAATCAGTTCTTCACCGACAGTGAATGGCTTTTTAGCCTTAGCAATACGGTTAACTACCAAATATGATGCTCTCAATGCATTCTCCTTTATTGATGTGGTGACCCTCATAAATTTCCTCTGTCCTTCGTGTTCCCGTTTTTTTCTTTCAAAATACTCCAGGGGCTTGTCTTTTAATCGAGGTTGCTTGGCGTTCAAGTGGCGAAGCAGTTTTGAAGATTTCATTGCCTCATTAGAGAGCTGGTCGCCGCAAACTATGCAGACCGGGTTTGGTGTGTGGGAATCACCTGTCTCGATAAATCAATATTTCAAGTAGGACTCATGGTATGTCTGTTAAAAGTTACATGTTTCTTTGATGTTGAAGGCTCTTTTTCAGTCTCTTCACTGGGCCTTTTCTTTTTCCCAAGGAAACTTTCTAACGACGTCTGTTTCGTACTCATTTTTGCTTATTTGTGGATTAAATTTGAGTAAGCACAATATACACGTACACCAAGCACCGTTAAACATGAGAAAGTACCGGTGAACAAAGAGAAGAGCAATACACACCTTCTCTTTACCAAAGCTACAACGCCACTGCCGCTTGCAGCCGCTCAGCTCCAGACACAGGCGGCTAGACTCTACTCAGGAACAAATCTGATTGGTTGCTGAGACATGACGTAAAATACATCACAAGCACCCAAAACGTATATGTGAGCCTGCCGAACGCATGGCCGCATGGCCAAACGCGATTTTTCGTGTTTACGTTTACCGTAATGTTTTTGTTTTATTATTGATGCATTCCAGTTATTTGAAATTTCTAATATTCGATAATGGTGATGTTATTATAATTTTGATGTATAAATGACGTTACGTTTATTTATTGTTCAATAAAAAACTCATTTTATTTATTTATTTGTTTCTTTATTTTCTTTCAGGAAAGCGCATTTATTTTCAATTTTATGACTGCAATTTTAATTCATAATCTTGAAATGTTTAATAAACAATAAACTAGTTTAAAATAGTTACAAGATTTCTTCTGTTACAAAAGTATAAATTAGCACAAACCCGACAAAGTCGCACAAACGCGAAAGAAATACACCACAGTAAATAAAATGGAAATAATTTAATGCTCCTTGGGCGGCCCGGTGCCATTTGATCCACGGACCGGTACCGGTCCGCGGCCCGGGGGTTGGGGACCACTGGTATAACGCGTTGGCTTTCGCTGCTGAGGGTGCTCAGATCGAATATAATGGAAGAAAATTTAATGCTAAATTCAACACAATAAATAGAGATAAAAATATCTGCATTACAAAGCAAGTTATGCTACTTTTAGTCAGACAAAGAAGCACAGATGCGTGAGATTCAAGATGCGAATTGTAGTAGCAGTTACTACCAGACAATCGGAATCGTCGTCCTGTGGACCAATTATCAGCTGTCGTTTATGAGCCGACGCAAGGTCATGTTCAAAGGAGAGACAGGTCAGATTGGCTGTTTTATTTTGTAGAAAAAAGTTGGTTACTGAAGTGAAATTACGGTTGGATGTTTAAAGTGCATTGTTTAGAGCTACTGACGATGTAAAAAATAAATAAAACGATGTCGTCCAGGAAAAATGGTGACTGGTCACCCAGGAAGAGATCCAGGATTATTGTGTTAGTGTAAATGGTCTTTCGTATGCAGCAATTGCGAGAGAAGTTGGTAAGAATGATACAACATCAGGAGTACGAAAGTTTTGTTTACGCTATCAGGAAACACAATCTATATAAAACAAAGAATGAAAAGGCTGGAATAAGTGTAAAACAGCTTTTGATGATAAGATAATAAAACCTCAGGGACACCTCAGGGACAGATGGATGTCATCTGCGGTCATTAGCCGTGAACTGAGTGCAACACGGTGTTTTTGTCAGTGCAAGAACGGTACAGAGAAGACTAACGGAGGTTGGCATAAAAGGTAGGATTCCCCGAAAAAAGCCATTACTGAATAAAAAGCAGCGGCAGAAACGAAAACAGTGGGCACATTGCATGAAGAGAGAAAGAACACATTGCATGGACAGAGTGTCAGTGGAAAGAAGTGATATGGAGTGACGAAACTCAGATATCGATATTTGGTAGTGATGGGAGACGTCGCATCGGGGAAGAGGTACATCCATATTTCATTCAAGTGACAACAAAGAATCCTACAACTGCTATGATCTGGGCATGTAAGTCAGCAAATCCTGTAGGCCACCTTCATGTCACAGATGGCACACTGTACAGCAGAAAGTACATTGACACCACCCTACTACCAAAATATCTACGTTCTATCAGGGATCTTTTTACAGATAATGGCCCATATTTTTACCGGCAGGATTCTGCTCCCTTCCACACTGCACGCATATACCAACAATGGGTCACGGAGAATGACACACATATGCTGGGATGGCCAGGAAACAGGCCAAACCTGAATCCCATAGAACATTTGTGGTTCCGTTTGAAAATATTAGTACATGTGAGAGGTCCATCCAATAAAAGAGAAATATTTGAGGGTATATTTGTCTCATGGCACCACATAATAAAGAAGAGAGAGCTCCAAACATTGGTTGGCTCAATGCTACGTCGCTGTGCTGCTGTCTTCAAAAATAAACCAAACGAATACCAAAACGGATACCAAACGAAATACTCGTTGGACAGTAACATCGTAAGTACACGGGGATTTTAACCCTAACTGTTGTTTTCAATGCTTAACTTCCCTTGTAATGCAAATATTTTATCTCTACTTATTGTGTTGAATTTGGCATTAAATTATTTTTCATTTGATATATGAATCATTGCACTGCATGGAGTGTATCAGTTTTTATAAGCATTCAAAGTTGAAAAACATTCGAATTTTAAAAAATGTCCATAATTTTGGCCACCACTGTATATTTATATATAGGGTAAGTATGCCTAATATGAGACCTCGCCTAATATGAGACCCCAGATTACAGGACGTATCAAGTACTGCCGCCTGGCGACTGGAGAGAAAAAACAGTAGTCTATTGCATCATTCGTAATCGGTGAGTCAGTCGAGTGTTTGCAAGCGCACACAAAGGGGCAGTATTTTTTTTTCCTGAATGTGTGCTCGTCGACTTTTTTGCATCACCATTTTCATTGGCTGTTTTCACCTTCAAGGCAACACTCTTATTAAAACTGTTAGTATTGGATAGGTAGCTATAAAGTTAGTATTGGATAGGTGTGGAGTGTAAACACGCCTGTTTGTTTTTAAGCTAACATCAATCCTAACCTAAAAAATTCGTTGGCGAGTTCAACAACATGGTCGTGCCCAATATGAGACCCCAAAACATGACTAATATGAGATAGAGTCTTATATTAGGCATTTTAGTTTCCACTCTCACAACTTTGTTTCCTCTGAAGCTGCAGATGCAATGACGCCCAGGCGAAATCCACAATCATGTAGCAGTAGTAACAATGTGGAAGGTATTGATCAAACAACAAGTTCAAACCAGTTCTTAGTGACTCCTAAATAAATAAATTCTTTGTCTACGTTACCTGAGAAAAACATTTCGAAACCAAGTAGGGTACGTAAAGCCCATATTATCACATCATCACCCTATAAAAATAAATTGATTGATAGCATTAATAAAAGAACTGCAGCATATTCGAAAAAACTATGTTTCCTACAAGAAAAAAAAGGAATAGACCTAAAAAATAAGAAATCAAAGGATAAACAAGTTAAAGGAGATCAAGATTAAAAAAGAAAAGAATAAGGAAACAATAAAGGGAAAAGGAAAAGGGGTCCCTACAGGAAGGGGAAAATTAAGGATGGATGAAAATACAACACTAGTTAAAAAACAGAGAACGAAGAATCCTAATTATAGCTATGATGATCTCAGCTCAATTGAAGATGATGAAAAACTTTCTCTCCATGACAGCAGTGATGATAGCATTGATGAAAACGATTCTGAATGCCTTTTTTTGTGGTTGTTCATTTTCAGAAGACAAACAGAGAGAGCAGTGGCGTCAATGTAGAAGGTGTTTCAAGTGGGCCCATGAAAATTGTGGAGCTGACGAACTTTTTATTTGTAAAGAATGTGAAAAGTTTGAATCTAAAAACAAAAAATAAACAAAACCTGTAGTGTAAACCAACTAATTTGTTTAAAATGTCACTTTTCTTTTTCAACTATATAAATAACTGTTATCTAATTATTGTGTACAGTTTTGCTTTTTACGGACTTTTCAGTAACTCTAATTCATTTTTAGAGTTGTAGAATGGGGGTCTCATATTAGGACTACCTTTTTTCAGACCCCCAAAAATGGAACACTTGTGTTTATAATTTCATTGCAATTGTAAGGTTATTTTCATTTTCTGTCATTGTTATATGTAGTAAAATATATGCGTTAAAAGAATATGAAGCTGGTACTATAATCCCTCTCTTTCTTTCTTAGTTATACATATATGAAAATCAAAAGGGGTCTCATATTCGGCATACTTACCCTATTGTAAGATGTTGGACTCAGGGTAGCGAATAATAGATATTCCAAGTCCAGTCTACTGAATTAATTACACATTTATTTAAATTCTTGATTAGATGCTTTGTACAGATTATTTACAAAAGTCGTGAAACAGCCTCTAGAGAACTGGCCTTCGCATAGCCGTAATTCAAGAAGTCAGCAACAAAACACAGTTCGTCAGAATGTTCCAAGGTTTGAATAACGCTTTCGCGAGATGCGAATATAATAGACCGTGCTGGTCTCAAAAGATGCAAGGTGATCTCTTAACTATCGGAACTCTCCTGGTTCCTATAAATTAACAAGTCCCAGTACTTAGAAGGGTCGGCACGAGGCCTCTAGAGCTTTCTGCTCTGATGATAAAATACCTCCGGGATGGAGTGTAGCGATCGGCCACGAGGACCTCTGAGAAAATGGACTTCTCTGGATGAGATTTGATCCAAGTCTAAAATCTCTTGATTTTTTCTCTCCTGTTCTCTCGAAATTTGCGCTCCCAGCCCCGTGGCGGAACTTAGCCTCCAGTTCGTCGCATGACCACTGTGACGTCAGGGTTCTCTCCCCTGATTAGTTTCGTCGATGGTGACACGATGGCGGCTTCTTCGAACAGCTGACTGCGACGACCATTAGTTAACGTTCGCCACGGCGTTGCCTGGGCGTGACTTCCTTCTTTTTTAACGTCATTTCGTAGATCAGATGGCGTCGGATCATAGAAATTGCCTGGTTCACCTGGCGAGGGGCGTTATTTCTCCGTCTTTGGAGACGATTTATTGAGAGGTCCGTATTGGAACCTCACAGTCAGTGTGTGTGTGTGTGTGTGTGTGTGTGCGCGTGCGTGCGTGCGTGTGTGTGTGTGTAATAACATTATCTTTTGAGGTGATTGCTCAAAGGACTGTCAACACAGTAACGTTAAATTTTGCTGACATGAAAATATGACACAAAATAACTAAAATGTTTACAGCTTATTTAAAATGCGCTTGAGTGTTGCTTGCTAGCATGAATATAATAATTAAAAGAAGAATGTCTTTCTAGAAACTGCTTAGCGGTTATAAATTTCCTTAGGGGGGGGGGATATTCATAATTATTATTCGAATTGCGACAATAGTTTGGAGTATAATTTTAAGTTACCATTAATTGTGAAGTATTAAAACTATATTAATCAACTCCATAGTAATTTCTACAACAGAGGACACTTGAAAAAGGACTGAAAGGCAAATGAATGCTTTAATAAGTATGAGATCAAAATAGCAAATTCCTTCGATGATGATAGGTAACAAAATGCCGCATGAGTCAGCTCGATAGCCAAGAACCTGATGTATATAGTACATGGCAGAGCCGCCTTGACTGCTGTTACCAACAACTGCTGGACGGTAGATGAGATTTCAAAGAAAAAATAAACTAGGTGAGCGCATTTCTGAAATATATATATATATATACATACATATATATATATATATATAAAATTCTTTATAAATTCATAAAAGTGAGACAGATACACAATACATTTGATAAAAAAATTTTCGAAATCAAGCCTTCAATGGAAAAGAAAGAAAAAATTGGAAATAACTGAAAGTGTTTCTCTCAGAGTACTGTGCAACGAAAGGAGGAATGGGATCGTCTAGATACGGGGACCGCAGGTTCCGCTTGGCTAGACATGAGGACCACACGGACCGCTTCATCAAACACCTGTAAAAGAGAGCAAACATAGTGTCATGTGAGAAAATTCTAAATGTCGTTAAAATAAAAAAAATTAGAGGGCTCCACGATTCAAATACATGTTTCCATATTCACTGGTTTTCTCAAAAAATAAATAAATAAATAAATTAAAAAAAAACTTAGTCATTAACGAGAGGCCGATGTAATAATTTTAGCATAGCCAGAAAGTTAATTCCTGTATGTGGGATCGCGGTTTGGATTCTCATGCCTGACGCTACCAAACGCAACCGCGTCATATTATTTTTAACTTATTTATTTATTTATTTTTAACCTAGAAATCGTCCGTTTTCGAAATCGGACGCATATTGGGTGCCCTCCTACAATTGGGGATCTTACGAAATTAGTAGAAATTTATAACAGGTATAATTCAACAACTAATCGACGGATTGTAGCAATGATATCCCCTTTGAAAGCCAAATGTTCAAAGTTATAGACAGGAGGCAGCGCTTATGCCTATGAAGTGCTAAGCATACTTAGTTAGCTAAACATATTCAGCCTGTAACGCACGTACTACGTTTTGGAGCTACCCAAGTCAGATGACCAGAGCTTTGTCTCAACTAGTTTGAGTAAAGCACTTGCATTCGTGAGGATCGGTTACGATTTTCTGAAAGTTATTATAGTTAGCGTTTAAAGTGACCTGCTCGACTATGTCGGTACATATGTAACGCATATACAGTCAAAATCAGGCGAAACAAAGACAGCACAGTCTTGGAAATCCGAAAAGATGTCACTCACCACTGCCAAATACATTAAGAATACGCTTAAACGTGGCTGATGAGCGAGTGGTCAGTAGATCAGTTGCGCCAAATAGCGGTAACTCTAAGGAAACTGCTTTAAATAAATGCAGGCACTCAATATAACTGTCGTTCCATTTCTCAACCCCCAACCACACGATGTATTCTATTTTCAAATATACGCAGGCCGCCGCCAACTATTCTTTTTTAACGTTTTCTAAAATATACGTCGATCCAGAAATTTTCCCTGTCTTTTTGGTGATGAAGGAATCAGAAAACGGGAAAAAGTGCAAATAATGCTTCTGTTGAGAGACAGGCTCTAAAATACAGCAAATCAAAGGGAACTATATAAGGCACTCCTTGTAAAATATACAGAAAAACCTCACGCATCCAACCGCATTGATCAGGAACTCTGCTAACTTACGTATTTTGCACATGCTGTAGAAGGTGCCCGTATGCGAAATTTAAATAGTACACTTCCTCGTGCATTTTGCATCTCAAGATTAACGTTGAATCTTTGGAATTTCGAAGACGTTAAAAATGTGCATACGAATTTTTACCATTCTTCAAACCCCGATCGAGAAGAAAGGTTTTCGGGTTTGCCCTGGTCATAGTCAAGATGTCTATAAAAAGGACTTTGACGATGTTGTTTTGAAGTCTTTGACCTACGAGACTATCTACGTGTTGAATCGTGAGCGGGTTTGGAAGCATGTTTATACAGATGGCTCTAGTATGAAAATTGTTTCAATGCAGGAGCAAGCATCTTCTGTAAGCTTTTCTCCTTTTCCGCTCTGGTTGGAACGGGCAGAACTGCATTCGACGGAGAGGTCTTTGCAATACGTGTAGCACGTGTAGCATACCTGTAGCTACGACCAAGGCGTAGAGCTTTTGCTGAATTTCCCGACTGTCTCTCAAAATATTTGAATATCATCAAAATCGTCGTTGATCTGTTCTGCAGGATCTGCGATCTTCGGGAGATGATGGATGAAATCACCTGCTTCGCTGTCCTGCTCTTCGAAAGATTTCCCTTTCCGATCTTTATTGGAAAACAAGGGACTTACTGAGTTCTTAGACTATTACTGTAGCCGACTTGTGTTGCTGTGTCATGTTTTTGTTCTATTTTTATTTTTTTTTATATTTTTCGGCTCAGTTGTCTTTAAACTTGCCATTAGAAAAAAATTACCGTTCTGTGTTTCACAACAAGAAATTTAGCGTCAAAACGATTGCAATTCGTAGACGCATGCATTCAATGGAGATCTTTTTCAACAACAGCGGATTCAGACGTATCAAATACTTTCCCTTCCATTCATATCAAATTCTTGATTTGATTTAATCAGAAATATCCTGTCTGTCAGTAGAAACAATGGTTCTCTGTTTTGATTACGGGTTTCCACTTACCTCTTTGAGACCACTATTCTCTTTGGCTGAGCACTCGACGTATTTGCTAACATTGATTCTGGCCGCCATATTCTCACCCTGAGTACGGGTCATGAAATTGACTCCATTACTGCCCTCTTCTGTGTTATCCCTTAGATCTATCTTGGTGCCTGTTGGAAAAGATTAGGAAAGCTTTGACCCGGTATCAAACACATTGTTAAATATATTTTATAAGTTCCAGAATGTCCTTCCTCATCGCTATGCATTCTACTTGAAATACATTTCAAAATTCACTAGCTGGAACGTAAAAGACTTAAAGCTATATTTTTAGTTTGCGAATAGCTTTCGAATGTAGGATACCAGAGAGTATTTATTCGTTAGTCCTTACCGTTTATACCCGTAGTAAGAGAATATACCATGATGAGTCTATTTACAATAAAATATAGTAATATATATAAACTAGAAGGTAACCCGTCATTTTGACGTCATAATACTAATATTGACGTCATAATGGAAAAAGTATATGAAAGTTAAAAAATATCCCGAATTATCTAACAATATTGCATTTAATCCACACCTTGTAAAAGCAAACCCTTTCATTATTTATTATTTATTTAGTTTTTCATGCGATTGGAGTAGTAGACTGCCATCCAGTTTTTTACAGCTCACTATGCGATATGAATGCTTGAGCTACTTGATTCATTCACATTCAAGTTTGTTTACTTTCAGAATTCATCGCAAAAGTAAACAGATTTTTAAAAACTGTTAAACATACAGCTAAAAGCATCCAATTTTTCTTAGTCCTGAATGTTTTATAGAAAAATAGGCTGAACAAACGTGATTTGATGGAGAAGATATTAGTTTTTAGGTAAGAAAAAATTCTGATCCACATCTGAAATTGAAATTAAGCCTAACCGGCTGTTTGTTTACTGAGGGCTTCAATTGAAAGATGAGTACAGCCCGGAAGTGTTATACAGAGACAACGGCTATTATATATATAATTCAGTAAAAAGAAACATTAAATTCAGGCGATTTTTTATAACAGTTCGGTAAAATTTACTATATCAGTTACCAAAGATTAGAGTGAATTTACAAGTAAGTTTCTGTTTGAATAAATGTACGAAGTTAAATTTTGTCAGTAAATACATTGCTTACATACATGCGAATATAGACTTTAGTAAAAAATATCTGCAAAAATTAATTATTTATAGCACGAGGTCGAAAATCCTTGTGAATCAATTGCACCTTTAGCAATGATATAACTCCAGCTTTTAGAAACATCAATCTTACAATTCCTTTACGGCTACCTTCCGAATTCAATTATCTTTTTTTGTCAGTAAATACGTTGGTTACATACATGCGAATATAGAATTCAGTAAGAAATATCTTGAAAGCGCGCTTTATTTAACTGTAATAACTTTTTGGCGTATACCCATTTATCATTCAAATCTGAAATAGAAGAGAGGCTATAATTTCGAATTTCACTCTCCAATGTATTTTGATAACTTTGTTAATAGCCCAGTCAAAATAGGTTTTATGGCTAAAAAAAATATGAAAGTTTTGAAAATTGGTGGAGGTGTTTGTTTAGGCATGCTAATGAACATACTAAAAGTCCCCACCGATCAGACTTGAGCTTTCGCCGCCATCTTGGAAAATGTGTACACTTTTTTGGTTTTTTGGAAATAACTTTAAAAATATTTATTTTATAAAAAATAATTAAATACAAAAATTAAAGAGCATTAAATTATGAACAAAAATCATCCATAAAATTTTTTATATGTCTAACAGGAACAAAGATAATTGACTTTAAAAAGAGCACACTATCACACCTGGGACGCGCAAGCGCGGTCCCCCATCGCGGTGGGGGGAGATAGCCGCGCATGTGCATACCATAATTAGCCAAATTTGTTTTACACTAAATGGGAAGGTTTTTTGTATTTTTTCAAATAACTAGGGAAATGTTAACTTTACGTAAAAAAAAGTTTATTTCAAAAATTAAAAAATATTAAATTATGTACAAAAACGATTTTATACATTTTTGTCGTAAACCTAACAGGAACGAAGATATTGACTATAAAATGCGCGTTGATAATGGAGGTAGCTTCAAAGTCTCGTTGCAGGAGCTCTTCTTTGAATTTCTAACCTCTCCCACATTTCGGCATTCTTTAAACATAAGAAAATAGACTTTGATGTTTTTGGCTATGTAGATAATTAATTATTATTAATTTTATACATGAATGTAGTAAACTTGGGGGTATTCACTATCAGATTTCCATTGCGAATAATTGTTCAAGCTTACCTACTTCAGGATTTACGTGCTTTTTTCGGTACGGGATTCTCCCCTTCGTCAGGCATGTATAGATTGTCTATGGATCCGCTAGCATCGGCCCATTCATCAACTTCTTTCATTCGATCGCCATCATCAACAGGGCTGATGCCATTCTGACATACCCCATTGCAATTATTGCAGGCCGTTGTGCAGTTGATGCATGATTTCCGACATCCGCATCTTACTCCACAGTCAGTCTTACAGTTGCAAAACACCATGTTTAAAACTGAATCGGGAGCTATTGCATCCATAGTTGTGATGGGCACAAGAATTTTCTCTTGACGCTTCCAGCCCCACAGGCAGTTGGGCCTTTCTTTCTCAGGTGCTCCAAAGTCTTCCTCATTTTAATTTCGATGGCTCGTATTTCAGTGTGTGCGTTTAAGGTTTCTTGCGATGGTGGTTCAGTAGCAAAATCTCGATACAACTCAAGGAGAATTTTACATTCCAAATCCGATATGTCCATGCCGTCAAAAATTATTTTTGCTAAAGCTGTTTGGGTCAATAAATGAGCTCGGACGGCCCTAGCGTATGCATGGCCAGGCAACATTTTTTCTACTGACGTAGGTGCATAAATCAAAGTGAGTATTTCTTTTAACCCACTTCCAGCCATTATGTACCCAATGCAGCCTAAGAATGACATTAAAAGATGGAATCCACCAAGCCTCACAATACAACTTGATAATAATGGATTGGAAGTTGCTGCGACTATCTCTCGAGCTTTAATATACAGTGGTTGGTCAAACGTGAGTATGCAAGACTTTTGGTGCATTTTAACACACTGCTGGGCAGCATATTTCAGCACAGTGAAACTGGTGTCATACTTGCTTGGTGGTGAATAAACAAAAGGAAGTGGTAATACTTTGGTCTTTTCACAAGGCTGGTTTCTGGTTCTACAATGGAAAAATCCTTTCCATTCAGGTATCTGTGGAAGACCTAACCATTTAGCACACATCCAGGAGATATCAGATGGCTTAGGCAGTGGTAAATCTTCCGCTAAAGGATTTAAGACATTCAAATCTTCGATAGTAATTGTTTGTAACCCAGACCCTCGAAAATTTTCAAACGTTTCTAGAGGAATGATTCCCATTTTGCCTACGGTCGATACGGATGTAAGTTCGGTTAATTTTTTTATCTTCTTCCCGGGTTCCACTGATGACGCTGGAGTAAAACAAGCAATTCCCCCCATGCTATGAAACGTATTCAGGCCATCGATTGTCGACACATTGAAATCTGCATTGTCAAATGCGAATTGGTAGAATGATCCCTCGCGCATTTGGGGTTGCGGATGATTAATAGCTGACATCTCAAGTGTTTGGGCTTCATAGTAAGAAGAACAAAATCCCAAATTCGAGAGCATTGTTATTAAATTCTTGGAACAAAACTTTTTGTACAAAAATAAAGCAAGACCATTGAGCAGAGGAGACATAAATGATCGTGGCCTTAGCGCTGATATAATGACGTGAGCTATTGAAGTGACATTTTTCTGCCTTAGCAGTCTTTTTTTTAATAATCAAGTGCTCCAAAAAAGATTTTAGGCTTTCTGGAATGCCCTTGTTCACATCTCTGAAAAGTTATCACTTGGAGGGTAGCAATGAGTGTCATAAACTGGTGTCTGGATATCTTCTTTTATTATGGCTGCAGCAGTTTGTACTATTCGTAGACGCTCCTCACGATCATTTCGTATCCTTTTGTCGTACCAAGAGTCTGATAAGACTTTCATTCCAGTATTACGTAAACATAAGACAGTAACTTTTTTGGAGTTTGAAGCAAAAATAATGCCATCCCCGTATTTTTGTTTCAACTTATTTATCAAAGTGATGTCGTCTGGAACTAGCCCTGAAATTTGAGATTTGAGTTCGGGTAGTGAGAATTGACAGTCGTCATTATTATCAAGGAAGAAGGATATTTCGTCTACAGCTGCTGAGACGTTATCCGACTCAGGCCGCCCTCTCTTTCTGATTGGTGCATTGTGTAGAAAAAAAGTCATGAAGCAATCTTGGTAATAAATTGCATCAGCTGCAACTAAATCAGCAACATTTATTATACGACACTGAACTTCCTATCCTCACTGGTCATGTCTATTCTCTACAGCTTCAAGAACTTTGTTTTTCATTTCGAGGCTCCTAACTTCGTACATAGTTCTTCTCCTGTCAGTTGTTTTTTTTCTTTTGTCTTGCTTTGAATTCTTCGTCTATCACTGCCGTACAAAAGAAACATTTTGTTCGAAAATTGAACTGAGGTAAAAAAGATGGTAAACTTACCGTGCGCTCTTCACTTTGGGATGTTGACGCGATTTCTGCATTTCTTTTTGAATCAACTTTTATACTTCCTGGTCTGGTGTAATTTCTCCGACACAACGAATGAACCGAAACAGATTTTAAATGTTCCAACTGTTCATGCTTATTCTTTGGACACTAGCTCTCTGTAAAGCGTCGATCCCCTTTTCTCCTACATTCACGAAATCATCATTTGACATTAATTTTTTACAAATAAAACATAGTTCCGTATCAGCTATCGTTCACAGACGCACACGGGACGGTGACTAACTATTAACTGGCTAGGAAGATACTAGGGTAAGACCGATTTGGCGCCTTACGGAATACACATGCGCGTGTCTTCCAGCCATCGCGATGAGCACCCACACATGCGCGTCCCTGGTGTGATACTGCGCTCTTTCCAAAGTCAATTATCTTTGTTCTTGTTAGACTTATAAAAAAAATATAATATGTGTTTTTTGTACATTGTTTTTTGTAGAAGCTACCTCCATTATCAACGCGCATTTTATTGTCAATATCTTCGTTCCTGTTAGGTTTACGACAAAAATGTATAAAATCATTTTTGTACATAATTTAATGTTTTTTAATTTTTGAAATAAACTTTTTTTACGCAAAGTTAATATTTCCCTAGTTATTTGAAAAAATACAAAAAACCTTCTCATTTAGTGTAAAACTAATTTGGCTAATTATGGTATGCACATCCGCGGCTATCTCCCCCCACCGCGATGGGGAACCGCGCTTGCGCGTCGCAGGTGTGATAGTGCGCTCTTTTCAAAGTCAATTATCTTTGTTCCTGTTAGACATATAAAAAAATGTTATGAATGGTCTTTGTTCATAATTTAATGCTCTTTAATTTTTGTATTTAATTATTTTTTATAAAATCAATATTTTTAAAGATATTTCCAAAAAACCAAAAAAGTGTACACATTTTCCAAGATGGCGGCGAAAGCTCAAGTCTGATCGGTGGGGACTTTTAGTATGTTCATTAGCATGCCTAAACAAACATCTCCACCAAATTTCAAAACTTTCATATTTTTTTTAGCCATTCGTCAAAATCGGGTCTATTTTGACTGGGGTATAAGTATGTTAGCTTTAACAGAAGAGACCAAGAAAAGTTTAAAAGCGAGAATAAACGCTTCCAGAAGTATCATAATATAGTCATGACTTAATTAGGGCGACAACGTGGTACAGCAACAATCATTTTATAGGTCAAGTAACAATATATGCAATGCATTCATAAACTAACATGCAACTATACACCTTTCGAAATCTTTTCACAAAACTAACCCCGACAGACATCGGTATAAACTTTTCTAAATTCTCCTTTTCTTTAAACATCTGCATCTACCCTCTTTTATCATCTTGTTTGCGTCCCCAATTAACCGAGGAAAGAAAATGCAGTCTTTCCACTTTCTAGTTGAATTATACCTAGGGGGGGGGGGAATTCACCAAATTGAGAAGATCTATAAAAGAGTATAGAAGAGTATAGAGAGAGTATAGAAGAGTTATAGAAGAGTATTTCGCAACCTTTTTCGTGTCGCGACCCCCTTCAATGGTTTTCAAACATCTTCAATGGCATTTCAACCCAACAAATGTTTAATTGAACAAAAGGGAGATTAGTAAGAAATGGAGAACATTAAGCAACATTGATTCTTCTGTGCAAGATATGTAAAACCAGGAACAGAACTGAACAGGATCTCAAGAAAAACAGTGCAGTGCACCTATCGTACAGATTCAGAATAACGTAACAATAAAAATAGTAAAACCCTTACCTAAATAAAATTGCTTTGTGCCGTATGGGAAACTGCATAAGTTACAGCACAGACTGGGGAAAGACAAACTTATGTTTAGAATTTGTGTACTGTACGTAGTAAATAATCAGGATTTTCATTTGCCAACAGAAAAAAAGTCGGTGGATATCTAACGAACTGAGTTTGCACTTTGAATGAGACTTTTTTTTTTTAAAAATTATCACTGCTCTACAGTTTCATGGTAAAAAATATAAAATTCGCTAAAAGGTTTTTTTATTGAATAAAACCGTGGCAACCCACAGGTTGGGAACCACTGGTATAGAACTTATAAACGGAAAATGTAACATTTGATATTAATGCCACAAAGTTAATTTATAACACTGATCTATAGCCTCTGGGACATTTTATTGCACATTGTCTTCATTAGTACTCTTAAAACTACTAACAGAATTAAATTAACCCTGCAGACATAGTATGCCAAACGGCATTATGTGACTTAACTTGCTTCTGTAACAACGTCTTAGGGCCTGTTCACATAGGAGTCCGTTGCGTAGCGTTAAGGGAAAGATGACGTTGAGACAAAAATAAACCAATCATAGGCGTTAAAAATTTCATTGCTAATCATTTGGAGGCCTATGATTGGTTTATTTTCGTCTCAACGTCATCTTTTCCTTAACGCAACGTAACGGACTCCTATGTGAACAGGCCCTATGTATAACCGAAGCAGCCGTGAGTTTTGATAATTGGGCATAAAGAGCATACAATAAGACACGCAGTTAAACATTGCCCTATACCTTTCCGTATTACGTGCAGCGAAATCAGCGTGATTGTTATTTGTATTGCTATCATTGACTACCGATTTCTGATATCAATGCTAAGAGGCATTTAGCTGTCCGGAAATTCTTAAGGATATTTTTACAAAAAAATTCCATTTTTCTTAAATCAGTTTAAGAAACACTGTATGAAACCACTTTAAGACAACCACTTTAAGAAAAATACCCACTTCTAACGCAACTTGAAATTCTTTTTAGTTGAACAGATGACGACGACGACAGCCGGCGCCGTTTCCGGAGAAAAGATTTTTATCTGGCTTCCAACATTCATAAAGGTTTAGGAAGGTAATACGTTTGATACCTCGGCCTCCACTTTCGTGTATCGGCCCATGATTCACCGAAGACTGGCGCTGCGTAGCAATTCCTGTATACACAGCAGAAGGTTAATTTCCCATGTTCGGTGATGTTTCATACGGGCCTGGGCCCCGACCGGACAGTACAGATCTGCCGACAATTGAGCAACCCGGGGCCCTGGTTTAGGAAGGTAAAGAAGGACCCATGTCAGGGCCTTACAGATACCGGAAAAAGGCGAATTTTAGGCCCTCCCTTTTCTCCTGTCTAGAAATTTAAGCAGTTTTCTCGATCATTCCCATTCTACTTTGCGTTAGACTTCACCATACTCTGCTTCAACATACGTGAATTCCGCAAACTTACATTTGGTTTCTCTGAAGAATCTTTTATAGCGTAGAATTATATTTTTGCAAAGGGTCAGAAGTAGCCAAATTGTAACGTGTTCGCTTTCGGTACTGAGTGTATTCAGATCGAATGCCGACAAGCGCCATTAAATACCTTCATGTTTAGGCCGGTTATGGGCACGTTAAATCCGTTGACCGGAAAGTCCTTCTTTGAAGTCAGTGGATGAAGAAGGTACGATCCCTCCAGATGTCATCCTTGAAGGTGTTCGGTCAAAATTGATGTGGGACCTAAGTCGAACTGCGATCCTTGTGGTTCCATTATAAACAGGTCCGGAACACATTCTAGCCAGCGGGCATAAACAACAACAACAACAAAGAAAAAGTTTAATATTCTCTTCATATCCTTCTATGGTGTTATCCTACTTTTATTAGAGCTCGGCTATACATATAGTTTAGCGTGAAAGACAAGTGATTCGGTGACAGGTATGAGGAGCACGAGCATCTTAAAGGAAGAGGTGAGTGGTTATGTCACATGATAGATCTCACTATTGAGGGTGGCAACTGGATATACTAAGGAAGATAAGACACAAGCATTCTGATTTAAAAACAAAACAAAAAACATAAGTAAATAGTTGGTGCATATAAACATCTATGGCCGGTGAATGGACATTTAGGATAGATGAAGATATGAGGCTAGTCAATGGAGATATGAGAAATGAAAAGGTTAATCAGACATTAGATATAGTGGAGATATGAAATTGGCGCGTGAATGTGAGTGGTAGACACAAGGAAGGCGGTAGATGGATGGTATGGTACGCGATACAGATAAAGGGAAGCGACAGATAGAGAAATCTATACAGCTTGAAACCTGGTATAAGAGGTGATACAAGATACCAGAAAAGCAATTAGCATGAAATTTTGAGATATATGCAAGCAACGCGATTGAGGATAAGAGATGATAGAAGATTAGAGACTGTCAAGTTGTTGTTAATGATACACACGAGGCAAGAGAGAGTATGCAAGAGACAGAAGATGGAATACATAACTTAGGAGACTTCTTGTAGGAGGTAATACAAGATTTGAGAAAAGACATTAGACTTGAAAGGTTGAGGAACCTGCTGAGAAAACTAATGGTAATGAAATAATGGAAGATACGTAGTTGTGTAAGCCGACTGCATCTAACACGAGGTGAAGACAATATACAGGTAAGTAGAAAAGAGGAAAAGTAAATAACTTACCTACTAGGATGAGGGGCTTTTGGGGACAGATATGCCTGATTTCCAGGATCCATTTCGTGGCAATGTTCTCGTATGATCGGTTGTTGTCCACACTGAAGCACAGCAGGAAGCCGTCAGCCTGGATCGGGGTGGAGCGAGAAAAATAGTAAGAAATATACTGTATTACTATTTTTATTTGAATTTGTTTATTCCTCTGACCCCTGAGAAATCTGAAATTTTTTATTTGATGGGACAAAAAAAATGAGAGTGAAAAAATGGGATACAGGTATATGACATGTATATGTGTAGTTCTCTACTGCATTTCAAAAAATCCAACAGAGAATTTAAGGTGGTGCATCAACTGATACCACAAATCTTCAGTCCCAATATTCAGGTATGATAATTTTTTTCAGTGTTTTTTAACCGAAGGTTAGCAAATACATATTTTTTAATTCTGCTCTTTGCATATGAAGGAGGTCGTTTAAATAAAGTGTGCGAGCTTATAATTTTTAAAGTTTTTCAATAACTAATTTTTTAAGGACATTATATTCTTCATGTCTATCATTACAAAATCAGAGTTATTTTTTGAAAACATTACATTCAAATAAAAAGATTTTTGAAAAAAAATGCCCATTGCATTTACAGATTTATTTTCGAATACTGTGAAGTTTTGCGATGCCGAAAGAGGCACCGCATTAACCATATAGGGTAAGTATGCCTAATATGAGACCCCAGCTAATAGGACGTATAAAGTGCTCCCTCCTGGCGACTGGAGCGTAAAACAGTAGTCTATTGCATCATTCGTAATCGGTGAGTCAGTCGAGTGTTTGCAAGCACACACAAAGGTGCAGTATCTTTTTTCCTGAATGTGTGCTCGTCAACCTGGTGGTGCTTGCATCACCATTTTCATTGGCTGTTTTCACCTTCAAGGCAAGACTCTTACTAAAACTGTTAGTATTGGATAGGTAGCTATAAATGTGGAGTGTAAACACGCCTGTTTGATTTTAAGCTAACGTCAATTCTAACCTAAAAAATTCGTTGGCGTGTTCAAGAACATGGTCATGCCCAATATGAGATAAGTTCGTATATTAGGCATTTTAGTTTTCACTCTCACAGCCTTGTTTCCTCTGAAGCTGCAGGTGCAATGACGCCCAGGCGAAATCCACAACCATGTAGCAGTAGTGACTATGTGGAAGGTATTGATCAAACAACAAGTTCAAACCAGTTCTTAGTGACTCCTGAAGAAAAAATCCCTTGCCTACGTTACCTGAAAAAAACACCTCGAAACGAAGTAGGGCCCGTAAAGCCGATATTATCACATCGTCCTATAAAAATAAATTGATTGATAGCATTAATAAAAGAACTGCAGCATATTCGAAATAAACTTTGTTTCCTACAAGAAAAAAGGAATAGACCTAAAAGATAAGAAATCAAAGGATAAACAAGGAAAAGGTGATTAAGATAAAAAAGGAAAAGAATAAGGAAACAATAAAGGGAAAAGGAAAAGGCAAAGGGGTCCCTATAGGAAGAGGAAAATTAAGGATGGGTGAAAATGCAACTAGTTAAAAAACAGAGAACGAATAAGCCTAATTATAGCTATGATGATCTCAGCTCATTTGAAGATGATGGAAAACTTTTTCTCCATGACAGCAATGATGATAGCATTGATGAAAACGACGCGGAATGCCTTTTTTGTGGTTGTTTATTTTCGGAAGACAAACAGGGAGAGCAGTGGCGTCAATGTAAAAGGTGTTTCAGGTTGGGCTCATGAAGATTGTGGAGCTGACGAACTTTTTATTTGTAAACAATGTGAAAAGTTTGAATCTAAAAACAAAAAGTAAACAAAACTTGCAGTATAAACCAACTAATTTGTTTAAAATGTCACTTTTCTTATTCACCTATTAGTGTATATAGGTAACTGTTATCTAATCATTCTGTACAGTTTTGTTTTTATGAACTTTTCAGCAATTCCAATTCATATTTAGAGTTGTAGAATGGGGGTCTCATATTAGGATTACTTTTTTAAGACCCCCAAAATGGAACAATTGTGTTTATAATTTCATACAAGAAAATTGTAAGGTTATTTTCAATTTTCTGTCATTGTTATATGTAGTAAAACATATGTATTAAAAGGATACAAAGTTGGTACTATAATTCATCACTTACTTTCCTAGTTATATATGAAAATAAAAAGTTGTCTCATATTCGGCATACTTACCCTACCAATCGCCTGATTCCTTTATCTATAACTTTTCGAGATTTATGTTCACCAGGCGCAAGAAATACTACGTACAGAAAGTTCTCGGGCGTTTAAAAATATTTCTATCTCTCCCAAATTTATGGGCGTAGAACAATATTGTTCTCCGCGGTTTTCTTTTAAATACTGCAAAAAGGGATCAGATGTTTGACTGATTTTTGCATTTTTTCGATGGGGTAACAAAAGAGGTAATAACTAGAAATATTTGAATATTATGTGAATCACGCGTGGGTGTAAAAGAACGTATTACTGACACTATTAAAGCGAAGGTAACTGTTTTTACCCTTTCTTTAATATTTTTAGTGTTGCAATTTCCTGGGTGTTAAAGGTGTATAATCGAAACGGATAATAATAATAGAAAAGCGACACCTGATATTAACTTCATAAACTTTGGATTTGTTCCTCCCCAAAAATGCAAATTAAAAATAAAAGCAGTAGGATTAAGATATTTCTAGACGGCGCGGCCATTAATTTCCAGGACTGATCTAATAACTCCAGAAAATATTACATGAAATAATACCCATTTAATATGTTTCGAAGTAACTCCCACTTGCCGTAATGCACTTCTGTGCTCGGTTGTATAAGTTTCGGAAACAACTTTTAAAGTCCTCTGTCGGAATGCTCTTTAATGTGGACGTAACCGTTTTCTTGATGGCTTCGACATTCACAAATCTTGTTCTCTTCAGAAAATTAGCCCAGAATGAGGTTGTGGAGATGCAGCATTCTCCATACTCTCCGAACTTAGCACCGGCAGACTTTTCTTGTTTCCAAAACTGAGAGATTTGCATTAGGAAACAAGATTTGAGGATGTCGAAGCCATCAAGAAAACGATGACGTCCACATTAAAGAGCATTCCGAAAGAGGACTTTAAAAGTTGTTTCCGAAACTTATACAGCCGAGCACAAAACTGCATTACGGCAGGTGGGAGTTACTTCGAAACATATTAAATCGGTATGCATTTCCTGTAATATTTTCTGGAGTTATTAGATCAGTCCTGGAAATTAATAGCTGCACCTTGTATTAAAATAAATTGAAAATAATGCCCGGAATTAAATTATCTAACGGCCTGAGACAATAACCAGAAATAATGGGTTACTGTCCCTGGCCAAAGTGTCATAAAAAAAAGGAAAAAAATTCGCAATAGACCCGATCCTGAAATAACAGGGTATCCAGCGAAGAAGTACCTTATTTCAAATTGAAAAATCTCAAGAACAAAGATCTGTAGAAGAATGCAACAAACGGTATTTTAATCGTGAAAGGTGTAAGAATTTTATACATTAATTTTCGAAATAGGTACAAAAGCTGCTAACAGATGGCGCTGTGCAACTCGTATCAGCATGCTTATATAAACTTGTAGTCTTTGAAATCACTACATCACAATCTTTTCAAAATGTCCACCATTCGCTCTATGGAGGTGGCGCAAAAAAATTTGCCATCACACCCTGTAGTTTCTCAACAGAAATTGATTCAGCTGCCACATAGATCGCCGATTGAAGCTCGCCCAGCGTGATGGGATGGTTCCTGTAGACAGTATCTTTAAATGTGCCCCACAAAAAATAGTCTCAAGGACTCAGGTCCGGGGAATATGGAGTTCAATCCATGCCTGCGGCTCTATTGCTAAAAGCTGCTAATAGCGCCCTCTGTTAGAAGTTTTTGTAACTATTTCGAAAATTAGTGTATAAAATTCTTACAGCTTTCACGATAAAAATACCGTTTGTTGCATTCTTTTACAGATCTTTGTTCTCGAGATTTTTCAATTTGAAATCAGGTACTTCTTCGCTGGACACCCTGTATATGCCTGGGATGACCGAATTACGGCTCTAAATGACTTTCTTAGCAGCTCTTTTCACAAACTTGTGCCAGTATCAAAATACCCAAAATTAAAATGAGCGGAGTGTCAAATAACGCACATTTTTTTTGTAAATATTATAGCTGTGAATCCTCGAGTTCTGTATTTAGGTTTATTAAAAATAAACAACGTTCAGTGCTGGCAAATCAATATTTAACTGAACTGCAAAAATTCAACATAAGTCACATTTCAATAACTTGACAAAATAATGAAAAGAGAAATAATTATTAAAGGTATTAAAGCTATTTAATAATGGGGATATATTTATTATTCTAACAACTGGAAGATAATATTTTTAATAAAAACATTAGAAAAACACCGCTCATTTTTTTTTCATATCAGATATAACCTTTTTTCTATTTTTGGCACTTCTAAGTATGCAGACATTCCCAAAAGGGCTCTTAACAGACAGACCAGCGGTAGGTGACTTGACCAATCACCTATCACTGAATGATTGGAAAGGCCTTTTAGTTTACCCTAAAGCGGGAGCAAATGCTTTAAATCTCACCTTTTGGTAAAAGAGTTTCCTTACAATATCTAGGGGCTGATTACCTACACAGGGGTCGCAGAGGGTCATGGTGACCCGTGCGCCGTCCACTTCCATGTCGACATCATTATGAACATCAATCCTAAACAGCAATAAGAAAATAATACTTTTAAATTGCGAGGAAACAGGATAGAAACTATTTCCTAACTTAGCACTTACATACCTAAGTAAAATATCATGAGATTAGAAACAGAAAACACTGTAGTAAAGGGACAACATTTTAGTTTTCATGTTCCTCTAAAAACAAAGTTCTCCCCGAAGTTACTTTTAAAGTCTCCACGAATGTCAAAGTCACCCCAAAGTCTCCACGAATTTTGTAAATATTGCATTTTGTTTCGTTAAAATGGCTTCTATGGAAGAGCTCGTATAGCTATGTATTTAACATGGGAGACTATGGGAATCTAGCCAAATATGAAAGTTATCGCCAAATTGGCGATCGATTTAGTGACTCATTTTGGTCTCCAGGTTTGGCGATATTGCGCCAAATGGTCGCCAACTTGCCAACTAAACCTTTCTGGAAGCTTCTAGAGATATCTAGTTGTGACTGACCTATAGAGGGCGCTTTGGAAATCTATAAATATACCTGACATTGGCATTGGAACTCAGTTCAATTTCCTAGAGAGAATTTAATGTGTTGTAACTGTGTTAATTAGCGTGTATTGTATTGAAAATTCTGGTATCCTGACTTGTGATTTTAGAATTTTCTGCTGTATAGAAAACAGTTGTTACGTCTTTTATGTTTGAGTTTGTGTATACGCCTGAAGAATTTACAAAATAATAAATTTATTTTGTGTGAACTTTCTGAAGAGATTTTTATTCAATAGTAACGAACCCAGGAAAACGGAACTATATATTGTTCCGTTTTCCTGGGTTCGATGGGATTGAATAAATTCTCTTCAGAAAGTGCACACAAAATAAAATTTATTATTCAGTAAATTCTTCAGGCGCATACACAAATACTAACAGAAAACACGTAGCAACTATCTTCTATACAACAGAAAACTCTAAAAACACAAGTCTGGATAACAGAGACTTCGATACAATATACGCCTAACGAACTTTCAATACATTCAATACGCAGCAGGAAAGAATACTGACTTCCAGTCCAGTCGATCCGATAGGATATCATTTCGAGTGCCTAACTTTTAGTTGTAACTCCAGTGTTACATGCGCTCGTTATGATAGCAGTGCTCGTTAAAATAGAAGAAGTTAATAAAACTAGATTACTTGAGTGCAGTAGAAAGTAATTTTACTGTGTTTATGGATTTTATTAAATTTTATCGTTTTTATTTAGTTTTTTATATTTTAAAATTTTTTTTGAATTTTTATTTTAAAAGAAAAACAAAACAAGTGAAATTAGGTGGAGATGTTCCGATTTGGGTACGAACCCGGGTCGGAGCAAAAGTAATCACAAATTAGCTTAAAAATAGCCATCATTTTGCTAACCGGTTCGTCCGGCTCTCTTAGAGCTGCGGCGATGTTTTGGAGCAGTTTCATGATATCTTTTGGGTTCAGCGAAAGTTAATTCTAGTCCAAAGTCAATCAATTCAAAAAAGGAAAATAAATCTTCTTACCTTTTCTGAAGTCGTCGAGTCCCGGGCTGAAAGTTGTTTAATCAGTAATTTTTAGAGCTGGTTATTTTTCTAAACTTTTATTGCACGCTACTACAAAAACGATAAAAACATTACTGACACACGAACACTACAAAAAAAACATCTAATTAAAGGTTACATTAAATTTTAGCATGATTTCCGCACACCTAATCTGCAGCGCGTTTTGTGCGGCTTCTATCAATCAGTTTTCAATCAGTTCTGTTCGGTTTTGTTTACAAAAAGTCTCCTCTGCATTCGCGCATGCGTTGAGAGCGCATATTCCTCGACATCCTCCCACCTTTGAGTTTCTGAACTTTGAAACTCAAATATATTGACGAGGATAGTTCACAAGCCCAGTCTTTTCACTGGTTTCACAGTGCGGCTACACCTGGTCGTAGTCGTCACCTCTGATTCAGGAAGATCCGATGGCAGGTCCTGTGAGTCTGGACTATCGAGTTCTTGTTGTGAAGGTTTGGATTTACTCGTATCTCTACGTCTTTTATCATTTGAAGCAAGAACACTTTCATTTTTAAGTTCTCGACACTCTTTGTCGGGTGAAAACTTATGACACAGACTGTGTCTGGCTTCTGGCGAGATTTCTAGATCATAAAGTCTCTGTACAGGACGAATTTGAGTACCTGCACTGGTCTTCAACTTTACCACCCTAACGATGCCGTCCTTCCCTGGGTAAACTTCTAAGACTCTAGCTAAAGGCCATTGAATTCGTTTTAAGTTGTCTTGGCCGATGAGTACGACATCGCCGACTGATATTGGTCTGAATTTTTTCGATCGTTTAGTTTCTTGCCTCAAATAGCCGAGATATTCGGATCGAAACCTTTTTCTCAAATCAGACCTTAATCTTTGGATGTATTGGAATTTTTTGCACATGTCAACTCTCTCAATAGCGTCTAAATCAGGCACTCCGGCTTCCCTTATTTCATGCAAAAACATTGCTGGTGTTAAGGGAACCAGATCGTCTGGATTTTCGGAGATATAAGTCAGTGGACGAGAGTTCATTAAATTCTCGATTTCACATAAAACAGTGCACAGTTCCTCATAGTTCAAAGAAGTCCGTCCTAGAGTTCTTAACAGAAGTTGTTTTATTATCCCTATTAGTCGTTCCCACCAACCACCCCACCAAGGAGCAGACGGTGGAATAAACTTCCATGTTATCTTTTTTACAGCACACTCTGTTTCTATCTTTCCCATGTCTATCTTCTTCAGGGCATTACTTGCACCTTTAAAATTGGTGCCATTGTCAGAGTATACTATTTTTGGCCTCCCTCTTCTTGCAACGAAACGTCTGAAAGCTTGTAGAAAAACTTCAGTGGAGAGGGAAGACACCAATTCGAGATGAACCGATCTGTATACAGCACAAGTGTATATAATTACCCATGTTTTCAGGTTGCCCTTCAGAATTAAAGGTCCACAGAGATCCACACCTATAATCTCAAAAATAGCCGCGTCTCTTACTCTATCCTGCGGCAAGGAAGTGGATTCTGTGTCAAAATGAGTTGCTGCAAATCTTTTACAACGGATGCACTGTCGGAGGTTTTTTCTAATAGTCTTTCTACACCGCAGTACCCAGTAATCTTCCCGGATTAAATTCATTAAAATTTGTACTCCTGCATGTGACTGTTCTTCATGCTTCCATTGTATCAGTTTTGACACAACTGGATGATCAGATGGTAATAAGACAGGAAGTCGAAAGTTCTGGGTGTCGTCTCTTCTTTCGATTCTAGTCTTTACTCTTAAAAGCCCATTAGAATCAGTAATTATTTGTAGACCTTTCAATCTTTGGTCTGTCGGTCCAGAAAAAGATTCTTTTTGCACTAATTTCATTAATATGATTTCAGCTCTGCCTAATTCTTCGACGTTTAAACTTCCGTTTATGCGTTCGTTTTTCTGAGCCTTAGCATTGTAAACAAATCTATAGATCCATGCTGTAACTTTTAGAATTTTGGCATATGAAGAAAATCTGTTGTATATTTTCTGCTCATCGTCTTTAGCCTCTAAGCTCATAGCAGTTATGATGGTCTTCCGTCTTTCAGAATTTACTACTTCCATCTCCGGTAAGGCTTCGGATTTTGGCCATTCTTCTTCAGGTCTCTTCAACCAAGATGGTCCCTCCCACCATGCTGACTCCTTCAATTTTTGAGCCGTACAACCTCGTGAGGGGAGATCAGCAGGGTTGCAAATTCCAGCAATATGATGCCAGTCTTCAGGTGCACTTAACAGGCGGATCTCTTTGACTCTGTTCATGACAAAAGTTGCCCAAGGTTCTTCTTTCTTTATCCAATACAGAGCATTGGTGGCGTCAGTCCAGAAAAATGTTTTCAAATTTTCCATCTCAAGATCTCTAATAGTTACGTGGGCCAACCTTACACCAATGTTGCAAGCCAACAACTCCAATCTAGGAATACTAATGTTTTTTAATGGAGCCACTCTTGCCTTAGCTTGTATCAGTTGACAAATAACATTGTCCTGTTGTTCAATCCTCAAAAATATGCAAGTTGCATATGAGGTCTTACAAGCGTCACAAAAAATGTGAAGAGTTGCTTTTTCCAACTGCTCTAGTTCAAAACGCAGCCATCTAGGTATCTTGATGGATGCTATGGGTTCTAACTTCTTCATCCATCTGAAAAATCTATCTGATAAGTCCTTGGACAAAACTTCGTCCCAGGCTAACTTCATCTTCCAAGTTTCTTGAAGTATTAGCTTTGGGATCAATGTTACTGGACAGGTATACCCAACTGGATCAAAAATGCGACTTGCGATTGATAATAATTTTCTTTTAGTATATGGTTCGGCAACTTTTAAGTCTTTGAATGAGCAGGATAAGGTATCTTCGCTAATGTTCCAAGTCATGCCTAATACATTTACTTCGGTCTCGTTTTTCTCATCTAACAAGCTACTTCGTGCGTTCGTTGTCCAGTCCCGTAAATTGAATTGTGCCGAAGACAGTAGCATGCAAGATTCAACCACAAATTTCTCCATTTCAGGGACACTTCTGAAGCTTATCACGCAGTAGTCTATGTAAAAGGATGCCTTCAACTGCTCTGCTGTGTCTCGAAGAGCTTCAGGGGCTTCATTCAAATGATGAGATAAAGTAGCATGGAGTAGGAATGGACTTGAGGTGACTCCAAACACTACTCTGCAATGACGGTATTCAACAATCTTCCCATCTTCATCATACCAAAGGAATCGTAAATAGTCTCTATCTTCGTTTCTAATTCCGATTTGGAGGAAAGCTTTCTCAATATCGGAAGTGATGCCTATTTTATTCTTCCTGAATCTGTTCAACAGCGTAGGAATAACTTCTACGAGATTCGGACCCTTTTCTAAGCAATCATTGAGAGACAGCATTCCCTTCCCGTGCGCCGAAGCGTCGAACACAGGCCTGATCTTTGTCGTTAAACTGCTTTCTTTCACTACAGGTCGGTGAGGCAAATAGTGGACACCTTCTTGCGAATCATCAGGAGCCCTTTCTATAACGTTCTTCGTCAGCCATTCGCCAAAAATATTTCCATATTCTCGAATAATCTCTATGTCTAACTTATTTTTCACTGCAACAAGCCTCTTCTCTGCAATGTGTCTATTGGATACGAGCGTTTCCTTTTCTCGAACCCAAGGCAGAGCCACTTCGTACCGTCCATCGTGATCTCTTTCAACAGTACTTAAAAAATATTCTTCAGTTTCTTTTTTCAAAGCTTCATTGGTTTTATCTACATCAATTTCCGAAATACCTATCACATCCAGCTTCCAAAGGTTCTCTAGATCGTTCGTTAAGAGAGAAGTCACACAAAAGGTGTTGATTTCATTTTTACTATCCGTTAAAGGAATTTTCCCCATTAAAGTCCATCCCAGCTTAGTATGTACTGCTACTGGCCCACTACTGCATGAATAAATTTTGCCAGTTAGCAGCTTTCCTCCCACATCGGCTCCTATCAACATATGTATAGTGTCATCTTCAAAACGTGCATTATTTACTTTGTCAGACAGAAAAATCTCTTTCTTCTCAAGTTCATAAATCCACGGACCGATGGGAATTTTGGGAATTTCATTACAAATTCTATTTTGGTCTAAGACCTCAAATGTACAACGGAAAGAGTTATCAGGGCTAATAACATTTACCTGATATTTCTGGTGGGTCTCTTCTTGAGTCTGCACTCCACCAAAGAGTGTGTGTTTTATTTGTAACTCGCCATTAGACTGAAGTCCTACTTGATCAATTAATTTTTTCGTAACATAAGATTTCTGCGAGCCGGAATCAATTAACGCTCTAACGGACATCTCTTTGCCATCGTTATTTACTTTGACAATCAAGGTCTGCAATACTACATTCATGGGGCGCGTCTGATTAGATAGAACACTGTTCTGTATGCTTTGGTTTTGCGGGATGTCCTCTAATTTATCAGAATTATCGTTAATCTTCCCCGGACACATAATTCTAAAATGAGCCTTTCCACACAACGAGCAGCTCACTTTCGCATTACAGAAGCGAGAAACATGCCTTAGCTTCAAACATTTAAAACATGCTCCCCGTTTTATCAACATCTCTCTCTTTTTATCATATGTCAAACTTATAGCCTGTTTACATTCTGGGCTGGAGTGAAATTTATTGCAGAATACGCACGTTATTCGTGAATCATTTGTTTTGCTTTCAGCTGAATTAAACAGCTCAGCGGCGGAGGGATAGATTCTCTCTCGCCCGATTGGCGTCATTTTGTTTTGACTATCCCAACCAAACCCGCTCTTTGCTAGTTTCACTTTCTCTTCGCTTTGAATTTCGAGACGCAAGAATTTCATGAGGCTTTCTAATTTATTGTCACTCTCCTTATTTTCCTCTTTTGAGCTAAGGGACAATGAACTTAAATTTCTCTCCCATATTCTTAAAATATCAGTCGGGAGACATGACTCCACAAGTGGATATAATATAGACGCATAATTATTGCTCGCGACTCCTAATATTTTTAGCGATCTCAGATATGTTTCTATTCGGTCGTAAAGTTTAAAAAGAGGAAGTTTTAGGCCTTTACCCATTGTATTATTCATCATAAGACCGAGTATTTCACGGATATAAATTTCAATTAAAATGTCGGTTCTTGCAAAACGCGATTTCAGACATTCTATAGCCTGGCCGTAATTATCTGCAGTTGGTGGGAACGACTCAACTATATCTCGTGCACGAGATCCCTTTTGGGTTGCCTGAATGAGATACTGATATTTATCTTCAGGTACAATATCCGCATCATTATGAATTTTCTCAAACTGACCCCAAAACGTAAGCCATTCTTTGATATCGCCGTTAAATTGTTTTAGTTCAAGTTTAGGTAATTTAAACTTTTGTTTTGAAGGTGTACTATCGGTTGAATTATTAAGAGTTTGGTTTAACCCTTCCAATTTATTCAAGTGTCGATCTAGCTTGGTTTTCAGGTCTAAATATTTATCCTTATACTCATCAATTGATTCGTATTCTTCATCAAATCTTTGTTGAGAACAATCTTTAACACTTGTTAAAAGATTCAATATTTGAGTATCAATTGATTCAATATTCTTATATTTTTCCTCAAGTTTAACAATTAAACCAGCTATAGTGTCAGCATCATCGACTTTCGTATTCAATGCCTCATTTATTTGAGTAGCGAGTCGAGTAAAACTAGCTCTAATCGGCGTTCTTAACTTTTTCAAGTTTTCCATATTTATGTAATCTAACTTTCGAATCCCGGCAGGGATGCCAGATTTTGGGTTCAGCGAAAGTTAATTCTAGTCCAAAGTCAATCAATTCAAAAAAGGAAAATAAATCTTCTTACCTTTTCTGAAGTCGTCGAGTCCCGGGCTGAAAGTTGTTCAATCAGTAATTTTTAGAGCTGGTTATTTTTCTAAACTTTTATTGCACGCTACTACAAAAACGATAAAAACATTACTGACACACGAACACTACAAAAAAAACATCTAATTAAAGGTTACATTAAATTTTAGCATGATTTCCGCACACCTAATCTGCAGCGCGTTTTGTGCGGCTTCTATCAATCAGTTTTCAATCAGTTCTGTTCGGTTTTGTTTACAAAAAGTCTCCTCTGCATTCGCGCATGCGTTGAGAGCGCATATTCCTCGACAATATCTGTTATAGAGAAAAGTTGTGAAAATTCACGAATTGTTTTGATAATTTTCGCGAAGTCGGAGAGACCACTATTATTGTTCTGTTTGGGTTCTTTAGCTTTGGTATTATTATTAGAATGTGCGTTATGTCATGAGATAGGCTTGTCAATATTTATCTTTTTCTTGGGTGCGGTCCTGACGTTTTGAAAAGTTTCCTGGTCGTTAGAGATAACATTAGAGTTTATACTATCGGTAATTTCGGTATTCTCTATGTTATCCTGTGGGCTGGAGTTTTTGGTCCAAGCAGAATTGGTGGGTAATGGGGCTGGGATGAAATTTTGTTTGGTTTTGCTACTGAATTGGTGGGTATTCTTAGATATTTTGGAAGCTTCAATGTTTTAGGGTGACGCTCGCATCCTGAGAAATTCTCCGTGTGGTTAGCACCACAATTGGCGCATATGAATTTTTCAGGATTGCCCCTGACGGGGCATAGCCTGGCTTGATGTTCGCCGCTGCATAACAAGCACTTAGGCGTGAGATTGCATGTAGTGCTTGAATGCCCGAATTGTTGGCAGTTATAGCACTGCGCGTGACTAGAGTTAACAAAAGATGTAATTTTAATTTTAAGATGGTTGATTGTCTCGAGTTTGGCAAGGTTATCTAAATTCGGTGTTGGTTTTAGACTATCCATGAATAGTGGTAGCGGAGAATTTGTCTTTTTGTTAGTTAAGTGCGGGACTTTGATAGGTTCTATACAGTTCACTTATGGCATCAATAATATCTTGTCTGTTAGTTGAGGCCGGAAGGCCCCTAATTAGTACACTGCTGGCCACTGTAAATGCAACACCCTGAAGGAAACATGCAAATAACATCAAATTTACAACATGCATTAGCGGAGGTGAGATATGCAAATGATTAGAATTTCAGCGCAGACGCACATCACGCGCGCCTGTGGCGCCACTTCAAAGCGCTATTTAAGGCTTGGAGATTTCGACGATTTCAAGTTCGGCAATTGTGTTTTTCTTGTGGTTTTTTCAAAAAAAAACCGATCAATTATGCCTCGTCGAAAACAGCGATCATCTTTTGATCAAGTATCCGAGTTCGACAGAGGAAGGATAGTGGCCTACCGAGATTGTGGATTATCTTTCAGGGAAATTGGTAGTCGTGTTGGACGAAACCAAACAACTGTAATGCGGATATGTGATGGTTGGATGCAGGAGGGTACGACGGACCGGCGTGTTCGATCGCATCCACCTCAGCGCACCACTTCACGTGATGACAGGCAAATTGTGCGCATGGCAGTGACGGATCGCTCAGTCACATCACGAACCATAGCACAGCACATGCAGTCTGTAACGCATCATCCAGTGTCTGCGCGTACCATTCGACGCCGTTTACAGCAGAGTGGTCTGTCCGCAAGACGTCCATTGCTTTGTCTACCCTTGACGCAGAACCACAGACGTCTCCGCCGATAATGGTGCGATGACAGAAGGATGTGGACGGCAGAATGGAATGAAATTGTCTTTACTGACGAGTCACGCTTCTGTCTGCAACACCACGATGGTCGCATTCGAGTCTGGAGACACCGTGAACAGCTGCGTTATGCACCGCCACACTGGCCCTGCACCGGGTATTATGGTATGGGGCGGTATTGGATATCACTCTCACACACCTCTAGTACGCATTGCCGGTATTTTAAACAGCCAGAGCTACATCTCCGAGGTGTTGGAGCCAGTTGTCCTTCCTTAACTTCAGGGCTTCCCCACGGCCATATTTCAACAGGATAATGCGCGACCACACGTCGCACGCATTGTCCAACGGTTCTTCGTCAATCGCCAGATTGAATTGCTTCCCTGGCCGCCTCGCTCTCCGGATCTTTCGCCGATAGAAAACACGTGGTCCATGGTTGCTCTACGATTGACCCAGATTCCATCCCCAGCTGCCACAGCAGATCAACTTTGGCAACGTGTGGAAGCTGCTTGGTCTGCTGTACCCCAAGAACTCATCCAAAGTCTCTTTGAATCAATGCCGAGGCGTGTGGCAGCGGTGATCTCCAACAATGGCGGCTACTCTGGCTACTGATTTTGGCAGGAACCACACTTCACAGAAGTCTATAAATTTAATCATTTGATACTTGGTCAACATGTTATCTACAAAATAAATTTTTTTGTGATATCTCTTGTCTTTCTTAGTGTTGCAATTTGGGGGGCCAGCAGTGTATTTTCTTAGGGCTTTCCGACCTCGGGTCAACAGACCTAAGAGGTATATTGTTGTCTGTAAGCAATTTTTGGATAGTCCTGTACTTATCAACATCATGGAAGAGAATGTGGATAAGGTTGCCGGCCATTTCTGGCTCGACCTCCGGCGCAATACTTTTAATAAGATTAATTATGCTCTTGTAATTATTCCCTGCTTCGTAGTAGATGTGGCATTTTTTAGTAGCGACCGGAGCGGCAGTTTCCTGCGTCTCCATGATGTCGATATCTTATATATTATTTTCATTCATAAGATCAGGGCTTATAGCAGCGATTTTATTTCGAGAGACCAGGGAGCCCTCGTCTCTCGAACGTTTAGTAGTCTTAGATTTCACATTAAGAATTCCATTTTTGATTACAATTTCTAAATTATGTTTACTAACCCGGTCATTAACGCGAGCTAAGTTTGTTTTGATAAAATGTGTGAAAGGTTCGATATTAAAAAAGTCATTTATGTCCCTAGTAGCACTAAAGAGCACTCTACCAAGCTGACCGAATGTAACACTTACCTCAGGAAATCCTTCATTACGAAGATTCTCGCTCAGAAGTAGATAGTCGATGAAATCTCTAATAATCCAGAAAAAAGGCCAAGCATCATCATAGTCATTAAGAAGTGATAGGCACCCTGAGGCCTTGCCTTGGAGTTTCGTTCGAGTGGCCGCTGTGTCAGTCGACGTAAGCAGGTCATTCTGTACTGGATCCTGAACGTTGTTTTTCTTTTTGGCAGAAGCAAGCTTTTTCTTTTGTTTCTTGGATAACTTCGTAGAGTCCGTTTTCAGTACATTGTCGGAAGAAATCCCATCCTTAGCTGTAAGTCCCTTTTTAGCATCACGTGCTACAGAGGCTGTTCGCACATTTTTTAGACGATTTTGGTAAGCGGTAATAAAAAATCGTTTGCTGCAAAAGATATAATTGCAATTGTACTATGTTTTTAAAAGTCAAAATTATCGTCTGCGGCTTGAAATTTTTGTTTTTATTCAAAATGGCGTTTTTAACAAAGCAGTGGTTCGAAGGCTACATTTATGCTCTTTCCGAAGAGAAATATGCATACTCCGTTATCCAAAAGCGATGTGAGAGTCACGGTTTTGTGATATGTAAAGCGTCGATAGGTAATATCGTCAACAAGAAAGGAAAAAAACGTCAAATTGGAGCCTCAAGTGGGACAAAAATTCCAAACAAGTATCCAAGGAAAAAACGGACATCTTCGACTATTGCAAAGGTACGTTGTTTAATGTTAAAAGAAAATCCCCCTAGTCAAAGGACAGTTGCAAAATCATTAAAATGCTCGGTGTCCACTGTAAACAAAAGGATAAACGTTGATTTAAATCTTAAAGCGAAAAAACGCAATGTGCATCGTCTTCTTCCAAATCATATCGCTGAACGCAGGACACGCTGCAGAATTCTATATGAGAAACACTTATCCAAAGAAAAATGGAAAACAATTGTCACAATAGATGAATCATGGGTGTATTTAAATGATCGCAACAAAAAAGAGCCATTTATTATCATAAAAGAGGAGAAAAAAATTACAAAGAATCGAAAAGTTCAAAGAATCGAAAGAAAGTTTTTCTAAGGGATTCATGATTGTTTCTGGTTTTTATTATAATAGCAAGTTAAAAATAAAGAGAGTGGAAAAAAATGTCAAGATTAACTCCAAATACTATCAGGAACATATTTTATCGCCAATTTTTCTGAATGAAATACCATCGCTTTACCCACAGTGCCATCAATCTGTGAGACTCCATCAGGACAAAGTTAGTAGTCCCACATCAAAATCTACTGTAACTTTCCTAAAAGAAATGGAACAAAAAACTGGTATTAAGGCCATACCCTTCACTGATATCCCTACTAAATCTCCCGATGTATCACCTATGGATTTTTGTGCTTTCGGACTTTTAAAATCTGCATTATCCAAACGTCGTCCCAAAATCCTTACAGGACTCTGGAAAGCTGTTCAGTAGGAATGGGATAGAATACCTCTTCTGACACTTCAAAAGGCATTATTATCCTGGAAATTGCGGTGTCGAAAGATAGTTCAGAATAAAGGATGTCAAATAGAACATTTAAAACACAAGAATTTTATGTAATTTAGTTTTGTGAATACAATATACATCGTCTAAAAGATGTGTGAACAGCCTCTGTATTCTTAACAATAAATAATTATTTGTATTCGGCCGAGGAGAAGAGTTTTCCACAAAGTCCTGTCTAACAAAAGGCGTAGTAGAGTCCATATGGGTATCCTCATCAGAGTCCCCATCAACAGGTAAGCAGAAAAACTTACTAGCACTGCTAGTGCCCGACGGGCCAGCTACTCCAGCCCTGCGACCCATGTGGAAGCTAAAAAGCCCTACAGACTAACCTGACTGGCCGTAACTGGAATCGAAGAAGCAATAAGCGTAGATAGCGAGTAAGTGGCGAAGCACGTGTAAAACCACGTGTATCAGGAACGCAAGGCTGTCACAAGTAGCTGAAATACACCTACGCACTGACACACACTACTACTTACACTGGCTGACTGACTACTTACTACTCCTGACTACTGACTTCCAGGTTCAGGTTCAGGTATTCCAACTTGTCGGAGCTCTAAGGTCTGTAGGACTATATCTCTAACTGTAACATTATGCATCAGAAATATATTTGCCCAGCAGGTAATTAAATATCATTAATAGGCCCTTATCAGTAAAAACATAATACAAGTAAAATAAGCAATAGTAAAATAAAAGCAAACGCCGCGAATCGCACCCGGGAGAAAAAATTACAAGGCGTACGCGCATCCACTGGGCCAGAGTTGCCACAGTTATATAAGAAAAATGAGGAAGATATTCGCAGGATGTTCTACATTTTTTAAAAAGTAAGAATATAGATAGTAAATACACGTTTGATTTTGAAACCTTTTTACCAGTATTCCGCATGATAATTTAATGATTATCTGTTCAGAAATTTATGATGCTGATCTAGATAGTACTTTAATCTTAAAATGTGATTGGATTGATTTATGTAAATTTAATATTTTTGAAAACTACCTCCTTAATGGCTTCTGTTTCTTTAAACAGAAAAAGGGTATACCTATGGGAAATGGCTATTCTAGTGCATTTGCAAACCTATTCTTACATTTTTACGAAACAAAATTTCTTAACTCAAATAATGTTACCGGATTCAGATATATTGATGACATCATAATTTTTAACTGCAACGATTTGGAATTTCTTAATCACATCTACCCAAAGGAACTAACTTTAAACCGGACTAACGTTTATAATCTTTGTGCGACTTATCTGGATTTAAAAATTCAAATTCAAAATAGAGAAATAAAAATAGGGATATATGATAAAAGGTTAGATTTTAACTTTGAGGTTATTACGTTTACCAATTTCCATAGCAACTTAAACTATAAAATTTATTATAATATTTTTTACTCACAACTTTACAGAATAAAAAACATATGTAACAATGCTGGGGATTTTTTGGAGGCATGTAACATTTTCGAGGAAAACTTAAGTAAAAACAATTTCCCTAAAAATTTCGGCAATTTAAAAGTTTTTAAAAAATGGCATTTAGACTCAGGAATTATTAAAGATGTTTAGAATAGTATTTATGTTTTCATTTGGTTAAGCTGTAATGGGAGGTGGCTCTGTAGTAATGTTACAATGACGTAACTTCTAGGATAGAACTGGCTGCTGTTTCTCCATAACCGTTACTTTCGGAATTGGGGTGTGTATGCATCTTTTACTTTGCATTAAGATTATTTGTGTGCTTGCATGTACGGTGCGTTGAGCCCATACTGTAAGTTGTTTTTTGTCTTTTCATTTTCTTTTGACTAATTGCTTCCTTGGGGGACTCGGGGCCTTGGGATGTCTGTTGGTCTTACCTGCATCCTATTCAGAAAGTTCCCCTTGGGGTAACTGATTTAGTTACGCTCCCGGACGAAGAGACCTTTCGGTTACGTCTATGTGGTTTTATGGTTCAGTTCCGGCACTTATACAGAATCTTGACTTTGGTGCGTGGATGCCCGGAGTGCTTGATTTCTGTTTGTTTTTTGTCTGTATTCGTATTATTTTTATCTATCTCTATTGGATTATTTATTTGTATTTTTTCATTATGGGGACATGAAGCTTCTGCGCTATCCTCTATTGAAAATGTTTTATGTTTTCTCTGCAGGATATGTTTTATGTTGAAGTGATTTAGCAGTCTATGCTTGCTTTTTAATTTTTTTTTGTTTATTATTTACTTTATATATATATATATATATATATATATAAAAGGAAGTGCTTGTCTGTGTGCGGCCTCCAGACGAATCTATGGCACTTACAGCCATGAAATTTGACCCACAGGTAGTGCAGACGAAGCCTGAATTTTAAATTTTATTCTGCAAAATTTTTTATTCAATTTTTTATGCAATATTTGATTCTATTTGCGTTAAGGTCCGCCAGATGGCACCACCAATTTTTTGTTGAATTATTTACATTTTACTTAAATTCAATTCAAGCAATACTTTGTTTAGTTTTTATTTATACTGTTATTTATTCTATGTTATTTTTACTGTATTTTGTTTTTAAATTGATTTTGGTTAACTAAATGGAGATTTTTTCTTTACAGCTTTTAGTGGTAAAATGATGAAAGGCTGAATCTACTTAAATTCTGAGATGTGTGTAACATTTCTCATGCTTTATTTTATATGTTATTTATACTGTGTTTAGTTTTTAAATTGATTTTGGTTAACAAACATTCAACAATTTGACATTTTTACTTATCAGCTTTACTTTTCAAAATTCTTTACTTTCCAAAAGACAATTTAGCAATTTTCCTTTTCAGCTTTCAGTGGCTTCTTATAAATGTGTACATTTTATTTTATACTTTTCAGGTTTTTTGCTCCATGATGAAAGGCTAAATCTGGCTAAATTCTGAGGAGTTTATTATAAATTTATATTTTTATATTGGGTTTTCTTTTTATTCATGCGTATAACATTTCATATGTTTCTATGTTATTTATACTGTGTTTAGTTTTTAAATTGATTTTCATTAACAAACATTCGCGGTCTCCAGACGAATCTATGGCACTTACAGCCATGAAATTTGACAAGCAGGTAGTGCAGACGATGAGTACGTGCACCTCCAATCCCGAATTTTAAATTTGATTCTAGAATTTTTTTATTCAATTTTTTATGCAATATTTGGTACACTAAAAAACAACGAATAAAGGTATTTCAACCTTTTATGTTTAAAATAAGGGATATATAATCCTGTTTTTTAATTAATTCTTTTCCTGAGGTCACTTTTTTATTTTCGACCAGATTCGGACCACATCGGGACGCGATCAGTTTGGTCCTAATAACCGGCTGGTCCGATTACACGAACATTCCCTATTAGACTTAAGCAATAGGATTTGTTTCGGTCCTTTAGGATACGGTCTGATTAAGCGACTGGTCCGATTAACCAGTGGTCCAATTAACCGGATTCCACTGTATGTATGCATATATATATACATATATATATATATATATATATATATATATATATATATATATATATATATATAAGCACTACCTGTGTGCCAAATTTCATGGCTGTAAGTGCCATAGATTCGTCTGGAGGCCGCACACAGACAGAGAAACACTTGCTCTTATTAGGAACTAGCTGAGCTTCACCCGTCTAGCCCGATCGGTTTAGGGACTCGCTCCCTTCAGCAATCATCGTCAGAGAATGGAAACACTAAAAAACAACGAATAAAGGTACTTCAATTTTGTGGTTACGCATCCCACGTAATGCAAACAGCTGCAGGCAGAACAAAAATTCTCCCTCCCCCGGCGAGAAGTTCCCTCCACCCCTCCGCGCATAGGCGAAAAATTCTTTATATATACACTGAAGTGCCACTGAATTAGGGATACCTACCTAGTAACGAGTTGGGCTTCCTCTGGCCTTGATAACGGCTGCCACACGACGAGGCATAGATTCAACAAGTTTCTGGAATCGTTCCACGGGAATGGCTTGCCAAATATTGGCTAAAGCTGTCCATAATTCAGTAAGGTTCTTTGGTGCTGTGTGATGGCCTTTCACGCCTTGTTCCAAAACATCCCAAAGATGCTCAATAGGATTTAAGTCTGGACTTCTAGGTGGCTAATTCATGACAGAGAAGTCAGAGGAATGTTCATCCAACCAGCCAGTAGCCAACCGGGACTTGTGAGAGGTACAGTTGTCTTGCTGGAAAACTCCATTACCGTGCGGATAACAGAGCAGCATAAACGGATGGAGGTGATCACCCAGCAACTCTACGTACCAAATTCCATTGAGGGAGGTTGGCACACGCACCAAAGATCCCAAACTGTGCCACGAAAAAACACCCCAGACCATGATTGAGCCACCATGCCCTTGTACAGTTCCAGCCAGGCATGCAGGATCCATGGCTTCATGATCCTGACGCCATATTCTCAGCCTCCCGTCGGCGTTAAGTAGTCGGAATCGAGACTCATCACTCCATGCTACTCGTTTCCAGTCCTCTACACTCCAGTCTTTGTGCTCTCTTGCCCAGGCAAGACGTGCAGCCCGATGGCGAGCAATGGTACTCTCGTAGGTCGACGGCTCCCGAAACCCATACGGTGAAGCGAGCGTTGCACAGTCCGTTTACTGACTGTACGACTGGCCCAGTCATTAAACTGGGTGGTAATTTGAGCTAATGTTTGGCTTCGCTGCCTACGTACAATACGCCTGAGTCGTCTCTCACCACGCACTGTCAAGGCTAATTGTCCTTTGCAGTTTACCCGATCGCTAGTTTTTTTCCACCATCCATGTATACTTGGTATACTCTTGACACTGTCGACCTTGAAAATCCTAGCTGTCTGACGATTTCGGAAATTGAATGGCCCATGCGTCGCGCACCTACGATTTGTCCGCGATCGAAGGCGTCTAAATCAGGCAGTTTACCCATACTGGCAATTCCAACAACTAATTCAGAACAACCACAGTACGCGCTATATATGCAGTTACCACAGCGCCCTCACTTGCGCATACATGATGCGCAGCGCTACACAATTTGCATAGGCTTTGCTATCCCTAATTCAGTGGCACTTCAGTGTGTGTGTATATATATATATATATATATATAGGAAATTAAACGTTGGAAAATTAGACGTTATACTAAAACATATAAGAGTATCATTACAGACTTATTAAATGTATATCTAAGATTTTTACTTAAGTATCTTAATTAGACATTATTGTAAGCATTTAGTTTTGCTTGTATTAGTATTTATAGGCTTTAGTATCGTTTAGAATTGTTACTGAGGGATGGCGCCACTGAAGACGATGTTATGTTCCTTAAAAGCATGTAAACGGTGTAAGATGCTAAATTTATATTCGCCATTGATTCATTCCTAGTTTGGCCTTGGAACGAGAATGTAGTTGTGGTGAGCGCGAAACCTTTGTGTGTTATGTTTTGTGTTCGTGTTCGTCCTGCAATAAATGTCTGTGGAATACGATTGGCATTTTATGGCCAAAAAATCAAAGCAAATCCCCTAGTAGACGCACGCACTGCCATACAAAGTTATATTCTTCCTTAGCACTTGGTTACTGCGTGAAAAAAAAATGGCGATTCGCTATTGCTGAGAAAGTCGGTTTCATTATTAGTCGCACTGCACAAACGATTCCGATTCCCCTCTTCCCTGGCACATACAGGTTAAACATTATGGATATCCTTGAAAACCGCAGATAGCTACGGAGTCCACTAGACTACAATAAGAGAACGATCTGGGAAGCCGAAGTCGCAGACGCCACTTTGACTGAATCCCAATACATACGATATTATAATTGAATGCTTGGGATTGCGACAATCGAAATTTCTTGCGGAAGAAACCATAGTACCTGGGATACGAATAATTGAAATTTCTTCCCTTATAGAAATAATTTCGATTGCACTCTTGGGATTCCAATATTTGAGACAAGTTTCTTACAGAATATGATACAGTGGTACCTCTGTATCCGTCGTTGGTTCCAAAAGGCACGACGAGTACCGAAAACCGAGGCCGCACACAGGCACGAGGCCTGTGCGGCCTCGTACTCGAAGGCACGACGAGTACCGACGAGTACGACGAGCACCGACGAGTACCGTTTCCAAGCGAATTTTTCCCACAAGGAGTAATGTAAATTGAATTAATTCGTTCCTAAAAACCAGAAATTTCACATTTCATTGAACAATCCATAAATTGATGGGTTTTTTAATACAAAATCTTTAAACTAGACAGACATATTGCTCCCGGGAAAGAAAAGTGACAGAAGTCAAAAAATGGCAATTTTAAGGTTATGTCATTAAAAATTATGTATGAAGTGCCCCACCGTGCACGAAATGCAATACATTTCTATCTCTCAATTTGTCCACCTGAGAGCAGTTGTATCAGTTTTATTGTAATGCTAGTTCAAGCTGTATAGTATTCTTTAAGTTGATGTTTCTCAAATGCCGAATTTTTCATTTGTGTCACTTTTCTTGCCGGGGTGCAATATCTTAAAATAATAATTAGATAAAATAAAGTAAAATTAATCTTCACTGAACCTGTATTGAAAGGAATTGATGGCCTAATGGGATATTTGCGAAGTAAAGATGGGGAGGGGTTACTGGAAGGGGAGTCCATAACTGGCTTTAAACATTTCACTGTTCTCAGCACTCGTTCCAGAATTGTTTTTTAGTAGTTCGGCATGCATTTGTTTTGCCTTCTAGCAAATTATGCTATCACCTGCCAACTATTTTTCATTAATCCAAATGTACAACAATTTCTTCTCTTTTTTTTCTAATATCTGTGATCTTTACTTGGTCACGATCTTCCTAGTTCTTGGCAGCATTAGCTCCAAGAGGTAGGAATATAGAGGTAGTGAAATTTCTTTATTTTTCACTATCGAAGGGATTGTTGTTCTAGGCATTTTATACAGAGAAGCGAGATCATGCCACGCTCATATTTAGCTATTATCTCTTTTTTTCTGTTCTACCGTGATTTTCACTGTTTCTTTTATGCTGAGAGGTATCACTGCACTTCTTCGAACTCCCGATGGAATGTAAGGGAAAAAAATAAGAATCAAATACAAAAAAGCACAAAAGAGGAGGTATTGCCTTCCTCCGAAGAGAAAATCCCCGAGAAAGTGGTTAATCGGGGGGAGTTCTTTTTTGATGAGGGGTGGAGCGGTACAGAAGCGAACGTCAAAGGGAGAAAATGTGTGACGGTGAAGAATGTTGATTATCCCTGACTCCCCATTTCGAGAATCGACCTCCCCGAAGCAGCAACCCTAAAACGAGTATGAGGTCTCATCTGGCGGGAGGTGAACTATACACGGCGAAATATGTCAGTGGCGTAGCGAGCATAACTGGCACCCGTGGCACGATACTTTTTGGCGACCCCCATGATCTTGGGGACCAAATGGTCAAATAGTTTTGGGGTCCATTTGGCGTGCCTCTGCGAGTGGCACTCGGGGCATGATAGACCCCCTTATCCCCCTCCTTGCTACGCCACTGAAATATGTGGTTTGCCACAGAGAGCGCAAACTACTATGAGAATAGCGAAACGGTCTCTTTTTTTTTCGTCCAGAAAGATAGGTGCGGGGTCACCGTCTTGTCACAGACTTGTTTTAGCGTGTGCAACGAGTACCGAAGCAGACGAGTGCCGAGGTATGACTGTATTATCATTAAATACTTGGATACTTCTCTACGTGAAAGGCCTTGCTTTGAACAAAGACACTAAAAGATAAGGTACTTAGAGATTTGCAAAACATGCTGCAGATGCATGCGATACTCACAACATGGGAGAATACACTTCATAAGTGCCCTGCGTGAAGCGCATGCAGAGACAAGTTTTGCCCACATTAGCGTCGCCCACCGCCACCAACATAATCCGCCGTGACATCCGTTTGACCTCTGAAACAAGCAGACAAAGGATTTCGTCAGGAAAAAGTAAAATAAAAACGAAAGGTTAATGAACCCACTTCATAATCAAGCATAGCACTACATATATAATCTACAGAAAACTTCCCATATGATTTAATTTCATAAACGGGCAACAAGAGCCGGATAATTTATCAAGAGTTCAGTAGAGAAACATACTGTTTTATTTTTAATGAATTTTCTCCTGTGAATGTAATGCAAATTAAATAAACACTGAATGTAATTCGATGTGCAAATTCAAAATCAATAGTCTGCTTTAATACATTTATTTTAATTCTATACTGAATTATTGATATATAGAGTTATTAAAAGAGTTGAAGGGATATTACTATCTGCTGAGGCATTTATTACCTATATATCGTCGCCCAAAGCTTTATGATAAATAATTTTTCCTGACAACCAAGCAAACTGCCTATTTCATTGCAATTCCATATCATAATTAGTGGCGATATTTATTATCAGTTGTGTTGGCAATTTATAAAATCCTACATTTGCTGGTTCAACAATAAGTAACTATGGACTGTAGAACAAACAAAACATGTATTTCTTTAGAGAAAACCGGAGGTACGATACCGCTGTATACAAGTTATTTTGTATAATTTAAAAGAATTAGTGGAGCGAGTCGATACTCGTCCATTTCCAATGACAGCTTACAGCAGACTGAATTACAATAATAGAGGGCGCCACACGTGACGTCACTTCGACTTTTAGCCAGGCTCTAACAGGTTGGATTTAGTTCTTTCCTTTACCTGTAGCTAAAACTGCTTCCTGCCAACATTTAAAAGCTAATTCGATCATATAAATTCAATTAGCTATCATTCTCCCCACGAGAGCTATTTGTCTCCCCCTTTAAGGCTTTAAGAAAACTATGAATTTCACTTGTTTTTCTTTTCCATTTTCCTGCAATCAACATATTTTACGACTTTTTAAAAATATACACTTACTACAAATAAGTATTTGGACACCTATGATAGAAAAGAAAAACAAAATTTATTCATACTAGCCGCTGCGCGACCAGCATGGTCGATTTTAGTTTTATATTTTCTTTTGCAAAACAACGCAACTGAAAGTAACACATGTAAGGAATGTTACCATTACCTGTCATCACAAATATATGTTGTAAGGGGTATTCTCTATAAGGCTGATTCTAGAACATCGTGATCAAAAAATGTGAATTTCCATTACCTCAGAAAAGAGTTAAAGATAAGACTGAGAAACCCAACATCAATGATTTTAAAAAATTACATCCCTCTTTGTATGCAATATTTTTCAAAATTAAGATATCTACACTTTATCATTACAACAAATAAGAAATTGTTGGGGAAAATTTTAAAATATAGTGTTGATTACACCACTCTCTGTATGTATTACTGTTCACAATTCAGATATCTACACTTAATCATATTAAATAATAAATTGTTGAGAAAATTTCTTCACTTATAAAATGGAGTAAAAATTCAGCAAGTATTGAAAAAAGTGTAGAAAATTAATTATTACTGGTTGTTTATTGCTATGTCGGCGACGGTTAACCCTAACCTCGCGATTATTTATGCTCTGTTCCGGCAGCCCAGCAGACCGATAGGGGGCGCGACCGTCTTGACAACATAGGACGAGAGAAGCGAGGGAGAAACGGGACAGAACCGTAATGGGACTGAATGAAGATAGAGAGAACTCGTATAATCTTAATGTGTAACGCCTTTGTTTAATTGTTAGTGTAGTTTGTAGTAAATGTAACGTGTACGTATTATTAAATGTTCGTTTAATTGTTAGTTGTAGAATGATTTCGAGTCTGATTTAAATGTCCGAACAACAGAACTGGATTTGAGAGCCAGCGGCCCTTAGCACGAACTCAGAAGGTAAGTGGAACTTACTTACCTAATAATTGAAATAAGAAAGTAGGGTTTATAGTCTCTGCACATAAAAGTTTGGCGCCCAACGTGGGGCCGCTTGGTTCTTAAAATGGAAAAAATTAAAGTTCTCTCTAAGAACAGAGGAACGCTTCGCGCCTCTGTAACGAAACTAATAAACACGATTAAAGAAAATATAGAACTTAATAATGAAGATCCCGCAATTGAGGATTCTTTAGCTCTGCTAATTGACAAAGAAAAACAACTAATTGAAATCGATAAAGAAATTTGTGGGTTAATTAAAGATGAAAAAGAACTGGATAGAGAAATTGATAGTACTATGATATATAGAGATGACATTGTGTTATGTAAATCCAAAGTAACCCGATATATAAGAAAATTACATGCAACTAACGAATCGAAACAGGACGTTTCAAACTCAAAAGAACAAATAGAGATTAATGAGGTTACAGATAAGAATCAAAAGGTTAATTCTTTTGGTGTAAATCTCCCCAAACTATCCATCAATAAATTCAGAGGAGATGTTTGTGAGTGGCAAAATTTTTGGGCACAGTACCAGTCTGCCATTCATGATAACGAAACCCTAAAAGAAGTTGAAAATTTTAATTATTTGAAAACATTACTGACTGATTCAGCTCTAACATCTATTTCGGGTTTGCCATTGATAGCTGAAAATTATACTAAAGCGGTAAAAATCCTTACGGATCGATTTGGGAAGCGGGAAAATTTGATATCAGCTTTTATGAATAACCTATTAAATATAGAACCCGTTAGAAGATCGGATGATCTAAAAGCTTTAAGAAATTTGTATGATAACTTAGAAATCCAAATAAGAAGTTTAGAAAGTCTTAAAGTTACTGCAGACTCATATGGTTGTTTATTGTGTCCTCTTCTACTTAAAGCAATACCGAGGGATTTGGTTCTAGAATTTAACCGTAAAAAGGATTCCGAAAGTGAAACTTCAATTACAGATATTCTTAATTATTTGAGGAAAGAAATAGAGTCACGCGAGCAAACATTTTCTCAAAGCGTACAGAAACAAAGTAAAACTTTTCCAACCCCTGTATCGAAATTCATTTATCCACGGCATAAAGAAATTACGAATAGATTCGAAAGAAATAATCTGCCCGCCGCAGCGTCATTAAATGTAAACACAGTAAACCGAAAATGCTTATTCTGCAACAGCAAAGAACATACGCCCGACCAGTGTTCGATGAGCGTAGATGAAAAAAGGAATTCGTTACGTAATGCAGGCAGATGTTTCAAGTGCTTAGCGAAGTACCATATTGCTTCAAAGTGTGAAAATAAAATAAAATGTAAAAATTGCAACCGGGATAATCACAATACGGCCTTTTGCTTGGCGCCGACAAACGAGGATGCTTTGAAGGAGACTGTAGTCTCGTCAGTTACAGAAATCAAAACACAAAGCTGTGCGTCCTACTTATTACAAACTGTTAGAGCTCGAATAATAAACAAAATGACAGGTCGCTCACAGAACGTGCGAGTTCTTCTTGATTTAGGTTCTCAACGAAGTTTTCTTATTAGTGATGTTTATGCGAAGCTAGATTTGCCGATCGTTGGGCAGGAAGAAATAAAAATATTCGGATTTGGTAGTTCATGTTCCACCGCACAAAAGATAAATCGCGTTGACTTAGTTTTACAGAGTATTGAAGAGAATGACCTAAATGTGAAAATTGAAGCTTTGGTTACACCTGTAATTAGTGAAGCTTCTATTCAGTTGCCTGGGTATGAAATTACAGAATTATGTAAAAAGAAAGGAATACGATTAACAGAAAATTTTGATAGGAAAAATGAAAGTTTGAAAATATCTTTACTTTTGGGAGCAGATTTTTATTGGTCGGTAGTTAAAAATCGTGTGAGAAGATTATCAAATTCATTGGTTGCGGTAGACACCAAATTAGGTTGGGTAATAAGTGGAAGTGAAAATATGTACGCCACAAGTACCAGTACAGTAAATAACCTGAATGTCGTAGTAGCTGATACAAATAAGATTGAAGATGCCACAACGTCTGAATTGATTAAGAAGTTCTGGGATCTAGAAACAATGGGTATAACACATTACGAATCAGACAATAATAATAAACTTGAAAACGATTTAATATTGGATAATTTTGGTCAATCGGTAGAATTTAAAGATGGACGGTACATTGTTTGTTTTCCCTGGAATCACAATGAAAGTGAATTAAGTGATAATTTAGAAGTTGCTAAAACTAGATTTAAAGGGTTAATTCGAAAATTTAAGAGGGATCCAAATTTCTACGAAAGATATAGAAACGTTATTGACCAATACTTACAAGAGGGGATAGCAGAAGAATCCGACCTTGAGACTACTGGAAAAACGTATTTCATGCCTCATCAGGCGGTGATAAGAGAAGATAGGGATACCACCAAGTTAAGAGTGGTTTACGACGCGTCGTCACACGCAGAAAATAGCATGTCACTCAATGACTGTCTGGACATAGGTCCCAATATGTATCCAGAAATTTTGCACTTACTTCTAAGATTCCGTGAGAACCGAATAGCTATCACTGCTGATATACAACAAGCATTCTTACAAATTTCCCTTGCCGAAAAAGACAGGGACGCAGTTAAGTTCTTGTGGAAAGATGACTTGGACAATTCCGAACCGAAAGCACTTAGAATGACTCGAGTAATATTTGGGGCAAAGTCTAGTCCATTTTTACTCCGTGCAACACTTAAGGTACACATTGAAAAGTATCAAATACAATATCCAAAAGAAGTCGCTTTACTAAAGGAAAGTTTATACGTCGATGATCTAATAACAGGAACTGATACAGCGGATGAAGCACTAAGATTTTGTGTAATTATCAAGGACATAATGAAGCAAGGGAACTTCAACATGCGTAAGTGGAAAACGAATGACGAAACAGTGCAAAGAATATGGAACTTAGAAGACGATGTAGTAGATGAACCAAGCTACTGTAAGGTTTTAGGTTACCTGTGGAACAAATCGCAGGACACTTTTTCTATAGATGTTAAGGGTATAGAAAAGGAAAACGAGAAATGCAGAACTGAAGTTACAAAACGTGAAGTTTTAAGTATCATCGGAAGACTGTACGATCCGATAGGGTTCCTGAATCCATTTACGATTAAAGCAAGAATACTCTTGCAAGAAATATGGAAACGTGGCATACTTTGGGAAGCTGCACTGCCCGAAGAACTTTTCATACCGTGGAAAGATTGGTGTGATGAAATATCTTTTATTTCTAATATCGAAATACATAGACACCAATTCGAAGGTATCCGAAAGGAGAATATCCAGAACCTCATCCATCTTCATTGCTTCTGTGACGCAAGCCAGAAGGCTTATGGCGCTGTTTTGTATTTGAGATACGAAGTGGACGGAAGATTTCATACAAGTTTTGTAACTTCAAAGTCACGAGTAGCTCCGTTGAAGAAGTTATCTATTCCACGTTTGGAATTAATGGGAGCATTAACTGGATCTCGATTGGTAAAATATGTCGAGAAAGCCTTTAAAGATTTGAAGCTAGTGAAACACTTCTGGACTGATTCAAAAATTGTTTTACATTGGATACAAAGCGATCCAAAGAGATGGAAACCATTCGTAAAGAATCGAGTTGTTGAAATACAGAAGAATGCTCCACCAGAGACATGGAGGCATTGTCCAGGAAGTGAGAATCCAGCAGATTTATTGAGTAGAGGAGAGAAAATCGAAAATCTTGAAAATAATAGCTTGTGGTGGACAGGGCCTGCGTGGCTTAAAGAAAGTGAAGAGAATATCTTAGCACCAGAAGAAATTGAAGTAGACAGCTCAGAATGCATAGATGAAGAATTGAGAAAATCATACAAGGAAATAACCACCAATGCATGCATTACCCATTCAACTGATGATCTATTCCAGATTCAAAATTATAGCAACTTAACCAAAATTTACCGAATTACAGCTTGGTGTTTGAGATATCTGAATAATCTCAGAAACTCAACTAAACTATCTGGACCATTGGCAACGGAAGAAATTGAGTCAGCAGAGAAATATTGGATAAAGCGTATACAGAATGAACATTTCCAGGAAGAAATTACAAGCCTTAAGGAAAACAAACCATTGCGACCAGAATCCAGAATAAAGACTCTAAATCCATTCCTTGATGAAGACGGTATCGTCAGGGTTGGTGGAAGACTCCAAAATTCCAATTTACAGTTTAGAGAAGCACACCCAATCGTGCTACCCGATAAAGGGCATTTCATCGATTTAATTATAATGTATAACCATAAAATAGTAGGACACGGAGGAATAGCAGACACTTTATGTCAAATTAGAGAAAATTTCTGGTTATTGAGATCACGAAAGAAAATTAAAAATGTGCTATACAACTGCCACATTTGTAAGAAATTTCGAGTCAAACCAATAGAACAAGACATGGCACCACTGCCCCCAGATCGCTGTCGAGAAGCATTCCCTTTCGAGATCACTGGACTTGATTACGCTGGTCCGTTGTATGTTAAAGATGGAAAGGATCACGTAAAAGGTTATGTACTCTTATTCACTTGTGCTGTTACTCGAGCGGTTCATCTAGAGCTGACATCTGACATGACCACAGAAACATTCCTGCTAGCTTTCCGACGTTTTATCGCCAGACGAGGATTATGTAAAGTTATTTTTTCGGATAACGCGAAGACGTTTAAAACTGCAAAAAAAGAAATTGATCTCCTGAACCCAAAGCATGAAGGGAGCACAAGATTATTTTGCTCAGAAAGCAATACAGTGGAAATTTATCATCGAAAAAGCAGCATGGTGGGGAGGTTTCTGGGAGAGGGTAGTCAAATCAATAAAAACATGCTTAAGAAGAATTTTAGGGCGATCATCCTTGACCTACCGAGAGTTAGAAGCTGTTCTTTTAGAAGTTGAGGCTATACTAAACTCTAGACCACTGACGTTCGTTTATTCCGATCAAGCAGAGCCAGAACCTCTGACTCCAGGACACTTTCTCATTGGTCGACGATTGTTGTCATTACCATCATATCAGACAGCGACTCACATCACTCCTACAAATTTTCATCGACGGTGGAAACACCAAGAGTTAATGACTCAGAGACTTTGGAAGGTATGGAAACATACATACCTAATGGATTTAAGATCGGCACATCAGAACAAAACGATCGGTAAGGGTTCCGACTTACAAGAAGGAGAATTAGTGCTGGTCCACGAGGAAAAATTGCCTAGGCTGATGTGGAAGATGGGACGGGTCATCAAAACATTTGTCGGGCGGGACAAGAAAGTCCGTGCCTGTGCTATTCGTCTGCCGAATGGCAAAGAAATCAGAAGACCTGTGCAGTTATTGTTTCCTTTGGAACTAACCTTAGGAAAGAACATTCGTCTTTCGGGGCCGGAGGATGTTCCGGCAGCCCAGCAGACCGATAGGGGGCGCGACCGTCTTGACAACATAGGACGAGAGAAGCGAGGGAGAAACGGGACAGAACCGTAATGGGACTGAATGAAGATAGAGAGAACTCGTATAATCTTAATGTGTAACGCCTTTGTTTAATTGTTAGTGTAGTTTGTAGTAAATGTAACGTGTACGTATTATTAAATGTTCGTTTAATTGTTAGTTGTAGAATGATTTCGAGTCTGATTTAAATGTCCGAACAACAGAACTGGATTTGAGAGCCAGCGGCCCTTAGCACGAACTCAGAAGGTAAGTGGAACTTACTTACCTAATAATTGAAATAAGAAAGTAGGGTTTATAGTCTCTGCACATGCTCTCTCTTTCACGCCTCTCTCTTAATGAATTATTTCTTCGCTTTCATTCTTGAGACTGTTCCAAATTTTCACTTGATCGTGCAGCTCGCTTTCGAACATTCCTGATTTCAGTGCGTAAATCCATGTTGACACGCGGTTGCAAATTACGGACGGCCGCTAATGTTTACATCTGGTAGTGGCAGCCGTTGCCATTCGGAGTGTAGAAATATCGTCGATTTTTGTGCCGCATACCTACGCGTTATATATATATAGATTCAATACTTGGTAGAGCCTCCACGAGAGGCAATTACAGCCTCAACCCTCAGGAGCCTGCTTTCCACACGTCCTTGTATGACGACTAGTGGTATTTTCTTCCACGCGGCTTGGAGAAGACATGTAAGTTCCTTCACCGATTTTTGCACCCCTTAATTCGGCGATCCAAATCATCCCAGAGGTTCTCCATAGGGTTCAGGTCTGGGCTTTGGGCAGACCAGTCCATTCGGTCAACCCCATTGTCACCATACCAATCCATGGTGGACCTCGCAACAAAACAGCTGGCGTTGTCGTCCTGGAAGTAACATGGGTCCAATCCGTAAAACTGCCACAACGTAGGAAGCACACTGCCATCCAAAATAGTGCAGTAAGCGTCGGCGTTCAGCTTACCATGAACTGGGACCAAAGGTCCCAGTCAATACTAGAAGAAACACCCCTAGATCACAATTTCCCCTCCACCGAAGTTTACTGTGGGCACAATGCATTCTGGCAGGAGGCGTTCTCCGGGCAAACGCTCCACTTCTGAATCATATAGGCCACTGTCGATTTTGGGTAATTCAGATATGTCCCTTAAGGATAGGCCATCTCTGTGATACCCGACGATTACACCTTTCTCGAAAGCAGATAACTCTGCACTTCGTGGCATCTTGCATGCGACTAATGCTAATGTTGTTTCCTACACGATATTTAACGTCGGAGGGCGTGACGTACATCAGGACCGCGGATATCGTCATTTGCATGCCCGTCCAAATACTTATTGGTAGAGAGTGTATATATATATATATAGATATAAAAGCCAAATATCACTCACTCACTCACTCATTGACTGATCACCTCATCTCTGGAAACATAAGGCTTAGGAAACTACAATTTTGCATTGCGGTTCTTCTAATGCCTTAGGGGCTCACTAAGATTTTTTTTAACCAATATTTATATTTTCATAAATAAAGTATTTTAAGGTATTAAGTACAAACACTAAACTAAATTTTCTATAATTTAATTGGAAACAAATATTTAATTTAACAAAAATGAAATCATTTTAATGTGATGTCTGCGCTTGAAACTGCATACCCAGCTTTAAAATTCGTCGATTTCCGGATTATAAGTTGAGCACAGCAAATAATTAATACATGTTGAGTATTCTTCATTATCTCACTCAACAAAGGAAAAGGAATATTCCACATTTTTTCTGTGAAATTCTCTAAACAGTTACTTTAATTAACCCCCCAGGAAACACTTCGCGACCCCCTTGGGGGATCGCAACTCACACGTTGGGAACCACTGTCTTAGATGCACTCACATATTCCCCAGTTAGCGTAGATCATTATCAAAGTCCTACTGTGAGCACTCGTTTCATATCTTGCCCAAGCAGTCTGCCTAAACCACGTCTTTCATTTGATGTTAAGCCGATCTGCCTTGTAGCAAAGCTTTCACAAAAGTCTTCAGTCTTTATATCGTTCAACAACGTGGGCGGTAAAGCGGGGTTAGAAACAACCCCGCTAGCATTTGACTTTGATATGCTTCGCTTAGATCATACATTATTGGAACGAAGTTCTTTTACGCGACTTAAGAGTGAACTGACAGATCGTCACGTAACGAAAAAGCGTTATGCCCCCTTCATAAGAGCTTTTTCTCAACGATTCAGTGGCTGAATGGTTATCGCATCGGACTACAGAGTATCGGACTATCGCACTACGGAGCGAGTGGTCCCTGGTTCAAATCCCCGCACAAACGCTGGCCGTTTCTATTTTATAATACTTACACTTCTAAAAGAAAAATGTAATAGTCTTTTTAGTCTAGAAAAAATAAATGAGTAGACATCATTTTATTCCGAGAGTTTTGAACCATCGAAAACCACAGCTCTTAGACTACGAACTAGCGTCGAATAATAAATTATGCTCAAACGCGTGATGAATCAAACCTCTCAATTTTAAAAGCTCGCACAAATTTTTACTTACCTGGTTATGCACACACAATCAGAAGATCACAGATATTTGACGCACGCACTGACTAGAGTTGTCAAACTTCTGGAGGAATTTGTTGTCCTTTAAGGACACACACAAAAAAAAAAACCTTTCGCCTACCTGGCGACAAATGATTTAGATATACGTACAAATATATAATATCTTAAGAGGTGAAAATCTGTAACAGATCCGGCGAATAGTAAACACACGCGCAACGGAAACTGGAGACATTCGAAGAAAAAAATATCGATAAAGTTTCGTGCTCCACTTGCCGATATGCATGTGACGTCGCACTTCCGACGAAGAACTTTTACGACTGCCGAGCGAAAGTCGTTTCCAAAAGCCGAGATGTTCATGGGCACTATTGGTAAATAAACGAGATAACGTCCCAAATTAAGCTTCTGTTTGACCAAAGGTCCAAGACTTTGTCAGACGAATGAGACTTACGCGGTTGGATAATTTCAGAAATAAGATGGCATCGTTTTTTATAAAATGACATCTAAAGCGTTTCTATCATTTAATTAAAAATGCTTTTGACTGGTCAAAGTCATTAACATCGCCAACCTGGGAAATCTACCTAGTAATGAAGATAGTTTTTTTCCTAGTAATGAGGCTTACTTCTATTACAACAAGACCACTTGTCACGGGAATCGAATGGAGGCGAATGGCTTCCAAAACCATGGTCTTGAGGAAAATCTTTCATCAATGATAATTCAGAAAATAAGATAGACAGGAATGAAATGAGTGAAGACGTACCCATCGAGGATAGTCTTATAGCTCACCAAGAGACGCTGCTATGGAACGATGATAAGTATGTCCGGAATGCACCAGGTGAAATGCCACAGTATATTATTTTATGAACACGCGGAGGAACTATCATTACCCACCATATATCTCGGTGAATTCAGAGTATTCAAAGAAGATTTACTTGTTACGCCATTCATGGCTAGAGTGAATTGAGACGCGTCGATCGTCGAGGTGTACCACCACATCATTTGTTATAGATGGCAATGACAATAATGAGACAGAGAGTTCGCGACTCTCTCACGGTAGCATTAAAAAATGTCCGGAAAGATTCAAATATATCTTGGCAACAAATCTCTCTGTGAAGTTTCATTTCTAATGTGCAAGGCTGCCACACACCCATTTTTAAAAAAAATTAATTTAACTTTTTTTAAACCTTATTTTATAACTGCTACGAGAGATCATATTTCTAATTAGAGATGATTTTGTTTCATTGTTTTCCTGTCACGAATATCGGTTTAAAACAAGTAAGGGGCCTGTTCACATAGGAGTCCGGTAGCGGAAGCGTAAAAGGAAAGATGGCGCTGAGACGGAAATAAACCAATCATAGGCGTTAAAAATTTCGTTGCTAATCGTTTGGAGGTTTGTCATTGGTTAAATATATTTCAATACTTTAACGCTTCCGCTACCGGACTCCTATGCGAACAGGCCCTAAGTCTTTCCATGTAAAAGAAGAAAAAAAATCCCGTTTTTCACAAAAGTTATAAGAATGCTTTATTTCTCAAGTTTTCAATGATTTTATTTTCATTCCTTTATTTCGACATCAGTATTGCTATCCATTCATATGAAATATATACATTAAAAAATAAAAATATTCGACATATTTATTTATAATATTGAATAAAACACAATAATAAGCTCTGAGGAAAAGGAGTTCCTCCTTAAAATGACAAATTCATAAATTACAAATCACTCAACAGATTGAGTTTGTACAAAAAAAAAAAAAGTATGGAATGACAAACAAAATCTTTTAAAACAAGAATTATAGTGTTTCATTCATGCTCACATTAATATCTCGAATGATAATTTAAATTTTGATTTTTCATAACAATTATTATCGATCAGGGTAACCCTGATATTGAGGAAGATTAGTTTTTTATTGCACATGAAAATTAACTGTTAAATTTAACTTTAGGAGAATGGCTTACGTCAAAATTAAGTCATAAACAAAGTGCTACGACTTTATATTATTTGTACATATAGTTAGGAAAATATTTTGGTTTTTTAATATGTTATTTTCTAATCAAAAAAGGTCTTTGTTTTTAGCTACTTTAATTTATTTGTTGCTAAATATATCACATTTTTTCAGATTTTGAGATTTAAAACCATAAAAGTCATAATCATTACCTCTCTCATCATTGTTATGCTTTCTCATTTTTGCCTTTATTAATTCATTAAACATAATTTGCATTTTCAGTTGAAAAGCTTCTTTTACCGTGTTTTTTTGTTTCTGTTTGAGTACATGAGGACTGCATGGAAAATGTGTGTGGTGTAAAAGCATAGGGCTAATTTTCCAAACAAGTGACTATTTATTAAAGCTTTTAAGAATGTCATGAATTGTTACTGTGATATTTTTAAAACTGTATTGATTTTAAATTTTCAAATTTAAAATTATTTACTAAATTTTTATCATTAGATTTACTTACATCTAGATTACTTATAAATTTGTTGGAGTAAACTGATACGTCAGTGAACTGGGTTAGTTGTTGTTGCTTATGCCACTTGACCAACAGCAACATCAGATCAAGTCCCGAAGGCTATGGGTGATGAACATGCAGCTCCTGTTTTGAATTAGCACAACAAGGGTCAAAGTCTGACTTGGATAAATGACCGGTTCCGAAATTTTGAAATGAGTCAAGTGATGAGAGCAGAACACTTGACCCCGCACCTCCGGAGGTAAATTTGAGAACTTGGAGGACATTGCAGTCACGCCCTATTTTACGTACCCCAGCCACCATTAGTGAACATGGCTATGAATTTGCAGAGATGAGCATCGAACCAGGGACGTTCAGATCACTGGCCTGCTGCTCTTGCCAACTGGGCCACCACACACTGGGTTAATTGTTTGACCAATAAATTGCAGATTACAACTATTGCATTATTTATAAGTACAATAATAAATTTTTTATTGGGTTTATCACTGAGTATTTAAAGCTTAAAGGCAACTTTCAAAAGATAAAGAAAACCAACTATTGATAACCATACATTTATTGGAGGAAAGATTTGGCCTATTTTCTCTATTGGAAGATCTACTAATGGACCAATATGCATCACTGTATCAAGTATTGACATTTTGATAATGAAATGTCCTTTTGCCAGCTGCTAGAATTAATTGTGGATGATTACATAAAAAGTCTTTAAGGGCTAAGGTATGTAGAAGAGGTAAATTATCACACGTAATAAAATATAATAGGATATAAATACCGATACAAGCAACTCAAGAAATCTGGGCTGACATAAAACAACATAATTTTAATTATGGGGTAAAAATATAGATTAGCAAAAAGATGCTAGATATATCTAGAACAGATGGTAAACTAAAACTAGAAAATCCATCCAATACATAAAGTTAGTTACAGGCAAAGAATGAAAAAGTAGATGCTAGTTTCAGAAACAAAATAAACCAATAAAATATTTTTTTCAATAAAACATAATTATCATTGCTAGGTTGCTCAATAAAACATTTATAAAAAGTGCTATAATCTCAAACATTGGTATTAATATTCTATATTGTAAGATATATTGTATTCTCTATATTGTATACTCAATATAGATACTCAATATATAATACTCTATATTGTAATCAAGATAGTAAACTTAATAATAGCACTTTTCTGTAATAGTCTTTTCTAGGAATGATTTATATTTCCAATTGATATCCATTTAATTATTTCATAAAGCATTTTGTTTTGAATATTTTATCACTCCTTTTTTGCTATATATTAAGAGAAGCACAGAAATAGTAATAAATATGCATACACCCGATATGCACATAGACATTAAACTTAAAATCCTATGCTTTACTTTTGGTTTCACCTTCATGTTTTGGATATTAGTTTAAACTGAAGTACATATATATGTGGCAAATTTTTAAAAATCAGGAAATTGAGACATATACACTTGTGACATGCTTACCTACCAGCTACAGACTCATCTTACTGTTGTTATAGGGTTCACAAAACCATATACTCTCATGAAGTCAAGAGTTAAAAAAAAAAAAAAAAATCTGACAAACCATTTTATTCACAGGATGTAAACACAAACACAATTTCATTGATGTTTGTAATGCACTGGATGAACTTCTGACGAGTACTTTTCATGGAACAAGAAGCCAAACCAATAATTTTAGTCCTGAAGAGAATGGCTTTTCCTTGGAATGCATCTTAAAAACACATATAATTAAGCAAAATTTTACAAAAAAGCACTTCACATAATCCTGCTATTTAAAAAATTCATGTACATATAAAATAGTGGCAGATAGAGAAGGTAGGAAAGGAAATGGGAATCATAATTCTACCTTAGTTTTTCCAAAAAATATTCAAGGACCAACAAAATATGAAAAAGAGATAATTTTAAAAAAAAGGAAATGTTTTTTTGCTTTTTAAAACATCTTATTTATGACAATATATTATTATACAGTAAATCATACATAAATTATCTTCAGATATATAACTCATAACAAATATTCTGGAATAATGATTGCATCAGTTCATATATGGAAGAAACTTCTTCAAAGAATTTCTCTACGCACAGTCTATCTGAAAAAAAAAATTAAAAAATATATATATATATATATATATAATATATGTGTGTGTGTGTCTTTTGATATAACCAAATATCAGATATATCATTTATCATATATATGATCTCAATTCAACTAAACATAGATTTTGGGGTATCTAGGTATACCATTAAAATACAAATAGGTATAAACTTAGATTAAATCATTAGGTATTAAATAAAGTTTCCTTCAAAGGGAAAGTTGAGTGATTCTTGTTTAAAATCACATAAAAGGTAAAGATATAATTTTGTATGAAGTAATGTTTACAAACTTTATAAAAAAAACCTCAGAAAGCAATGTTATACCTTAAAACTGCATCTATATGTATACATATATGTGTATAGAAATATGCATACAAGACATTAAAAAAAGGGTATAGCCTAAAGATGAGATGTACTTTTCATATATTTAATGATAGCTGTCATCATTAGTCTGAATAGCATTCATCAGTTTGAAGCTGATATCAACTTTTTTCCTTAAATAATTTATAAGATTAAAGGGGCTAATATAGCAAGGAAATGTCACCATCATCACTGTTTCCCTGTAACAAAAGAGGCAGATAATAAAAGGGTTAAAATGCTGAAACAAAAATAGGAAATTTTCAACAAAAAGGGATCTTAAATTTTTACAACATAAAAACCCAAATCATTAATTTGACCATAATTTTCAAATGTAACAATTAAATTCTATTTCATAAAATTAAACTAGTTTTAAATAATTAAAAATGTTAATGAAATCAGATTTTTCTCTTATTAATGTAGCCTAGTTAGGTTATAGTAGTAAAATTCTCAATTAAAATTAAACCAATTAAAAAAATTCGAAAAATGTTTTGGCTAACTAAAAAGGGATAAGGCACATTAACAGCTATAAAAATTAGGGCAGGTTGCTCCACTCCCCTGAAAATGTCAAGGGTAAACACTAATCATAATGATGATTCTGTCTGTAGTAATGTATCCTTAACAGAGAGAACTTCTGATCCAGGAAGTTTACTCTGGGATGAATCATCATTACTGATTGGGCTTAAAGAGCAATAAAATGAAATAACTAGTAGCAATCAGAATTGTTTCACAAGTATAGGGTGATTCACTCGGAAGAGGCCCCAAATAATCTGTAATAACTCTCGCTAGGACGAAGCAATCTGAACAAAATAACATAAAATGTGCTCCTCAGTAGATGGCAAATCACATCACATGGTTTTCGGATGAGGTGGGGTTCTATTTGTTGTGTTATGTTTACTAGAAAAACACCTATATATGGGTCACTGAAAATCTCTTTGCCACTCACCAAACAATGCTCCATGATAAAAAAAAAATGGTGTATGGTGCTCGATTTATCAGTCGTGCATCATAGGCCCCATTTTCTTTGATGTGTACCTGGACATTTTTTAACAGTTCATGAATCAACTGGATGGTCATGAGTTAACAGAGATTACTTCCAGCAAGATGGAGCAACGTGTTACATATAAGCAAGGAGCATGGAAGAAATTCAGTCTTTCATCAGCAAGAGTAATTTCATAAGGGGCTTTCGCTAGCATGGTTGCCAGATTTGACATCTTCTTTTGGAAAAAGTCTATCGGAACAAGGATCGCACTGTGGAAGATTTGAAGGAAAACATCTAATGTGATATTGCTGCAATTCCCCTTGATATCCTTGTCGATACGTTCAGGGATATGAAGCACTGCATCGGAACGTGTATGGCAAAAAACAGAGATCACATGAAATGCAATCGATTACTCATACTTCAAGGTATGTAGCATATTTTTTTGGTTCAGATTGCTTCATCCTAGAGAGAGTTATTACAGAATATTCAGGCCTTCTTTCAGGTGAATCGCCCTATATTAAAGGTTTCAGAAACTTCCTCAGAAACATGTTGTTTAGTCAATAAAACAGCCTCATAAAGACCTCATTAAAAGATGATTCAACATCAGAAGAATCAGAACAATGAAAGAAAACCTTGCAATCATGCTGCTGCCTTCATATGCTCACCATTTCAATCTGCATACTGCAAAAATGAAAGTGAAATTCATTAAAACAGCTGAATATCTACTTTCTTCAAATCAGTATTTTACTTATTTAAAAAAAAAATTGGAAACATTTAACCTTATTTCCTACATACAGAAAAGTCTATGAAACATAATTTTGCTTCTATAGCTTATATAATGCAGCAAAATTCTATGCTGTAAAACATATAACTGATTCAAATTGTCCACAATTTGTCAGATTGTTATGCTATACTGAATAAGTCTGACAGTCAGCATTCACACCTGTAGTTTCATTTGATGTTCTACCTGTGTAAACTATAATAATTACAGCTCTTGAACCTTTCATAAGTGCAGTCTTACCATTGCTTTTGAATTTGAGATCTCATAACCATCCCATGTTCTAGTCTTTCAAACTGTATCTTTCACATATTTCCTTGAATAATACACTTAATCTTAACATGTTTAAGCCTTCCAATTTTAAGTTATGTTAATGCTGCAATGTTGGTGACAGCTATGGGCGAGGTACTTTGGATAAAATACCATGGAGGTTATAATAGTTTGGTCACTAATTGTATGTGTTTATGTATAAATAAATATTTTTATTGAGCCCCTATTGGTTTTTTTTAAATAAGCAGAAGAGAGAGTTTCAGCAGATATCATGTCAAAATTAACACTAGCTGAAAAAAATAGAATTATAAGAGATATTATAAATAAAGGAAAACAAAAGTTGAGAGTAAAAAAATTTTAGACTCAAATTTTCCAACCATTATAAATATAATCTGTTATTAGTAACTATATAGCATAAAGTATTAAGTATCTGTGAGCAATTTACTTGTATTTTTTAAAAAATGAGAGGAAGAATGTAAAAAAGGACTTCTTGAAAAGCAATGTATTTATAAAGGTTCCAATAAAGTACAATTGTTCCAATAAATACAGTACAAAGGTATGTATGATATAGTTAGGGTTAAGGTATGATATAGTTATGTTAATTTTTTTCTTACATTTTGAAACCCATCTCGCACTGACATTGTTACTAATGTTAAGTGCTTGCCATGCAACAGAATTTGTCATGCTTCTAAGTAGAAATCTAAGAAACTCTGTTGTAATTAACTCCAAGAAAAAATAAATGAATAAAGGAGGAATTTTAAAAAGTTTGCCTCATAATAGAGTAATATTCTATTCTAATAATTTTTCAATATGTGAATATTAAAATTTTCTTATCCAATACAAATGATTTGATTAATTTAAAAATCGACAAAGCAATACAAATGCAACCTCTTTAGTTTTAGCAATTTTAATTATTATTTGGATGATAAAACATTTCGTCATAGTCAGCACTCTCCTGCTAACTTTAAAGATTTCACAGAAGGTATTTTTTTTTTTTTTGGCCAGCAGATTTAAAGTTCTCATACTCCTCACAATGCATTTTTAGCTAATGCTACAGGAACTGAACTGAGGAACTTTGTTTAAAGGCACCTAATAAATAGCAAACTCTAATGTCTTGTTTCAGATGAATAAAATGGTTTTATAAAGAGATCCATTATGAAAACTATGTACATACATACATATATATATATATATATATACATACATACAGTGCTAGATTTCTAGAAATAGAGGTGCCGGAACAGTAACCTTCCGGGGTGTGTGTGGGGGGTATTCCAAATTATTGATAAAGAGAGGTACCTAAAGAGAGGTACCAGAACGCCGTTCCGGCACGTTCCGCCTCAAATCTAGCCCTGTATATATATATATATACAGTGGATGCTCGTTAATTCGAACTTTCGGTTAATTCGAACTAATCCAAAGGCCCAAAAAAACTTATATTGGAGTTAATGTTAAAAATATCTCATTAATTCGAAGTAAATTTTTATCACTTCGGTTAATTCAAACTAAAAATTTGACAAAAAAAAATTCTTTTTCCTCGTTTAATGGAGGAAACACTGTATTTATTATTTTGTGTGTCAACATTTCTTTTCTGTGTAAAGAGGCACATGCCTGCATTCCTAGACTATTGCATGTCCGCTAAACGTTAATAGCTATTGTCCTTCTTATTAGTACTAAACGGAAAAAGCAATTTTCCTTTAATTGGATCGATTTTGTTAGAATTTCAGAAAAACTAGTCTTTCTACAGATTCTAGGGAGCTGCGTCAGTTATAACTGCAGTGCAGACAAGTTAATGTGGTCTAGATTTTGTTCCTCATTGTGTGGTGTGAACGTGTAAAAATTCAGAATGTCCACACGTGGAAAGTACAAAACCCTAACTTTGGAGACAAAGGTAGAAATTTTAAAGAAAGTAGAGAATGGCGAATGTAAAACAAAGTTAGCAGCTGACTATGGAATTTAAAAAAATGCCTTGTCAACTAATTTGAAAAACAAGGAGTCAATTTTAGATTCATGGGAAAAATCAAAATTTGCTAGAGGAAGGAAACGCATGGGAAATGCGTCCCAAGAAGTTCTAGAAAAAGCTCTACTGCTATGGTTCCAGGATGTTAGATCTCGAAATTTTCCGATAAATGGACCCCTAGTGCTGACGAAGGCTGATGAATTGGCAAGTCTAATGGGTATTGAAGATTTTAAATGCAGTGATGGATGGCTTTCTTGATTTAAGTCAAGGCAAAATATTTCTTATCAAACTGTATGTGGCCAAAGCTCTGATGTAAACGAAGACGTATGCACTAATTTCGGTAGGAAACTGCCAAGGCTTTTCTCTACTTACCTGCCGAAAGATATTTTTAATGCGGCCATAATGGACTCTATTAAAACTCTGAAAGCATTTATTTAGATGGAACCTTCCTCTGAAAATGAATTGAAACGTTTACTTCAAATCGAGAAGCTGGCTGAACAATGTAGGCATCATAAACAGAACCAAACATCCATTTTACAGTTTTTCCCCAAAGTGTAAATCATATTTTTAATAAAAGTTTACTTTATACTGCATATCTTCTGCTTCATTTTATGATTAATTTAAGTCTGTATTGCTTTTAAATATGTTTAACTTTAGATAACATAATATAATATATTTTCTGGGGTTATACATACAAGGAGAGTTTCTTATTCAGTGATACACATTTAAAGTTATATATTTTCTCTTAACATCAGATAATTCGAACTTTTTTCTGAGAACCTTTGAGTTCGAATTAACGAGCGTCCACTGTATATATATATATATATATGCATGCAAAAAATACCACGAGGAACACAGAAAGCACAAAAGTCACACTACAAAATGTTATAACAAACCAGAGAACTCTGGACCTAGGAAGCCCTAACTACTGAGATTTAATAAACTAACCACACATCTCAGAAAGCTTTATTATTACACTGCAAATTGAAATAATATTAATAATTGTCATATTTGTAGTCAGCTTTCCCAAATTATTTCATAAGAACACGGCAATAAGAGCAAATATACATACTTAAACATCATACATACTTATTCAAATAGCTGCTTCTCATGCATTGTCTGGAAATTTAGATGAGGCACATCGAAATCCCAAGTTTCCAGCAGATGTATCAGGAGTGTTTTGACTTCTGGCTGCACATCTATAGCGATAACAGTAACTCTAAAAATAGCAAGAGAAAGCCTTTATCACACTCTTTGAAAATTTAAAAATATATCTAAGTGTAACTGCTAGTGCATTTTATAATAAATATAATTCTGATGTTAGTTTAAAAATTAAGACTTTTCACTTCCTATTGGTATATTATTTTAAAAATATTTATTTAGGATTCATATAAAAATTTACCAACAATTATTTTTCAGCTGAACTTATTTTCATGACAAATATAAACCTATGTTTATTCTTTGCTTATTAAAAATTTTGCAGTGAAATTCATCATTAGTTTTAAAGGAAAGTTTTGCCATAATTTGCAAAAATAGTTAAAACATCAAAAGTCATCAGAAAAAAAAAGGTTTAAGCATATAAACTAATCTACGAAAAATAAAAATTTTAAAATCTCATACTCACTTCATGACACATAAATGAGCCTCCCTTTTTAACTTTATCGCTGCCAGAATTGGGACCTTTCTGCAAAAAGTACAATAGTATTTTTCAAATTTGACAGAGATTCCAATGAAAAACTAAACCGTTAAAAAATAACTCATGACAGAATGCATGAATTTCCCTTATCTTCAAGCTTGTGCTGAGGTAGACAAAAAATTCAGGGAGGTAGTTAGCAATATAAATAAACTGCAGGTCACAGGCAAGACACAGTGAACTGGTGTCTTGCCCTATACCCCAGGACCTCCCAAGACACATTGCTGTTGCAAATTTTAGAATAGTTACATCATATGACATTTAACATGGACATCTATATCACATTGATGATGCATCTTCTGACTACCCCTTTTGTTCCTCTGGGGAACTTATGGATTTTAACTACCTTTTAACGTGTTCTTCAAGACAAGCACTTTTCAGTCCCAAATTTTTATAATAGAACTAACTTCGACTGGACTGCCTGTAGGGAATTATGGTCACTTGACTTTTCCCCGATGTAGGGAGAAAAAAAAAAGTATGCATGAATTTAAAATTATACTGTGTGCCCCCTCCCCCCCCAAAAAAACAGCATTCTAATAACAAAAAATTGCCATTTGAAATAATTGTAAAAAAGAAGGGAAAAAATGCTATACACATGAAAAAATACTCCCTCTATATAAAATGATAAAAAATACTGAGTAAAAAAATTAATCAACAAAGTCACATTGCACAAAATAGATACCTTTCACTATTCATTCTAATATCAGTTGCTGCTAATAGCATTCAAAAGAGTGATCTAAAAATTTTATGACAAATACTTATTGTTTAATATCATAAAAATAGTAGAGTATATAGAAGCAAAAATCTGTAATAATGAGTCAGTTTAAGTTATTCATTATATGAAAATATTAAAAGGGGATAATCATACATACATTTTTTAACAGACTTTAAAAAAGAAGTGTCTCTTAATAGGTGATAAAGACTGAGATGCTAAGGCATGGAATATTCCACACTATTATGAAAGGTACTGAATTGAATCCAAGTGAAAGAGGGAAAATGTATCTAATTGTTCCATTATACACAAGAAGTGTGAATCACCAAGATTTACACAGTTTAAAACTTTTATTTAAATTCACATAGATCAAACTGTTTAAAATTTTTCAAGCTTTTAGTCTCATTTTATGAAGAATAGGATGAAAAAGTCACAACTTACAAACACTGCATAAGCATTATATATATATATATACACAGTGGTACCTTGGTGCTTGTCGTTAATTGGTTCTAGAAGGCACAACGTGTACCAAAAATGATGAGTACCAAATGAATTTTTCCCATAAGGAGTAATGTAAATTGAATTAATTCATTCCTACAAACCAGACATTTCACATTTTACTGAGCAATTTATAAATGGATGGGGTTGTTTTTTGACACAAAGTATTTAAACTAGACAGACATAATTTAAAACAATAATTAGATGAGATAAAATAAAATTGATCATTACTCAACCTTTACTGAAAGGAGCTGATGGCCTAATGGGGAAAGTGGCAGAGAAGAATAACAGAGGGGTTATTGCTTAGAAGGGGGAGTCATCTTCCAATAATACATCAGGCACTTGCACAAGGATTCTTTCTTTTTTCTGTTTCTTAACACAATCGATCCCTGTTGTAGACTCAGATATAGGCAGTTTCAATACAAATGTATGAAGAGAAACTTGCATCTGCTTACGTTTCAAAATGTTTCTGGAGTGAGACATAAAATAAGTTTGATCATAAAATAAGTCCCCATTTTAGCTTACCAGAGCTTTGTCTGGGTGATACTTTTGAACAAAATTTTGTGATTCAACCCATTTAAAGTACATTTGTTTTGCTAATGATGTAGGGGCTTCATCCCATCCATCCTCCTGAAGAATGTTTCACAACTACTATCGGTTGCTTCTCCCTGTGAAGTTCTTGTGGCTCCTTGGTGCTGAGCTCTTGTGTGTACTCCTCCACTAACTTTTTGGTGTCTTCATCACTGACTCCTGGCCCATGGACTTTTCAGAGTATACATGGTGTACATTATCATGGACTTTTGGAAGTACATGGTGGAATATGGTTTGCCTCACAGAGTGCAAATTATTATGAGACTAACAAGACAGTCTTTCTTTTTGCCCAGAGAGACAAGATGCGGGGGCACTGTTTTGTCTCATATATGTTTTAGCATGTGTGACAAGTGGCAAAGGTTTTTTTTTTTTTTTTTTTTTTTTTTGTGTCAGTGTCATAATGCAATGAGTACAGAGCAAACCCCGAGTACCAAAACAATTTTTTTCATGTTGAAAAGTGATGAGTACTGAGGTATGACTGTATATATGTGTGTGTATTCTCAATTTAAATGCAAAAATAAAAGATTATGTTAAAAATAAAGAAAGAGAGAGAGAGAGAAAGAAAGAAAGAAACTAACAAAAAATTACCTACATAAGATGCTAAAACCAGGTTCTAAAATAATAATATTACAAGAAGATATAATCACAAAAATGGTGTAAATGAACAAATTGAAAGGTCCAACAGTATTTTTCTTTACTAACAGTACAAAATTACCGACAAGTGAAAGATTTGGATCTGGATAAACAAAGCGCAGATATATATGTTGCCTTGATGATAAATATACTGGTATCCCATGATTCCTCCTTAAACTATTGTACAAAGTTGAAATTGTTTCATTAACAGGTCTCTTACTTTTTTACTTAAGACCTTGAGTTTTCAAAGCAAACTTACAGGGAGTTTTTACATTCCTCCAAAAGTGATGCATCCTGATTTAAACTTTTACACCAGGAATGACAATTATTATGTGATTATAGCTACCTAGTAATACAAGAACCTCGGTACAGCTTTCTCAGATGCACCACCCTGCCAAGTTTGGTGATTTTGTGTATGGTGTGGTAACCAAGCGATTTTGGTGAGATTTTGTTATTTTGTGGCAAACCAGTTTGAATGGCTAGTCGTGTGCATTTGTTTATGTGATATAATATGGTGGCCATGTTGCGAAATATTAATGACATATTTTGAATACTATTAGATGTAGATTTTTGAGATATGCATACTATTGGGGTTGTTAGGGATATAAAGTGGGGGGCTAAATGAGGTTTTTTATGGTTTAATCAAAATTAAATGTTAATTTAAATTGTTAATTTAGATGTGGTTTGATGGATTTATATGTTAGTTAAGTTATTCGTTTCTATGTTTGATTTTTTGAAAACGTTGTGGTTGATTTAAAATGCGGCGGGGTAGAGATGTAGTATACGCAACAAACGCCAAGGGAGATTTTTTAGCCAAATCTGTTGGTTGTTTGGTGGGTTTTTTAGGGATGCCAGTTTTTACTTTGGTGTTGCCAATTTGTGTTTTTGTTGCTTTTAGGATTTTGTTTTGTCTTGTGCTTTGCGTCATTTATAGGTGCCGTGAATGGTTTTTTTTACGTTCTTTAATGTACTAATAGTATGTTATGGCAACAGTTTTTGAATTTTGTGTTCTAACTTTGAATTTGGCATTTCACTGTGAGCTTGGAAGCAACATGGATACAAATTAGTCTGGTTGTATATTTCAATTTATTTTTGTTCTTTTATTTATTATGCCTGTAGTATTTAGTGTAATTGAGAAATATTAGGGGATTTTAGTGTCTAAAATAGAGGCGATATAATGCAAATAGATCCTTTTTTTATATTTTATTGTGAACACATTTTTTCAATTGAATTTGTGCTATAATTTATGTTTAATGAAGAAATATATATTTAACCAAGGTGTATTTTATGTTTATTTAAATGAGTTATTATTAGTTGCATTATACTAACTTTTTTTAGCGGGTAGGTTGGGAGGGCTGCATCCTCCCCTCCGCCTAAAAAATTTCTCATTATTTTTAAGCTTTTTTTTTTTTGTATTTATGTGTTTTTAAGATCCTGTGTGCGCCTGCGAGTTTAATAAAGCCAGCAGTAAGTTTGTTTTCCAATTTATTATGTTTACTACATCTGTTCCATATTTTGTTTACATTTCACACTTTAAGCCTAACATGTCTGCAGAAACTCCCTTGGCGACAAAAACTTTTGACGCCAACTTGTAACCAAGGGCGGTGCGCCTGAAAATGCTGTTCTAGAACCTCATATAAAATTACTTCTCAGTGATCTCAATGGATGTTATATTGCAATGATTTCATGCAAATCTTGAACATCCAAAACAGTACTTCAAGTACTAAAAATTTTAAGTTGACTTAAAAATTATACCAAAACGTACATAAATGTAGTTACTGGCATAAACGTTTCTCAGCCAGATAAGACTGATTATTAACTTTATAAATACCATACCTTTGAATTTATGATAATAACAGATATAACAAATGCTTTTGAACATGTTCAGAACTTAAAACAATATGAGAACTTATGCATGATTATGTTAAATTAAAACAGTATTCTTTGATATATTCATGTAAACACTCACAGGGTTTTGCTGATGTTGTATATCATGATGAATACTCCACCAATCACTGGTCCATTCCCAGACATTCCCAACCATATTCTTTAAACCAAATTTAGTGCTTGGAAAGGCAAACACCTGGAGAAAGAGAAAAAATAATACATGTTTTTCTCATAATTTTATATTTAATGGCAAGTTAAAAACTGACTCATTGCTACAAATAAAATTACAGCTGAAAAACTCATTTAAACACAACCAGAGAACATCAGAGAGCATCACCAAGAAAAAAAAGAAAAAAAATTACTGTCATAACTACATCAGACATTTGATTATACATGTTTAAGTTCTCTATGTGCACACACACACACACACACATTTATATATATAGTTCATGTATAAGTCTACATAAACCAGAGGAGGGCGTGAAAATTTACTTTTAATTAATTTTTAAGATTGATTAAAAGTAGAGCACTAATTTTCTGCTGAATTGTTTCCACTTAATTATTAATCTTGATATGCATCCCACAAACATAAATAAAACAATTTCATGATTCCTTCAAAACAATCATAACTCTAAAAGACAACAGATTTTAACTGAATAGACTAAAATAATATGTTACAAAATGACGAACATGAAAATAGGCTTCATATTTATCTTTTTTAGTCTGTCACTAATGAAGATAAACAAAATGTTGATAAGTTATCAATTTTATGAATTTTCTTAATTTTTTTCCCTTTAATAGTTATCCAACTGAATTAGTATTCTTAAATTCATTTTCAAAGCTTTAAGGAGAATTCTAGTATTGTTTTAAATTTTCTTAAAATTTTGTATCTTCCAATATAACACCTATGGCTAACAATGATCTTGAAATTTTTCAGAAAGAGTAGCTAGAATGTTAACAACATCAGCCAATAGTGGAGAAGTCTCATAAACTGAAAACTTCTAATTTTTTTTTTTTTTTAATCACCCTTCACCAAGGTGTTTATTTTTAAATAACTTTTAGTTGAAACATTTATGAGGTGCCTATTAACTACATTTCTTTTTAATGATAACAAAGCTTGTTGCTGACTTGACCATCATCTAAATTGCTTCATGTCAGACATACCGGGTGCGTCATAAATTCGTGCAAACTTCAAAAATTCATAATAAAAGAAATAATGCTCGGAAAATTTTTCTGTTTGCGCCAATATGATCAGAGGGATTTTGGATTTTTTTTCCATGTAAAAAAAAAAGTTTCCAAAAGTAACCGAAAGAGGGCGCTCACACGTCATACTGAGACGTTTTATGCAAATCAGGCAAACACAAACAGAAAATCAAACATATTACAATGACATGAGACTGTGCATTTATTTTAAAGTAATAGATGTTCAACATTACCACCAGCACAAGGTAATAGGCAAGTGAGGCGCGTCAATACGTCCATTACAACGGAGTGTAGCATGTAACCATAGATGGCAGCGACTGTCTGTCGAATGGCATTTTTCAGTTCCACCAAAGCGGTTGGGGAACCCCGGTACACACGAGACTTTAAGTATCCTCACAACCAAAAATCCGCCGGGTTCAAGTCTGGTGATCGTGAGGGCCACTGAACCTTACAACCTCGAATTATAACTCGGTCTTCAGTGAAAGATTCCAACAGGAATGTCTTGATATCATGTAAAATGTGGGGCGGCGCACCATCTTGCATGAATGTGACAACAGGTAACGCATGTCTTTCCTGCAATGCAGGCTTAACGTGGTCACGCAAAAGCGTAAGATACCGTGCTGCAATGACTGTACAGGTTTTCCACCCGAATACAGGACAAGGCTCTTCAAAAAAGAAAGGGCCCAGAATAAAAGACGCGGTGAAACCGTACCAAACAGTCATACGAGGAGAATGTAGTGGCCGGTTCAGATACTCACGAGGGTTTGAAGTCACCCAGATACGACTGTTTTGCGTATTAGCGTCACCATGCAGTGAAAAGTGGGCTTCATCCATCCACATGACATTCAGCAACCATTGTGGGTTACTTTCCATTTGTGCCAGAGCCTATGTAGCAAAGATTTGTCTTGCATCTGTATCTGCCGGTAATAACTGGTGAAGTGCATGGATTTTGTAAGGATACAGATTCAACATTCCGTGCAGAATACGTCGATTCAACGGTTCCGGAATCCCCGTTCTTCTCCCAGCTTCACGAGCACTGCTACTTCCCGTTGATGTCTCGGCTACCAAATTTTCCATGGAACTTTGTACAACATGGACGCGGTCCGCGCTCAAGGATGGTCTGCCAATTCGTGGACGACCCTCGAAACTCCCCGCTTCCTCAAAACGTCGTACTAAATTCAGTATCCCATTCAATGAAATAGACCTTTTTCGCGCCTTCAGTCCTTTCTCCGTGCGAAACTTTCGCAATGCAACAGTTGGGGATTTACCATTCTTGAAGAAAAGTTTAACAACCAACACTCGATCTGGTAAAGAAAGCATGCTGCCGGATCCATTTCCAACCAGGTGTTTTATTGATAGCTTGATTTGCATAAAACTTCTCAGTAGGATGTGTGAGCGCACTCTTTCGGTTACTTTTGGAAACTTTTTTTTTTTTTTTTTTACATGAAAAAAAATCCAAAATCCCTCTCATCATATTGGCGCAAACAGAAAAATTTTCCAAGCATTATTTCTTTTATTATGAATTTTTGAAGTTTGCACGAATTTATGACGCACCCGGTACATAAGAAAGAAATTGCAATTAAAATAAATAAATAAATAAAGATAAAAAAAATCCTTCATGGATATCAGTTGCCTTACTAGTTAGTGTTACTTGCTCTAAAATTTAATAATGTCATTTTTTAAATAATCCTTCTATCAGCAATTTTTATGACTTTAATATCAGCAAGCTCTAAATGCATAATACAATAAATTGATGTCAAACATGAAATTTCTTTCATAACAAAGCATCATACTTTCTTTGGTTTGCATGAGAAACATACAGTGGTTCACAGATGGACACTTTAAAGATATTTATTTAGAAAGCAAAAATCCCTGCAGCATAGCATATGCTAATTCCCCTAGATCAATAAATTTACTCAAAGGATAACCTACAAACTCAATGTATTTTTCCCCAGAACTACATTTCTATAGTCAGCAGTTGAATAAGCTAAAAATCTATGACATCTAACTTTTTTCAACTCATCACATTGAAGTTTTAACATTACCAATGTACCATAAACTTAGCCATTAAAAAAATTACCACCACCATTTACAGATTGTATAAACATTAAAATCTAATTTTTCATAAAATAAATTTTAGTTCTTTGGTTAAAAAATATTCAGTATTAAAATGAACTGTTATTTTACAATGTCAATTTTCTGTTAAATTGAGTAAGCACATGTTAAAGAGGGGGGGGGGTGTAGCTTCAAGATAAATTAGTGAACTAAGCCTGTATAGACATAATGCATTTTTTTTTTCTCTTGCACGCTAAAAGTTTTATGTACTGTGTGCCATGTTTAAGTATTTTGGAATAAGAAATTTATGAGTCAATAATTTCAGGAAAATGACAGCATACGATGCATCACATTTCTGTTTATCTATCTCTAAGTATGAACAAGGAATATGCCTTTACCCATTCCTTAAAAATTAGACATTTGCAGTTTTCCTCATTATCTACTCTTCCTCTACTTCGCATCTTTCATTTCTATTCATTAAATCATCATGTGTTGGATCAAATTCTTGTCAAATGATATAAATTGAGTTTTATTCGGTTAAAAAATCACTTCACTGTTAGGGTTTTCAGTACTGAATTTAAAAAGAAAATTCAATTGCATCCCTTATTATTTACCAAACAATGAATGCAAAAATTGGCAGAATATTTATCAATAGCATTTGCAAGTAACTGAAGTTTCTAATCAGTTGCAATAGTGTAGTTTCTTGTGTTTAATCAACGTATTTATTCTGCATGTACAAAAAAGTGGTAAGATTTAATATACTTCTTACAGGGGACAATATACAGGGAGTCCCAATAAGATCAGTACAACTTCAAAAATTTATTTAAAAAAAAAAAAAAAAAAAAAAAGAGTATGCCTACAGCAAAATAAGTTACAACAATAGATAGGAAAACTCAAAAAGTTTTTTTCTACTACCTTAGTAAAGTTCCACATGAGATCCTTTCATAGCACGAACAATATCAAGACGATATTCCAATTCAATCCACGAATGTTTCAGCATCAACAGTAGCTACAGCCATTTGGATCTTTTCTGTTTTAATTCCACAACACTGTTAACTTTTATTTGGTACACAGCATCTTTTACCTAACCCCAAAAGGGAAAGTCTAGTTGAGTAATGTCAGGAGACCGGAGCAGCCATGCTATGGGGTCATCCCTGCCAATCCAAGGCTGTGAGAATGAATTATTCAGCGACTCATGTACTATCAATCCCCAATGAGGAGACGCACTGTCCTGTTAGCAAAATGACATTTGTTTGAAGTTCTTGCAGTTGTGGAAAGACATAAATCTTGAGCATATCTAAGTAGGTACTTGAGGTAACAGTCTTTTCCAAGAAAAAAAAAGGTCCAATGATGCGACCGTGAAGCAGTCCATTGACCTTTTTACTGCTCTGTTTGATTTCACGTACGGCGTGTGGCTGTTCTGAGCCCCAAAATCGAATGTTACATTTATTTAATGCTCCAGAAACATGAAACATTGATTTGTTAGAAAACAATATTTGATTCGGAAAACATTCATTGGTCTCCACACGATGCAGCATATTAACTGCAAATTCAAAACGTTTCGAATAATCATCCAGATTTAACCCATGCAGAATCTGAACTTTATAAGTTGAAAGTTGTAATTGTTTATGAAGCACTCTGTGTTTCATGGATCTTGTCATATGTAACTCTTGGGATGCTTTTCGTATTGATTTTGTAGGGCTCCGAGAAAATGTTTCACATACTCATTCCACACATTCTTCACTAGTGCTAGGGTGACCATATCCTTTTTTATGATTCGCACTTCCCATTGTTATAAATTTGTGATACCACTCACAAATGCTTGAACGAGATGTTGGTGTTTCCCAGTACTTTGTTCGATAATTTCTTTGCGTTTGAGTATCGGATTTTGCTTCGATAAACCACTCAACACATTGAGCTTTCTTCCAGGATAAACCATTTTGAATAACTAAATTCTTTAATAATCATTTACATGTTGTGCAGTGCCACCTATGATCAGAAACATACTGTAGAAAAAAACTTTTGAGTTATTCTATCTATTGTTGTAACTAGTTTTACTGTAGGCCTATTCTTTTTTTAAATAAATTTTTGAAGTTGTACTGATCTTTTTGGGACACCCTGCATATCCTTGTTTATATCAGAAAGAGACACAGGAATTTTTCAAATGTTGTATTAAACAAGTGTGCTAACTTGTCTGAAAGCATGAAAAAGGGGGGAATATATTTTTAAAGCATGGAAATACACGAATAAAAAATGTTCAATGAAAAAAAAAAAGAGAGGGAAAAATATTATATTCATGCAAGGAAAGAAAATACAACTAAATAATTTTTTTCCCTATGATAGGAATATTTTCATTGATTTACACTTTAATAATCCTGAGCTCTAAACAAATGTGTATGCCATTTAAACTTTGTATTATATGCATATTTTTTTATGCATAAGTCTTGGGGGGAGAATGAGATTGGAGAATTTTTTTATAACTGAAGGACATTCAAGTCCTGATATTTAGTCATCTACCCCAAAATCTCCAAAACATACCTCTGGGATGATGGAGTAGCCCACCAGACAAATTCAAGAGACTGAATGAAATATATCTTGCATTTTACTTATAATGATTCCTCATCTAATCAGATGAAACAGTGCAAGACTAGGTTAAACAATAAAAAGAAAATATTTCAAGAGATTCAGCAAGGCATACAAGAAAGAATCAGAAAATAAAATTTATCTAATAAAGAGGGATTGATACAGAATCCATTCACGGGATAATGGAACAAACAAACAAAATAAAATAAAGTGTTTCTGAATCTTTTAGAACAATAATGCCCCTTTACTAATGGCTAATAACCAGTAACCCCTGTCACATTTGCACAAAACAGCATTTTTAATGACTGTGGGTTCACAACCTGCAGGTTGAAAACCCAGTGCTTAGACAATTAGAGGAAATATTTCAAATGAACCTGATCATCAAATTAAGAAAAAAATACATTTTAAAATCATTATATTGATGATAGGTTTATAGTATTTCAAAATTTAATATTTTGATTGCTTTCTCCTCCCAGTCAAAATCGTCAAAGGAGGAAAGAGGAATTATATATCTTACATAGTCCCAATCATCTTCATTACATAGTCCTAATCAATAGGTTTGTGGGTATAAAGAGTAATCTCATATTGCTAGACTCACATTTTAAAAAAAGTATGAGATATCAGACTTGTCAAAAATTGCATTATAGGGTAAAAATTTAGGGTTTTAATGAAAAACAAAGCAAGAAAAACTGTACAAATCATTTTGGAAAATTTTTGAGAAAAAATTTAAGTAAGGATAGAGCTCTTACAGGAGCAGTGCTAATATATCCATCTTCTTCAGTATTGTTGGTGGGAAAGACACCTTGCCATATATTCATATGATGTTCATTATGGGGCATAAGCTTATTTCCCCAAGGAAAAAGTCTAGAATGGAATAATAAAAAAAAAAACCATTTTATATAAATATATATATATATATATATATATATATAGATATACACTATCTACTAATAAGTATTTGGACACCTGTGATGGAAAAGAAAAACAAAATTTATTTATATTCAATAGTTGATAGAGCCTCCACGAGAAGCAATTACAGCCTCAACCATCAGGTTCATGCTTTCCACAAGTCCTTGTAAGACAGCTAGTGGTATTTTCTTCCACTCGGCTTGGAGAAGACATTTAAGTTCCTTCACCGATTTTCGACAGTTGTTACACCCCTTATTTCGGCGATCCAACTCGTCCCAGAGGTTCTCGATAGGGCTCAGGTCTGGGCTCTGGGCAGGCCAGTCCATTCGGTTAACCCCATGGTCACCATACCAATCCATGGTGGACCTCGCAACATGACAGCTGGCATTGTCGTCCTGGAAGTAACATGTTACTTCTGTTGGACCCATCTATGGGTCTAACCTATAAAACTGCCACAACTTAGGAAGCACACTGTCATCCAAAACAGTGCAGTAGGCATCAGCGTTGAGCTTACATAGCTGCCAACCTCCCAAGAAAAAAATAAGGAACACAGCGTGTGACAGAATCGAAAAAAAAAAAAAAAGAGCAGCAAGATGTTGTATAATATTCTCTAACACAAGAATAGAACTATAAAATATCACTCTCAGACAATTCTTTGACAAATTCTGATGTTTCGGATCCTATAACTATATCTTTATCATCCTTCTGATTTTTAAATACATCAAATTTCACATTAAATACACATTTTGAGCTAGTTGTGACAGATATTTTCCCAAATCTCATCAACAATTAAAAAAAATTCGATAACTCTCTTCTCATCTTGTGAATTTTCGGCTCTTAACTTTAAAACATCACATTATATGTTTCATAAATGACAATCACATTTTTCACAAAAAATGCTAAAGCATGATCAAGATTTGAGCTTAATTTAAGAAAAATTCTTTCTTCCCACTACAATATGCGTATATTATTATTATTGGTAGATGATGGTGACTCTGCAAGTGATTTTACTTTTTTTGCTGATTTTTGAGAAGCTAGTTGATGAGGTTGGTTTTAACTGTTTTACAGAGTTGGGTGAAGCACTTGACATTAATTTTAATTTTTTTACTGGTATTGGTGAAGCAAATGAGGTTGATTTTACTTTTTTTTATTAGTTTAGGTGAAGCACATGATGTTGACTTTCTCTTTCTTTCTAATATTGTAGAAGCTGCTTGCTGTCCAGGAAGTTTTTGTATAGTGTAAGCTGCTAGGAGGGGAATCTCGAAAATGCGATGTAAGAGGGAAAAAAGCGATGGTGCTGGGGAAGTAAAAATACGGGACATTTTTGCTTGAAAACGTATTTTCATAACAAAGCTTAAAAAATGGAATGAATACTTTTTTACGGAACACTTGGCACGTATGAGCTTACCATGAATTGGGGCCAAGGGTCCCAGTCCATACCCAGACCATAATTCCACCTCCGCCAAACTTTACTGTGGGCACAATGCATTCTGGCAGGAGACGTTCTCTAGGCAGATGCCAGACCCAGCCATCCAAACAGTAGAGATTGAACCTTTATTCATCATTCCAGAGAACCCATTTCCACTGATCTACAGTCCACTTTCGACGTGCTTTGCACCAAATTAACTTAGCAGCACGGTTTGACTTTGTGATCAAAGGCTTATGGGTGGCAGCATGACCATGAAAGCCAAGCAGATGTGCCTCTTTATGGATGTTATTCATCGAAACAACACTCTGGATGCCTGATGAAACTCCTGGAGTATGTGGGCCATTGGTTGGGTGCAGTTCTTCCGAATTTCTCTGAACAGGACCCGTCGGTCTCTATCTCCGACCACTGTCAATTTTGGGTCAGCTCACTAGATATGTCCCTTAAGGATCGGCTATTTCTGTGATACCTGAAGATTATACCTTTCTCGAAATCAGATAACTCTGCACTTCATGGCATCTTGCATGCAACTAATGCCAATATTTTACAGCAGAGGGCATAGTGCATATCAGTACCTCAGATATTGTCATTTGCATGAGTGTCCAAATACTTATTGGTAGATAGTGTATATATATATATAAGATGTAATATATATGAAAGAAACTCTAGATTCAAGAGTAAACTCCAGATTACACTCAGTTATAATCTGCAGTACAAAAAATAAATAAATGTTTGACATTCCAGTTTTAAGAATATTAAAATATGAAAAAAGAAACTATACTCTCAGAAATGCTTATAACAATAAAAAATTCCTTCAAGTAAAAAGCATAGCAATGATTTTTATTAATACTGAGTATAGTTACAAATAATATAATAAATATGAAACATTACAGAATACTTTAAAATATATTTAATGAAAAAAATAAATTCATTAATAATTTGTAATTATATAACAATAGGTCCATTATAAGTTATGACATTTTGTGCAACAAGAACTCAAATTGTCAATTACAAAATCATATCACTGTCTCTCTTAATATCTTTTGTTAAAGACCCTTTGAAAAGAAAAACCATGGTACTCTGAGAAATTTTTTTTGTTTACTCTCATAATTTCTTTTAGAACAAAAAATGACATCATCAGTTTTTAAGAGTTGAAAGAGATGGTCTTATCCTTTCAGTGGTGATGGTTGTTTGTTAAAATAAGTGCTTTTAACAAAAAATAACAAGTCCTTCCAGGATGACCATGCGGGAAAAAACCCCGTGAGATTTCAGGAATCATGTTTTACAGAACTACCTCTCTAAAATTATTATTTTACTCCCCCCCCCCCCAAGAAAAAAGTACTTTTAAAAATTGATAAGAGAGAAAGTAGACGAGTTTAAGAAAGTAGATCTTCCTGGATATCAAAATCTGACAGTGACCAAGAGATGTTTTTTCATTCACAGGGATTCAAATTAAAATTCCTGTTATTTTGAAATCAAGAGTTGAGTTCAGGCACATGGGCAGGAGCAAAAATTTTTATCTCCAGATATTTCATATTATTTTACAATATATATATATATATATATTATATTATATAAATAAGATATTATATACATGAAAGAAACTCTGAATACAAGAGTAAACTCCAGATAACTCTCAAGTAATAATCTGTAGGGGAAAAAATAATCTGTTTGACATTCCAGTTTTAAGAATATTAAAATATGATAAAAGCAACTATACTTCCGGAAATGCTTTTAACAATGAAAAATTCCTTCAGGATAAAAGCAATGCAATTAAAATAAAAATTCCTGTTATTTTGAAATCAAGGGTTGAGTTCAGGCACTGGGGCAGACGCAAAATTTTTTATTTCCAGATATTTCATATTATTTTACATTTCAGTTTAAAATTCAGATTATCTCAAAATCAGGATGTTAAGTACAGGAACTGGAACTGGAGGAAATTTTTTTACCATGGGCTCATAACTCATGGGGGAATCCTTAATTTAGGCCTTGAGAAATCCTAAATCTTGAATTAAAATCTGAAGGGGCTGAGAGAATTCACTTTCCTGCAACTCTAATCTCAAGATGAATAAAAAAGCTTTAGCCATGAGCAAATTCCTTTAAAACCACTTAGTCTTCAATGTACAGAAAGACAGAGAAACAGTATTGTAAGACTGATGATTATTAAAATTACTTATTTAAATTGGTGATTTATTTTTTAACTGATAACAAGAAAGATGCACATTATAAAATATTTTATCATCTAACACTGCGAGCACACATTCACGAAACAGAGAGCAAAGTGTAGGGGAAAGCAGTGATTTATTGGTCTCATCGCCGAGAGAAGGTTTTATGGTGTCCCTCATGCCTTTGATCATTTGTACTCAGATTGCCCCGGAGAGAGGTTTTAAGGCGAATTATCAAAGCGGCGAAATACTTAGCTCCCCCCCCCATGTTGGGGGGGGGGGGACTAATAGACACCAAAATGTGTCAAGAGGCGACGGGGGGAGCTGATTCGCTTGTGTGTCTATGCGCCTTAACATATATAAGAAAGGGATTCATTGTTTCTGCCCTTATTTGAATTGAACTTGTGGGAAAAAAATTAATAAGAGATATGAAAATCTACTGTAATTCACCTGTCATTTAACCCAGATCGACAAGCATATTCCCATTCTGCTTCTGTTGGAAGTCTCATGCCTTTCCACTCACAATATGCTACTGCATCATTCCAAGATACATGAATGACAGGATGGTCCATCCTGAAAAGAAAATGTTTTTAAACAAAAACATGCATTATATATAAATAAGATCAAACTTTAAAATTTAATTTCTAAGTAAACAACAATAGGCTTCAAAGCCATACAAAATTTACAAGAAAAATTTTTATTCTGTGATATGTATAATTATAAATATCAGGTAAAAGAAATAACATTTGCACTTTAATTACATTACAGTCCGACCACGGAAGCGAGGTCCCTGGAAGCTGTTACGCATGCGCGAGAAAAGCTAGTCTACTTAGAAAATAGGGGAAAACGTCATATTTTCGGATGTGTTTGTTTATGAAATACGGAATGTATTTCAGACTGCTTTTTGTCCGCAATTGTAAAGTTATTTTTAAAACTTTATTTTTGATCGAATATGTGAATAATACTTTCAAAATAATAAAAAGAAAGAAGCAAATCTATTTAAAAAATAGGAGTTTTATAGGAGTGCATATTTTCGGGTGTGTTTGTTTAAGAACTGCGAAAGAATGTTTTCAACCAACTTTCTTTTTCAGAATTTTTCTTTTGATTGAATGTATAAATAAAAACCGAAAAACATATTAAAATGAGGGTTTGAAAAATTCCATTTTTAAGTGATATATTGTAAGAACATAAATATATATATATATAATGCAATAAAAATAATATATTTGATTCACAGTTTTACAATTTGCAGAAATAATTAGGATATACAACTCAAAATTTTCAATCTTTTGTGATTAGCAATAAAAAATTTAAAATGAATTTAAGATCTTTCTCATAATTTTATAAATAATCGAAGTGTGAATATGAGATACAAATTTATAATTTCAGTCTTCTATGATAATTAAAAATCTAGATTTAAAAAATGCATTTTATTGTAAATTAAATTAATTTAAAAAATGGTATATTTACATTCACTGTGATATTTATAATAGCTGCAGAAAAAATACATCAGTGATCGGTAAAAATTTTTTTTTTTTATTTTTGTATCAAAAACTATCAAATAAAATCATTGAAAAATCTAATATTCATCTGATGAAATATCCGAATCACTGTCCGTGTCTGAAATATCTATTTGCAGAGGATCAACCAAATCTTCAATCACACCATCCCTTTTCCAATACATATTTTCTAATGAAACAACATGAGAGCTATTGTTGATACTATTGAATTGTTGGTACTATTTTATGGACAGCATAAAATTCATGAATTGTTCTTCGAATTACATCGCAATCAAAATTATATAAAGCTACGTTTTCGGTGGTTCTTTTTTCCTGACGTTTCCTCGGAGATTCAAATTTTGGAGTTTCTTCACCCTTTGCTTCTCTGCGTATTCTTTTTACACTGGACATTGATAACTCGGTCATTTCACATTTCCTTCTAGTGCTTCTTTATCACACAATTTAATTACATCGTGTATTATACGTTTATAATCACTACGGAACGGCTTATTCCTAGCAGTTGTGTTGGGTAAAGGATCCATTAATTTTAATATAATAATCAAAATAACAGACGAGGAAAAAGCAAGCAAATGCAGTTAGTAACCAATTCTAAAGAATGTCGAGAGAATACGAGACTTTTCCCCCTCCTTCCTCAGCAGCCTTACCTACAGGGTGAATAGAATCGTCTTGGCACTATGCCAACCGTGGTTCTTCGTTCTGTGGTCGGACAGTAATATAGTTTTAAAATCAAGAGCAGTGATGGCTACACAAAATTTAAAAAAATATAGCACTTAAGATAAAAATTAAAAAAACTTCTTTTATAATTTGTTACATACAAATAAATTTTCATAGTAACATAAAAATACATACATTAAAAAAAGTTATATTTTTCTTTTAGAAATACAAAATTAAAATGAAAAGTAATATTAGATTGCCAAAAATGTACTATGCTTTCCCCTTCCTAAATGATAGAACTTAGAACAATAGAAAAGTATTTAGGAGCCATTTCAATACAGGTTTACTACTATATAAATATATCTGAATTTTGTTTATTAAAATAAAAGTTACAACTTATAACAGATTTATAAACTGATGTATAAACTATAATTAAACATTTTGAGTAGGTCATACATTAATTTTGTTTAAAACAATAGTCTAAAATAAAATAATAAAGCAAAAATATCCCCCCCCCCCCCAAAAAAAAAAAAAAAAAATAATCAAAAACTTTTTTTACCACATATCTATAAATTAAATTTAGCATTTTTTTTTACTTTCTCATTTTCTGTTTTTTATTATTGTCAAAGGCATTTTACAAACCCAATACTAAAAGTCTATCACTTTGTATTGTTGGTTGGTTCATTTTTGAAAGCTACAGTTAACTTTCTTTGTATAGTTAAAGCTTCAAAGGTAAGACACACAATTAACAACAAAATTTAATAATGCATTCTGTTTTAACTAAAGTAAATTTCTTACGCTGATCAGATTATGAGATTCCGACCACAATACAGTCTCACATACTATGCTCTCTTTTTCCATCAGGAACAAAGTTCTATTTCAGCTTGATCTCCTCCCCATCTTCTATTTAGTCATTATATATACAACTACTTCTAAGAATAAATAGCATTTTTTCATCTTAAGGTACAAAAAATTTAACATTGAAACAACATAATACTTTACTTAAGACATTACCTTTGATCGATATTAGAATCAGCACCTTCAGGATGTTTCCAGTTAGCACCTTTTACTGGAAGCCACCAAGGGGCAGCAGCTACCTTTATATGAATTTTTATTTTAGAAATTAAGGTTTTAAAAAATTGTTTCCTTCTTCATATATTCTAGGTATATCAAAATAGAAAAATATGTTACTGGGAAAAAATGATAATCGTAAAAAGTAACAAGAAAAAGTGCTATAAATTAGCATTTACATGAAACTGCAAATTTTAATTTGCATTTTTTATATGATGATAAAGAGATGTTTATAGAATAATTCAAAAGGGAAATCTCAAATTTTATGCATAAGCATATCCCCCTAGAACACCCAAATGCAAATTGACTCAATCTCACATAACAAAAAATGAACTTATCTCAGATGAAATTTAATCTAGTCTAGTATTCTATTTTCTATGTAATAAATCATGATAAGATTTCCCAATAATTTGTCAAATTCATCTAATTTCCTTTTAATTCCTTTTTATATAAATTACATTAAAAACTTATACATATATTTTTTCCTATGTTTTAGTTCGCTAATGGTTTTCATAATGTTTGATACTAAACATTTTCTTATGAAAATATTATAACTGTTAATTTAGCAGAGCAGATAATGACTGAATAATATCGATATAATTTTTTTGGTAACAAAACATTTTCCTTAGAACATAAAAATGATAGCATATAAAGACAGTTTGTAAAGTCTTTAAAAGCAATTGGAATGTCCCCCTTTACCTAGAAATAATACATATCACACTTGTATTAAAAGAAAAATAAATGACAGATCAAGATTTACTAGATCAAGATACTTTACATTGAAGGCTAAAGTGAACTATTGGGTACACACCAAATTTGGTGATTTCACTGTTCAATAATGATTTTATTCTTTCAACTTTTTTTGGTAACCCAGATCAATGGAATTGTGGGATATTTCTCCCATGGTTCTTGACTGCCATTTGTTATTTTTTAAATGTTGTTTATCTTCTCTGTTCTTGATTGCTATTTGTTATTTTTAAAACATAGTATTTTTAAACAATAAAAACAGAATCCCTGTTTCTTTTTTCATTATGTTGGAGTGATTAATGTGTCAACTGTTCTTCGGCAGTCAGTATCATGGCTGAAAGGTATGATTAAGGTTCATTTTTATAATTTAGAGCAAAAGAGAAAAATGTGTGTTACAATGGTGCATCATAATGGATTCAATTGTGATTATAGTTGAATGTTCGGTATACAAGGATGAGATGCATTTGTTAGAAGAAAAAAAAATTGATGGTTTTATTTGGGAGTGTCATAAGAGTGAAATAAATAATCATTGTGTGAGAAGGTCTGTGAGGAAGAATAGCTGGTTTGAACAGAGTAAGTTAAATGTAATTCAGATTTTAATGATGATGAATATGTGGGTATGAAAGAACATCCACGATTTCATTTCTTTTGAGATTGATGTTTCAGAGGTATGTGTCACAGATCGGATGAGTTTTTGCAGAGAGGTATGTGTAAAGATGTGTGTATGAAAATAGTATGACTGGGGGTCCTGGTGTGAATGTTGAACCTGGTGAAAGCAAGTTTGGCTTGCGAAAATATAATCATAGTAAAAGAGTGAGTGGAACCTGGGTATTTGGAGGGCTTGAAAGGGGGGAGGGGGTTTCAGGTTGTTCAGGAAAGACCAAAGAAATCTCTTCTCGATGTTATTAAGAGAAACAAAAAGCAGGGTTCTATAATTGTCTCTGATTGCTGGAAAGCAAATATAATTGTCATCAAGATGAAGGTTTTATACGACTTTTAGTCAATCATAGTGTGACATTTAAAGACCCTGTTTCTGGGACTCAGACAAACTCAATTGAGGGTTTGTGGAGCTCAATTAAAAGATCGCTGCAACGAACTCGCAAGCATAAGAATAAATTTGAGTCCTATCCAATTCTTTCCAAAAAATTTTAAAAAATAATAAAAACCTAGAATTTATTTTAAAAATTGTAAAAATGAGAAAATAAACAAAAAGTAATAATTAGAGAATAGAAAAAGAAAAAATTAAAAAATTTTAAAAATGTAAAATCATAAAAAACTGCAAAAATTAATCTACGGAAGGATTTCTTGAAAAATGTAAGTATTTTATTTATTTTAAAGTATCATATAATTCTTATATAATAACATTAAAATTTGCATTTTAAATTGCTAACGTGTATTTTGTTTTGATTTGTTGATAACTTTTGCCAACTTATGATAAATATCAATAGTTTCACAATCTTTGTGCCAAAATCGCCAACCTACACTTGATAAGTAGTTTTTACCACTTTGAATTTTATATGTTATTCAGATTGTTGCCAATTTTACAAACTAAGAAGAAGATTACATGTGATCTGTTCGGCTGAAAAATACAAACTTATTCTAGTTAGATAATTTTAAATCATCTCTCTCTCTCTCTCTATATATATATATATATAAATATATACAGTGTGTAACAAAATTATAAGATCACCCAAAATATCACTCATTTTAATATTACACTGCATAAAATGAATAATTTTAAAATTTTAAGCAAACGAAAAAAGTTATATTTTCTCAAATAAATCGCTTAAAGGAAAAAAAATTGAGTTAATTTCACACAGCAAATGAATGTTTGAAATCTCGGTGTAACATAAATATAAGACCAATTATTTTTTTATTTAAAATCTCTTGCATTTTTAAAACTATTTTATTTTTTCTTTTAAAATCGTAGATAAACTGTAACTTTACATCACAAAAAAGACCAAACGATAATATTGTAAAAGAAAATAGAATTTATTTTGTTTGTTTTTAATGAGGAAATTCACAATGCCGCGTGGAAGAGAATTATCTGAACTAGAAGTTCGAAAAATTTGGTTTTATAAGGGCTCTGGAAAATCGGAACATGAAATAAGTAAGATACTTAAACATTCTAAAACTGCTATTCATAGCATTTTAAGTAAAAGAGATTTTTATGAAAAATATAAAAGATCTGGCAGAAAGAGTAAATTATCAGCTCGCGATAATAGACGAATTTTCAAGCTTGCAACGAAACAGAACTTGTCTACTCGTAAAATAACACAGCAGACAAGTAAAACTATTTCACATATGACAGTCTGGCACACTTTAAGATCAAATTCAAATGTTGCTCTTCGGAAATTAAAAAGAAAACCAAGACTGTTAAAGCATCATAAAGAAAGAAGGCTGAAGTGGGCAAAGGAAGTCATGACCTGGGATGTTGCTTGGAAAAATATTATTTATTCCGACGAAAAAAAATTTAATTTGGATGGCCCGGATGGTAATATTTCCTACTGGCATGATTTACGAACGGAACATCGGGTTTTCTTCAGTAGACAGATGGGTGGTGGCTCTGTGATGGTGTGGGGAGCTTTTGCATATGATGGGAAATGTGATTTGCAGAGAGTTCTTGGAAAAATGGACTCCATTTGTTATGAACAACTGCTTTACGAACACCTTATACCTTTTGGCCCATATTTAGGAGTATCAAACTGGAAATTTCAGCAAGACAATGCGCCATGCCATGTCTCTAAATCAACTAAAAACTGGTTTCAAAAAGAAAAAATCGAGGTCTTAAACTGGCCAAGCCTTAGTCCAGACCTGAATCCCACCAAAAACTTGTGGGGCCATTTGGCTCGTCAAGTGTATGCAAATAACCGGCAGTATGATTCTGTGTATGAATTGGAACTAGCTATCATGGATGAATGGGACAAAATTCCCAAATATTTGCTCGAAAACCTAATTAATTCTATGAAAAATTGAGTATTTGAAGTTATTCAGAAAAATGGTGGATCAACATCATATTAGTTTTATTAAAAAAATTTCTTTAACTAGTGGTCTTATAATTTTGTTACAGATATTTGATTGGAAAAATTTGAAATTGTTGATAAAATAATTAGAATATTTGAATATCTCTTAAAAATAATATACATATATTTTATATTTCATTTATTAACATCAACCTAATTTAAGTTTAAAAAAATTATGCTATTTATAATAAAAATCACAAAATCCACAGTGGTCTTATAATTTTGTTACACACTGTATACATATATAAATATATATATATAAATTTATATATATACATATATATATATATATGCTTAAAGAAGATGAACTGGTATAACTACCAATGTAAAAAACATAATTCTAAAAACCTTGAACTAAAAATTACTTGAAATAAATTTTAAAAAAGTATATGACAAAAGGTCTAGAAATATACTTACTGCTTGAGTAATTGTAGATTTCACTTTCTCGCTCAAAAGATATTCTAATACGAATGAATCCCCAAATTTTTCAGCCTGTTTATAGATTTCAGAAATATTATTTACATAAACATATCTAAATAAAACCAATAATCTAAATAAAATGCAATAAAATAATTAGAGTGAATTAGCTATACATATATTAAAATGGCATTCAAGTACAATACAATTATTAAGACAAACTTTTATTAATTATAGAGAATATTAACTTACATGCAAGTAATAAATAAAAGAATGTGGTTAATCTAACATTTCTTACGTGTAAAAAACAAAGATTTAACGACTCTTTCAATATAGTAAAATATGTACCTCAGTTATGTGACCAGTACTTTCAACAAAAGCTTCAAAGTTTCGATTACTAACTTCATGAACATCTAAGTAAAAATCTGCAACAGATACATTTCGGGAAGGTCCTTCTCCATCTGCAACAAATACTGGTTTATTTGTGCCCATCTGAAACGTACCTCCTTTGATAAGCACTATGTTAAAATTATATCTGTCGTCTGACTTTGTATCCCCACTCTCTTTATACATATTTACTATATTATTCTCACACTTCTTGAGTTCATCTGTTGGGCAATAATTTTTGTTTTCATCATGCGCTGTTTTCCGTGATATACCAGAGCAACCACAACTTTCAACATTAGCATCATCGTTCACCAACTGTATTTCTTTTACACAAAAAGAAAAATATATAGTGAAAGTAAACGTTATGCTTAAAATATACATATTTACATTATAAGGCATCAAACATTCTTACTCAAATAAAGGCACAAAACACTTCTTACGCAAAGATAATCAAATGTTTGTTTACAACGGATGAGGACTACTTTCGATTTTAGGTCACGGATATGGTATATGAATTCGAAAATTGCCGGCAATTACCTGTCCAAGGATCATGCTTCTGCCTTTTCAGATTGATTGATATTTTAACGTTACGTCATAGATTCCGAAAAAAAAATTTTTTTTAAGGTTTGTTCGCTCGTAACGTAAGATTTCAACGATCAAAGGGTTTATAAAAATTGAAAATAAATGAAAATTTTTTTTAATTCGTACTAAATGAGTCAGAGGGAACGATGCGTCTAAGTTAAAAAAAAAAAAAAAAAAAAAAAAAAAACCCTGTGAGCAAGATTAGATATCTCATTACTGGCAACCGTACAAGAACAATTTCCAGCGAGGATTTTTCCTTTCTTAAAGTTGGCAACATGAGCAGTTGTTTAGCTATTGCCTTGAGAAGGTGGTGTGTGTGCATTAAGTATTTAAAATTTGTAGCTGATTTAATGTTACTTTGAACCGTGAATTATTTTTCTGTATCGATCACAGTTGCAGTCTAATTTGTCGTTACGTTCCTATGTTAAGGAATAGCGTTTGAAAGAAGTTGAAATTTTTTTACCCCTGAGGTGCATCTATCCTCAAGATCTCCACCATGAAAATCGCTGTGGAAGGTTGTGCTCATGGAGAATTGGATAAAATTTATGAAGCTATTCAACATTTGGAAAAAGAAAATTCCGTTAAAATAGATTTATTGATCATCTGCGGGGACTTTCAAGCCGTGAGAAATCCAATGGATTTGCAATGCATGGCTGTGCCACCAAAATACAGGAAACTCAATACGTTCTATAAATATTATTCTGGTGTGAAGCAAGCGCCAATTCTAACAATATTTGTTGGCGGGAATCATGAAGCTTCTAATTATTTATCCGAACTACCCTTTGGTGGATGGGTATGTCCAAATATATATTACTTAGGATATGCAAATGTAATAAACGTTGGTGGTATAAGAATAGCAGGATTATCAGGTATATATAAAGGTCGTGACTATTTGAAAGGTCATTTTGAGTACCCACCATACGATGAATCTTCTAAGAAAAGTGTTTACCATGTGAGAAATATTGATGTTTTTAGGTTGAAACAGATTAAGAAACCCATTGACATTTTTATATCTCATGACTGGCCTACCGGAGTTTATAACTTTGGTAATAAGGAAGATCTCCTGAAATGGAAACCATTTTTCAAAGAGGAAATGAACAATAATTCACTTGGAAGTCCTCCAGCGGAGGAGCTGCTGATGAAATTAAAACCATCTTACTGGTTTGCAGCTCATTTACATTGCAAATTTGCAGCTCTCGTCCCACATAGTGAAAATGGGAACAAAGCTTTCACTAGATTTTTAGCATTGGATAAATGCTTACCCCGTCGAAAATTTTTACAGGTAATTGATGTAGAAAGTAGTATTGCTCCTTTTCATATTAGTTATGATCCTGAGTGGTTGTGTATATTGCATTCAACAAACCATTTACTTAGTGTATCTAGAAGGAATAATTTCATGCCAGGTAATGGTTGTTCAGAGAGGTGGGATTTTTCTCCTTCAGATGAGGAAATTGAAAGTGTTCATCAAATGTTCGATGGTGACTTTAAAGTTCCAGATAATTTTTCTGTAACTGCTCCATGTTATGATCCACTACAGAAAAATTTCAAAGACATAAAACTTAAGTCTTATGTCAACCCGCAGACTGAAAAGCTGTGCAAAATCTTGGGCTTAACGGACCCTTTAACATTGCTTATTAGTTCAAATGGGAGAGAGAATATCAGTGAATCTTCCTTTGACCCCAATGAGATAAAATTAAGTGATAATTCAGATGATGAGCCAGAAACAAATCCAGAATTAGATACCTCTGGATGTAACGAATTCTTCATAGATAAAGTTGGCACACATTCTGTTGAAAAGCAGAGTTCTGAAATATCAACTGAAATTTATAGTTTTCCAGAAATTAGAGAGGATAGTATGAAAACTGAAAGTACAGAAGCTAATATTGAGAATCCACTGAAAAAATTTAAACGACGAAACTTTTCACTGTATAAGTCGGATGATACTGATTTATAAACTATACTTTCTAAACTGGAATAAAATTGTGGTTTTATTCTGAATGACTTTCTCTCTTGGTAGAGTGTTACCAATGGGTTTTAATTTATAAAGTACTTTAAATGAAAGTTATGTGTAAGAAGAATGTTTTCCACCGTTTCTAAAACTTGTGAATATATGATTTTAACAGAAAATATATTTATTTGCTTTCTTATTTTAATTGCTTAAGTTTAAGGCTTGCTGATATGAATTCATAATAATCATTTTAAAATAAACTTTTGACCTTTTTAGCCCCTTTATTTCAACATTGCTTGTTTTGTATAACTTTATTATTAAAGGAATTGCATCTCTTTTCATTTTTAATTACATTTTGATAAAGATAAACAGAATTTTTAGAGCAAGAAGCACTGTGAAAGCTTTTTTGTTTTTATCTAGTTATTCTAGGACTGTGATATTATGAAAGAATTGATTAGTTCTTAATATTGTTTAATGTATGAATTATTTAGTGGAAAAATGTACAGTACTAGCTATGAGTTATTCAAATGATTTTATACATATTATATATGTAAATTTTAGTATTATTGGAAAGGAATACTTCTCTCTCAAAATATCAAAACTATTTAAACTCAAAAAAGTTCATTTAATGTTTTATATATTTGTGTAATTTCTGTGTTTTGACAGTTAATAATGTAGCATCAACCTGTTCCTTCAATTTTTTTGTTTTTTCTTGCCTGTCATGCTTATAATTTATATGAATTTTTTTTGTATAATTTTTTTTTAGATCAACTAACTTCTCTGTTATAATTTATGTAAAATCAGAATTATCAGTGAGATGTATATTCAAAATATTTTCTTTTATATTATATAGTAGCAGTTTTCTTCATGTATTTACTTTTGTTTCTCTATAAACATATTTACCCCTTGTTGAGTTCGATATTACAGAAAATATTTCCCATCAGATAATTCAGTAATTTTTTTTTTTTTTAGTTAGTTTCATTATATGATAGTTTTACTTATTGAACTTGGGGTCTATATAATTTCAACCTCAATTATTTTCTTTAATCAAATTCTTTGTAAATTTTATGCATTTCACTCTCATATTTCTTCTCTACATGACTATCATTGATAAGTATATTAATACTTAGATTTCTAAAGCAATATTGCTGTGATTCATATATTTATTTAGTCTTATATTCAACAATACGATGTAATAATTAATATATAGTTAAAGGAGAAATTATGAGATTTTATATTTTAGCTAAAATTTAATTGAATATAGCCTCCCCAGTCTTCTAAAAGGGTTTCTGAGTTCACAAGAGTTCAAATTTTATGCTTGTTTTATAAAATTAGTATGGTTTCAGTATGAAATGGATTATTTTCAACTAAGCATGTAACAAAAGGCTTCAAAATTTTAATTCAGTTTCAATCGGCTGTAAGTTGTTTGTAAGAGTTTTCTATATATGTAATTATATGTAAATAAACTTTTATGTTAATATATTTTGACTTTCATTCATTATGTGTTACAAAATGTAAAGACTCTACAGCTAAAATTTACCATATTATATGATATGACAAACAGGGATAACTTTGTCTTCTTAGAAGCTGACCATTATTCTTTTGGTTATTGCATTTATCATTATATTTGTGCATTTCACTTAAATGTTTAGTTGTAGATCAGTTATTTAAGAAATTAAGAAAACAGGTAAGTACATAAACTGAGGTTGTTGACATTTACAGGAAAAAATTGGGGAGTTTATCAAGTCCACTGATGTGTTTTATAAGTTGTGCCTGATCTGAATTGAGATTGGTATTCAGGATATGAATTTCAGCAGTTCTGATTAAATATATATATATATATATATATATATATTTGTTTTATCAGTTGAACTGGAATGGGGTGCTATAGTTGTTAAATATTATATGAAAATTGCTTCATTTTGAATAATGATGTTTCTTTTCTTTTTGAAACATGTATGTATAAATAATCTTGATAAGAAATAATTGTTTAATGAAATGAGTTCGAGATAAAAATGTTCTGATTTTCTGCTAGTGAAAACCCTGATTTTCATTGGTTTATGGTGTTAGTTATAGATCTGGTGATTTATAGGTATTTTATCAATTTGTAGTATCAAGCGAATTTTGTTTCTTAGAAAAAATTGTCAGCTTAAATTTTGTTTTTCATATTTTGGTGTATGCCTGTGTTTTCCTTCAAATTTCTCAATTCAGAATCAGGAGACCTATTTGTCTGATATCTTACTGAGTAATAACTTTAAGTTTTAAACTGAATAATTATTCAAATTTTAAAGTTTATTACTTTAAATTGTATAGACTTTTGTAAAGATAGCAAAAGCCCAATGGTAAAGATACAAATACAAAAAATATCATTAAGTTAAGCACACACACACGTTTTCATTATTTAATTAGTTAACCAACTTCTTACAGATTTGATTACCATCTATCCCAAGCATATACCGTCAAAAAGCATGGGATTGGAATTGGTGTCAGAAAGTTTTCATTCCCCTATTTTCTTAAAAACCGCAGTGGATACAGGATGTTAGTTCTGCAGAAGTCTTTTATTGCTGAGGGTTGATTGTTTGCCAAAGGGAAAATTGACTGTTTACAACTGGCAAAAATGGGAAAAGACATCTGCTACTGAAGGGAAATTTCAGCTCCTAGGCGTAAAACATTACTTACCATTATTTGCTTTGAATCTTGGTAGTTTAAATTAATCTGATATATTTATTTTTGATGTGAAATTAGGAAATTGTTTTTCTTTAAAGTCTTTTAATTTATTTTCTAATTTTTATTAATTTTTTGTTAATATGAAAAATATGTCTTAACAAACCAGGCCAAGATATACATGTATGTATATACAGTGGTTTCTGCTTATAAGAATCATGTTTGTTATTACTGTTTTTGATTCTTATAGCCGAAATTTCGGTTTTTGGACAGGCACACACACACACATATATATACATATATTAGATAATTTGCCATAAAATACTCTTTAATTTACGTTAATTATCTTTTATTAAAATTATTTTTTATAATTTTAAAATTACAACTTAATTTCTAGACCTATAAGTAGATACACATGATTATGGTAAGAGAAGAAAAAAAATCCAATATTTGTTACAACATACCTGCTTAACAGTTTTAACATTTCAACTACAGGAAGGGAGCAAGAAAAAGTTTTCTATGGTAGTTTGACGTAATTAAGTTTTCAGGAGGCTGTTTATACCTCTTTTAATACTAATAGTCTCAGACGAAGATTCACCTTCTAGCTTACATTTCACGATTTGATAACGTGATGTATCTACTAATGTCATGTTTGTCTAAGTGATAGTGGACACTTCGCAAAAAATTTATGTGTTTCAGGGTCCAGGAGGTGGGAAAAAACAGTCTCTATTTTTGTTTGTCAGTGGAGAAAAGTGAAATCGGACCCGGACGAGTAAAGATGCCCCTGGGTCTAGCTAATAGGACAGTGCTGTGCTAAAGCGTTTAAGGGGAAACTATTATGTTATGTCTAACAAAGAAAGGGATGAATTTTACGACTATATTCCATCCCATCTTATCAATCTTTCTTTAAAAGAAAGAAAGAACTTAGTGCCTTTTGAGGGTTTAAGTGGCTTTTTTTGAAAAATGAAAGGAAAGCGAAGAGTGAAAACTGATTCTTAAAACCGGTGGATTGATTCTTTAAAGCGAAAATTTGAACATGGAAATAATACTTTTGTTTTCGCGATATTGATTCTTAAAACCACTGATCACTATAAGCGGTGGTTACTGTATATACATACATATTAAATTCAAAAGAAAAAAATTTTATAAATAGTAACTGTTACACAAAATTAAAGAGCTTAGGTTAATATAAATACTTGTATAGTTGTGTAGTAAGTTGTAGATCGCAGCTTTTTCCTATGTCAACTGAGAAATATGAAAATTTAAACTAAAATTCAAAACATGAAGGTAATCCAATACAAGAAAACCGGAAATAAACCCCAAAACAAGATATCATTAAAGTATTTATTACTGGTCTTCTTGTTTTGTCTCACGTTCATATCATGGTTATCACTTTTAACTTCACATACATATATATACTAGTGCATTTGTGTGACTTCTTTTGACTGACATAGAGAGCGTTGTACATAAAACTTTTGCTTTTGAGGGCATTTTTGCTCTAATTTTTAGAACACTATTGTCCTGTATTAAGGTATGCCTGTCTTAAACATCATGCTAACAGAATCATGTTAATATCATCACTTTAATGAATTTTTTATTCCTTCATTAGAGTGATTTCTTTCAACTATTACATGTGTACAAGAATTTTACATGCCTGCATTTATTTAAGAACAACCATAATTTGTTTTATTTTAAAAAAATGTAATCCTAGAAGTCTTTTTTTTTAAATCTATATTCTAGCTTAATAAATAATAGATAACAAATTTTTGCTTTTCTCTATTTCACCGTAACCTATAAATATTCTATGATTATTTCAAAACTGAAATTCATTTTCTCTCTTAAAAATTGATATGGAAAAAATCCCATCGTTAAAATGCATTCATCCATAAAAACTTTTATAGTAGCCTATGCTATGGTAAACAAACGAAATGTGCAAAGTTCCTCTTTGTCACATCTCTTAATTTGTTTATTGAAAGCAGCTCCCTATGTAAGGAGTGGATCAAGACAGCACGTTTAATCTATATTTTTCGTGGCGCCATCTCTTATTCAAATATGCAACTAGTTTTCATTATAAATATAATATAATACAGTTGGCTCTCTGTTTAACGACGATCTCTATTTAAAGACGATATTTCCCGGTCCCGGCCCCTCCGACGTAAAAAAATTCTATTTAAAGACGACGTTGTTTCTGTTTAACGACGATTTATTTTTACATGATAAACTTTTTCTTCATTTTATCTACAGGAGGGTTACCTTCTGTGGGGGAGTTTGGTTTCAATAACAGACCAGGAATTTCTTTTATGTTTGTTGCAATCATAGACTTGTTGCAATGGAAAAAACCGGGGGAGGGGAGGATTACTGTTTCTCGGAAGATCGAACATTCTTCCCTGGTGGATCGAATTTCTTAGTGCGGGTGTGGAATCACTCTATTGTACCTACCATGTTGTCATGTGATTTACGAACTGTCCAAAAGCACCCCTCTCTCACTCCTTCAGGGAAGCACGTGTTCCTGTTTAGAGAATTTATGGTTGTGTGTAGGAGCTCATTCCAGTACGAATACGAGGTGAGCAGAGCAAAATGGCATCAAAGCGAAAGCATCTTACGCTACATGAAAAGTGAAAATTATTGAAAACTGGGAAGAAAGTGTTGGAATAACGAAAGTCCAATTCGCAAGACAATTTCAGCATTTAAAAGCATATCTGGTGAAAATGGCTCCGTAAATGAAAAAATAGTGGAAGAATGGAAAATAGTGCTGAAGAGGATATTAGATGGATATGATAAGAAGAACATATTCAATGCAGATAAGACGGGCCTATTCTACAATATGGTGCCTATTAAAACCTTAACGTATATGGGCGAAAAGTGCTTTGGTGGAAAACACAGTAAGGAACGATTGACTGTTTTACTGTGCACTAATTCGGATGGATCTGAGAAATTTCCACCACTAGTTATAGGCAAATCAAAGCAACCTAGGTGTTTTAAGAATATCACCAGGAAACCTTGTGAGTACCGCAATAACAATAAAGCGTGGATGACATCACAAATTTTTATTGACTGGATTAGAAAATTTGATGCAAAAATGCATCAAGAAAAGAGAAAAGTTTTACTTTTAATCGACCGATGCACTGCAAATACTCTAAATATCCCTGGACTTGCAAATTTGACTATCCATTTCTTACCAGCTAATTGTACTAGCAAGTTGCAGCCATTAGACCTGGGTATCATTCGCAGTGTGAAAGCATACTACAGAAAGTCTTTAATTAGGAAATTAATAAACAATTCGGCTGACAGTATAAAAATTAGAAAATTTACTACCTTGGAAGCAATGCACATGATAACATCAGCATGGAAAGAAGTTTCTTTATCCACAATAAAAAACTGCTTTCGCGTTGCTGGAATTCACAAAGAACTTGTAGTGGAACTGCAAAGTACGTATGTAGAAATCAACGAAGATGACATTACCCCTGAAGAATGGAGAAGTCTTGTTGAAGATGAGGATGTATCAATTCAAGATTTCTACAATTGTGATGACTCTGTTTTAACAACAGATTACAGAAATGTAGAACAAATTTATGAAGATATTGTAAACGAAAACACAGTGTCAGACTAAGAAGATGAAGTTGAAGACACGGAAAGCGAGACACTGCCACCGTCTTACACAGATGCAATTTCTGCTCTAGATGTTCTCCGAGGCTATATTACATCGAAAATGGATGATTACTCATTTAACATTTTTAAAAATCTGGAAAAGAGAATAACGAAAAAAGGGCGAATGAAGCAATCAACACTTTTTGAATTTTTTAAAACGTAATTTATTGTATTGTTTGTACTCTTATTTTCAATGTAATTTAAAATAACTTTTTGTGAATAAAATAATGATGATAATAAAAATAACATTTTTAAACACGCCTATATATTAAGAAATATATTGACAGTCCTAAGCCTGTAAAGTGTGAAGGGAAATGATATTTTATCACAAATTCTGTTTAAGGACGATTTTTCACGGTCCCTTGAAAGTCGTTAAATAGAGAGCCAACTGTATTAGCATTCGATCTTTATTTGAATATAGGTACTGTAAATATTCCAATAGTATATATCTCTATTACATTTTTTCTGGGGGGGGGGGTGAAATATTTTAATTTTGTCCAAGGAGGCCTTGATATCCATAAATTTGTAAAGCACTGCTTTAGGATAATTCAACAATTTTTTTTATTTGGTGTGATAATATGAGTTTATTATGAGTGATAATATGAGGGGCTACATTAAAATCTTAATTTGTGTTTTCTGGAAAACTGCATTTTTCATTTTTTACGTTTACAAAAAAATCTCATTTCTTGAAAGGTTTTTAAGATATTGAGATAAAATTATGTCACAAGGTTCTGCTTATTTATTGGTATGTTATTAAGCAAAATATAGGTTGTAATTATGTATTTATTAATTTAAGAGCTATTTTTATTGAAAAATTTATCAATTTTTTTTAAAGAAAACCATGTTGTGTGTACAAAATTTGGTATATTTTAGTAAATTTAAGAGGTATTGGTAATTGTTTGCTTCATAACACAGATAAGTGATTTTCTAATATATTGTTGAATAAAAGTGAAATATATTAGTTAGATTTTGCTACAGAAGGTTTGGAGTAAGCGATAATTTTTACTAAAATTAGACTAAATATTGCCTAAATTAAAAAAGTTAATCAAAATTCCAATAAGTTTTTATTAATCCTGAGTTTTGTTCCCTGTTTTAACTGAAAACATGTGTTTAATAAAAATTTTACATTTTTAAAAAAAAGTGCCCAAAAGATAGGCACATATCTTAAAATCTCTTTTATTACACACAGGTTAAGATTTTCTTTCAACTGCCTTTTCAAACTGAAATGACGATTGAAAACTTTGCCACAAAGCTAAAGCTTAGAACTCTTGGGCAAAACTTTAAGGGGTGATAGTACACATCAAGACAAACAATATTATATAAGAAACTTAGGGTCCCAAACGTCTTCCAAAGGAGATAGACGCCATTAAAGTTTAGGGTCCGAAATTTCAAATGATTATAAAAACGGAAAAATGGGTCAATTCGTTAGTGGTTTTAGCTAAAATTATTCTTTTTGTCAGTTTTTTCTTGAAAAATAAATTTAAAGAGTTGAAATTTGAAATTCCCTCCCTCCTGAACAGAGTTCAGTTATTCCCGATCTTGGTGTCGTAGGACTTTGTGTCGTAGACCAGGCAGCAACTACTACCTCCTAGACGTAAAATAAACTAGAGAGGGATGACAAAATTAAAAAATTTATTCATAATACTAGACATGAGCAATTTCTCCTCTCGAAATAAAAAAAAACAATTTGATGTACGCACGTCGTGCGCATGAATGAAGGTTGAATGAATGATGACACGTAGAAAATGGTACACGCATGATTTTCTTGTGGAATCACAAAAACTGCTCGAAAGAGCGCCCACCAGCAAGGATGCAGGCCTCACACCGCCGGCGGAGGGACTTTCGAACATTAGCAAATACCCCGGGCATCTCCCGGATATCGCCTGCTACGACGGCAATTCTCGCAACCAGTTCCTCGTTGGAGTCGACAGGGCTTTCGTAAACAAGACTCTTCATATGGCCCCAGAGGAAGAAGTCTAGACAGGAGAGGTCAGGCGAGCGTGCCGGCCAATTTACCGGACCACCCCGTCCAATCCATCGCCCTGGATATGCTGTATCCAATGCACTTCTCACATTTGCGCTGAAATGTGCAAGCGCTCCATCATGTTGGAACCACATACGAGCCTTTATGTTGGCTGGAACACTTTGCAGCAGAACTGGAAGCACCTCTTGTAGGAATACCAGATACGTTCCGCCGTCCAGGCGCATTGGCAGAAGATATGGCTCGATCAAATGATCGTGGATAATTCCGACCCACACATTGACGCTGAAACGGCGTTGATATGAATGAGGGGGGGGGGTAGCGTGTGGGTTAGTGTACGCCCAGTTGTGTGCATTGTGCGCATTGAAAATGCCTTCCCGACTGAAACTGCATTCATCGGTGAACAGCACGTGTGCGGCAAAGTCTGGTTGCACAGCCAATCGTTTGAGGAACCATCGTGAAAAATCGACACGTGGCTGATGGTCGGTTGCTTTCAAGGCGTGCACACGCTGCTCATGATAGGGTCGAAGGCATTCTGCACTCAATACTCGTCAAACCGCCATGTGGCTCACATTTGCGGCATTGGCTACAGTCCGCGTGCTCGTCTCCGATTGCTCCTCGAATTCACGCAACACATGCTCTTCAAGTTCCGGTGTCCTGGAACTCCTGGTACGCCCAGTGTCGTGCATCCCACTGAAAAACGAGCCGGTTTCTCTGAGACGCCGATGTAAGCGTTCGAAAGTTTTTCGGTTTGGCAAGCGTCTTGAAGGAAATCGTTCCCCGTACAATCGTCGGGCCTCCAGGGCATTCCCATCTGCAACGCCGTAAATGAAATGGATATCGGCCATTTCTTGACTAGTGTAGCTGGTCATCCTTACAGCCGTCAAAAACGAAAACACGATGAATGCAGACAACCAAAGCTTTTACAGCACTTTACATCCTTACATACAGTTAGAACCATACAGTTAAATCCTTGTGCACTACACTTTGCATGCAAATCGGGTATTTTGCGAGGAGAAATTGCTCATGTCTGTTATGAATAACTTTTTTTTTATTTTTTGTCATCCCTCCCTCGTTTATTTTACGTTTAGTGTGTAATAGTTGCTGCCTGGTCTACGACCGAGCATCCAAAATCGTGAATAACTGAACTGCGTACAGGGGAGGAGGGAGGTTCAAATTTCACCTCCTGAACACTGTTGAGTTTTCGCGACATAACCACCCCCAACGATTCAGATTTTGAGCTCAAAATTTAAGTTTAAGTCTAAGCTTTTGAAAGCATTTAATATGATACAAAAAATAACAGTAAAAAATAGTTGTTTGTTACTCCAAAGTCTAAAGCGCCCTCTATCGGAATTTTTTTAACTTTATCTTTAAAATTTATTTTCCAGAAAATCTTGACATAAAAAATAATTTAAGCGAAAACAGCAAACGAATCGACAAATTTTCCCGTTTTTTATGATCATTTGAAATTTCGGACCCTAAACTTTAATGGCGTCTATCTCCTTTGGAAGACGTTTGGGACCCTAAGTTTCCTATATAATATTGTTTGTCTTGATGTGTACTATCACCCCTTAAAGTTTTGCCCAAGAGTTTCGTTACACTCTGTATATTATATTTATAATAAAAACTAGTTGCATATTTGAACAAGAGATGGCGCCACAAAAAATATAGAGCAAACATGCTGTCTTGATCCACTCCTCAGATGTAGGGTTTGGTTTGGAGCGCTACTTTCAGTTTTTGCTACACAAGGACTAATTTTACCTGGAGCCGATTCCTAACGGCTACAAACGTCCATGCCAAGAGTGGGATTCGAACCCACAGACTCTGGTACCGTGAGCCAGCTCCAGGTATACGGAAATTAGGGAAAAAAAATTCTTCACGTATCCCACGCAGGGCCGCCGTCAACTGAGCCAGGGCCCGGGGCAAAATAATGCAGCGCCCCCCCCCCTCTCAAAGTGGCGTACGCAAGGGGGGGGGTTGATGGGGGTTATAACCCCCCCCCATTGGTTCTGATTACATATATTATTTAATTAGGTTTATGCTTTGCACTGATTGCTCAAAACTACTCTTTCATAGTAATAGTCCAGTCAAATTAGCTCAAAATGGCGGCGAATCATGCATTAAATGAAGGGGTTGAGATTTTATCAGGAATGTGTAGGGGATGGTCCCCTAAGCAACGCATAATAAAGTCCCCTCGATTTCAGGCGCCGCGGGGGGGGGGGGGGAGTTATGAGGTCACTTTTTTCAGTTTTTGGCGTTTATCTCGAAAACGGTGCGTCGCAAAGAAAAATGTCATGCCCAAAAATTAAAGCTTATAAAATTCCCTTCCAAATGGTATATCCATGTTTGTACCCAAGTGTTACCGTTTTCGAGATATAAGCCGTTGAATATGAAAATTTTTCAAAAAAGTGGTAGAGGTCAAGTATCTTGTCAAACTTCCTCTTCTAACTCTTTCCCCTTCCATTTCTCAGAAAACTCGTGATAGAGAAAGTTGTAGAGCGAAAAAATTCATTCAAAAATGTATAGTGTTATGCTAATTTATCTTCACCAAGTAAATAGTTAGAGCGTTTTGAAGTTTAGGGGTTCTTTTCAACATTTTGCTTGTAAAATGCTCGTCACTCAAGTTTCGTTTCCATGGTCTGTAACTCTCTTAATCACTTTGTATGCTGTGTAATTAGATACGTATAGTATTCATAACCCATATAAATAATAAATTATGTATACCTGTACGTATAATGTATATCTCATAATATACAGATGAACACTTGTAGTACAAAGGAGGAAGTAAGAAAACAAACCAACATGTATAAAAGTTGTTCATATAATCAAAAAATGGTTATCAAAAGTAAGTTCAAACAACAGTTACATTAAATATATTATGTACAATTTATTTCATCAACTGCTTTCCTGTATATTAAAAGCCGTCAATCTGATACTGCGGAAAAAGTTTCAAACAAGTCAGAGTCTTCACTATCATTTTAGCTTCTGTAGAATGTCCGAATTTTCATGAACTGATTTCCCACAAAGGTGGCATCCCACTATAATGCCACGATCAAAGTCACTAAGCTCCTTTGATTTACTCATAGTCTCACAAATGCATAAATATGACCTGACAAACCACTACCAATACTTTTATAGCTTTCGGTTACGCATCAAATTACGTCACCTGCTAGATCCACTTCTTTAGGGGGGTGTCCAGATACTTTTGGCCGTATAGTGTATAACGTATTATTGAATATTAATTAATAATATAAATTAATAAATTTACTTAATGGGGTCAGTACAAGCAAAGAAAAATGAAAGGTACCTGTGGTGATTGAGATCATGCTCATTTGGCGGGGCCTGGAACATGAGCAGGAACATTCGTTCTTCAGCTCCAGTAATGTCTCCTGGTGAAGATTTGGAGTCATAAAACACTTTGGCGATGTTTGTTGTTCCATTGGCGTACCGCTGGAAACATTGTACTATTGCTGCTTTGCTTTTACCATAAATCGCTGACGTAGTGTCCCATCCTGAGAAACTATAGATGCAGAGAATGTACTGGCTGAATGATAAGACCTGAAGATGTTGGGAAGAGTAGAGCCTGTCTTCTGTGTTGCCTTGTCCAGCCTTCATGAAAAACACATTCGTGTCTCGTGGGGTGAGTGCCACAAGTTAGACGAGCAGGTCTTACCTATCTACTATCACCACAGTTGAATGAGAGGTGTTTTGCCACTCACCTCTGACAATACTGCAGTCAGCATCTCCTTTTTCTGTAGTAGACTGTATACCTCTTGCACCCACGGCCTGAACTAACATAGTAATGAACTTGGTCTTGTTCCTTTCATTGGAAAGGAAGTTTTCCTGATGAACAGTAGCCACCATGTTCTTATTGAAGTCAATATCCACTGATGTTTTACTTGATGCTCTCCGATGTTGTTCGTCTCTTTCCGTGGAGTTCGTGTCTCCATAACCATCAAAAACCACAGCTGAACTGCTGCCGTAATGGTTGATTATGTACGATACATATTGATTGCAGATGGAGGCGAAGGTGGTGTTGGTGTTCCACTTTACTCTATGAAGCAGGAAGCCGCCATGGATTACCGTGAAACTGTTCTTCACATTGATCAGTTGATTGCATTTTTGGAAAGTATCAGGCAGTGCTGACCTTTTGATTTTTCTCATTATCCTCTCGGCGAATAGAGACATGGGGTATGAGGCTAACTCGTACGTTAGCAACTCCTCTACATCCCCTTCTTTCTTCTTGGTGATCAGAGTTCTTTGAAATTTCATCAGAGGCTCTACCACCACTACCTCATCATTAACTTTGATCATATTGCTCATCGCAGCTAAAGGAACGACTGAGTCCTTCTGGGATTGTTTCACTTCTGAGAAATTCATTCCAACAAAAGTGCTCATTGTGCGGGTTCCAATTTTCAAGGCCTGGTAGCAATTGACATTACTTGTTCCAATTACTCCCGTTGAAAGTGACATCAAACAATTACGTTCAACAAAAGGCGGGTGATCAGCCAACCATTGAGCAAGCTTCCTTCTGTCTAGATCATCTATGGTTATGCGTGATGCTCGAAACTCAACACGTTGTTCTCTTCTTGCAGTATGGACGCTATAAAACATCTCAAGTGAACTACATATTGCTGTAGCTGTGCGTGCTCACCCAACCCATTTCGCCAACACCGAATCACTAAAGTCTCGTCCACGTGTTAATTCTCCTTCTCTGTTCATGTCACACATGATTGTCACCTCAATTGCCATGTCAGACCACACACCAGCCATTGATGTTCCAGTTCTGTTGACAGTGAAGTATCCACGATCTATAAAATCCTGTTTAAGTTGAAAGTGGCGAGTTGTTAGTCCCAGCATGTGTTGTACATATAGGTGAGTACACTTTGCATAATGAAAATGCCCGCTGGCATGGAAGTAAGGTATCATCAGTTGGGCGCTTGTCATATGATCTTCTCAGTTGCGCTGTGCTGCAATGAATTTTTTCATCAACACCACCATTTCAAAGTACTGGACCCACAAGCTGCTGTTGGCCCATTACCTTTGAGACATTACAATTCGTTGCTCAATTTCCACTGAATGCTGGCAAGGGAGGAATTTGTGGAAATGTGTTGTGGAGTAATTTCTACTGAGGTCAGAAGTAACTGAACTAATTCTTCTTTTTCATATGACGTGGTATCTAAATTTTCCAAAATGATCTGAGTTAAAGTGACACTTTTATACATTTTGGTTTGTTTTCTTACTTCCTCCTTTGTACTACAAGTGTTCTTCTGTATATTATGAGATATACATTATACGTACAGGTATACATAATTTATTATTTATATGGGTTATGAATAGTATACGTATATAATTAAACAGCACACAAAGTGATTAAGAGAGTTGCTGACCTTGGAAACGAAACTTGAGTGACGAGCATTTTACTAGCAAAATGTTGAAAAGTACCCCTAAACATCAAAACGCTCTAACTATTTACCTGGTGAAGATAAATTAGCATAACTTTATGCATTTTTGAAGGAAATATTTCGCTCTACAACTTTCTCTATCACGAGTTTTCTGAGAAATGGAAGGGGAAAGAGTTAGAAGAGGAAGTTTGACGAGATACCTGAACCGCTACCACTTTTTTTGAAAAAATTTCATATTCAACGGCTCATATCTCGAAAACGGTAACACTTGGGCTCTAAGTTAGCACCTATCCTTTTGATAATTTTATGAATGACATTCCTAACTCTCCATTCTCTACACTAGCCATGTTTGCGGATGACACGGCAATACTACCTAAGTATCAAAATGTTAAATATATGCACAAGTTCCTACAGAGACATATTGGAATTCTTGAACGATGGTTCGAACGGTGGAGGCTCAAGTTAAGTCCTTCAAAATCTAAAGCTATTTTTTTTCAGTTACAATAGAATTCCACCTCCTCCGGTCACAGTATGCAATCAACTGGTTCACTTTGAGAGAGAGGGCAAATACCTAGGAATTTACCTCGATAGTCGACTGACGTGGAAGAAAAATATTGAACATAACATTAGAAATTTTTTAAGCCCTTAAGGATATCACCCACTTCCTGTACCAGAATCAAAAGGGTTTAGATAGCAAACTACTCTTGTATAAAACCGTACTGCGTCCCATCCTGTTGTACGCAGTTCCTGTTTGGGGATCAGCGGCTGACACCCATATCCAGCGATTGCAGACAATTCAAAATAAAACACTCCGCGGTATTAGGAAGGCGCCCTGGTATCTTGAAAACGTACTTATTCACAGGGATCTGAGAATCGAACCCATTCGGCAACACATTAAAGATCTCGCATCTAACTTCTACAATAGATTATATTCAATAGACAACGAAGAAATAGCTAACCTCCCCGACTACGACCCAAGGGAATGCTATAGGCGTCCTAAGGCCACTTTGATTATTCACCCTGGTCTCCTTCCCCTTTCTTAACTCTCCCTCCAACCTCTTCTAAATTTTAATTTACATTTGCCGTTGCTTCTGGTTCTGACCTGCGTTTTTTTGATGGATCGACCTCAAGACTATCCTTACTAATTTTTGCTTAATCGTCTGCTACCGTAATTTTTTTTAAATAAAACCTGCCACATTATTTACTTATTTATTTTTTGCTAGTATTAGTATTATTTATTTTTATTTATGTATTATTATTATTATTATTAATATTTTTTATTATTATTCTAACTTTCAAGTCAACACTTTTCTTTTAATCCTGAGAACGGAAATATAGCCACATAAAATTATCCATACCGAGGATATGGAGCCCTGCTCTCTGGTGCCTCGTTAATGTACCATGTATATGTCTATGTCTACGGTAACACTTGGGTACAAACATGGATATACCATTTGGAAGTGAATTTTATAAGCTTTAATTTTTGGTTTTGACAATTTTCTGTGCTACACCCTGTTTTCGAGATAAACGCCGAAAACTGAAAAAAGTGACCTTTGGACCCCCACCCTACCCCCCGCGGCGCCTGAAATCGAGGGGACTTTATTAGGCGTTGTTCAGGGGACCAACCCAGACACATTCCTGAAAAAATCTCAACCCCTTCATTTAATGCGAAATGAAAACCTAATTTGACTGGACTATAACCCCCTCCTTTGAAAATTTCTGCGTACGCTACTGCCCTCTCCACGCACCTGAGCATTTGCTCCCTTTGCCCCCCCCCCCTGTCGCCGGCCCTGATCCCACGGTCCGTGAGAGAGCAATTAACCACACTTTTTACTGACTCCGACAATGATCGTCCGTACAAAGGGGATAGGAGATAGGTGAAAGATTCTCGCTTTAAAGTGCTATTTACGAGAACGGGGCCTACGAACTTTGAATTTAACACAACTCTTCTCTTTTCATTACTTATTATAATTGTGACTGCTTTGCATATGCTGTTTGGCATTCTAACCTGGATTATATTTTAATTTTATTATTATTATTTTAAATGGAAGGGCTTGTTTTATTCAAGAGTTCTCAATTGAACCGATTAAAGTTCTGTAGCTATAAAATATACTAATTAGACTTCCAGCGTATGCTGCACGTTTTTACTCAATATTCAGTGTTTACTATCATTTTGTTGTGGAAAATACTCATTGTCGATTGTCAAGGAGTTTGCATGAAAGGGGATGTGTTCTTTATGTTTGCAACTTCCATGCGCTATGCACTCAAAATTCTCCTCTCTTGTGGATTTATTTTGACAAAATTTGCATGACAGAACTCGGTATCAACCAATAAAATATGTGATATTTAGTTAAGGACTTACATTCTATCGGTGTTATGAGAACGTAACCCTAAAATAATTCTGATATCTATTGTTTTATTAGGCCTTTGATATATCAGTTTATTTGGAAACAAATAACAGCGAATCAGTTAGAAAAAAATACAATCCAAAGATATTTGTAATCATTCAAATAACTGTGGATCATGGTGTGAAGTTTTTTGCAGTTGTTTTCCCGCAATTTCAACGTTAGTAGCACTGACAGAAGAAGGAAGTGTTCTGAACATAGCGTTATTATTCAGTATTAGCATCCGTGCGTTGGCAGAATCGCCCAAGCAAGGGTAGACACACTAGAAGCAGTGGTTCATCATTGGTTAGCGAACACTTTTCAGGATCGCACATAGCTTCTCGCTGTCCGTTTGCCGCTATTGTATTAATTTAAAGGGCAAATCACTCTCGCTTATAATTTTTTGGTAATTCATTTGGATTTAAAATACGTATTTACGCAGTAAGAGAATTTATATTTACGAAGACCTAATAAAAAAAACTATGTTTTATTCGATTTTTTTAAAGAACAAAATAGATATTATTATGATTATTATGAATGGAATATCTTGCCCCCCCCAACTGTTTAGTGTAATATGCAAGGTCATCAGGGGCGTAACTAGGCTGGGGCAACCGGGGCCCCTGAGGTAAGGGGGCCCCCAAGACAGGGTTTAAAAAATGAAGTCGTAATATTTCTGTAGTGAAATGTTAAATAATATGGCAGCATATTAACCTAGATTCCGGCTTTTATCAACTGGAAAACCACGAGGTGAAAAAGCTACATTGTTACATCAATGTAAACAACACAGAAGTGTTGCCAAAGGTAAAAACAAAAACAAGTGTTGCCACAGGAGATAAAATATATTATACTACATTCACCCCCCACCAGAAAAAGTTAATAAGTCACGTAGTCATGAAGATATGCTGGTGGTCGTCTCTGTCGACCAGATAGGGAATTGTTCAGGGTAGGTGGCTTTATAGAATCCACATTAGGGAGATCAGGACTGTTGATCTCTGGCATGGTGGTATCTTGATCATTGTCTAGGGAAACCTTGACATCCTCTAGAGCAGGGGTTCTCAACCTTTCAGGCTCTGTGCCCCCCTTTGAACACTGATGTAAGGTCACGCCTCCCCTACCACCATGTGGTCAATACAAGTAGTACAATCGGAATTTGAAACTGAAGCTGGTTATTAAATGAAAATATAGAATTGATAATTTCATGCACAAAATTTAATATTACTACTCATATCTTAATTTGGAACATATTATTATTAGAACATATGAAATCAAAGAATTAAATACAGATCAAATATATTTGAGGTAATCAAGGATCTAGGTGAGGTTGGCTTGTAAAAACAGTCACTTTCACAGGGCTGGAACTGTTTGTCCTTGACAAGTTTTTGAATATTAGGTTTAAAGTGTGACAAAGCACACCTCGGGTCACTTTCAACGTCCAACTTTGCTCGATATTTTGACTTTATGTATCCTAATGCTGAAAATCCAGATTCACAGAGATATGTGGATGAAAACTGCACTAACAACCTCGAAGCTTCCAAAGCAACTTCTGGGTAAACAGGAAAATAGCGTAACCAAACGTTTTCAACATCCATGCTTTCGAATTCCGCGTTTGCTTGAGAATCATATTTTAGGTCGATTGCCTGTTCCTGAATATGATCAGGAAGTATACCCACGTCGATTTTAAAAGGATCTCTTGTCAACTTAAACTCGAAGTTCTCTGAACTAAAATCTGGAAAATAGTCTGCAATTTCATTTTGCAATGCTACCAAATGCCCTGATATAAGTAGCCCAGTCAAAGTAGGTTTTATGGCTAAAAAAATATGAAGGTTTTGAAAATTGGTGGAGATGTTGGTTTGGGCATACTATTGAACATACTAAAAGTCCCCACCGATCAGACTTGAGCTTTCGTCTCCATCTAGGAAAATGTGTAGACTTTTTTGGTTTTTTGCAAGTAACTTCAGAAATATTGATTTTATGTAAAAAAAATTGAATACAAAAATTGAATAACATTAAATTATGAACAAAAACATCATTTACATTTTTTTTATAAGTCTAACACGAACAAAGATAATTGACTTTGAAAATAGCGAACAATCACGCGCAGGATGCATGGCCAGGCAACGTTTTTTTTCTACTGACGTAGTTGCATACATCAAATTTAGTATTTATTTTTACCCACTTCCAACCATTATGTACCTAATGCAGCCTAAGTATGACATAAAAAGATAGAATCGACCAAACCCCACAATACAACCTGATAACAATGGATTGGATGTTGCTGCAACTTTATCTCGAGCTTTGATATCCAGAGGTTTGACAAACGTGCGTGTGCAAGACTTTTAGGGCACATACACGGGTCATCCCCCCATCGCGATGGGATGACCCGCGCATCCGCGTCCTGCGCGTGATTGTTCGCTATTTTCAAAGTCAATTATCTTTGTTCGTGTTAGACTTATAAAAAATGTAAATGATGTTTTGGTTCATAATTTAATGCTCTTCAGTTTTTGTATTCAATTTTTTACATAAAAACAATATTTCTGAAGTTACTTGCAAAAAACGAAAAAAGTCTACACATTTTCCAAGATGGAGGCGAAAGCTCAAGTCTGATCGGTGGGGACTTTTAGTATGTTCAACAGTATGCCTGAAGCGAAATGTTCGAATTCCAGGGGTATCTAACTAATCTAAAATCAATGGGTGCATCGATAGATGAAATGAATAATCTAACAAGAGTTCTACAGACGACACTGAATTTATTTACAAATTTACAACACTTAAAGGTCTACAAAATGCCACTAATCTAAGAGCCATGTTTACATGGCGGAGTCACAGTTTCAACTGCCCAAAATTCTAAACACGGTGGGGGCGCTGCAATCGACGTCAACACATTTCGCCACACTCCCCACCTGAACTCCATGAGTTCACTCTTTATTTATACATCCAAGTCTACAGTGTGGTTCAGTTAGTCAAACTTCAATTCTAAATATTTAACACATGAATGTTAAATTCAAATCAAATAATCAAAAATGAATCATTATAAACAAATATGCAAATTGTAAATTAAAGTTTTAAATTAAGAAAGGTTAAATCATCAAACGAAATTTTAAGTTCACTAAATAAAGAAGAATAACAATCAAATATAAAATAATGAAAATACTTACAGTTACTTACTACTACAAATTCTTACAAATTAAAAAATGTTCTTGAATATCTACTAGAATTAAAACACAAATAAGACAAATTAATCAACTAAATAAAGAAATTACTAAATACTCAAAAGTTCAAAAATTGTTCTGATTAAATAAATGCTGGAACAAAGTCTAAAAGTCTAAAGTTCGTTCACTTCGAGTGGGTACAAAAGTTGTATGGACTTTCTAAACAGTCCCTTTGAGGTTTTCACCATACAAGCCCGAACATGTCCATCTCTTCCCGTAAACGATTCATGAATGACACCCAAGTCCCACAGGAGTTTGGACTTCGATGTTCCGTCAATCAGGACAACTTTCCCAATTTTCATATCCTTAGAGGATTTAATAGTTTTGAATTGGTACGCAGTTTTCAAATTCAGTAAGTACTGATTCTTCCATTTCTTCCAGATTTGTTTGAGAAGTTGTGTTTGGTACATCTTTCTTCGAGTTGAACCTTCTCTAGATGTATTTTCTAGTTCTATGAAGTTTATTGGAAATTCATTTTCATTTCTTCCAAAGTTTAAGAAATGAGACGGTGTTAAAGGCGAAGGTTCGTTTAAACAATCGTTAGCGTACGTCAGTGGTCTCATGTTCACAACTACTTCTACTTCTGCCAGAACAGTAGATAATTCTTCAATGTTCAATAAAGCGCGACCTAGCACTTTTCTCAACGGCTCTTTCACTGATCTTACCAAACGTTCATAGAACCCTCCCCACCATGGGGATCGTTCCGCAATAAATTTCCATGTAATGCCCTGTGTGAAGAAAGGTAATCTCGTAGCTCATGGTTCAATAATATTTCGGAAATGTTTCGCAGTTCTCTACTGGCCCTTTTAAATGCTTTCGCATTATCAGAGTATACGATGGAACAATTTCCTCTTCTAGCGACAAATCTTCTAAAGGCCAGCAAAAAACATTTAGTCGACATCGCGGTCACCAATTCTAAGTGTATCGCTCTGGTGACAGCGCAAGTGAAAAGTGCTATGTAAGACTTCACTGTTCCCGTTTCATTTTTTACATAAATCGGTCCGGCGAAATCAACGCCGCAAATGTTAAAAGGAGGCGTTTGAGATATTCGATCTTTGGGTAAAGGGGCTGTTATTTGGTCAGCAGGTTTTGCCGAATACTTCCTACAAATCAAGCACTTGCCAATAATCTTCTTTACTAATTGTCGTCCCTTAGGAACCCAAAATTTTTTCCTCATCTTTGTTAGCGTCAAGGATACACCGCTATGCATTACCTTTTCGTGTTCTCTTTTCACCAACAATTCCGTGAACCTCGAAGTTTTAGGGAGTAGGATCGGTTGTTTTTCATCAAAGGAGAGGTCTGATTCGGTGAGCCTGCACTTTATTCTAAGTACTTTCCTGGAGTCTAAAAATGGTACTAATGAGCAGATATACGAATCAGATTTTACTTTTTGATCATTTTCTAAGTCTGAAATTTCTGAACTAAAGAATTCCTTTTGCGTGTTTCGAATCCAAAACTCTTCAGCTAACTGCATTTCTTCAGCTGTCAGAGGTCCACGATTTTTAACGGAGTTTTTAAGATTTGTCAAAAATCTCTTCACCCAAGCTGTAACTCTTAAAAATCTTCTGAGAGTGCTATATTTCGAAATGTCGATAAGTATGTCGTTGACCACTGCACACCCGAACTGATATACTTCATTGCTGGTTTTTCGATATTCTAGGTCTTCATCGTCAAATTTCTTCTCATTTTCCTGTTCTGGCCAGTTTTCTTCAGACATCTTAAGAAAGTGTGGTCCTTCCAACCAAATTGAATCTCTCAAAGTGGAAATATTGGCTCCTCTTGAGGCTAAATCTGCTGGGTTTACTTTGCCAGGACAAAAATGCCAATTTACTGGTGATGTCAATTTGTTTATTTCTTCAAGGCGATTCTTCACGAAGGGCTTAAACTTCTTAGGCAAACCTTTGATCCAGTAAAGGGTGATTTTAGAATCAGTCCAAAAATGAGTCTTGCTTGGAATCTCAAACATGGGATTCATCCTCAAAGCCTTGATGATATGGTTGCTCAATCTGGCTGAAAGGAGAGCACCCATCAATTCTAGTCTGGGTAATGTTAATGTTTTTAGAGGTGCTACTCTGGTTTTGGAGGCCACCAAGATAGATTGAATTCTATTGTCAGTGTAAGTTATACGTAAATAAGCAACACTGCCATATGCTTTCTTGCTTGCGTCGGAAAAACAGTGCAATTCGACTGTTTCAACATTGTCTAAATGACTCGAAAAATAATACCTTGGAATTTTGAATTCCTTTAAACAAGAAATTTCCTTGCACCAGTTTTCCCAAGCGAAATTTAAATCCTCTGGTAGTCTATCGTCCCAGTCCAATGAACGCGTCCAAATCTCTTGTATCAAGCATTTTGCTTTCAATACGAATGGTCCCAAGAAACCTACGGGATCAAATATTCTGCCAATAACTTGCAGAAGAAATAGTTTAGTATTTTCTCTTTTTGACAGAAATGTCGTCAAGTCTTCAATATCAAAATAAAGAATGTCCTCATCTTTATCCCATGCCATCCCTAATACTTTGAAGGGAGGTTTTGCTGCATCAAAGTCCTTTTGAGTTTCCTCTGTAGTGATACCCTCCTTAACCCACAAATTTTGTAGTATTTTCGAATTGGTTTGCCACTTATGTAAAATCATTCTCGCATCTTTAAAAATATTAATGCATTCCAAGGAAGTTTTAAATGCGTGTTCTACGTCTGAATGACCACCAATAATATCATCTACGTATACGCTGTTGTTTAGGATTTCGTATGTTTCAGGATATACTGTTTCAAATTGTTTCAAATGGTGTCGAATTGTTGCTGCGAGAAGAAAGGGGCTACTGTTTACTCCAAACAATACGCGTGTAAATCTATAAATTGCAGGTGGTTTCAAATCAGAGATTAGATCATCTGCGAAAAAAAACCTTGTAACATCCCTATCCTCCTCATCAATTTCTATTTGGAGGAAGGCTTGTCTTATATCTGCTGTGAAAGCAACTGGGTGGAGTCTAAAGGATAAAAATAGTTGAACCATATCAGGGAGCAAATTGGGTCCAACATGCAGGCAATCATTCAAAGACATTTCACTGGGAAGATGCGATGAAGCATCGAAGACGATGCGGAGTTTACTGGTTGTTCTATCGTTGCGAATAACTTCCCTATGGGGTAAATAGAATTTAATTTGGTTTTTATCTTCATCAATCTTCTGTACTGGCTCTACAATATTTTGTTCTAAATAGTCATCTAAAACAGATTTATACGAATTAAAAAGATCAGGATCATTACGAAGTCTGAGTTTAAGTTGTGAAAAACGTTTCTCCGCGACCACCCTGTTGTCCTGTAATTTATACTTTAAATCCGACCTCCAGGGCAATTTTACCTTGTAACGGGAATTTTCATATTTAATTTCGGATTCAAATTTCTTCAAAATATCGTCTTTTGTAGAATCAACAGTTTCATTTTCTGGATTAACCCCTAATCCTTCGAGCGTCCAAAATTTTTGCAATTGGTCCGAAATTGATTTCTCTCCCACTATAATGTTTAGGGCTACGGAAGATTCTAGAGCATTATCAGTTTTCCCCTGTACACACCATCCAAATATTGTTTCAGTGGCTACAAGGGTTTTGTCTAATCTTTCCAAATTTCCCGTTGCTATACTATAGTAATAGTCGGTTCCTATGAGAATGTCTATACCACCTTTGAATTCAGCTGAGTCAGCCAGTTGTAAATCTTTCAATTTTGACAATATTTTTTCCGATTTTAAGTTTGCGGGAGACAATTCTGAGCTTGTTATCTGATCCGTCACAAGTGCTTCTATTTGAATATTAGAATTTTCCTTTTCTCTATTTTCCAATTTTAGACTTACCACATCAAATGTTTGTTGAATGGGTTGTTTACCGCCAAAAGTATAGACTGACAAAGTCTCTTTTCTGATTATTGGGAGCTTTAATTTACGCGAAATATTTTCATTTATAAAAGATCGCATAGATCCACAGTCAAGTAAAAGCCTTGCTTGTATTGTGCGAGATCTGTGTCTAATTTTAACACCGCAAGTTTGCAACAAAATCGAGGGTGTTTTAAAATGCGAAATCGCAGTAAAAGCCTGCGTCTCAGCGGCCTTCTCTTTCTCTTTGAGCTTTTTTTCGAGTTGGAAACAAATCTCTGAATTATGTCTCTTTTTACATTCCGAACAAGATTGCTTTGAAACGCAGTCTTTAATCCTGTGCTTGGGCATTAAGCAAAGTAAACATCTGCCTTGTTTAAATAAAATGTCTCTTTTATCAACAACACTAACAGAAACACAAATCTGATTTTCGTGGGTATGTTTTTCTTGTTTACAGAATATGCAGTAATCATCTGAATTATTTTGAGATTCGATTTTCGCTGGCGCCATCAATTGGGCTGCACTTGTAAACACTTTGTTTTTGTAATGTCTTACTGAGAGAGACGGTCTAGAGTCGTTTACACTTTGCGCTCTTTCGAATGGGGGGGGAAAGAAGAATATTTCTCTCTCTACATTCAAGTTCTGTGCGAATGAATTCCAAAAGCGTTTTTATATTGTAAAGGGAAGAAAAATTTGGATTTTTGCGATTGAATTCTAATGTCAAATCTTGGGGTAAAATTTTATACAACACCGGGATCAACATATTGCTATAAGAATTGGGTTGCACTTCCAGTGATTTCAAACTGCGGACGTGCATTTCAATATTGTCGTACAATTTTCTAAGTTTCGAGATGTCACTGGATTTGATAACCGGAGATAAATTTAGTAATTTTGTCATATGTAAATTGATGATTAACTTGCGTCTCCCATATCTGTTCTCTAGTAATTTAATGGCTTCGTCATAATTATCATCGGACACAGCAAACCCTTCTATTGCGTTCAATGCTGCTCCCCCTAGAAAGGAGCGTAAATAATTCAATTTTTCAATTTTGGATAGTGAATTGTTATTGTCAATCGATACTTTAAATGAACCAAAGAAATCTGTCCATTTCATGTAATCGCCATAATATTTCGGCATAACCAACTCTGGCAGACGAACTACTTTCTTTTGCGGTTTCGCGTCTTCGGAATCGTTGTCGTTTACAGTAGCAGCTATATTTGGTTTACTATTTTTTAATCTTCTATTAATTTTAAATTTCCATAAAATAACTTTATCCTTATAATCTCCTACAGCGGAAAGTTCTGATTCGAGATCCTTAGTTTCAACAAGTGGTTCAATAGCGGCATCAATTTCTTTTAGTTCGTCATATTTATTTGTCAATAGTTCTAAGTTTTCTTCTAAGATCAATTCATCCACAGTTTCCTTTCCAAATTCTGTTTCAGTGTTCTTTAAAACTTTGGAAACTGCAGATCTAATAATTTTCCGTTTTGCTTTCAATTTTGTAAGTTCGTCCGCCATAATTAATTAAATGATTGAAATGGTCTTACCGTGAGCAGTCTTCACACTTAAATGTGCTAATCCAAATATAAAATTTCGATGATATATTAGTCTATTTTCACAAGATGAGATAAAAGTCTATTGGAGTTCAAATACTAGTAGTTCTAAATAAAATTCTTGTGGCGATGCACCATGAAGCGAAATGTTCGAATTCCAGGGGTATCTAACTAATCTAAAATCAATGGTTGCATCGATAGATGAAATGAATAATCTAACAAGAGTTCTACAGACGACACTGAATTTATTTACAAATTTACAACACTTAAAGGTCTACAAAATGCCACTAATCTAAGAGCCATGTTTACATGGCGGAGTCACAGTTTCAACTGCCCAAAATTCTAAACACGGTGGGGGCGCTGCAATGCCCAAACCAACATCACCACCAATTTTCAAAACTTTTATATTTTTTTTAGCCATTCGTCAAAATCGGGTCTATTTTGAATGGGGTAAAGGTCCATCAGTTCATTTATATGTTGCAATGTGAGATTTTTTTTTATCATCGAGGATGTCGTTCAGTCTTGGAAAGGACGAAATGTTTGGCTCTGAACTCTGAAGACGGCGTTGCCAAAGAGTTATCTTTTCTGTGAAACTCTTAACTGCATCCTTAAGTCTTCAGAATGTTTTTCTGACATTGCAGCTACGACAATTATCGTGTGCGACAATTATTGTGTTCGTGTTCGTATGTCGAAAATACGTTACGGTTACATTGTGACTGCAAAATTGAGTACAGTAAATTACAGTTAGTTTTATTTTTTATTTTTTTCTAAACTCACGCCTCCCTTGAAATTCTTCTACGCCTCCCCAGGGGGGCGCGCCCCCCAGGTTGAGAACCGCTGCTCTAGAGGATCTGAAGGATCAGTATGGGGAAGATGGATGGGTTGCGTGTCGAGCTTGGTTGCAGAGTCACCTTTGGGTGCCAAATGTCGAACAGAGTAACAGAGACACTTGACTCACGTCCATCAGGAAACTTAACAAATGCATAGTCTGGATTAGCCTCAATTAGTTCAACTTCTAGCACGGTAGGATCATATTTAGTATGCCGCACATGATTTTTCATTAAAACAGGACCTGGCTGGGTTAACCATGTAGGCCAGGATCGACCATTAAAGGATCTCCTAGGGTGAGTGAACATACGCTCATGAGGAGTAGCGTTGGTGGCAGTGCACAGTAATGATCTAATTGAGTGGAGAGCTGGCTGAAGCATTTCTTCCCAATCTTCTGTCCTTGCACTTTTTGTTTTCAAGGCTGAAAGTACTGTCTTCCATATAATCCCATTATATCTTTCGACTTGTCAATTGCCTTGTGGATTATAAGCAGTGGTTCTACTAGTAGCAACCCCTAAGGAAGTGAGGAAAGATTTCAGTTCATGTGACATAAATGAAGCACCTCTATCGGAATGTATATATGCTGGTGTCCCAAAGAGGGAGAATACATTAGTTAATACTTTTACTATGGTTGCAGCAGAAATATCTGTACAAGGAAATGCAAAAGGATATCTTGAGAATTCGTCTACTATAGTCAGAAGGAAACGATTCTTAGATGAGGTAGGTAGGGGCCCCTTGAAGTCTAAGTTAAGCCTCTCAAATGGTGAAGTTGCCTTTATTAACTGCCCCTCATTCCTATGGAAACGAGGCTTCAGCTCATTACAGACAGGGCATGAATTAGTCATTGTTTTAATGTCATCTAATGTGAGTGGCAAGTTTTTAGCTCTAATCCAGTGGTGCATACGTGTTATACCAGGGTGACATAAGCTGTTGTGCAACTCTTTCAGGTTTGTTTCTGTTCCTGGATAGATATTTGCTGTAATTCTTCACATTGTGTCTGCAGTAGTGTTCCGATTACCTGGACGATAAATTATATCAAATTTAAAGTTAGCTAATTCCAGTCGCCATCTCATAATCTTTTCGTTTTTTATTTTGCTTGAGTGATACTGATCAAACATGAAAGCCACAGATCTCTGGTCGGTGAGGACTTCAAAATGTCTTCCTATCAGGTAGTGCCTCCAATTTCTTATGGATTCCACGATGGCATAATCCTCTTTCTCAACAGAAGAGTGCCTTTGCTCAGCTGCATTAAGTGTTCTCGAAAAGAAGGCTATGGGACGTTCTCCTTGACTGAGAGTTGCCCCAATGGCAAATTCCGAAGCATCAGTTTCAACTCTAAATGGGATGTTGTTTTCATTTGCAGACAAAGAAGCTTCTGCAACATCTTCCTTGATTGACTTGAATGTTCTCACAGCTTCTTCAGAGAGTGGGAATGCTTTTGTCAGAAGAGGGCGAATTTTTTCTGAGAATCTTGGAATCCAGCGGCAGTAATGTGCAAACATACCAAGAGTTCTTTGTAAGGTTGCCATGTCATTTGGGATAGGTAAATTCATAAGTGGTGCTAGCCTGTCAGGATCAGGTTTAATGATTCTATTTTCAATCAGATATCCTCGTATTCTGACACATTTTGTTGAGTATTGACATTTATCTGGGTTTAGTGTGAGGTTATATCTTTTAACAGCATTCAAGAATTTCTGCAAATTTTGATCATGCTCGTGTTGGTCCCTACCACAAACTGTTACATCATCTAAGTATGGAAAAACGCCTTTGAGTTTTTCTTCCTTGATAATATTATCAATATTTCTTTGGAAAGCTGGGACACCGTTAGTAACGCCAAAAGGGATTTGTCGGAATTGGTAGAGTTTTCCTGCAGCTTTAAAGGCTGTAAATTGCCTGTCTGACTCTAAGATAGGTACTTGGTAGTAGGCGCTCTTGAGGTCAATGGTGCTAAACACCTTGAATTGGGATATGTTACGTATCATCTCTTCAATTTTTGGGAGTGGGTAGGCATCCAGCATTGTAAATTTATTAATAGTTTGGGAGTAATCAACTACCATTCTAGGCTTGTGATTTTCTCCTTTGACTATAAAAACCTGTGCCCGCCATGGTGAGTTACTAGGTTCAATTACCCCTTCCTTGGGCAATTTCTCCACTTCAGCATCAAGGAATATCTTATCTGCTTCCGTCTGCCGTCTGGATTTTGTGACGACTGGTTTGCAATCGGGTGTGAGATTTGCGAATAAAGATGCGGCTGGAACTCTGACAGTGGCCAATGAGCAGATTTTAAGAGGCAGTTTGTCACCATGGAATTCGATTTCTACTGAAGAGTGGCTCTTCAGAAGGTCATGTCCTATCAGAAAATCCGCACACAGATTCTTCATGATTAATACCTCAATATTATGGTATATATGAGTCTGCATCTTTAGAGTTAGTGAGCCACATCCCGTAACATCTGAACTCAAGGATGAGTTGGCCATAGTTATTTTCCCAAAGTATGGTTTTACATTTATTCTACATTTTTTTAAAGAAATTTTCGTTCAAAAAGCTGAGAGAACTACCTGTATCAATTAATGCATTTAGTTCCACATCATTCACTAACACTTTGTTTATGGATTTCTGGAGGCATTGAGGAGTTGTTGAGGCAGAAACCAAAAGCAGTGTAGAAGCTGTAGCATTAGTGGAAGAGCGAGTAGGTCGAGATTTACAAACTCGTTGGAAATGCCCTTTCTTTCCACATCCTCTATAAATAACATCTTTGGCAGGGCAAGAGTTCCTTGGGTGACGTTCGTTACCGCAGAAAAGCACTTTTCTGAGAGTGATAAGGCAGCTGAAGTCGATGGGGTCTTCTCCAAGTCACCATCTCTATGTTCAACAGCGGACACTGGAATAGAATTCGTCGTATTTGAATATGATGCGGAGTGTAACTCGGCTAGCTCCAGTGACCTAGCCTGGTCAAAAGCCTTCTCTAATGTAATGGTGGTATTCTCCAAAAGTCTTTCACGGATACGCGAGCTCTTAAGACCTCGTGTAAAGGCATCCCTTATGTATTCGTCTTTGTATATGTCTGCTGTTACAGCTTTGAATTCACAGTCTTTACTCATTTGTTTCAATATCTGGAGGTATTCGTTGATAGATTCTCCCGTTTGTTGAGCTCTAGATGCTAAGCAGTGTCTTGCAAAAAATTTCGTTTCGTTTTGTAACGTATAGTGAATCGAGTACTTCGATAGCGTTGGAGTAGTTTTCAGAGTCATTTATGTAGCGAAAAACATTAGCAGAGATATAATTACACAATAATTGTAGCTTACCATCTTCTGTAATTCCGGTAACTTGGCCAATTATTGAAAGTCCTTTTCCAATGTTTCCACTTCGATTCGGCACCCGTGAACGTGGGATCAGTATCAAATCTTTCGGGTTTCAAAAGTTGTTCCATTTTTGCAGAATCGAGCGATGTGGGGATGCAAGAAATTCAGTTGATTAAATTGTAGTGAAATGTTAAATAATATGGCAGTATATTAACCTAGATTCAGGCTTTAATCAACTGAAAACCACGAGGTGGAAAAGCTACATTATTACATCAATGTAAACAACACAGAAGTGTTGCCAAAGGTAAAAACAAAAACAAGTGTTGCCACAGGACATAAAATACATTATACTACAATTTCATTCGGATTCGTAATCCTGATTTTTCGCTCTTTTGTTTTCGTACTCTATTTTCAGATGCATTCATCAAGGTTTGGTTATAGTTCATTAGTTTGCCATCAGATACCAGCATGTCATTTTAGCCAATCTTACAACTTGTCAGTTGCCTAGCAACGGCAGTCATTTCGTGAACAATAGACGAGCACGACCCATGTCGGATGTCGACAAGTTGTTTGTCATTCTGTATTCTGTGTGCACTATGCAGTTCTGTTCTGGTTATACTTTCAGGTTATTAGTTCTATTTATAATCTGATAAGATCGAAATAGAAAACCGACTACTGCGTGAGCATATACAGCAAAATTTCACCACCAGTGGATGACCCATCGCCGCGACAGACATCCTGCTTGACATCGGCTCCACAGACCCGAACACCAAGCACTACTCCCGGCAAAAATATCCAACAGGACGAAGTCCTTCATCCAGTCGCCAGATACAACCACTTTCCGTCCCCTCCAAGCAAGCGACGGGAATCGGTTCATCCATCACCTGTCAAACTTCCCGTAGCAAAACTAATTTCGCAGTCACCACCTACATTTAATTAACTTTGACGACTTAGTGGCAACACCCGTGACAGGAGGGTCCGCCTTTCAAAAAAAGCGTCCACAAAAACCATGAAGCTACTTATAGCTTCATGGCACGAAATGAATTCAGTTGGGCCTCCTAAGCGAGTTGACTGCCGGACAGTCCTTAAAATATGAAATATTATGATTTTTTTATTGCATAGCAATAGAATTGATGTTTGAGTAGTTTTCAAAAGTTATACAATGATAAAAATAAATATGATATAAATAAAATGAGAAAAAAAATATAGCATCGAATTTTTCTTATGGATCATATCATTGTTAAAAACTATGCTAAGGCTAAAGACATAATCGGAATCTTCAGTTTCACAGTTTGAAAAAGCGAGAAAAAACCAACTTTCTTAAAAGTGTTCTACAATTTTAACTGAACTTCTATTATCGTTTTAATTCATTTCAAGTTAAGTTTTTTTTTTTTTTGGGGGGGGGGGGGCACATATGGGCGAGCATGAGGAGGGGGGTCGTGACTCGAAGAAGGTTAGGAAACGCTGTTCTATTCAGTTCGCAAATTATCTTTCGTAGAATGGTGTTTTATTAATATAGTTTAATTTTTTTTTTACAACAGTATGAAATAACATTGAAAAAACTATCTTGAAACGGCTATTATTGAAAATGTGTTGACAAATGATAGAGAGAGGAAAGTATTTTCAATTATAAAACCTTTATTCGTGGCAGTTATAGCCTTTATTAATGAGGTGAAAAGGCCTCCAGGGAATGACTTTCCATATGATTACACAAGAAGAAAGAGACATTCAAAGCCAGTTGTTCATTTCAGCTACATATTAACAGCAAAAAAATGCTTGAACCGCAACAAAACAAAACAGGCAGCAAAATGCTTGAGCCGTTGATCTAAAAATGTTTGACAGAGTACACCAAAACCATCAAAATTATTTCTCTCAGAACCATTAACAAAATTACACGTTACTTACACTTGTCCATTCACTCAGCTATTTAAAATAAGCATCACACTATTTATACTTTTAGAATGGCAGAGGGTCACAAATAAGTCTTGAGCTCTTGCTTTTCACTGTATACATACTGAACTACGAAAGAAGAGCAACATCGCTTCAGCGACATACTAATTTTCGTTCACGATCGTAAGGGAAGAAATGGCTTGTGAATACCCATTTCAGCAAGGGTAAGAAACCTATCACTAAATCAGTCTCATTTTTCGTATACTCGATGAGAGTACGGATGTTGTATCCTGTATTTTCTGAGGGCGTAACTAGAGACTGTGAAGATACTACCCAGGACATCAATAATGTCCATAAGAGAGATTCCAAGCCAAACACCGATGAAACCACCGATGGCACTGAACACTTCTACCGTCTGAAATTAGAATAAAACGAGAAACTATTTATATAAATGAGGAAATGTATATGTATGAGTATATATATATAATTCAGAACTAAAGAAAATTTACATTAAAATTAGAGAAATTTATGCCCAAACATTTCTTATGTAATATTATAGCAAAGGTGTTTATTAAAAATATATATAATATTATAAATCTGAAAGAAAATTGAGGTGTGGAAATGCAAAACACACAAAAATAAATTTCATGTTTTAGAATTAATTGTTCAGCGCATATTAAGAAATTATTATTCGAGACCTTTGAATTACAAATGAGCAAAAACAGTATGAATGCTTTACTCCATAATTCATAAATTGTTATTTTAAGTAAGAAAATTACATTCAACGTCTACACAAAATATATAATCAAGGTTATACACAAAGAGACTACTTTATAAGGCATAAACCTGCTAAAATGTGAATAGATTTTCCCATCGAGTATATTAGGTATTGTACAAGGAGCGGCAGAATAAACTCCCAGATTTCTGAAGGTCAATGGTGGGGGAGTGGGGGGGGGGGGGTAGAATGGCAATAGTTCGGGTGGATTATCTAGTTGTCAGCAGACACCGTAAGTTGGTCCTATGAACACCGAAGTTTCGTTATTGAGGCATTCTTTTAAAAACAAAGATTCTGTAACCGCGACTCAGATGGCATTTAGGACGTGCTTTGGGCTCTATGCAAATGGCGCCGTTCCTGATCGAAAAACAATCCTGCAATGGGTTTCAAACGTGAGAGCAGTTGGGTCTACATTACCAAGGAAACCAAGTGGTCGTCTTCGGAACATTGGGACACCTGCATATATGCATCGAGTCCGCGAGACCGCTATTCGGGAGGAAAATGCCGCCATTCCCCTAGAGATGACCAACAGAGTGAGAGAAAACTTTTAGGGGCTGCAAAATTGGTAGGAGAAAAAAATTTGCGGTTACATTTTTTTTATTTATTGATTTTCTAAAATATTTTATAAGTTAAGTTTTTCTTAGATTTAAAAGTAGATACTTAACTATATACAGTTGGTTCTCTGTTTAACGACTTTCAAGGGACCGTGAAAAATCGTCCTTAAGTAGAGATCGTCCTTAAACAGAATTTGTGAAAAAATAACATTTCCCTTCCCACTTTACAGGTTTAGGACTGTCAATATATTTCTTAATATATTGGCGTGTTTAAAAATGTTATTTTTATTATCATCATTATTTTATTCACAAAAAGTTATTTTAAATTACATTGAAAAAAAAAAGAGTACAGACAATACAATAAATTACGTTTTAAAAAATTCAAAAAGTTTTGATTGCTTCATTCACCTTGTTTTCGTTATTCTCTTTTCCAGATTTTCTAAAATGTTAAATGAGTCACCTTCCATTTTCTATGTAATATAGCGTTGGAGAACATCAAGAGCAGAAATTGCATTTGTGTATGACGGTGGCGGTGTCTCGTTTTCCGTGTCTTCAACTTCACCTTCTTCGTCTGACACTGTGTTTTCGTTTACAATATCTTCATAAATTTGTTCTACATTTCTGATATCTGTTGTTAAAACATATTTATCACAATTGTAGAAATCTTGAATTGAAACATCCTCATCTTCAACAAGACTTCTCCATTCTTCAGGGGTAATGTCATCTTCGTTGATTTCTACATCCGTACTTTGCAGTTCCACTACAAGTTATTTGTGAATTCCAGCAACGCGAAAGCAGTTTTTTATTGTGGATGAAGAAACTTCTTTCCATGCTGATGTTATCATGTGCATTGCTTCCAAGATTGTAAATTTTCTAATTTTTATACTGTCAACCGAATTGTTTATTAATTTCCTAATTAAAGACTTTCTGTAGTATGCTTTCACACTGCGAATGATTCCCAGGTATAATGGCTACAACTTGCTAGTGCAATTAGCTGGTAACAAATGGATAGTGAAATTTGTAAGTCCAGGGATATTTGGAGTATGTGCAGTGCATCGGTCGATTAAAAGTAAAACTTTTCACTATTCTCGATGCATTTTTGCATCAAATTTTCTAATCCAGTCAATAAAAATGTGTGATGTCATCCACGCTTTATTGTTATTGCGTATACTCACAAGGTTTCCTGGTGATATTCTTAAAACACCTTGGTTGCTTTGATTTGCCTATAACTAGTGGTGGAAATTTCTCAGATCCATCCGAATTAGTGCACAGTAAAACAGTCAATCGTTCCTTACTGTGTTTTCTACCAAAACACTTTTCACCCATATACGTTAAGGTTTTATTAGGCACCATATTGTAGAATAGGCCCATCTCATCTGTATTGAATATGTTCTCATCATATCCATCTAATTTCCCCTTCAGCACTATTTTCCATTCATCCACTATTTTTTCATCTACGGAGCCACTTTCGCCAGATATGCTTTTAAATACAAGCCCGTATCTTTCTTTGAACTTTGTTAGCTAACCAGCCGAAGCCTGAAAATTTTGCATTCCAAACTTTTCTGCCAGAATAATAGCATTTTCTTTAAATATCACTCCGGAAATTGGAATGTTAGATGCTCTTGCTTGATGAAACCATTGCAGGACTGCCTTCCCAAACTCTTCTGATCGACCACATTGAATTTTCTGCCGTTTGGATTTGGATCCCAAACCAAATTTTTGTGTTGCTTCAAGAATTTTTGCTTGCTAAAATGCCTTTGAGAGTAGACTCGGGTAGCTGAAATTGTCTTGCGAATTGGACTTTTGTTATTCCAACACTTTCTTCCCAGTTTTCAATAATTTTCACTTTTTCGTGTAGCGTAAGATGCTTTCGCTTTGATGCCATTTTGCTCTGCGCACCTCGTATTCGTACTGGAATCAGCTCCTACACCCAAACATGAATTCTCTAAACATGAACACGTGCTTCCCAGAAGGAGTGAGAGAGGGGTGCTTTTGGACATTTCGTAAATCACATGACAACATGGTAGGTACAATAGAGTGATTCCACACCCGCACTAAGAAATTCGATCCACCAGGGAAGAATGTTCGATCTTCCGAGAAACAGTTATCCCCCCCCCCTCCCCCGGTTTTTTCCACTGCAACAAGTCTATGATTGCAACAAACATAAAGGAAATTCCGGGTCTGTTTTTGAAACCAAACTCCCCCACAGAAAGTAACCCTCCAGTAGATAAAATGTTGAAGAAAAAGTTTATCATGTAAGAAAAAATCGTCGTTAAATAGAAACAAAATCGTCTTAAAATAGAATTTTTTTACGTCGGAGGGACCGGGACCGGGAAATATCGTCTTTAAATAGAGATCGTCGTTAAGTAGAGCGTCGTTAAACAGAGAACCAACTGTATTTGTATTTCTTTTGTTACAGCCTTTTATATTAATACGTTTACAAAACAAAAAGCTTTTGTTATTCAACAATATTATTAAAAGTTATTCCGTAATGTTATTAAAAGCCTTTCTTATGGAGGTATACTCTTCCGGTAGTTGGTGTTCTTTTTCCGAATCTTGTCTTCAACAATCCCCAAGAGATAATGAAACGTAGGTTTGCTTAACCTACAATAATTGTAAAACTTATCTGGGTCATTTCTAAGTTCTTTAATAAAACTGCCAATGTCTCTTTTTTATTGATTGGATGAATCCAACAACTTCTTTCTGGTTTTTCATTCAAAAATTGTTTAAATTGCTACAAAAGGATAGCTACTTCTACTTCCTCACTTGCCATATCACCCACAATTATGACCAAACTACTTTCTCATAACTGAACACTTCCCTCAACAAAGAACAAAATACTGCAGACTTCTTCAACTCCCGTGTTCTTCTTTACAACTGATGAAATATCAAATCAACCTAGCTTTGCAAGTCAAAATGTATCACCATTTTCCACGATAAAACATTTTGGTTGCGCAACGCCTAGCAATAGAAACGTTGCGCACTGTTTTGTTGCGTTTGGTGTGCGGCCGGCCTTAGTGAACGACTTCAGCAGTGCATCGCAATTACGGCCATGAGTGGCGTTATTTTCAAAACCTAGAGAGGAAAAAAAACTAGATTATTATTACCTTTTGAAATGTGAAAGTCTGTTCTTCCGCACCCTGTACCTAGATAACCGTTCGTGTGCCAAACGCCTTTCAATGCACGACAGTAATACACGATGTTATCGTATCTCAATATGTTAATATACCCATAGAACGCCTTCAGAAACGCGTGAAGGCCAGATCATGAATAATTAGAGATGTTACGATTTCTGTATGGGGCCAACATCCTATTAAAGCTGGTATGCACTATAAAGCGGTCTCTCAGCGTATAATCAATTACGTACCAAATATTTTGGAGAGTATCTCAGAGTCACGATTTCTCCATCTTCCAGGTATATTTCCACGGTGATAAATCGTTTGCTAAAATTAATTTAAAACAATCATGATATAGCTAAAATAAATTGTGAATTTTATGCATATTAAATGATATTTCTGTTAAATTTGTCTTTATTTCTTTTAAAAAAGATACCGCTTATTAACCTTTTACTTACGGGGTGGGATAGCATGTATCCCAAGAATACGGGCCCAAGAATGAATATATATATATATATATATATATATACATACATACACATAGTATATATATATTTATTTATATAACTCCCTCAATGGCCGTTCTTACTTAGGGGGTATGAAATTTCCCGTTCTAAAGAGGGAGTCGGAAAAATTGACCCTGTAAGCTAAAGGTTAACGTCATCTCAAATTTTTTTAGAAAATAGACGTTTTAAAGAGATCGTAATGAAGCACAGTAATTGATATTTTGTTTACTCATAACAATAAAAATGAGTTATTTTACCACAGAAATTAACTTTGACTTATTTACTGTTTTAAATGAAAGTAGGTATAGAATACCTGATGCTATTTCGAAAATTGCGGCAGAGCATACTTAATGCAATAGTTTTTATACACAGAAGGAAAATTCAATAGCAATGCCATTACTTACAATTCTTCATGAATGTCATCCGTCTGAAAAAAAAAGTTAAATACTTTTAATAAAGGTATCTAAACTTCGGAGGCACATAAAAAAGATAATACATCAGTAGAATCAAAAGTGAAATGAATCTTTTCACTTCGACGCAAGAAAAGATAACCTGCTTGGTCTCATGTTTAGTTCTGCAAAAGGCATTTTAATCTGGAAATATTGAGTCAGTAGGTATAAAAACTGGCATACGAGGAAGACATAAAAGGCGTCTGTAAATTTCCCATCCAATGTTCACCACCGGTCAAAACCTGGCTGCTTCCCAAGAGTCCACCATGTTCCAAAGATTAAACCTGTTTAGTCTCACTAACTGATAGATCGCAAATATCTCCTTCCAATAGTAAAAGGTCTCTACATTCTAACAAACATCAAGGCTGTAGGACATCTTAGTTTTTCATATTTCCCGTCTTTTTTACCATGCATGACATTAACCTCGAAACGTTTCTGATCAGTAGCCAGGCCCTGATATTCCATTAGACCCAGTAGGCCTGGGCCTAGGAGCCCCCCAAAATTTTTATTTAAAAGAAGAAAAAAAAAGAAAAAATTCCCAAATTCAAATTTTTTTTATTTTACCTTTTTTAATAGCAATTTTTTTATATATCCTTTCAAATTTGATTGATTGGTTCATCATATGTATGTTATACTGTATATAAAGAAATAATAAGTTTTCCTGGTTGCATTGTATTGGTGTTTCAATGATGAAGTTAATATGTTGCATTTTGTTATTTGATAATGTTTTAGGCTTCTATGCTTCAAATAGCCAATTCTTGGTAAAATGGTACTTTCGCAATGATTCATGATAATTTTTTTTTGTGGGTCAATTTTGAAATTTAAAATTTTTGTACCCACATCAGTGTTAGGGGGGCCCCCTTCCGAGTTGTGCCTATAGCCGAGAATTTTCTAAATCGGGTCCTGTCAGTAGCTCAATTCTTTATCAAACACTCTGCTTCTTTATTGCACGATTATCAAAGACGACTTGTAAACGATAGCTGAATACAGCATTGCTTGGTGCTCGTACGAAAGACAAAAATTTTGTCTGTGTGTGCATTCACCATAAAGGTGAACAGCACAAAATATCGTTTTGCCTTATCTCATGTATGACGTAAAATATTGCACTTAACCTTTAGACTTGCCTTTAAACGTCATAGTTATTTTTTTTCAAACTAGGCCTTCTGTGAGGTGTTTCACGACTCCTTCAAGAACATTTAAACTGTAACATACACTATGCAGCTGTATAACAGAGTTGCGTCTTTTGTAAAAATCTAACGGACTGACTTTTGTTTAGAATCATGGATTGGAATGGTGACTCTAAAACATTCAGACGAGGTGGATATCATCACACATAGAAGGGTTGTTTCCATCGGAGAAAACTAATCAACGAGCAAACAAATAAGCAGAAACCTACATAATAAGGAAAATCCAGTTGTAAGCATCGAATAATGTCTTTTAAACACTTATACAGACGAATTTAATTGGAAAACACTATTTCAATACAGATTCATTTACTGTTCTGCGTACGCATGTGTTGCATATGATGTTTGAAAATATTTAATCACTTACGTAGTCAACCTCGTATCGCTCCATTAGCTCTGGCGAATACTTTGTGATTCTGAAAAGAAACATATCTTGTTATGATAAATTGCAGAAATAGTTAATTTAAAATAAATAAATGAAACTGTATTGTTACAGCCTACATTAATTATTACAGTCTACGAAAATTATTAATTTAAAAGGAAATACAGTGAAACTTCTCTATGGCAGCCAGTGATGGTTTCTGAAAAAAAGTAGTAGTCGTTTTGAGGGATGGCCATCGGTAAGCGGTTTCTTCCATAACACTGGCTCTATGGAGTTTTGAATAGGTTCCGAACAAAATATATCCGTTTAGGGTGTGGCCCGCCAGAACAGTTTCCCTGTAGTATAATTTCTGTCTGTAATGCTGTTGCAAAAATGGTAGCCAACAGCACCACGTTTATTAGAATATAGTACCCCCAAAACAGAAACTGAATAAAAAAAGTTTCCTTAAAATCAGACCAGGGTTCAAAATTTGTATTTTTTGAGACTGCAATACCAATTAACTACTTTTTAGCAGTTTTTTTTTAAAAACTTTATGGCATAATTTTTGCCAAATGCCTAATGGATGATTGGTTGATAGCACTACGGCCATTTTTTGCAACACGAGGGCTAATTAGACCGAGACCATACCTTAAAGCTGACCTACTGCTTAAAGCCGATTCCGAATGGCTATAAACATCCATGCCAATAGTGGGACTCGAACCCACCGAAAGGGTTACAAAATAATTAATAATTATATAATTGTTATTTATAATTATATAATTTTACATAATATAATTATATTATTTATAATTATAAAATTTATAGATTATTATAATTATTAAATTTTTATAATATTTCCCCATTTTATCGATTGTCAGCGCCCTAGCCATTTGGCCTGGACGGTCGGCCCAAATGCTTATAATAATAAGGTTATATAATACTTGTTAATAAAACAAGTCACGTGCTGATCACCCTTAACAGAAAAGTAAAAATATAAAAAGATGACAGATTTGATGGTAAATCGCTCCCAAAAGTGATAAAAGTATAAAATGTAGCAGCTAACGGCTAAATACAGCTATTTTTTATTCGCATTTCATTGACCATTTAACCACATCCCAAACTTACATGATAATTGTGTAAATTTTAAATTTCACTGTTCTTACATGCAAGCTGAAAGAGGAATTTTTCACCTGCAATAAAAGTGTACCATCTCCGAGGGGAAAAAAGGTTTTTGCAGAGAGAAAATAAAATTCTTCAATTGTTTGAAAGATGGCAAATGGAGTAAAATGTCAGGAAAAGAACTAATTCTTGAGCACTGAAATATTTCTTATAAAAATAAAGCATAAAAATCTATTCCTTTTCCCTAATAACCAGTAATATGATTAGATTGGAATATTTAATTAAGCTATGTAAATATAAGCCTACATTTTTGTGCAATATCAAAATTTCACAATCTTCATAATGCACGAACAGTGTGTAACCTAACAGATTACGGATGGTCTTATATATAACTTAATATTTTCTATTGAAGAATAACTAACACACACACATAAAACGTATATATATATATATATACAGAAAGTCGTTCGCACTTTGTGGAAACAATTTTGTAATTTATTTTTGTCGTTTGAATTTTGAGATACAAATTTGGCAACTTCAAAATAATCGCGTGGTACTGTTTTGTTTTGATTGGGATGTAAAATAAAAGATTTATTTTTAAAATGGCTCCTAAAATTGACAGATGGCTCGAAGGTTACGTAATTGCTCTTTCCGAGGAGAAATATTCGTATCAACAAATTATAAAGAGGCGTAAAAATCTCGGTTATGGTATTTCAAAAAAAGGTACTTATAATATATTAAATTTGAAATGAATAAACGTCTAACTGAAAGTAAAAATGAAAACATGACCGTGAAACCTCATCCTAAGACTGTTCAAACGCAGGTAAATATCAAGAAAGGGAAGTCTCTGATCCTAAAAGAAAATCCGCCGACTCAAAGATCTGTTGCATCGGAACTAGGAATATCTTCTGGCACTGTAAGTAAAATCATTCATAAAGATTTGAAGTTAAAAAACATGTTTAAACCTAGAGATCATCATCTTTAACCAAAGCATATTGCTGAAAGAAAATCAAATTGTAGAAAATTATATGAAATACTCCTAGCTGCTGAAAAATGGAAATTTATGGTAACACTCGATGAGGCATTGGTGTATTTAAGTGACTGTAATAAAAATATCAATTTTCTATTGCTCAACTCACGAGAATGACCGTACGATATGGCTTCGTCAGTGTACAAAAAAGTTTCCAAAGGGATTCATGATAGTTGGAGGATTTTGTTAGAGCGGCAAATTAAAAATCAAAAGAGTCTCAAGTAAAGTCAAAATTAACTCACTCTACTATCAGCAGAATATTCTACAGAGGCTGTTCGCACATTTTTTAGACGATTTTGGTAAGCGGTAATAAAAAATCGTTTGCTGCAAAAGAAATAATTGCAATTGTACTATGTTTTTAAAAGTCAAAATTATCGTCTGCGGCTTGAAAGTTTTGTTTTTATTCAAACTGAAGTTTTTAACAAAGCAGTGGTTCGAAGGCTACATTTATGCCCTTTCCGAAGAGAAATATGCATACTCCGTTATCCAAAAACAATGTGATGGTCATGGTTTTGTGATATCTAAAGCGTCGATAGGTAATATCGTCAACAAGAAAGGAAAAAAACGTCAAATTGGAGCCTCAAGTGGGACAAAAATTCCAAACAAGTATCCAAGGAAAAAACGGACATCTTCGACTATTGCAAAGGTACGTTGTTTAATGTTGAAAGAAAATCCCCCTAGTCAAAGGACAGTTGCAAAATCATTAAAATGCTCGGTGTCCACTGTAAACAAAAGGATAAACGTTGATTTAAATCTTAAAGCGAAAAAACGCAATGTGCATCGTCTTCTTCCAAATCATATCGCTGAACGCAGGACACGCTGCAGAATTCTATATGAGAAACACTTATCCAAAGAAAAATGGAAAACAATTGTCACAATAGATGAATCATGAGTGTATTTAAATGACTGCAACAAAAAAAGAGCCATTTATTATCATAAAAGGGAAGAAAAAAATTTAAGTACATGGTTCAAAGAATCGAAAGAAAGTTTTTCTAAGGGATTCATGATTGTTGCTGGTTTTTCTTATAATGACAAGTTAAAAATAAAGAGAGTGGAAAAAATGTCAAGATTAACTCCAAATACTATCATGAACATATTTTATCGCCAATTTTTCTGAATGAAATGCCATCGCTTTACCCACAGTGCCATCAATCTGTGAGACTCCATCAGGACAAAGCTAGCAGTCACACATCAAAATCCACTGTAAATTTCCTAAAAGAAATGGAACAAAAAACTGGTATCAAGGCCATACCCTTCACTGATATCCCTAATAAATCTCCCGATGTATCACCTATGGATTTTTGTGCTTTCGGACTTTTAAAATCTGCATTATCCAAACGTCGTCCCAAAACCCTTACAGGACTCTGGAAAGCTGTTCAGGAGGAATGGGATAGAATACCTCTTCTGACACTCCAAAAGGCATTATTATCCTGCAAATTGCAGTGTCGAAAGATAGTTCAGAATAAGGGATGTCAAATAGAACATTTAAAACACAAGAATTTTATGTAATTTAGTTTTGTGAATACAGTATACATCGTCTAAAATATGTGTGAACAGCCTCTGTAGAACTAATTTTTGAAGAAGAAATTCCAGCCTTATATGGAAAGGACATGGATAAATTTGAGCTTCATATGGACAAAGCCTCTAGTCACACGTCTAAATCAACTGCCACTTATTTAGCAAAGACAGAACCAGAAACAGGAATGAAGTGTATCCCATTTAATGAAATACCTGTAAAATCACCTGACACTTCTCCAATGGGCTTTTGCACTTTCGGTTTTTAAAAACGAGTCTTAGGAAAACGGCATCCAAGAACACTGAACGGACTTTGGAAAACGGTCCAAGAGGGATAAGGTAAAATTGAGCTGGAGTTATTGTCAAGAACCATGGCTATCAGATAGAAGAAATTCGCCGCAAAAAATATGGCATTTATACATAAAACGTAACTATCAAAATTGTTTCTATAAAGTGCGAACGACCTTCTGTAGCTTGATATTTAATTTGGAGTACCTGCAGTCGTCTTTGCAACTGTTGAAGCATTGTTCTGTAATATCAATTTCTTCTATTTCACAAAGTATTTTTTCATAGTCCCCTTAGAAGAATCAGAGACAATTATCGGCATACAGATCTATAGAAATCAATTAACACAAATGCATGAAATTTCCTGTACGACCATTTTTTTTTCATATCGGGGAAAACACATGATAAATTTCATGTGAAAATCTATAAACCCTTAACCAGAAAAGGAAAAATATCAATTCATACACAATTCCTGAGATTAAGAGCTTTCTTGAATACTCATTACAATAGTTACTTTTGAAGGAATTAAAAAATGGTTCTCCCTTAGAAATATACTCCTGTTGGGGATTTCAATCCAACGTTCTTATTCAAATGCAATTAGGAAACGAAACACTAGTTTCTATATTTTTGATATGGTTAAACCCCCATCGAAAAAGATATTTTGTCACTTGGCAACTTTGGGCCAAGTAAATAGCTGTCCATATAAATAACCTCCCTATTTACGAAAAATTCTTGCTATCTTACATTTTAATTAACTCAACAGATTGTGACTGACAATTTTAATCATTTACGAAAACTTTTAGAAACATTTTATTTTAACTTAAGATTTTTAATAGATACATACTGCGGACTTGTCTTGTAACATCAGTCGATTTAGCAACGCCAAGCTATATAACGCAAGGAGTCGCTGAATCGTTTTTGGATCCCCTCGGCTGTCCTCCCACATGTGTAATGTTATTTGAAGGCCTTATTTGAATAGTGGTCCAACTCCCCTTTTTAAAAAAATGGCGTTAGCCTCACTTTCATGTACATACAAGTCATTTCTTTCTTATTTTTAAACTTGTACACCTCCAGCTTATTTCTGCTGCCAACAGAGGGCATTACAAATCAGACTTCAGCAGTCATTTCTCAACACTCATTAGACTTTAAGGCTTTGTATCTCAAAATGAACAAAAATGGAGTTGGACCACTATTCAAATAAGGCCTTCATTTTATTCCCGATATAACGACCCTGAAGTATGTAGAAATCGCGTTGTAGCTACTTCGTGGCACTGATCAGTAGATTTGAAGCGCAAATATTATCAATAGTTCGCAGTCATTAAACTGCAGAAATAAGATCTTTCCTAAGAAGGAACTATTAAACGTTTTAATAATTTTCAAGTTAAGTCCAAAAAGTTAAGCCGTCCTACCCGAAGGCATGCGGCAAGTTTGGCTGAAAACGCATGGTCGCTGCGTGCAGTCCCGCACACGCAAGAGTCCCCCAGATTCAGTATTTAATCTATGGTAATTGTAACCTGTTAGTACTTTCTCCGTGAGGATTAAGACTAGATCACCAAACCATGCCCCTGATAGCCTGGAGAAGTCCAGTTTCCAAGCAGAACACATGGCGGTGCGATCAACGTACAACTCCTATAGAGGATACAACTCCCCTTAGAGAGTCATACTTAATCTCGCCATTACCTGCATTCGCGAATTTCATCACTTTGAAATTTAGTGCTCTGGGAAGGAATCACACTGCACCAACGCTGGAATTAAGTTAAATGGGGCTACAACAGTTTCCTATGTGATTTTGAATGTATCCTTTATTCGCTGAGATGGATGCACCTGCCAGCAGTAAAACAACTCATTTCCAATTCCTATTGAAGATGAAGAAAGGAAACCCCAACTTTTTCTCAGTTCGCTCTCGGCCTATTTTACCTTCTGTCACGTAAGTGTGAACAAAAAGGAAACCAAACCATATAGGAGTTTCAGGAAAGTCTTTCGCTGGATAGCCACGTGTACAGGAGTGTCATTTTAGTAAAGAACATACAAAGTGTGTGGAGTTTTCTACTTAGTTCTGTTGATGGCCCCCTCTACCTAAGACTTTTTTCCGTCGTCCTCTGAGATATAGAAGATCTTGGAGAAAGTCGATATAAGATATATTCCTGAAAAGTTTATTACCAAACTGTTTCGTCGCTGAAAATCCACCGCCGTGTTCACTAATGGTGGCCGGAGCAAGTAAAGTAGGTCGTGGCTGCAATGTCCTCCGAGTTCTCAAATTTATCTCTGGAGGTGCGGGGTCAAGTGTTCCGGTCTCGTCACTTGACTCAGTTCAAAATTACGGGACCGGTCATTTAGTCAAGTCGGACTCCGACCCTTGCGGTGCTAATTCAAAACAGGAGTAGCCCCTTTCAGCCCAATAGCCCATTAGGACCTGGTGAATGAAACTTCCAACCAGGGGGCATTAGCAAAAACAACAACAACAACCAAACTGTTTAACGTACTTCAAAGCGCTCTTTTTTAAATTTTAAAATAAAAATACTCCATACTGAAAACTGTATAAAAATGAGCCGTCTAACAGGCTTTTTTTCTTTTTGAAAGGAGAATTTTTGTCTAAAATTGGAAAAAATCAGCACTCCCTGTGGCACTGAAAAATTTAAAGTTTTCTGATATAACGATCAGTTGATATAACTTATCTCCAGTTAATGATCATTTAAAACTTGTTTATAGCGACTGTATAATGTTAACATTGTGAAAATCCTTCATTTTGAGGCGCATCTAAATTCACCGGCAGCTAAAAATTTCGAGCTCTCAGCGATGGACGCTGACTTTATTTTCATAAATCCCTACATTCCTATACAAACTCTTATACGGGTGCTATTTGAGCTTTCAAAGTATCACTATTTTTCACATGCCCAAAACGCTTTGAAGAAATTATTTCACTCTCCCATTGGCGTGATTATAAAAATAGCTGTTGACAAAGGGTTGAAAGAGAAATTTTACGCTAGTTCCCTGTAGGTCCTTATTGGGAATACATTCCAGTAGTATTTCATTCAAGTTCCCTGCTTTTCGGACACAGCTGTTTTACAAATATTTTTTTCTATCTCACGGATTGACAAAGTGACTGTTGTGTACTAACCATATTGGATTCACTCATCTCAATGTTAACCTATGGAGAAAATGTGTCCAAGGATTGCCAACTTCGATTGAAAGATTTTTTGTTAAACTGTACTCTAATAGGAAAAAAATTACACCTTGGGGCATATTTTGTTTTGTTTAATGCAAATGTTTTAAAATTAAAATTATTTGGGGAAAAATCTGGTGTGGTGTGTTTTAAACACTCTAAAATTTCTTTGGTGGACGAAATGTATAAAATGAATTCCAAGGTGCAGAAAAGTACAGGGTACATGAAAACATCATTTTTATTGGATTATCAACATTTATGTAGCTGTCAATAGTAGACACATTTTCTATATAGGTTAACACTGAGGTGAGCGAATCCAATAGTGTTAGTACAGAGCAGCCTTAATGAGGGATTTTATTTTATTTTATTTTACTTTTAATGAGTGACTGGGCAAGATACTGTTCCTAGTCTTTCAGAATAACCAGACCACGAAACGGAGATTTATTTATTTATTTATTTTTTTTTTTTGGGGGGGGGGGGAGGGTAGGCTAGAATGACGCTTTTACTCGGAACATGTAAATAAAGTTTAACAGATGGAGAACAACTAAAAAGCTGCAATGTTCTATTATGTGTTTTTCAAATTTTGGGTTGTACAGAATCATGAGAACTCTAGGATGTCGGTAACCTTTTGAACTAGCGAGCTTCCTCCCGAATTATGGGTTTCGAGGGTTATTTGAGAAAAAATCACGAAAAAGAAGATGCTATTTATCTACGATTCAGTTGGATAGTTTCTTAGACTGGAGATTCAATTTTTTAAGGCTATTTAGAGAACTAGTACGGAAGTAACGTCATGGCCCCTGGCGGATTATTAGTCCCAGTTATCTTGAATAAAAAATAAGCGTTAAAATGAGATGGAAATGAAAATAAACCTTAAATAATTCTTGAAAGGTCGAGACGGTACTATATGAGTTTTTTTTTTCATGTTGAGTCTGGTGTAATACCATTTGAATTAATCTTACATTTAAATGTACACATTTAAATGTAATACATTTAAATGTTATGTACATTTGTATTTAAATGTAATGCATTTAAATGTATACATAAATACATTAAACATATGGGATATATTTTAATGTTAGCCGTCCTTAGGATGTTGTTTAAAGAAATAAAAAATAAATAAAAATTTTAAAAAATTACAGATTAGAGCGTCTGGTAGCAAAAAAGGAGGCTTCGAGTTCGAATCTTGAACCCCGGGATCGTATTCCAAGGGTGTGAGAAAATGTGAGAAACTTTCGCAGTGTTCATGGTTATAGTGATGTCCTCCCAATTAGACAGAGTTCAACAACTGGTCAGAAATATCCCAACATTTCTTAAGCGACGAAAATTATGCTGTTCGTTAGTAAGACCATGACATGACCACAATGTATTGTTGAATCCACCTTTTTCTTTAGAACAGATGATCTCCAGTTTGCTTTTAAGGCCGCCCGTGGTATATCAAAAGGGAATAATAAATACGAATAGGTTTTGGGTACCTATAACCTATATTCTGTATTTATTTTGATTTTCAATTCTTTGGTAAAAAATAATATAAAAAATTTATTCTTAAATGCATTTATATTCAAAAATTTCAAAGCAATAATTAGTGCTTTTTTGAAAAAAATAATTTTAAAGGAAATCTATAACGTGACTGTTAATTTCGATGAAATAGAAACTACGCATTACCAACCCGAGGCAGACTCAGCGACGATCTTTTGATGTACAGAAAGAAGCCAGATTGATAAATTGTTTATACATCTCACTTTATCATAGACAAAATTTTCATACCTGAATGGCATTTCCTTTCGCTTCTGGGGTATAGGATAAATGGTGCTGTACAATTGAAGCAATTCACACTGAAGTCCGATACACACTTTTGTCGGCACATCTGTTGAATACCATGATGTAAATCACATAACTCATAGATCAGAGAAATATAAAGGTAAACTAGACACAATTCATAAATGCTCTGCTCGGCAAAATAATGAGATAATGAGTCATTATCACCAATTTTTCACTTAACTGAAGTTAATCACTAAAACTTTAGTGTTCAAAGCTCAAGAAACTGAATCTGTGAAAATGTTCATGCAATAAGCAAAATAACAAGTGAGACGTATTTTGTAACTCTGACGCGATGCAGTAATAATTGAAAGGATCAAGTTTGTCTTTTGCCCTCGTTGTAGCTTTCTCTGGTGAAATTCTTGCTAACGTAAAACTCACAGCATTGCATCCAACAGATTATAGGAAGGTTTCTCCAGAGACGCATTTTTTTTTCTCAGTTCAGGAGACTCAGTTTTATATGGGGTATTATTTTGCAGTGAGTAGCAATAGAAAGAAGTCATATAGTCCAAATTTACCTTCCTCCAGGATGACGGATACATAAAGGTAAGAGAGAACAGCTTGAAGCAATGGACCTGTCTCCCATCGCGCTCCTCGTATAGAAGGATCTAGCGTAGTATTATGATCGGAGTTACCTCTGTGGGACTAGTCTAGGTTCAGCACAGGGCATCATTTTTACACAATAACTGGCTGCCTCACACCTTCTTGATATGAATCTCATTCGGGGTCGTATGGATGCACTGAAAATCAATTGTTCGGCACTCCCTAATTAGTTTAATCTATCGGCAAAAATTGAAGCAGATCTAGATGAAAGCAAATGACGTGATAATATTATATAAGCTTCATGGTACAATCATGAAGAATGCTTGCCGAAAACTAAAGGTGCAGAGAATTGGTCCAACGAAATATCAAATTTCCGACTTTTTAAATGACCAGATAGTGTAATAATGAATGCCTAATAGCACTGCCTATCACAAACTAGGGTGGTATAATATGTTTACTGTTTGGAAGTGATAAGCTTTAACACATTCGCAGTCGGTTATTTTTTTCCTTTTCTATTACCGGACGCCAGTTAAAATAACTAAACTCAAAAGCTGGTAGCCGCAGACTTGACGTCCAGAAGAAACCAGCAGAATCATAACGTCCAGCAGAAACGTTCAAGTACCAAAACACTGAAAATATTAAAATACAGTGTAGCGCACTATCCCTATTAAATTAATGATCAACTTGCAAACTTTGACCAACTATATAGGATCTTAACTGTATTACGAAGTCAGTATTATAAAATTATTTTACTTCCTTCTCTCTCGCATTGTGCGATAATTTATTTTCAAGAAACAATATGCTCAAAATCGTTAAATATGGTAACTTAGCCGCAAAATAAAAAAGTCAACAGCAGCCAAAAATAGGATTTGAAATGACGTAAATTCACGTCAGCAACTGTGAATGTTTTTAATCCTCTAACGATACAGTGGGGGTGTGTTTTCCCCCACCCGTACTCTCCCCTCTCATTGCAAGAGATCGAGTTGACAAGAAACCCTATCAGGCAGTCTTGCAACAGATGTTGGAGCGTTTGCAGTTGTAAGTTTGTAGTAAATATGAGTGTCTTTGTTAAAAAACTTTATTCAGGATCACCAGACATTTTTTTTAATTTCAGATTTTTATTATTTTAATTTCGATTTTGAAGGCTAAAAATGTCAGTACATATTATTTTTTACCTTTTTGGGCTCGGAAATTTGGTTCAGTAACTTCTAAAACTAGGTACCTAAGTCAATGGAAACGTAGGTTTATATAACTTCTGTATGATTCTGAATTTTGTGTTTACTTCTTAAAAAACTGTTGAATAAAGGAGTGAGTTTTTTTCCCCAAAAAAGAGAGTTCAAGCTAAGGATTGTATACATATGCCCCCGTCTTAGTCAGCGTTCTATTAGTATATGCTGCATGTATGTCTAAAACACCTTTACATACTTACCGATTGAATGCGAGGCCCTGTGCGATTATTAGCTTCCCAGACTTCCTCATAGTCTATACATTTTGTTTGATAAGGTTCTTTCAATAAAACTTCTTCTAGCTAAATGAAAAGAAATTATAGACAAATCTTTGGTTTACGATATAAAAATTGGGACAAATAATTTAGAAATAAGTCGTGCATTGATAATTAACAGCAGTGATCCAAAAAATAAGTTACAGGTAATTAAAATTAATTTGATAGTGAACAGAAAGTTGCTTAAAAATTCAACAAAATAAAGAAATTTTTTTACCGAACTTCAGTTCTTTAAAAAATAAATTCAATATTCTTAGTAAATTTGGGATCGATTCATACAAAAATATCCAATGAAAAATTTTATCATATAATATAATTTAAAAAATCTAATGTCCGCACGACGAGATAATACAAGGTGCGGCCATTAATTTCCAGGACTGATCTAATAACTCCAGAAAATCTTACATGAAATACATACCCATTTAATATGTTTCGAAGTAACACCCACCTGCAGTGCCCGTGATGCATTTCTGTGCTCAGTTGTATAAGTTTCGGAAACAACTTTTAAAGTCCTCTTTCGGAATGCTCTTTAATGTGGACGTCGCCGTTTTCTTGATGGCTTCGACATCCTAAAATATTGTTCCCTTCAGCAAACCTTTCAGTTTTGGAATCAAGAAAAAGTCTGCAGGTGCTAAGTTCGGAGAGTATGGAGAATGCTGCATCTCCACGACCTCATTCTGGGCCAAATTGCTGAAGGGAACAAGATTTGAGGATGTCGAAGCCATCAAGGAAACGGTGACGTCCACATTAAAGAGCATTCTCTCATTAAAGAGGACTTTAAAAGTTGTTTCCGAAACAGCTGAGCACAGAAGTGCATTACGGCAAGTGAGAGTTACTTCGAAACATATTAAATGGGTATGTATTTCATGTAATATTTTCTGGAGTTATTAGATCAGTCCTGGAAATTAATGGCCGCACCTTGTATAATTTATACAAATGCATATGAGAACAAAACTTTACGGCAGTGATTCCCAACCGGCGTGCCGCGGTCCTTTAGGGTGCCGCGAAATTTTTTTTGGATATAAACAAGAAAAAATTAGTAAGGTCCACTTAAAATAAATATTAATTGACATCTAACATTTGTGCTTTAAGAATCAGTCGCAAACCAAATTATTCTTTGTGATGCCTACTGTAGTCCTCTAGTGTAATACTATACAGAATCCCATGACTATTTTTGAAAATGCATTTATATATTCTATTTTGGTGTTTGTTACTTGCAATTTTCCACCAGTAAATAAAATCAGCAATGGAGTAAGCATTTATCTGAACTTAAATTTGAGATGTCCCTGATATAAATTTAGCTTTGATTTAATGTTTAAAAAATTGGAAAACTAAATTTTTAACAAGGATCCCACGAGTTTCTAAGCTCATTCATTCCCAAGGGTGCCGCAGACTTAAAAAAGTTGGGAATCCCTGCTTTAGGGAAACCACATTCTGAAATCTGGAACTTGTGGTATAATACGAATATTGCATAATTTCTTTTAATTCATATTATGGGAAAGAAAGATGAGGAAGAAAAAATTAGGGCAGATAAAAAACAACTCATGGTTTAAAATCCAAAAGATATTCTAAAAATATTCTAAACTAAAAAAAAAACTATATACAAGTATTTAAGTTACTAAGCCAATTTTTTGGGGCAGTCCGTGAAAGAAAACTACTGCATCAATTTACTTCATTTTGGTCTTAAACGAAAGATTGTAATCTGTAGATTTGTCAAATTTGCTTTTTGTAACAGCAAATTCTATAAATTAGCGATAATTTATAACTAAAATTTGCTTTCTGCGCATGCTCAGTGACGTGCTTAAATCTTGCTTTAAACACTCACTTAGCACGAGGCCGCATAAACACATTAATTTGTTTCTGCGAATGCCCAGTGACATGTTTAAATCTGGCTTTAGATACTTACTAAGGACGAGGCCGCCTAAACACGTTAATTTGTTTAAGCCAATGAATCTCTCTAGCTCTCTCTCGGCCATTTTTATTTTTAATTATGTTTGTGAGATATAGAATTAAACCTGACAGAAACTGTTTATTTCGCGCTTTTGACTAACCATATTTCTTTTTGCTGGGTTCAGTAGTAATTTTTTAAAGTGTATTTCTCTATTCTTAATATTATGATTTTCAACATTTAGCAATTATGTGTTGAGTATAATTTATGTACCGGGTGTTTCAAAACTCGCGCACATCAACCTTTGTGGTTGAGTTTTAAAGACAGATGAATTATGTTAACAAACAGAATAAAGGACAAACAAAGGTTGAACTGTCAGGTGTCAGACATGGTCAAATCACAGTAAATGTTCAAAATGATGTCCGTTTTTCTGGACACACAATCGAACTCTTTTTACCAGATTAGTCGACACTTTACGAAGTGTGTGAGAAGTTATGTCCGATATTGCATGAAGGATGTTACTCTTAAGTTCATCAAGCGTATGGGGATTAATGCTGCAGGCGACTTTTTTTCAGATATCCCCAAAGGAAAAAATCCGAAATTGACAAGTCTGGTGAACGTGTGGCCAAAGTCCTTTGGAAATGACACGATCATCGAAAAATTCAGTTAAAACTTCCATACTGTCCCGTGATGTGTGACACGTTGCGCCGTCTTGCTGCAACCAACAAGGATTTTAAGCAACAAGGATTACCATGTGGATGTGCGCGAGTTTTGAAACACCCGGTATTAGTACATTTATTTACTATCCAGCCGTTATGTTTTGACGGGTACCAACTAGTTCTCTAATTAAGACATACCCTAAGATATTTTTTTCGTAAGGCTGAAAGGCTATATTGTGTGACTGATAGTATTGAAAAGAGCAGTTTTAGTATTTCTAAAGTCTATGAAAATATTTGAAAAGAAAACTTTAAAATCTGAAAAATCTAAGTCTGTATACTTCGTTTTTGAGAATTCAGAGCCTTAAATGAATTTGTAAAGTAATCGAAATAAGTAGGTTCAAGGGAATTCAGTTAAAATTCAGTTAAATTTTTCTCAACTTGAGAGTGTACCTGATTTCGTCGGGATGCATACTTCATTTTTCAATTTATAACAATCCCCAGTTCAGATACAGAACAGATTTTTTTAGATATTATTGGACACTCCTTTTTCTTATTCTAATTTTCTTTTTCATTTTTTTCCCTTTTTAAGAAAAAAAAACTTCACCGTTTGATAAGCTGCTGGGGGAGAAAAAGGAAACAAAGGAATATGGGTGAATAGAATTTTTTCCCCGTCTCATTTATAATAGGATATAGTTCAAAATCTCTTTAATAGAGAAGTGGCATGGAAAAGTATTTGAAAAACAAAATATTTAAATATCAGCGGGAATTTAAACTTTTACTTTTTGTATCTCAGAATCTGTAAGGTTTGAAAGAGCGTAAAAAGTAATTTAAAGAAGAAAAAATAATTACTCCCGTTGTTCTGCTGAATTCAAATTCTCTGAAATTTTTTTATACCTAAGAATCTATCAAAATTCATCCGGTTTTCAATCTCTTTTCCAGCACCGTGGGATTCTCAATTGCTTTTAAATTTCTAAAAATTCTCTCCTGAGCGGTCAGGAAAATTTTTTTCAAGTATTACACGCACACACACACACACATATGATGCTCTTTTTCGTTCTACTGCTGTTTTTTTAAATTTTTGGTCATATCTATATGAATATACACGTGTTTAAATACAAAAACTTTATCAATAGGGGCCCGAGATAGCTAGTGGTAGCGCATTGGCTCTCGGAGCGGAGGATGGTCGGTCCGAACCCCGACAAGCACCATTAAGTACTGTAACGACTCCCGTACAATGGCGATTTTTTTGCGCGGGGAAATTCCGTCAAGACCAACCAACGTGCGGTTTGTGCACCTAATTGATTTAGACGGCTGGAGACAGACAGTCTTGGCGACATAAAGACCGGAAGTGCTACCGACATCTCGCGAAACAGTTCTTCAGCTACCAAAATGAAGTGATCGTACGGAGGCGCCTAGCCGTCTGAGAATGTAACTGAATAAAGAAAGGCGGCGTTTTCCTGACCTGGAGCCGCATTCCTCAGCCCGCAAAGCCTACATGGACCTGGTCTGGTACTTCCGGCCAGGGGGCATTAAAGAGAACAACAACAACACTTTTTCAATAGTGTCTCTCCACACAAATCCTACATGACAGAATGCACAGATCTTTACTTCACCCATTTTCATATGTTTCCTAAATAGATACCGTGTAATTCTCGTGGCATATAGCATTTAAATTTTACACGATTATTCCTATTAAGCAGTTATGATACGTTTAACGAACTTATTTTTGAGTTTTAAGGTATACGAGTAAGTTTATAACATCCATTTTGATGAAAAGTCGGAATTTTATATATATTTTTAATTTCTATTTTTTAAAGAACTTGAATTTCTCTTTCTAAATCTGCTTTTAATTTTTCTGTACGATCATAGGAAAGGAATGAGAGTGATTTAAAGCAGAGCAGCAACTCTCTTTCAATACAAGTGAAAACTAGAATTGTGTTTTCAGAAAGAACTTATTTTTCATTAAAAATTTAAACAACTATTCCGACAACTCAAAATATAATCATGATATGTCTGTGAAATTTTTCAGGTACACTCTTAGACAGACACACACACACACCAAAAAAAGGGAAAAAAAAGCGCACCAAGAAAGGGTAATGCAAATTGGACGCAAATTGATATGCATACAGCTTTCGGCGGAAAATGCAAAATTTTAAAATTTGGCGGCCAATGAATGAACATGTGACGCTCCAGCGTATCTTAATTGCGCAACTGGCGGGATATTAAAGCGGAGAAATTCCAATTCCAGGTCATAAATTCTTTGCGAATTTCATTCCGTGTACTTAGGTAGATAGTAACTATGCCTCGCATACAGGTGCGCGAACAATATATGCAGATGTCAGCATATGAGAGAGAATGTGTAGTTGGGCTCAAAGAAGTCGGTTGGTCTAATCCGCGAATCGCTCGACATTTGGATAGGAACGATGCCACTATTAGACGATGTTGGCAGGAATGGGTGAACATTGCCGAACGCAGCGTCAAAAACAAAGCTGTCGGCATAGCGAAACTACAGAATGCGAAGACTAAGCAATCGTCAGAGCGGCACTCACAGCCCCAGATTCATCATTATCATCGATCGTACGTGCAACTGGTGCTTCAGTGACCGCAAAGACCATTCATAGGCGGCTCAGAGAAAGGGGGCTGAGCTCACGGTGCCTCTTGCGCCGACTACAACTAACCTTGTACACCGACAAGCCCGTTTGCAATGGTGTCGGGCACATTCGACCTGGAAAGTCACTGGCTGGAGTAGAATTGTCTTCAGTGATGAGTCCCGTTTCAAATTGAGCCCCGATGACCAGCGAATACATATCTGGAGACGCCCCGGACAGCGGTGGGATACCAACCTGACTGTCTTCCGCCATACGGGCTGACAACCAGGAGTGATGGTCTGGGGTGCCATTTCATTTCATAGCAGAACCTCTTTGGTTGTCATCCGGGGCACCCTTACAGCACAGCGGTACGTCGTAGGGATGCGACATCGATGTCGATGTTTTAAACATCGATTTATTGAAGCCGATGTTTTTTTTAACATCGATGTTTTGTACTCGATGTTTTACGTTGTCTCGGTGTTTTTTTTTAATGAAAAAGTACCGTAATAAAAAAATTTACCACGTAGCATAATTTTCAAACTCAGTAAATGTAAGCCTGAATTCTGAAAAGGACGAATACAAAAGGGGGAATGATTCCTTTGCAAACAGACAGATGGCAATTAACAACCAATGAACCAATCAGAGCGCTTAGAATGTTCCTGACACTCCAGAACTTTCCATGGCGTTTTATTTTACAAATAGTATATACACGAGTGCATCCATTTAAGTTTTTGTTTTGTTCTGGTTTTATATAAGTTGACGTTAATATTATTAGTAAGATGCCTCCCAAAAGTACTGTTTGGAAATTTTTTTACAAAACCTCTGACAAATTGGCGAAATGCAATATTTGCCTTAAGTCCCTCAAAACTTCTGGCAATACCACGAATTTATCTGGACATTTGAAGGCAAAACATGCAGGTACACTCATGGACAAAAAAATTAGCGCACCAAGAAGGAGTCTTCAAAATGAAACGAAATTTTACATACGTAATGACTACTTTGATATAAGTAAATGATAAGAAAATCAAAGAAAAAGGATAATTTATTTAAGAGAAAAAGGCAAAAGAACGGAGGAGTTAATATTCCGTTGGACCCCCTCTAGCGCGAATGCACGATGCGATACGATCGAGCATTGAGTCATACAAGTTCTGTATGATGTCTTGAGACATTTCGTTCCATATTTGCTGTAACCTTGCCTCTAGTTCGTTCAAACTCGTGGGATGCCCAACTCGTCGTCCCAAATGATCCCAGATATGCTCGATTGGAGACAAATCTGGGGATCGGGCAGGCCAACGAAGGGTAGTAACAGTGCGGAGACAGTCTTGTGACACCCTTGCCGTATGAGGCCGACCATTGTCTTGTTAAAAAATGGCTCCTGGGAGCCGTTGCATGAGTGGCAACACATGTGGTTGCAGGATTTCATGAACATACCGCTGGACTGTCATGGTGCCACGGAACAATACTAGGGGTGACCGCGTATTGTAGGCAATGGCACCCCATACCATCACACAAGCTGTGGGTGCGATGTGTCGCTGTACAGCAAAGGCAGGATTGAAGCGTTCACCACGGGCTCTCCACACACGAACCCGATTGTCATCACTGCCGAGATTGAATCTGGATTCGTCGCTAAAGACGACCTGGTTCCATTCCGCTGCAGTCCAGTTTCCTCGTGCGCGGCAAAACTCCAAACGGAGGCGTCGATGGGTGGGCGTCAAGGGCAGCACACGTAATGGGCTCCGCGATACCAACTGTCCTTCAGCCAGGCGCCTTCGTATGGTTCGAGAAGGCACAGAGGCCCCTAGTGAAGGTGCTACCTGTGCCTGGATGGCGGCCGTTGAAGCAGTTGGCTGCACGCGTGCATTTCTTACGATGTGGCGGTCTTCTCGACGACTGGTCTGTCGAGGGCGTCCTGAGCCTGGTCTTCGTGTGCATGACATCTCTCGGGTCCACTGGTCCCAACACCTCCTCACAACACAATCAGAGCGGCCTAATTGACGAGCTACTCGCCTAGCTGACCACCCAGCTTCCATCATCCCGACGATTCTCCCCCTCTCAAACTGCGACAACTGCTTATATTGTCTTCGAACACGGCGTAATGGCATGTCTATCTCAGCTCTTCCTTTGTAAATGATTCAGCACACTCAAACAAGCTTTTGTTACCTGTTTTATACTCCACAGAGTACGATGTTCAACGCCCTCTACCGGCTATACGTAATGCGCAATCACGCTGCATTTCTAATCATTTGCATATCTCCCCGACATGTACCTTCTTTGCAAGTTTCGTTACGATCCCGCAATTATTTCTTGGTGCGCTAATTTTTTTGTCCATGAGTGTATTTACAACGAAAATTTTGAGTCATCAATGTAGTCCAAAGCAACCAAGTTTTTGTCATTTGTGTCTGCCCAATCAGAGAGTAAAATTAAATCACCCCCTCCCCCCACGACTAACGGAAGTAACATTAATGTTAGAGATTACTAAAACAGTTTTAAAAAATGGATGTTCTAAAACATCGATGTTTAAAAACATCGATGGTTTTTGGGTGATGTTTTAATATTGAATATCAATGTTTCAAAACATCGATGTTTTGAAACGTCGACGATATTCTACGCCCCGTTGTGTTACCCTAAATATCACACAACGGGGCCTCACACCATCCTGGGCTTACATTTCAGCAAGATAATGCCTGCCCGCACACGGCGAGAGTTTCTCTGCTTGTCTTCGTGCTTGCCCAACGCTACCTTGGCCAGCAAAGTCGCCGGATATCTCCCCCATTGAGCATGTTTGGAGCATTATGGGCAGGGCCCTTCACCCAGCTCGGGATTTCGACGATCTAACGCGCCAATTGGACAGAATTTGGCACGATATCCCGCAGGAGGACATCCGCCACCTCTATTAATCAATGCCAAGCCGAGTAACTGCTTGCATAAGGGTCAGAGGTGGACCAACGCGTTATTGACTTTTTCACTTTGCGAAGCTCTTTCTCTTGAATAAATCATACAATTTTTCTCAAATTGTAATCATTTGTTCTTCTGTACATGTACATCACATCCACCAATTTTCGTCCCATTCGGATAATTCATTCTTGGTGCGTCCTTTTTTTTCCCCTTTCCTTTTTTTCTTCTTTTTTGTGTCTAAGAGTGTGTATATTTCATAATATTGAGAATGTAATGAAGTACAGATTAGGCTCGAGGTATATTATTTGTTGATTTATAGCTGTATTTATAAAAAATTTCAAATGAAATGATTGAAATTTTGCATGTAATTGCACATGACTACCTGCATTTTTTTAGATTTCAAGATATCGATTAGTTTTTATTTCATGACACTCACGAGAGCGTTTTGTACATATGATAAAAAGAAATTAATGTTATATATATATATATATATATATATATATATATATATATATATATATATATATATATATATATATGTATGTATGTGTGTGTGTGTGTAATAAAAAAGCCCCACTATTATTAATTGTCCTAATCTAACGCGTATTCTAAATTATCTTGCTATCGTTTTAATAAAGCACAGTCCCTTTTTCCAAATTACGATCAAGAAGTAAACAAATTAACTAACTAGTTTGCCCCTTTATGCACGCGCTGAAAATCAGGCAACTATGATTCAGGATGATTCAGAAACCACGCCCCTTGCATCTCATGTTCGGAGTCTTGAGTTATGGCTCACGTGGTCAAGTCGGATGTTCGGCTCTGGCCAGTTAAAGAATTTTTGACACCTACCGTCAGGGTGGTGCCCCCTGGGTATAAAAGGTCCTGCATAGGATTTTCCCGGGCTTTTTCGTGCCTGTCTCCGTGCCTCTCTCTTCTGTCTTCGTTCTTCACGCGTCTCTTCAAGATATGTATTCCGTTGCTGTTCCATTATGTGGTGTCCATCAAACAAGATGTAATAGTTTCCATATTCCGACTGCCCCGGCGGGATCCGGTGGCGTTACTATTGTCTGTGTCCTGTTCGTCAACCTACCTTATAGATGTGCTGGAATAATGGCTTCTTAGTGCTTCATGATAAATACATAATGGTACACTGTGTAATTCGTGTGTCTCTGGTTATATGAATATGCTTCTCTCATCAAATACTCACGAATACATATTCAACAGCGAATGCCTTCTCTATGTGTTCCCATTTCGTCAATTCCATTGTATGCATGCGATTATCATCACACACACACACACACACACATATATATATATATATATATATATATATATATATATATATATATATATATATATATATATATATATATATATATATATATATATACAGAGGCTGTTCACACATTTTTTAGACGATTTATATTGTATTCACAAAACTAAATTACATAAAATTCTTGTGTTTTAAATGTTCTATTCGACATCCCTTATTCTGAACTATCTTTCGACACCGCAATTTCCAGGATAATAATGCCTTTTGAAGTGTCAGAAGAGGTATTCTATCCCATTCCTCCTGAACAGCTTTCCAGAGTCCTGTAAGGGTTTTGGGACGACGTTTGGATAATGCAGATTTTAAAAGTCCGAAAGCACAAATATCCATAGGTGATACATCGGGATATTTAGTAGGGATATCAGTGAAGGGTATGGCCTTGATACCAGTTTTTTGTTCCATTTCTTTTAGGAAATTTACAGTGGATTTTGATGTGTGACTGCTAGCTTTGTCCTGATGGAGTCTCACAGATTGATGGCACTGTGGGTAAAGCGATGGTATTTCATTCAGAAAAATTGGCGATAAAATATGTTCTTGATAGTATTTGGAGTTAATCTTGACATTTTTTTCCCACTCTCTTTATTTTTAACTTGCCATTATAAGAAAAACCAGTAACAATCATGAATCCCTTAGAAAAACTTTCTTTCGATTCTTTGAACCATGTACTTAAATTTTTTTCTCCCCTTTTATGATAATAAATGGCTCTTTTTTTGTTGCAGTCATTTAAATACACCCATGATTCATCTATTGTGATAATTGTTTTCCATTTTTCTTTGGATAAGTGTTTCTCATATAGAATTCTGCAGCGTGTCCTGCGTTCAGCGATATGATTTGGAAGAAGACGATGCACATTGTGTTTTTTCGCTTTCTTAAGATTTAAATCAACGTTTATCATTTTGTTTACAGTGGACACCGAGCATTTTAATGATTTTGCAACTGTCCTTTGACTAGGAGGATTTTCTTTTAACATTAAACAACGTATCTTTGCAATAGTCGAAGATGTCCGTTTTTTCCTTGGATACTTGTTTGGAATTTTTGTCCCACTTGAGGCTCCAATTTGACGTTTTTTTCCTTTCTTGTTGACGATATTACCTATCGACGCTTTAGATATCACAAAACCATGAATCTCACATCGTTTTTGGATAACGGAGTATGCATATTTCTCTTCGGAAAGAGCATAAATGTAGCATTCGAACCACTGCTTTGTTAAAAACGCCATTTTGAATAAAAACAAAACTTTCAAGCCGCAGATGATAATTTTGACTTTTAAAAACATAGTACAATTGCAATTATTTCTTTTGCAGCAAGCGATTTTTTATTACCGCTTACCAAAATCGTCAAAAAAATGTGCGAGCAGCCTCTGTATATACTAGCCGGTCGGTTTAGGAACCCGTGTTGGGAATATATATGTTTTCACCGCCAGATAGCGCTGTACGGGTCAATGCCCTGGGGGTGTCTGTCGCGGTTTGTCACTTCTTGTTGTTTTGGCCGAGCGTGATGACTCGGAAGATTTTTACTCTTGAATCTTGAACTAAAATCCTGGCCCAACTTTGTTTGGAAATAAAATGTTGTTATTGTTACCAATTCTTTGTTTAGTTAACTTTAACCTATTTTACATTTTACTTAATTTTCATTCATGGCGCCCAACGTGGGGCACGATCTTAGTAAGAAAAGTTGTGCCAATTGAAAATGGATTTTTGAAAACCATACATGGATCTTGAAGACGTCTGAATAAGGTAGGACATTATATTTTTTAAATATGGAAGAAGATATATCAAAACTAAAATCAAAAAGAAAAATAATAAGGACCGCTGTGTCCAAAATTTTAAATAAACTACAATCAGAAATCGAAAGTGAGGACTGTGATTGTGAAGTTTTAGAAGAAAATTTAAATTTGTTATCAACAAAATCAGAAAATTTAAAAGAATTAGATAAAGCAATAGAGTTGAATTTAAATGTTACTGAAAAGGAATTTGAAGAAGAACTAATTTGTGTACAAGAGTACGAAGAGAAAATTACGATCTGGTCATTTAGAGCAAAAAAGAAGCTCAATAATGAAAACAAAAGTAAAATCGTTGAGAACTCTCAGACCTCGGTTGCTTCAACTTCCGGAAATACATTTAAACAAAGCATCCAACTTCCTAAATTAACTATAGGAAAATTCTTTAGGGATCCTAGCAATTGGTTAGATTTTTAGAACCAGTACTTAATAACTATACATAATAATGATGACATAACTAAAATTGAAAAATTTAGTTATTTAAAAATGTATTTGAGAGGTCCGGCTTTGGCGGCTGTTTCTGGGTTCTCCTTGTCAAATGAAAATTATGATTCATCTATTGAATTGCTAAAGCAGCGTTTTGGCAGGAATGACATGGTAATCAGCTCACATATAAAAAACTTATTATCGGTAGATCCTGTAAAAAATGTTCGTAATGTAAAAGCCCTCAGAACGTTTTATGATAATTGCGAAATTCAGATTAGGAGTCTACAGTCTTTAAATGTGACGTCGGGCTCTTACGGTAACTTGTTATGCCCAATAATACTGCAAAAATTACCGGAGGAGTTAAGTTTAGAGTATAACAGAAAACGAAAGTCTAATTCAGATTTTGATATTTCAGAGTTAATAGATTTCGTACGAAAAGAAGTTGAATGCAGGGAAGCGTTGTATCTATTTAGTAAAGACTGTAATACGAAAGATAATTTCGATTTCCATCAGAAAAATAAAACGGGATTCTTAAACAAAAATAGTTATTTGAAGGGTAAAAATATCCCAACTGCGTCTGCCTTTACTACAGTAATTAAACCATACTGTTTTTTCTGTAAAGTAAATTCCCATAGTGTTGTAGATTGCGAAAAATCCGACGAGGATAAAAGAACACTTTTGAAAATTCAGGGTAGGTGTTATAAATGTTTTGGAAAAACACACATGTCTCCAAATTGTAGAAGCAAAATTTCTCCCTGCCAAAATTGTAATAGTTCAAGTCATAACAAATTATTCTGTAGGAAAGTTAATCTTGATATACCAACGGAGGACAAAGAGTCTGTTATTGCATCTTTGTCTTTAAATTCCGAAATACTTGTAAGGGGTATATTTACACACTTGTTCAGTTTTAGCAGAAAATGTTGACACAAACAAAAATAGTACCATTAGGATTTTAATGGATGGAGGATCCTAGAAATCATTTATTAGAGCCGATCTAGCTAAACAATTAAATTTAAGGTGTTTAAGGAAAGAAAAACTGTATATTTATTCATTTGGGTTTAGTGAAGGTCGTGAACGGGATTTTGAAGTCGTTCAAATAAATCTTAAAAATGTTAAGTTCCCCCAAAAATCCATAATAGTTGAAGCCCTTGTATCAGATACTATAACAAGAGCCTTTGTAAAAGTACCAACTAAAAGCATTCGTGAAATCTTAGAATCAAAGGGGCTGCAGCTAGCCGATAGCGGAGAAGCATCGGAGATAAGAATTCTGGTGGGGGCGGATTACTACTGGAATGTCCTGGCTGGGGGGAAGGAGAAACTAGGCAATAATTTGTTAGCAACTGACACCTTGTTTGGGTGGACTATTCAGGGTGGAGGCTACAACAAGCTCTTGGAGAACGCAGCTGTGATGAATATCGGTGTACAGTATTTTGCCGACGCGTCGAAGAATGTTGAGATTAATGACATCGTAAAGCGGTTCTGGTCTCTGGACACCCTGGGGTTGACAGAAAACAAACAGGAGGTTTCCGATGAATAAGTTATTCAGCAATTTCAGAGGGAATTGCAGTTTGATAATGGGCGATATGTTTCTCGCTTGTTATGGAAACAAAATCATGAAGCCTTAAGTAATAATTTTGAAAACGCGAAAAGTCGTTTAATGTCTTTAGGAAATAAATTAAGGAAAAATTTTTGGCTTCGTAAACATTATAATGAAATAATACGCGATCAGTTAGATAACCAAATTATTGAAGAATGTAGTTTTGAAAGTAGCAGTGACAAAGTTTATTACATGCCACATTCCCCAGTTGTAAGAAAAAATTCTACGACAACTAAAGTAAGAATAGTTTATGATGCCTCTTCAAAACAAAACAATGCCGCATCCCTTAATGATTGTTTAGTTCCTGGGCCGAATTTAAATCCTTCAGTGTTAGATATGATACTGCGTTTCAGACAATTTAAATATGCCTTTACCGCAGATATTGAGAAAGCATTCCATCAAATTGGAATAGCAGAAGTTGACAGAGATGCTTTGAGATTTTTGTATTTTGATAAGGATTTTAATTTGAAACCATATAGGATGACTAGAGTACCATTTGGCGTTTCATGCAGTCCCTTCATTCTGGCTAGTACTATTAAGTATCATATATCTAAGATAGCCCCAGAGAAACCCGATGTTTATGAGATGCTAAATACTTCGGTGTATGTAGATGATCTTTTTTATGGGGGTGATACTCTTGAGCAAACCTTCAACCTTAGTTCTGAAGCATGTAAAGTATTTAGGGATTCAGGGATGAATTTACGGAAATTTAGTTCTAATTCAGAGGCTTTAAAGAGTCGGTGGATAAGTAATGGGATAATAAACGGAGAAGATTCAGAGAATTCATTAAAGGTGCTAGGGCTTCACTAGTGTACTCGTAAAGACCAAATTTTCTTAAACTTTGAAGCTTTGTGTGAAACATTAAATAATTGTGAGAATATTACTAAAAGAAACATATTAAAGGTGACTGCTACAATCTTTGATCCTGTAGGTTTTATTTCGCCTTTTGTAATACGTGCAAAATTGTTAATTCAAAATCTTTGGCAATTAGGAATAGATTTTGATGATGAAGTTTCGAAAGAATGTAAGCAATTGTGGTCTCAGTGGTATCACGAAATAGAGAATTTGAAGAAGCTGAAATTAACACGCGAATATTTTCCTGGGAAACTCAGAAATTTCAATGATTTGGAACTACACATTTTTTGTGACGCATCAATAAAAGCGTATGGAGCTGTCGCATACTTTAGGTGTCCCAAAGAATTCACCACGTCATTTGTAACATCCAAAACTAGAGTTGCCCCAGCAAGTAAAGAGCTGACATTGCCTAGATTGGAATTACTAGGCGAGTTAATTGCCTCCAGACTTGCATAATATTTGAAGGAATTGTTTAAGATTCCAGACGAAAGAACATTTATGTGGTCTTACAGTACAATAGTTTTACATTGGATCAATGGGTCACCACATAGGTGGAAACAATTTGTAAGAAATCGGGTAACTGAAATACAGTCCCTAACAGATCCGGCTTGTTGGAAGCACTGTGATGGAATTTCAAATCCTGCTGACATTCTTTCACGTGGTTGTTCCGCAGAATATTTGTTGTCGCCAAAGGTTTGGTGGTCAGGGCCACATTGGTTGAGTGAACCAGACTGTATGTGGCAAAGAAGTGTACGAAATATAACGCAGAATTCCGAATCCATGTTAGAGAGGAAAAAGGATGTAAAAGACATTACAATCTTGCAAGCTAGTGTCGACGATCACAAACCCCTTTTAGATCTTGAAAATTACAGCAAATTAAGTCGAGCTGTTAGAATTATCGCATGGGCAATGCGATTTATTCATAATGCAAGAAAACATTTACCGAAAAGAAATGGCACCTTGACAGCTGAAGAAATATTCTCTGGGGAAATTCGATTAATTAGAGAAACGCAAGCTGAACATTTTGCAGAGGAAATTCATAATCTAAAATTGGGACGACCAGTTACTAAAAAATCTAACATTTTCGAGCTCAATCCCTTCTTAAATGAAGATAACGTATTATTAGTGGGAGGCAGACTCCAAAAATCCTCATTGAGCTACTATGAAAAGCACCCGATAATCATGCCTCCTAAAAACAAATTATCTGAACTTATTGTTCTTGATGCACATGAAAAGGTGTATCATTCCGGAGTATCAAGTACTCTCATTTACATTAGAAAACGATACTGGATGATAAAAGGTAGACAGTATGTAAAAGACATACTAAAAAAATGTGTTATGTGCAGACGCATGAATGCTCGACCTGTAAATCAAGTTGTGGGTCCACTACCGGCTGCAAGAATCGAACAGTCACAACCGTTTGATGTCGTTGGGTTAGACTTTGCTGGCCCACTTTATGTGAAAAATGAGCATACCAAGTTCTACATTTTGTTGTGCACGTGTGCAGTTACAAGAGCTGTACACTTAGAACTAACGAGAGATTTAACAACTAACTCATTTCTCTTAGCTTTTCGCAGGTTCGTCTCGAGAAGAGGAATCTGTTCAGTTGTGTATTCAGACAACGCTCTTACCTTCAAGGCTGCAGATGCAGAACTTAAAAAGGTGTGGAAGGTAATAAGTCATCCAGACGTTAAAACGTATTATGCTTCCTCGGGTATCCAGTGGAGATATATTGCCGAGAAAGCGGCGTGGTGGGGCGGTTTCTATGAGCGACTAGTTCGTTCCGTGAAAGTGCCACTACGAAAAACCCTTGGACGAACATCCTTAGATGTGGACGAACTTCACACCTTGCTAACTGAAATTGAAGCGGTGGTCAATAGAAGACCACTGACATATGTTCCTGATAGTCTCAATGATCCACAACCACTTTCACCCGTTCATTTCCTAATAGGTAATAAAGTGTCCAATTTACCTCCAGTTAAATTCAATAACATTGTGGGTCAAAGCCGTAAAGAAACTTTGCTAAAAGCATATTTGTATCGCGAAAGACTGCTAAATCAGTTTTGGCACAAGTGGACTAAAGACTATTTATTGAACTTGAAATCTGCAAACTGTAATAAAAATCAGCAGTCTAAAGGTGATTTGAAAGAAAATGACATTGTGATTATTCATGATGAACATTTACCACGAAATATGTGGAGATTGGGAAGGATTGTATAAACCTTTCCAGGTAGAGATGGTCGTATTCGTAGTTGTGAAATTAAAACTGAAAGAGGACCAATTAAACGACCAGTTCAACTACTTGTAAATTTAGAGTGTTAAATGTAATCATTTTCCTACAACTGTAGTTCAAATGTCTCATGTATATAAAATGTATATAATATTTATTGTATGTTTATTTGTAGCGAAATTTTAAGAATGATTCCATTTGTGAACGTGTAGTTATGTGTAAAAATATAGTATTTAGGTAAGTGTGTTTAAGGATCTCCAATGAAGTGAGAATAGTAAGTTCCTTACTGATTGTATATTGTTAATTCTTGTATAGGTTTTGTTGCATTTTCTTATAGATTGTTAGTCTTTGGATATTATTAACTTATTAACGTGTTAAAAATACTTCATTCACAATTGAATTTTAAACTTTTATATTTTTGAATTATATGGTAAACTTGAATTTCTGAATTTAATATGTATATTTGATTGTATAATTTTGGAATCATAAACATTAATTGGAAACTTGATTTTCTGAATTTAATATGAATATTTTGATGGTGATTTTTTGGAAACATGAACATTAATTGGAAGTTTTGAATGTTTTGGTCTCAACTCAAATGTTGAGAAAGTGTAATTGAAATGTGAACTTTTGAACCTAAAAAAAATTTTGAAATTATGTAATAAGTATTGTTCTGAACATTGCTGTTCAGTCCGGCCCAGTTTGTTGGGAATATATATGTTTTCACCGCCAGATAGCGCTGTACGGGTCAATGCCCTGGGGGTGTCTGTCGCGGTTTGTCACTTCTTGTTGTTTTGGCCGAGCGTGATGACTCGGAAGATTTTTACTCTTGAATCTTGAACTAAAATCCTGGCCCAACTTTGTTGGGAAATAAAATGTTGTTATTGTTACTAATTCTTTGTTTAGTTAACTTTAACCTATTTTACATTTTACTTAATTTTCATTCAACCCGCTCCCTTCAGCAATCATTGTCAGAGAATGGAAACGCTAAAAAACAATGAATAAAGGTATTTAAATTTTGTGGTGCAACAATAAATAGAAAAAAGACTGTGATACAGCGCATACTGTATCAGTCTCGTGGCGCCATCTAGCGAACCTTCGCACAAATATAATCAAATATTGCATAAAAAATTGAATCAATTAATTTGAAGTGTGTATAATGTTTTTAAACCATTTTAATATTATTAAGAGAATTAATAAGATTTTAATAAAATTTATTTCTTTTATAATAGAAATGTTTTTTTCGGTGTTTTTAATTGCATAATCACATTGTGAATGAATCATGCTTTGTTTACATCGTCTCAAGATTAGAATCCAAATAACTCTAAAACTATTCAAGTAAAAGATTAAGTGTACGCAGAAAAATTATCAGTTTTTAAAGCTCTTTCCAATTATGTAACATTTATGTACTTTCATGAAAAAAAAATACATCGATTTCGACATTTTCAAATATGGCCGAATTTGAAAGGGAGGCTCTTCCATTTCTGGATTCACCCTTCAAAAATTGTTGGCTTTTTATTAATTGAAATTTAACGGTAATAAAATTTTAAATTCGGGTTTCGAGGTTCACATGTTCAGACTCTTCACTACCCGTGTGCCAAATTTGATAGTTCTAAGTTTCGTAGATTCGTCTGGAGACAGCACACAAACACACAAACACTTCCTTTTATTAGTATATATATATATATATATATATATATAATTGAAATAAATTTAAAACCCTTTTTACTTTTTAACACGCCCTTTCCAAATTCTTTATCATAACGCAACAGAATACCGTCCCCTTAACCTTTGAATCGCGACCTACATGGAAACCGAAATAATTTATTAGTTTTTCCCCTAAGGCACGTGTGGCCAAAGCTTATATAAGCATTATATAACGGGCATCGCGAGACCATCACCTCATATGACGCGACTTAATCACGTGTCAGTTTTTAACCAATTAAAGTTCAGCCCGCCTGAAAAACTCGCGCTTTTCTCAATAATTCCGTAGCCCTTTGTGTTCTGCCACGGTACTGCCAAGATGTAATTTTAACGCGCTGCGCCCCTTTTGTCTTTTATTTTATCCTGTGCTGTTCCGACAGCCTCGGGGCAGTGTTGAAATATGATAACCCGTTAATAAATTGAAATGTGGCTTTTATGAAGTGTAACTAAAACCCTCGAAGTAATCCAAAATAAAACGACGATTTAATCAGCCTTTGGACGTCTGTGTTCCTCGTCTGGAATTTCGATTTGTTTCTCAGCCGCGTTCGACCACACGCATTGCCTTAACCGTTCGACGACTATCTTCCAAGACCTATATTCCTTTTCATCTACCACTCTGAAGCTCCTCGACGTAAAATCATTACATATATATATATATATATATTATATATCTTAGAGCTAGAGCCGTTTATGTAAAAATTTGATCCTTTTCGACCCAAACTCTTCAATTTTGTAAAAAGTTGTGTAGTTATGGACTCTTTTTTCATCATTTTTCTATTTTGGTGCTATGTTCCTTCTAAAAATAGCACAAAAATTTTCTCAAGTGAAGTTCTTGAAAAAATCGACTCTAAAAGTAGTCAGATAACTTAATATGAATAAGTTTAGTAAATATAAGAAATTTTACTCAAGCATAGCATCTCACGTGATTATATAAATTGCACACTGGTAATTAATTAATTTATTACCATACTAGTTGTTTGCCCGACTTTGGGACATGTCGGTTTATCTCGGTCATTTTGGACATTTCATTTTTCACACCTTCTCACCTCTCAGCTGATGGGGTTGAACTTGGACTTAAACCTCATCGGGAGTGTCACCATTCGTCTCGGCGACCCCGTAAAATATGAATTCGACACTAATCTCTTTTTTTTTTAAATTTCAGCACCACCCCCTCCCACCCCACCCCCAGGGGTACACTAAACTTGGGCTTAAATGTCATCGGGAATGTCACCCATCAGCCCAGCGACTCATAAAACTATGGATTCGACACTGCTCTAGGTCATTTTGGACATTTTAATGAGTGCCACTATTCATCTCAGAGACCCCGAAAACCATGGATTTGACAACAATATCAGTCGTTTTCGATTATTTTTACAATTTTATTTTTACGTGTCACCCCCTTCCCACCTAGCTAGGGATGTTACGGGTGTCTTATCCCCCCCCTACAGTATTTTTTCCCAGATTGTCATATGAGTACCAAGTTTGGGTGAAATTGCTCCAGGTGTTCAAGAATTATGCTGGCATATACATACATACATACATAATATATATATATATATATATATATATATATATATGTGTGTGTGTGTTTGTGTGTGTGTGTGTGTGTGTGTGTGTGTGTGTTTGTTTGCAGTGTAAAGAGTGTCAAGTTCAAAATCGCAGTTTTGAGAAAAAAACAGAATTTTTAAAAAAAGAAGAAAAAAAGCGGCTTTTATAAAGTTAACTTTTATAAGTTTAATTTTTAATTTTTTTCTTTTGAAGTAAATATCTCTAATTTTATATTTGTTGGGTAAAGAGTGTTAAGTCCTTGATTGGAACATAACCCCTTTAACACTAACATATTTGTGTTTTGTTTCACATATCCCAAATTTTCTCTGATGAATAAAAATATTTAGGAGTGGAATTGGATTTAGCTTTCTGTACCCTGCAGTAGCCCTTGATTTTTCAAACATGCCTGGCTTTATAACTCATTTTAGCCCATTTTGGACTTAACACCCTTTGCTCAGCAAACAAACAAACACAAACACACACACACAAACAAACACACACACACACACACACACACACACACACACACACACACACATATATATATATATATATATATATATATATATATATATATATATATATATATATATATATATATATATATATATATATATATATATATATATATATATATATTATATTTTACGCACTTACCATAGTAATATAGATCTTGTAAGTTCTTCCAGGTTTCATAAATATTCCTTTGACAAAAGGGTTTACAGCCTCATACGGCGAATGTATAGAGAACAGCAAACCGGGTTGATCACCAGGTGTGAACATTTCATCTTCTTGTATGTAGAATATTAATTTGTTTGCAGGTGACTGTCCTGGAAAAGCAAAGCGTGTGTTTACCTCTTACCTAACAATTAAACTATGAATAAACTAAACTGACACAAAATACCTGGAATTTCAGTTTTATAAATACTATAAACTTAAAACGTAGTAAAATGTATTTCATTATATTATGCACGTACATACTGAGGCACATATGAGGATCCATTATTTTCAATGCACACAGGAAAATGGAGAAAAATTAGCTATTTCAGTGAAAGGAATAGTAAGAGTTGATATGAAAGTATTTAAAATATATTTGTTTTAATAATATTTTGTATAAGAGTTTTAATGAAAAATAATCTCTGCCTTTTAAAATTAATGGACTGCGTTAAAAGGCACTCGCTTTAACAATTTATTTTATCAGTAAATTTGACAATGTAATAATTACTATAAGAATTTGTGATTTTTACGCGGCACCTCAAAATATCATTCTTAAAGCTCCATTCATTATATTTACGCACAAATCTTAAAATTATATAGTCACAAATCAAGTCATGCAACTACTAAAGAAATATGTGTTCATGAACTTACCGAAAATAAATTCAGCCTTTCTTTTCTGCGCTGGTTTTTCTCGACTTTCAACTACCGAATGCAAGTTGTAGCAGATCATTGCTCCAGTTTCCATCTCCTTGGTCCTTATGTAGGGTCCCGTCATCAGATCTGTATCAAAAACACTCCTATGGAGAAAAAAATGCATTTATTTTCACAGAATTTCAAACATATTCAGCTAGCAAATTATATAAATAAAAATATTAAAAATGTGTAATTATAGAAAATTTAAGGCATACTTTTTTATTAAATAATTTAGTATGATATAAGTTGACTTCAAACTATCCGCAACCCCTTTCCATTTTTTATTTATTTATTTATTTATTTATTTATTTGCAACCCACAGTTTGCACACCCTTGCTGTAGTTCATTGACAGAAAGTCCCCTGGTTTCTCAACCCGGTTATTTTTTCTTTCGTATCGAAGTTAGAATGGGTTTTTCAATCAGTGTAAAACAATGTTATTAATCAATTTTGAATACTTGAATTTGTTTCGTGAGCAACTTAAACGTGCATTACTTTTCAATGCTTATTTACTTAATTCGAAATTAGCCGTACTTTTGCTTTTGAAATCCCTTTTCTTTTTGTTCATTTTAAGAAACCCTAATTTTGATTAGTCTGTGTATTTAGCTCTACTTATTTCTCAAGCTGGTGGAATCCATGCAAGTTTTAATCTTTTAATTCATATTAATAGACATATTTCTTCTTATTAGAATAAATATTTAGTTTTCCTAAAAATTAACAAATATTTTAATAAGAAAATTTTAAGAGATTGTTACCTTGTTTTATAAAAACTATTTTAGTCTCATTAAATTTATAAACATTTTCCTTGGTGTATATACAGTAGTGTGTCTAAATTTTTACAATGCACAACATAACTCATTTAAGTTTCAGAGGCATAAGTAATGTAACTGCGTAAGTAATGCATAAAGTAAGTTCATTTTCAAATCTAATGCCGTTAAATTCGTAGCCTATTATTATTTTTTTTTTTTATTTTTTTTATTGTAATCAGAATTTTCTTTGAAATGAGTAATAATTTGACCTCGTAAAGTCCATTGGACATAGCTACTTATATATTTTCTCATTGAAAACTAATTTTAAAATGTTACTCTAAATTTAAAAAGTGTTTTATTTTCTAAATTAATAAATAGTGCGATATAATTAGAGTATTATTTGTAAATTTAGAAGCAACAATAAACGTATTACTGCAGTTGACGCAATACGCTCAATAAAATGTAGAGGAAATATTTACAACATATTTCATGTGTAGTGGGGTGCGACATGCTAAAAGTTCGAAAAAGCAGTCGAACCAATTAAGTCGAACAAACGGGGTGAAAGACGGAAGAATGAGTTGGCGCCAGGCATTACAAGAACCCGGAAGGAGGGGAAGTGATTGAAAAGAGCAGTTTAAAAGGCGGGGGCTACTAAGAGGGACAATGAAGTAAAAAGGGTGATTGTTGGCAAAGATGAAACGACCCCACACATATTACATTTTCTGGGAAAAAAATTCCTAGAAGAGCATGGGAAAGTCGAAGGTTAAATTATTTTAATGAGAAACGCCTCTCACTCGGAGTGGTCAATAAAGAAGATTTAGGGGGTTAGAATTAGCGAATGGAAATTGAAGTGAGAGAAATGATATAAGATGATTGACCAATGAAATGAAAAGGGAGGAACGGCGAAATTAAATAATAACAGAGAAGCAGAAAACGTAAGATATATAGAGAGAGTATCTGTTAATTGGCGCTCAGACTCAGCACACCGCAATGAGATAAGCAGAAAACGTAAGAGAGAGAATTTTGAGAGAGTCTCTGTTAGGTTGCGCCCAGACTCAACACATTGCCATGAGATAGTAGCATCATAAGAGAGAAGTTTTTAATAGCGTATATGCTAGATTGCGCCCAGACCTAGCGCGTCGCTATAATACTGCAAGCCAACGATGAGAATGAAATAGATAAACGTCGGAGCCGAAAAAGATTGCCTGACCTCTGGAAGCCAACGATGAGAATGAAATAGATGAACGTCGGAGCCGAAAAAGTTTGCCTGACCTCTGCAAGCCAACGATGAGAGTTGATAGGAAGGGAACCTGTCCTGCATTGAAAGCCCGATAATCACCAGACATCTTCCCGCGCCATCCAGCGAAACTTCACGACTGCGTTCATCGGAGAATCGAATCCCGAGAAAAGGTACACCAATCGATGCAAGATAACATGCCGGCGAGTGTTTTCAGTGCTGTCTACAAAACGGAGGTAACCTTTCATTACCTGCTGCCAAAAAGTCTATAAATCCCCGAGTAATATAATGCAGGCTAGAATTAGGGAGTAATAATAAATTGCGTTCTGAGAGTGATATCAAATTAAATGAATTAAATAATATGATCGAATAATTAATTGAGATAATGAGTGTCTTTCTTTATGTTGATATAATTATCAATAATATAATTTAGTGTGTAAACATCTATGATATTTATGTTAATAAATCAGTGTGTAATTTAGAATTCAGAGTAATGGTGTCATTAACTACCACTATACGAGATCATACAATCAAAACCCTATAACATCATATGTTACAATTTTGAAAGGAAGGGGAAAGAACTTCCTGCAAGACCATGAGAAGTATCCCCACCCTTGAGGTATGCTGCTAACAAATTTAGGTTAACAAATAAATTTTGAACACGACATTCGTCTGAGCAATTCGAACGCATTTGAACGCTATTTTAAAAAGATATCTTAACATTTCAATAACTGACGGATAAATTGTAACGTTAATTACTCGTTTAAAATTGACGTTGAAACGACGTTCAAACAAATGCCAGTATTAAAATTTTCCCCCACCTGAAGAGTTGGGTATCTGGATGCTCTCCCAACGCCAAATATTTGAAAAACTAATATCTCTTTCGGAAAGTGTCATTTAAACGAGCTCAAATTAATTGCGTTTTCATAATTTACCCATGTGTCACGCAAAATTACAGAAACTTTTTTGAATATGCTCTTTAAATGCGCTCAAACAAATGCCATTTTCAAAATTTCTCTGCCTGGAAATCGATGGATTGAATGTTTTCCCACCAAATTATTGAGTTTAAATACCTCATATTAAAATGGCACTCAGACAGATTGTTTGGCGCTCACACACGTAATCTATGAAGCATTTTGTGCCCGTATTCAAGGGGCCAACTACATAGACGTATCATTAAAGGGGTGAAAATGTAAAAGGGTATCCCATACGCTGACCAGTTAATATTTCAATCGTTTTAACGTAGGATTACGTTCATCCATAATGGTCCTGCAGAAAGGAAAATTTCAAACGCTAAAACTGTCTGTCCATCTATCCTCGCGAGTTATAATTTTGTCAGCGCCAAACCCAGTCTATTGCTTGGACAAGCTAAACAGAAAAGTACCAAGATGCGTCAAAATTTTGACATACATATATGTATATATATATATATATATACGTACGTATATATAGATACATATACAGTATACATACAAAAAATGTAAGCAACGATAAGTAATTGTTCACGAATCACTGTTTAACTTCTCAAAATACAAGTGAATGATTGTGAAGCGTCTTAAATTGTGGGTGAATAATAATAACGCTTCTCTGACTCCAATATAATTATTATTTTATTATTTACCAGACGTTATTTGTATAACTTAATATTTAATCTACATTTTTGACATCGAATACATCTAACAGGCACAACCAAACATTGATTCTTCTTTTCTATGTCGACTTATGTTGTCACACATGTTCAACTTATTTAATTAAAATCTTGATGGCCAAACGATAAATTGATGTGGAATAAATTGATGTGGATTTAATTGTCGTCTGCCGAAGCGACACTACACACCCCCTTCCCAGTAACAGAGATTATGGAAGATAATCTTTTAAGTGACTGGGAAACTTCGCATGTCGGCCAGTTCTGGTAGTCTTTGAATTTTCTTCGGCAGCCACATGGTTTTACTCTGTCGATCTAAACTATTTTTACTTTTCCCTGAATTTCAATATCGAAATACTTATCCTTTCTTGCCCTTACAGGATATGGTCCAAAATAGACTGGCTGTAGTGAAGAATTGTTGATGTTGTTGTATAGGAATACGTGAGAACAACTGGAAAGTTATTTAGAAACAAAGACTTTTCTATTTCCGTGGGTTGTGGTAGTATTTGGCTTAATTTCTCTTATTATTTTCTAAAGGTTTTGAGAAAATTCCGACTGTTTCATGAGAGGTGCTGTTGAAAAGAATTCTCCAGGTACTGCTAAGGCGGTTACGTATATAAGTTCTGCTGATGAGCAACCCAAGTCATCTTTGATGGCAGATCTTATGCCTAAAAGAACGAAAGGCAATGCTGACAGCCATGACTTTGATTCCAGCAGGTGGCATTTTACGCTTGCTTTTAAAGTTCTGTTCTGTCTTTCGATCAAACAATTAGCCTGCGGATGATACTCAGTCGTAGTATTCGTATGAAAACCGAGAAATTTTCCCAAGGCTTGAAAAAGTTGACTATCAAATTGTCGCCCTTAGTCGGATGTTATCCGATTCGGTATTCCGAAGCGTGAAAACCAGGTATGAACCATAGCTTTAGCGGTTGATTCTGCTGATTGATCTTCCAACGGCACCGCTTCAATCCATCGTGTATAACGATCGATTATAGTTAGAAGATATTTGAATCCTTTGCAAATAGGTAACGGTCCAACCAAATCTATGTTTAAATGTTGGAATCTATGTGGGGGTATTTTGAATTCTCCCAGAGCTGATTGTGTATCCCTGTGGATTTTGCAACATTGGCATGATATACATGCTCTAGTCCACATTTGACAGTCTTTTTTCATGTTGGGCCATATAAAACGTTTCGTAATCAATTTCATTGTGGATCTTATTCCGGGATGAAATAAGTTATGGATTGATGAAAATATTTTCTGCCGAAATTTTGCGGGTATGTATGGACGATTATAATTTGTAGAAGTATCGCAGTACATCTTCTTGTCGCTGTCCGGCATAGGAATTTGTAAGATTCTTAAGTTTGGGTTGTTTCTCAGTATCTCTAAATCTTCATCTTCTTGAACGTTTGCTATAGTTTGTAAGTCTATTGCAGATGGCACAGAAATGGTGTCTATACGAGAGAGTGTGTCAGCAACGGTATTTTCATCCCCTTGAATGAACTGGATATTAGTTGAGAACTGGCCAATGTATGACAGTTGTCTAGCTTGCCGTGGCGAGGTTTTTTCCAAATCTTGTTGGAAGGCAAATGTTATTGGCTTGTGATCCGTATATATTGTAAAAGATCGACCTTCTAAGACGTATTTGAAATGTTTCACTGCTGTGTAGATGGCTAATAGCTCTCTGTCATATGCACTATATTTTCTTTGTGTTGGCGTGAGAGATCGAGAAAAGAAACTCAAGGGTTGTTTTTCATTATTCACGATCTGATGCAAAACAGCTCCAATAGCAGTATCGGAGGCATCTGTTGTTAATGATATTTCAGCCTTTTCGGATGGGTGAGTTAAAGTCGTGGCATGACTAAGTGCATCTTTTAAAGCTCGGAAAGCGTTTCTTGTTTCTTCTGTCCAAGTTATTTCTTTTCTGCAGTTCTTTTTGATACCACTGAGCAATGCTGTTAAAGGTTGTTGCAATTTTGCACAATTTGGTATAAATCGGTGATAAAAATTCACCATACCTAAAAAGCGTCTTAAACTAATGAATGACTTAGGTTCTGGGAAGTTATTGATTGTATCAACTTTCGTTGAAATAGGTTTAAGCCCTTCAGCAGACACTTCGTACCCAAGAAATGCAAGTTTAGTTTGACGGAATTTACATTTTGTCGCATTAATGCATAGACCATATTCATTTAGTCTTTCGAGAACTGCTCGTACATGTTACTGATGAGTTTCTTCATCAGGAGAGGCTATTAGAATGTCATCCAAGTAGCAAAATACAAAATCTAGTCCATTCAGCACCGAGTTCATGAAACGTTGGAATGTTTGGGACGCATTGCGTAGGCCGAACGTCATGAAAGGGAATTCAAATAAGCCGAAAGGCTTGAGAATTGATGTTTTAGGTATATCTTGCTCGCGAACCGGTATTTGTTGGTACGCTCTAATGAGATCAATGGAAGAGAAAATTGTTTTTTCCGCTAAAACATAACTGCAATCCGTTAAAAATGGAAGAGGGTATCTATCAGGGATCGTAACATTGTTTAACGCTCGATAGTCGCCACAAGGTCTCTAATCTCCGGATTTCTTCATAGCCAGATGTAGTGGGCTCGACCAATTACTTTTAGACGGTCTGGATAAACCCATTTGAAGCATAAATTCAAACTCATTTCTGGCTGCTTTGAGTTTTTCTACCGATAACCTCCTAGCCTTAGCGAAAACGGGTGGACCTCTGGTTTCTGTGTAGTGTTCGATATTATGATTTTTGACCTTATTGTTAACTACATTCAGATTTAGCAAATCCAGAAAATCGTTAATATTTTTATATGGATCATGTAAGGCATTTAAAATTGGAATATTATTATTATTTTGAAAACAAGCAGTTCCTTTACTTACTAACAATGTAGTGTCATCAATCAATTTGCGATTTTTGGAATCTACCAAAAGGTTAAAATTTGCAAGAAAATCTATACCTATTATCGGTCTGTTCATATCCGCAATTACAAAGGGCCAAATGAATAATCGTCTGAGTCCAAGATCAAGCTTGAGTAGCTTTTGGCCATATGTTTTAATTTTCATGCCATTTGCAGCAAACAGTTCTAATTTCGAGACGACTCTTTTATCTGCAGGTAATGGAGGAATAACGGATAGTTCTGCCCCGGTATCTATTAAAAACTGGGTGGCCGATTCTTTGTCGCTGATGAAAAGACGACTCAGCTCTACCCCTTGTCTCCCTGTCGTCAATGAGAGACGGGGGGGGCTAGTTTTCTGGGTTGTTTGCCTGTGATCCAGATGAGAAGTTACACGGTTGTTTACACTTAAATGACTTGTCGCCGAATTTTTTGTGATAGTAACAGATATTACTGGACCTGTTACCACTGAAACTCCTACCTCTTGATTTGGGTCGGTAATGATAATGCGAACGACTGTGCCGTTGACTGGATAAAGTAGAAACTTGTAAGTTAAGTTCATTCATCTGTTTTTGTAAGCTTTCAATCAGTCCCGAGTTTACGGTAATGGACGAAGTAGCAGTTATTTGGGGGGGGGATAATAGGATTTAATTCCCAAATCTTATCAGCCATCGTCGCCACTTTTGACAAATCTTCGCCTCTAACAGATATAATGCTGTGCATATTAACAGGTAGACGCTGGAGCCACAATGTCTTTAGGAAAGTATCTGTAACTTTGTCACCTGCCAAATTACGCATTTCACACAGTAGCTGAGATGGTTTTTTATCTCCCAGTTCTAGCTCACTCAGTAATTTTTGAGTTTTTTGAGTCTCCGAGTCTGCATATAATGAAATTAATCTGCCCTTGATGGCTTGATATTTGCGATCTTGTGGCGGACTTAGCAGAATATCAGATACGTGTGACAAAATCTCAGGTTCTATGGAACTTATCACATAATCATATTTTGTTTGGTCTTTAGTTATTTTTGCATTTCTAAATTGTGCTTCTAGCTGAAGGAACCATATCTTCGGATCTGGTTTCCAAAAATAAGGATCTTTGACGCTTACCTTGTCGACAGCCGCAGTTGTTGCACCATGGCCATTTTCATTGCTTTCATCTTCGTCAGCCATAGTAGAATTCTATCACGCACGAGTCCACCAATGAAGCGTCTTAAATTGTAGGTTAATAATAATAACGCTTCTCTGACTCCAATATAATTATTATTTTATTATTTACCAGACGTCATTTGTATAACTTAATATTTAATCTACATTTTTGACATCGAACACATCTAACAGGCACAACCAAACATTGATTCTTCATTTCTATGTCGACTTATGTTGCCACACATGTTCAACTTATTTAATTAAAATCTTGATGGCCAAACGATAAATTGATGTGGAATAAATTGATGTGGATTTATTTGTCGTCTGCCGAAGCGACACTACAGTTTGTGAACCTCATTTAAATCACCAATAATCTGACTTCGGATTAAAACAAGCAATCAACATTTAATGGACGAAACACATTAGCAATACATGGTTAGACATCTTAAAGGAGATACGCCCCTCGCAGCTCTCAAACTCACAATAAATATAACATGAAATCCAACTGTTGCCAGAGCTAAAGTACAATTTACCCTGCTGCCAGTTTCACAAAATACTGCAGTAAAATATAAAATAGGAAAATACAGTTACATGGAGTTAAATATTAGTTAAACATTCAGAATAAACGTAGGATTACGTCAGTATCAGGGAAGATGCGAGAAATCATGTAACATCCTCCCACCTTGCAATATAAAATTATTAATTTACTATAGGGCAGTGTCTCACATCAAGTCACATCTCAACTCTTGCAGATTTTACTTCTTGTTTGGCGAGGAGTGCAAAACATTGCATAATTTAACATGGCGTTCAATGAGCATTCTTACAGCTTGTTGAATAAAATGCTCTCAGATTACGCAAAGTCTTTAGATACGGTATCTAAAGAAAGGTATATCACCAAATTAAACATTCAGGTACAGGCTGGAAAGTTTTATTCACTATGTGACCCGTATTTATTGACAGAGGAAGACTGGAGTTACGATACAAGACGCTGGCCTGAAGTAACTTATCCTGACATCTATACATATCTCAACATAATAATAGTCATTCTCAACTAAAGAATGATTATATTCTTTTAAACCTTGCGAAATATTGAAAAAAAGTGTTAAAATACCTGTTACATACAACTAATATGAGGAATTTTATAAATAAACTTAAATTATTTAACTCAAAATGAAGGTATTGCCCAAAAACACATGCAAACACATAGGAACGGCCTCTGTTTTCTGCCACCCGATAATCACGTGATCTATAGTAGACGAAAAGTGACGTAGCCAGTGACGTTGCGACGTTTCGCCTTATTGCAACACAAAATTATACAAAACTGATAGTTAATACAGTGCACACAAATAAAATTGTTTGTTCACAAGCCCAAACGATCTGGCATTTTAATTTTCTTCCCACTCTCGTTGTCTTAAAATTTGTGGTAGGGTTTTCTAAATCAGGTAAGTCAGCACTCAGGATCTCTGCTGTGAACTCACTCGAAGGCATAGCTGTTTCTTTACCATCTGAAGGACACTCAGTCTCTGTAGATACTCATTGAGGTCTTACGGGTAAATTCAAATTATTCACATCCGAAACCGATAGTTCAAGAGGATAAAGCCTCTGGAAAAGGACGTAGTCTTTCCCCATGCTGCATTTTTAACTTCGCTACCCTGGAAATACCATCCCTTCCAGGTTAAATTTCTACAACAATACCGAGAGGCCAGTCAACTCGTTTTTTTGTTTCATTACCTATAAGTACAACATCCCCAATTTTAAGTGAATCATTCTTCCTACTACCTCGGTGTACTAGCTGTGCAAAATATTCATTTCTAAATCTACTTCGCAAGTCTTCTCTCAGTTTCTGCAAACACCTGGCTCTTTTGGTTAAAAAGGTTTTGTCAACAAAATCTAGATCTGCATTTTCAATTTTTACACAATTGTTACTCACAAGAAACATCGAAGGGGTTAATGGGATTAACTCCTCTGGTGAACTGGAAATATAGGTTAAGGCTCGGGAGTTGATAACAGACTCACAGTCACATAGAATAGTCAGAAGTTCTTCATAAATCACTGAAGACTTCCCCAGCATTCGCCGTAAAAGTTCTTTTAACATTCTAACCATTCGTTCCCACCATCCACCCCACCATGCAGTAGTGGGTGGAATGAACTTCCAAGAAATCTGCTTAGTGGTAGAATAAGAGCTTATTTTATCCCAGTCAAGAGCCTTCAGAACATTATTTGTACCAGCAAAACTGGTACCATTATCAGAATAGAGAACAGAGACTCTTCCTCTTCGAGACATAAACCGTCTTAAGGCCTGAATAAAAGATTCTGTAGATAATGACTTGACTGGTTCTAAATGCACAGCACGGTATACTGCACACGTAAATAAAATTATCCATAACTTTTCTCCTGAGCGTAAATACAGAGGGCCGGCGTAATCAACTCCCGAGACTTCAAATACACCAGCATGAGTAACTCTGTCTTTCGCAATGGAGCTAATGGGACTTCTAGAGGTTTCGCTGTATGACGCTTACAAATAATACATTTAGAAATTACCTGCTTGGCTAATTTTCTGACTCCTATTACCCAGTATTTTTCCCTTAATCTAGCTAGTAAAGTGGACAGTCCTGAATGTAAAGATTTCCTAAGTTCTTCAGTAACTAATTTTAACACGTCATGTTTTGATGGCAACACAATAGGATTTGGGAATTTTTCTGTGTCTTCACAATCAAATAATTTTGTTTTTACACGCAATAGACCATTCTGATCTTTGAACGTGTTCAGGTTTTTCAAAAGTATTTTTTCAAAGAGTCGTTCAGATTGTATCAGCCTTAAAACCACAATCTCAGCTTTCCCATATTCATCAGTTGTTAGCTCTTCTTCCAATTTATTTTTCCTGGAAGTGTTGTCATAAAATCGGTAGATCCATCCAACCATTCTAATTGTCTTTGTGTAACTTGAAAATCGACCACTTATACATTCCCCAATATGTTGTATGTTTATCATAGATGACACAATCCCTTTTCTTCTTTCATTCCGTACTTCTTCCTCATTTATACAAAATTCTGATTTGGACCAATCTTCAGCTGGAGAATATAACCATAGGGGGCCCTCCCACCATTTGGACTTCAACAGCTGACGAACGGAACAACCTCTGCTTGGGAGATCGGCTGGATTGAGTGTTCCTGGTACATGCCTCCAAGCTTCTAAAGGGGTCAGCCTTCTGATTTCCTCTACCCGATTCTGAACAGACACACCCCACGGCTCTTCTCTTGTCAACCACGAAAGTACTGTTGTAGAATCCGACCAGAAGAAAACCTTTTCCCTCTGGAATTCTTTTAAAATGTCTACTGAAAGGCGTGCTGAAGTTGTAGCGGCAAGAAGCTCTAATCGTGCTATAGTGGTTTCCTTCTTCCCGCAAGGAGCTATTCTAGATTTGGCTCTTAGCAAATGTACTTTTACTGAGTCTGTCGAACAAATTTTGACAAAAACAACCACAGAGTAGGCAGATTTGCTTGCATCACAAAAGAAATGTAAACTATCAATTTTATATTCACATTGTATCCATCTAGGGATCTTAATTTCCTTTAAACTTTCCAAATCATTTCACCATTTTAAAAATTCTTCTTTAGTATTAGAATCTACTTCTTGGTCCCAAGTTAATCGGGATTTCCACAACCGTTGCAACAAAAGTTTTGGCAATAAAGTAACAGGACAAGCTATACCGAGAGGATCAAATACTTTATGGGCAGCTGCTAAAATTACTCTTTTCGAAATTTTTTGGGTGATATCTTCAATATTATCTGCTACTTTTAGGCTCACAGCATCATTAGCACGATCCCATAACATTCCAAGAACATTGGTGGGTTGTGGAGCATGACAGTTCGCATCATAATACTCCCACCCTCGTAACTCAAATTTTCTCTCGACTAAACATCGCGAGGCTGTATATATGAACTCTTGTAACTGCATTTCATCTTTGACACTTACGGGACAATTATCTACATAAAAACTACTTGCAGGTTGTTGGATAATGTCAGCCGGGTATTTTGAGGACCCAGATTGTGTCTTATCTAATTCTGACTGTAAATGACACTGAATCACAGAGGCAAGCAAAGAGGGGCTACGCGTAACTCCGAAAACAACTCGGCAGTGCCTAAAATATTTTAACTTTAAATTCTCATCATACCAAAGGAATCTAAGATATTTTTTGTCACTTTGCGAAACTCGAATTTGCAAAAACGCCTTACGTATGTCCGCAGTCACTCCTATTTTAAACAAGCGGAGACGTGTCAATATTGATGGAATTAACTCAATTAGATTTAAACTTTTTTCAAGGCAATTATTAAGACTGGGGGAAAATTTTAACTTGGCCGAAGCATCAAATACAGGCCTAAAATGAGTGGTACTATTTTCTTTGATAACAGACCTATGGGGTAAATAATGAGAAGGAAGAGGAATTTCACTTTCCGGTACGTTTTCAATAACCCCCTCTTTTTCCCATTCCTTAAAAACTTGATCATACGCTTCAAAAATATTTTTTGTTCTTAAATTTTTGACTGTATTGTTTAGCCTCTTAAGAGCCAATTCAAAATTATCTGGCAGAGGAGGATGTTCATTTAACCAAGGTAAATTAACAACAAACCCACCTTCAGTGTCTATTTTGACAGTATTTAAAAAATGCTCTTTAGCTGCTTCCTGTATTTCTTATCTAGACTTCCTCTCAGAGGGATCTAATATGCCGATGGATTCCAAAGACCACAAATTAGATAGAGAAGTGTCGGTACACACCAAACTTGTAACTAGTAGTGCAGCACTTCCTTGCTGGTCTGAAGATGGATTCTTCCCCATTACGGTCCACCCCAATTTGGTCTCCACTGCCGCGAGTCCAGAAGGGAGGAGCTTGTATCAGCCAGTGATTAACTTGCCTGCAATATCAGCTCCGAGAAGAATTTCTATCGGACCTGCTTCCGGATCATGTAAACAGATGTTGAATTTCTCGAGTTCTTGCATCCAGACACCATTTCCCACTGGTGGCATAGTATAACATATAATTTCTTGCCCAAGTGCTTTAAAATGACAATTATAACTTCCATCAATTTTGGAGATAGCTACAGTGAAAACTTCATGATTTATATCAGCATGACTTCCATCAAACATGGAGTGTCGAAGTTGTTCTCTTTGGCAGGATACATATCCAACTTCGAATGGTATGTAGTGCTTCGATATGTAGTGCTCTTTAAAACATATGACCGCTGAGATGCAGAATCGATTATTGCACGAGCTATGCGCTTCTTCTTGGGACCTCTAATAATGACAGTCAAAGTCTGCAGAATTACATTAGGAGATTTTGTTATGTTTGTCAGGGGCTTCATCTTGATTAGTAAGAAATTCGTCGCCTTTAACAACTGAACTCGCGTCTGAAGTATTTGAAAGATTTCTACATAAGAGCAGATGATGCCTTTTGCCACAAAGGAGGCAATTCGCTCTAGCCCTGCATTTGGAAATCACGTCCAGACTTTAAGCACAGAAAACAAGAACGTGACTTTTCCACAGTCGCTTTCCTGTCATTTAGCGACATATTCCTAGCTTTACCGCAATCTGAGGATACATGAGTTCCAGAACAAAAAATACAGTAATTTTGTTTATCTCTAGCAGTAGTAATTAAAGTAGATGCTGAGGGTATTACGGGTGAATGTCCACTGCTCTTAAAACCTGTTCGTTTGGCATTCCAGAGTTTGGAAGGCTGATTTTTATCAAAGCATTTACTTGCTATAGATACTCATTCTTCTCCTTCAATTTCATCACGCAAAAATAAAAGTAGCCCATCTAAATCCATGCGATGTGTCGATTATTTCTCCTTACTAGAACTTCCGTCACCAAATCCATTTTACTTATAACTGCGATTAACCGCTCGAAATCTCTGCCATGCACGAAGTGTGTCATCTGGTAAAGATGATTCCACCAGAGGATACAACATAGCTGTATATTTGTCTCTAGCAACCCCAAGTACTTCTAGCGCACAAAGTTTTGATTCCAAGTTATCATATAATTCCCCCAAGGAAATTTTCTGATTCGAATTTTTTAACAAGACCAGTGAAAGGAGATCCCTTACCTAAACTTCTATAAGTAGGTCCTCTTTACCATAACGGGCTTGAAGTTGTTGTAAAGCCCTGCTATAACTTCCCCCACGAGGCGGAAAACCTTTAACTAATTCTTCGGCCGATGATCCCTTCTCCATTGATTGCAATAAATATGCAAATTTATCATGATCATCTAAATTTGGATCGCTGTCAATCTTCTTAAATTGACCCCAAAAACATAACCAATTCTTAACATTCCCATCAAAGGTAGGTAATTTTATTTTCGGATAACGTAATAAGGTATTCCGAGATGCTTCCACAGTATTTGAATTATCAAGGTCAACAGCGGTTAATTTTTTCAACTTCTGCTCTAACAATCTCCATTTATCAATATAAGCTTTAGATTCATCGATTCCTTTTTCTAGTTCACTTTCTGTCTTATCTGTACTTTTGAAATACAGCTGCCTAATATTATTCTCAGATTCGATCATTAATTGTGCTTTCTGTTCTATTACCTTCAATTGCGAAATTTAACGTCTGCCGATAAAGTCGCTTCTAATTTATTAAACTCATTACACGCTTTAGTAAACAACCTTCTGTTCGTTGTACGAACCTTCTTCAACTCCTCCATTGCAAAAAAATGACTAAGAGTGCTTGCTTACCTTTCAAAACAGTATAAGTAATACTGTCGCGGACGCCACATGTTCACGAATCACTGTTTAACTTCTCAAAATACAAGTGAATGTTTGTGAACCTCATTTAAATCACCAATAATCTGACTTCGGATTAAAACAAGCAATCAACATTTAATGGACGAAACATATTAACAATACATGGTTAGGCAGCTTAAAGGAGATAAGCCCCTCGCAGCTCTTAAACTCACAATAAATATAACATAAAATCCAACTGTTGCCAGAGCTAAAGTACAATTTACCCTGCTGCCAGTTTCACAGAACACTGCAGTAAAATATAAAATAGGAAAATACAGTTACATGGAGTTAAACATTAGTTAACATTCAGAATAAACGTAGGATTACGTCAGTATCAGGGAAGATGCGAGAAATCACGTAACAGTAATCCTACGTTAATAACCCATGGTAGTTTCGTTAGAAGAGACTACTTCTAACATTTTTTAGGGGGGGGGGGTTACGAAATGAATTCAGTTAGGGCCCTCAGCGCATTGACTACCGGACGGTCTTTAAAATATGAAATATTAAGATTTTTTGAAATTGAATAACAATAGAATTGATGTTTGAATAGTATTCAAAAGTTAACAATGAGAAAAATATAATATAAATAAAATGAGAAAAAAAAATATAGCATCTTTTTTTTATGGATCATATCATTGTTAAAAACTATGTTAAAGCTAAAGACATCGGAATCTTCAGTTTCACAGTTTGAAAAAGTGGGGAAAAACTAACTTTCTTAAAAGTTTTCTACAATTTTCCGATTTTAACTGAACTTCTTTTAACATTTTAATTTATTTCAAGTTAAGTTGGGGGGGGACGTGCCCCCCCCCTCCCGACGCTACGCCTGCGCGACTATCTGAATTTTTTTTTCCCGAAATACAGTGAAACTTCTCTATTGTGGCCAGTGACGGTTCCGAAAAATAGTGGCCGTCTTGAGGGGTGTTCGTCGAAAAGAGGTTTCTTCAATAGCATTGGGTGTATGCAGTCTTTAATAGGTTCTGAACAAAATATGGCCGTTTAGAGAGATGGCCGTCGAATCAGGGTGGCTGGCTAGAGAAGTTTCACTGTACTAAGATATGGTTTATTTTATAGAACCTCTGTCACTGCGTATTGCGTCACACTATTTTTTTTCTTTTAATTCACTGTGATTTCCTTATATCTAATGTTTAATCCACACCTTCTCTTCACCATCTATGTATTCCTTCCTGTATTCAGTAATAGTTTGTTTCAAGAATGTGTACGGAAAGTTGTGTGTTGAGGCAAAAGTTTACTTTCTCAAGCATATACTTCGATTGATTTTTAGAAGATTAATAGACTTTGTTATTTAAGGAGAATAATGAAAAGTTAATACCAAGTGAAAATATTTCAAAAGCGGCGAAAGCTGAAGGAATATACAAAATGAATCACACTGAGATTAGAATAATAAAAAATAACATAATACTAGTTAAGATACCTTTCGAGATCAAGGAAATTAAGTAGATCGTCACCATATTTCAAAATATTTTCAAAACTCATCGTGTCTTCTACATTGTAATACTCCTTCATTGGAACCTGCAGTATACATGTCATCAGAACCCATTAATCGATGAAGAAGGTATAAACTTATACTATATATGCATATATAAAGTTAATATATTATCGTATAAAAAGTTGCTCTATCAGTTTGTTTCAATTGTTTCACAAAAAAGGACATAAAAGAGGGAAAATATGATGATGTTAAATTATTATTTTAGTTCTGTAGCTCGAATAAACATTTAAGAGAAGAGGAAATTATGATACCTAGAAAATCTGTGACACACATTGTAATATCAAAGTAGAAAAAAAATCTTTCTTTCTAATTTCTCTTTGAAGATAATGCGCAGTAGCTTTCCGGTTGGATAAAATTGATTTTTAAAGAGTTCACATTGATCGGTGCTTCGGAGTTTATTTGAGATTTTTATATCATATAAATATCTCGTGAATTATTTTTTTTTACATGAGAAAATATTGTTGCTTCTAATGCCCCCTGACCGGAAGTTCCAGACCAGATCTACATAAACTTCTGGCTGAGTAGTGCGACTCCGGTTTATAATAGCACCACAAGTGTCGGAGTCCGTTTCGGCTAGGTGCCATCACAATTTTGACCTAACACCCCCAGGGACGACATCTGGGAGGATCGTACCTTCCTCACCCTCTGACCTCATAGAAGGACTTTCCGGTCTATGGATTGAAAGTGCCCATATCCGGCCTAGATACGGCCCAGGTATTTAACAGCACTTGTCGGTATTCAATCCGAGCACCCTCAGTACCGAAAGCCGACGCGCTACCGATAGGCTACCTCGGGCCCTTAAAAAAATATTAAACCATAAGACATTAAATATCTTTTTCATTTGTCTGTAGAAAAATGAAAAAGAATTTAACCGATTTCCATTTCTCCTTAAATTTTTAAAGTTCTTACTTACGTTTCAGAAAGGATCCTAATCGTCGTAGACATCATATTTAGAGAAATAAGGATGAAAATGTATGTGTTTGTTGTCGATGCATTATAATAAAAACCAACCAGTAAAAGATACTTTTCGTGAACCAGTGATATTTCGCTTCATCACATAATAACGATTTTGCGAAAAGAGGCATATTCCATATTCTGCTTTCCTGAGTTCCTTTAAATTATTTACAAAGTGTCACAGAAAAAGGGGTTCTGACCACCGAAACCTCTGAACACCCTCAGACTGTTGTAAATAATATCATAAGTACATATGAATGTACATAAAAATGTTATATAATATTTAATTAAACATCCAGAACCATAAAAAAATTGATATTCAGTTTTTTTTTCTTTAAATAAAACGTTGCACGCACAAAAACTGGTGCCCTGATGCATCAAAATGTCCTATAAAAAATTCAGACATTTAAAAAATAGTTTACTTATTAAAAAAAAACTTTAAAAATATTTCCCATGGAGCAAGAAAATTTTAAAATATTTTAAGGATTATAGACAAATTTCAATCAAATTCGACTCCATAATGATACGAGTTGGTATTATGCTGATATTTGAACTTTATTTTTATCAGCAATGATTACTTGATAGCAAATTCCATAGGAACTTTAATTATTGTGTTTTCATTAACTTTAAAAATTCTTTAATTCAATCTTGGTTCAGCGTTTCAAACGTTCATATAATTGGAAAAAAATATCGTATATTTCGCCTCACTGATTAATTGAAAACGTTTTGTTTGTCTGTCCTATTGGGATTTAATAATTTTTCAATAAATATATGCTTTTCCCTGTAGCAAATTTTGAGGCATTTTAAAGTCCAGTCCCCCTAGTAAAGTCTGACTTCTTAATTTTCAGTTAAGCTCTTACAAAAAAATTAAAGTTCTCAGTCTTAGTTTCCCCTTTAAACGTTTCAAAAACAATTTTAAATTTTGCTGAAAGTCGGTAGGCCTATTACAATTGTATGCTGGATTTCACTTTTTTTTTCCCCAATCAAAAAGGCTCTTCAGTTGAGACTAATGTTTATTCCACACCAACTGCGACGGAGACGAAAATCATGTATCTTCGTTGTTGCATATGCGTATTACAAACAAATTTCCAGTATCCTGGTTCGTCTCCGTCTCTAGTCTCTGCGGTTTCAAGTTGGTAAAAGCTCAACTTTTGTCTTTGCCGCCATGCTCGACACAGCCAATCAGAATAGAAAGAGAAGATTATGCGCATGCGCAAATAAATTGCCTCTTCTCTCCGTCTCCTAGCGGTCTGAAGGCTTTTATGACAGCTACAGAGACAGGTGGCAAAATGTGTCTGTCTTTCGTTGCTGTCGCCGTTGGTGTGGAGTAAGCATAAGAACTTCATTATCCTTGTTAAGTTAGACTAGGCCTGAACAACTCGAAATGGGATGAGGGTTCTATTACTTTATGGGAAGCTGCTGCAGGCCGCAAGAAAAACAGGATAGATGGGAAAGCGAAAAATGATGTGTTTTGCGGACCATAAGACGCACCTTTTTACATAAAGAAAAACTACTGAAAATTGGGCTGCGTCTTATGGTCCGAAGGGGAAATTAAAATAAAATGAATATTTTAATGCATATATTATATATATATATATGTTATATATATATTACATATATTTTATATACATTATTTATTATATTTATATAATTATCATATTTAATATACAGGGTGATTCATAAATAAGTATACAATTTCCAGATGCTGTAAAACAGGAACACTTCAAGGCACGTTCCCCAAATGCGAGCCATAAGGTAGGTATACTCATAAAGTTTTTCTCCCGCTACCGAGGGAAGTGACGTAGGCGATAGCTGCGTCATGGGAATAGTCAGTATAAATGGCTACGTCTGCAGTAGAGAAGGCGTTTTGTGTTCTTGAATTGAGCAAAATGGAATCTGCAACTGTTCTGCAACGGTGATTTCGAACATGAATTGGAAAAGAACCTCCAATCATAAAATCCATTTATGATTGGTTTAAAAAATTTGAAACTAAGGGCTGTTTGTGCGAAGTTCCAAAGCCAGGACCGAGTGTATCAGTAGATTTCGTCGATAAAGTTCGCGAGCCTGTGCAACGAAGCCCGGGGAAATCAACGCGGGGGGTGAGTCATGAAGTGCAGATTTCACAGCCCACTGTCTGGAGAATTTTGAGAAAAAAGCTGCAAATGATTCCATACAAATTGCACCTTGATAAGACATAGCGGTTTGAATTTTGTGTCGAAATGCAGCACCGTTTGGAAAATAACGATGTCGCCAATCAATTAGTTTTCACCGATGAAGCTACATTTCACGTGAGTGGTAAGGTAAACAAGTAAAATGTTCGTTTTGGGGTAGCCGAGAATCACAGATCTAGAGTTCAACACTTTCGAGATTCACCAAAGATAAACGTGTTCTGTGCTATGTCCAAAAAGAAAGTGTACGGCCCCTTCTTTTTCATGAGAAAACAGTCACGGGAAGCTCTTCTTTGGATATGTTAAGCCTTTGGTGATGCCACAGTTGCAGGACGATAGTGACAACTGTATTCTCCAATTGGATGGTGCACTACCACACTGGTCAGGCGACATGAGAAATTACCTCGATCAGCATCTTCCTCACCGATCGATTGGACGAAGCGCCGACTACAACATGCCACTGACCCAATGACCAACCAGAAGTCCTGACTTAACACCATAAGACTTTTTTTGGGGGGGGGGGGGCTACGTAAAGGATACCGTATTTTCCCTTCCTCTTCCTGTTGATATAGCGGAGTTGAAACAGCATATCTCATCCATTATCACTGCACTTGCTTCAGATACCTTAACTCGCGTTTGGACGGAAACGGATTACCGGTCCAATGTGTGTCGTGTGACTAATGCTTACTCCACACCAACGACGACGGAGACGAAAATCATGTATCTTCGTTGTTGCGAATGCGTATTACAAACAAATTCTCACTCCCCCGGTTCGTCTCCGTCTCTGGTCTCTGCGGTTTCAAGTTGGAAAAAGTTCAACTTTTGTCTCTGCCGCCATGCTCGACAGCCAATCAGAATAGAAAGAAAAGATTATGCGCATGCGTAAATAAATTGCCTCTTCTCCCCGTCTCCTAGCGGTGTGAAGGCTTTTATAACAGCCACAGAGACAGGTGGCAAAATGTGTCTGTCTTTCGTTGCTGTCGTCGTTTGTGTGGAGTAAGCATCACACCGTTAGGAGACGGGGAGAAGAGGCAATTTATTTGCGCATGCGCATAATCTTTTCTTTCTATTCTGATTGGCTGTCGAGCATGACGGCAGAGACAAAAGTTGAACTTTTTCCAACTTGAAACCACAGAGACCGGAGACGGAGACGAACCGGGGGAGTGAAAATTTGTTTGTAATACGCATGCGCAACAACGAAGATACATGATTTTCGTCTCCGTCGTCGTTGGTATGGAGTAAGCATAAAGGCTTATATAACAGACACAGAGACAGGTGGGAAAATGTGTCTGTTTTCGTTGCTGTCGCCGTTGGTGTGGAGTAAGCATAAGGGTGCACACATAGAAAATCTTTGACTGTCTCTAAAAGACTTGAAACATTCACTTACACTTCTGTTACAAGTAACACAAAATTTCTTACTTTGTTGCATTTATATAGTGCATTGAACTTGTATACTTGCCTTTGAATCACCCTGCATATATTTTTTTATCTTTATTAAGTAAGAAATTGAAAATATCTTTACCTAACAAAATACAAAATATTCTTTTCTAAAAATCTTCCCATAAAATTGAGGTGCGTCTTATCGTCCGGTGCGTTTCATGGTCCGAAAAATACGTTATTTTATTTAACAAAAATTAAATTACTGATTATTTTAAAAATTAAGTAAATTTTAATATTCATATTATATATTCCTTTCGTAATTTTATAAATTTAAAATTTAATTATAATTAGAATAAAAATTTAATTATAAATTTAATATTTCGTATTTTTGAAGATTTAGAATATAATGCGTTTTCCCAAAAGGCTGCTACGGAGTAATTGCTAACGATTCTTATGTGGCCCGCGTACCATATGTTATACAGGCCTGAGTTAAAGGGAACATCCCTTTCAATATTTTGGTGATCACAAATTAGCAAACGCTTAATTTTTGTTTTCCTGTGAAGATTCACGCTTACTGTAAAGCGCTTAGTTTTTAAATTTTCTTTTAAATTTTTCAACAGTTAGTACTTAGAGGGCTATATAAATTACTGATGTATTTTGCCGAAAAATTAAAATTGTTTTCTGAAAAAATTAAAGGGAAATGAAGAGTCGCTTTTTGAAACACATCGGTTTTAAAAACATCCGTTTTGCACTTGAAGATCAATTTTCAAATGCAAGAAGCAGAATTCAAAAATATGCATTTGCAAAATCTTCGATTAGAAAATTACTGACAGAAAAAACTCCCCATAGTTCAACATCTATATATTTAAGTTGCTAAGTTGACTTTTTGGGCAGTCCGTGTGAGAAAACTACTGCATCAATTTACTTCATTTTGGTCTTAAACGAAAGATTGTAATCTGTAGATTTGTCAAATTTGGGTTTGTGTAGCCACAATTTCTATTAATTAGCGATAATTTACAATTAAAAATTGATTTCTGCGCATGCTCAGTCGCATGTTTAAATCTGGCTCTAGAAACTCACTGTTTCTGCTCATGTTCAGTTACATGTTTTAATGATAAACACGTTTATTTCGAGGAGTCTCTCTAGATCTCTCTCTGCCATTATTATTTTTATGATAATTATGTTTGTGAAATATAAGATTAAATCTAATGGAAATTGTTTATTTCGCGCTGTTTAACTAGCGATAATTTACAATTAAAAAAAATTGCTTTCTGCGCATGCTCGGTAACATTTTTAAATCTTGCTTTAGATACTCACTAAGCACGAGACCGCTTAAACACATTAATTTGTTTCTGCGCATTATTATGATTTTCAACATTTGGCAAAGATGTGTTGAGTATAATTTGTGTATTTGTACATTTATTTACTACCTAGTCGTCATGTTTTGACGGGTACCAACTAGTAGGGATTAAAGATCTGCGAGGTCAAGTGAAGCCACGCCTTAAACTGAGATAAAATAATCATTGAAATAAATATAACAGGCTATACTACAGAAGATTCATAAAAATGACATAAATTATTAACTTGCGTAATTATTCTGTTGAACTAAATAAAAAAATAAAAAATACAATCGATTCCGGTTAACCGAACCAAATCCCGTCTTGTAGCATAAGGCATGTTCGTTTAACCCTTCAGCGAGAGCACCGGTGTACAAAATACAACATTTTCGTAATTTTCAATGGTTTTTGTTTTTACATGTAAGGTTTGAATGTTCTAAGCAAATTCTATTTATAGCTACACCCTTCCTAATGCAGGTCTGATTTTTTTTACCTTTGTATTCCTATCCATTCATTATTCGTAGTGATTTAACCGTGGTAAACCAGCGATTACAGTGGATTACAGTACAACAAAAGCAAGAGTTGATGTAGTCGATCCAATGTGCATCTATGACACGGTATCCCGCATATCACGAAGACGGACACTCTCATTGTTTTTGTAGGTTTTTGGACATAATAGGAAGTTGTCCTCAGATCCAACAAACCGGACAGTTTTGAAATAAGGCGATTGTATCTGCATTCTTTGGCCTTTAATTATAAATACATCTCAACATTATCACAATTTTATATCTTGTCATAAAAAGCAGAATTATTATTTTCAATTTGAAAAAAAATACTACAAAATGGTGCCTTCCTTTTGTAAGTTTATTACAAAAGGAATAATCAAGATTGAAAGAGACGTTGCACTTTGTGCCACGCGCGTCTGTTGGTGCTCCAAAAATTGGCGCGCCCGCTGAAGGGTTAATCTGACCGGCCGGTTATTAGGGCCAAAATGATCGCGTCCCGATGTGGTCCGATTAACCGGAATCGACTGTATACGAATCAAAACGAGTGAAATAGATACAAAAGGAAAATATAATTTCATTTCTCTCCATTTTATAATTGCTAATTATTTCTTGAATAGAGAAATAATAATTACAAGATAAAAAGAACTTTTATATACCATGTTTTTGAATTTTCTGTTGAATCATAAAAACTTGACAATTCTATGTATTAATAAATACTTTGTAAAAATTTTTTTATGAATCATCCCATCAACTTGAAAGAAAATGAAGTTAATTGGAAGTTAACTTGCGTTTAACTTTTCGTTTCCGTTCCGGCTAATAGATGGCTGCACCAGTCTACAAAACAAAATTAACTGAAAATAACTGAAAATTAATTTAATTCTGCTTAAAGATGACTAAAAGTATAAAAAAAAACGCATTGTCATCGTGTTCTGAGCTATTCTAAAAGTTGCATATGTCTAGCTAGTCGGGAAGTTAGTTAAAAATTGATTGCAAGATTTGTACTGGACAAATACACGTGCAAACAAACATACAAACAAGAAAGCAAGTTAATAAAAACATGGTAAAACTAACAAAACATTTTTCCCCATTCTGTAATAAAATATATGATTGCGAGCATTTTCAGAATCATAAATACCAGTGTGTAGAAATTCCTTGGCATTTTTTACTTACGAGTGTCTTGTTGCTTCCGCAGTACGAGTCGAATCTTCTACAAAATTCTTCGCTGGGTTCATAACAGCGATCAGGATGCAAGGCACAGAAAACGCTCCGCTTCAGACTTTTTTATGCAAAGAAAAGAAAAACAAGTATGCCATAGCTCAAGACTTCTTTGAGACTAACCGATATTCAGTATCAAGAATGGGACAAATTTTTAAGAAGGGAAGAATTAGAGGTATACTTTTTGTTGTTGTTATTCATATGAAATCGTAATGTAAACAAGTAATTACCTACCTTAATAAAATTATTATCTTTATGAAAAGGAATTCAAAATATTTCTATAGGTAACACTGCTGAAAATGTCTAATATAAATGTGTATTTATTAAACAGAACTCGTGGATTAAAAAGCTGTAAATACCTCCAAAAGAAGACATGGTTTTAAATTTGTCGTTTCTTTTAATTCACAACTTATAAAAATGCAAGAATTCGTTATCTCGCCATTTTCTGTACACAGTGCTAGCGTCTCAACCGAACCGAGTGAGATCTCAAAAGTATTCCGTCTGATTCTTAATATCCTTTACCAACCTGAAGTTAAGAATAAATATGCGATGGAATTTGGAACTCACTGAATTTTGTTAGTGTTCACTGATTCTTGATGAGCACTTTGAGTATTTAACACAACCAATTTCAATTCGAGATCTAATGCTTGCCTCTTTTTTTCTTTCTTTCTTCCCCCCCCCCTCCCCCTCCTGTGCTAACTGACTATGATGACCCTGAGTATCACGGACAGGTGAGAAACTTAACGCATTCGTTTTGAAGTTCAAAAGAAAAATTTGGTCTCCTGATTAAAATCAGGCAACTACGACATACTGAAACTGAAAAATAGCGAAGTGAACTAGCAATAGCATCTATTTATACAAAAGATTGCTTTACAGATCCTCTTCAAACAAGATTTTAAGTAAATTGTTAAGCGTAAAATGTTAACTAATATCAAAAACATGCCTCTTTTCTGTTTACACCATCCTCTTATGATTGCTACAACAGTTTTTTTTTTTTTGTGTGTGTGTGTGTTCCTGCCCGCACGGCGCACGGTATATGTAATCTATCTGTATATAGTAAGTATATAAAACAGTTCCGTGACTGACTGACTGACAGATAACGCACAGACCAAACCGCTGTACCTAAAGGGCTGAAATTTTGCATGGCGATTCTTCTTATAGCGTAGGGGTGCACTAAGAAAGATTTTTGAAAAATTCTTCTTAGATTTTTTTAAAATTAAATTTTTAAGCTGTTTTTGTAACGTATTTTAAGTTTGCATGTAAAATAATAATCTGAAGGTTATAAAATTTATACTACGAGAAAGATCATAAAAATTCCTTTAAAATGAAATTTTTTTCGAATCTTTACCTCCATTTTCTGATTTTTGGTGAATTTTTAAAGATTAATTTTTAGAATTTAATTTATTAAATGCTGATCACGTGGTTTATTTTCTTTTTGTGATACTTTAAATTAATTTTGCGACACGTGCATAACACCGAAATAAATTGACAAAAGAAATATTAAAATACGGTAAAAGATAAAATTTAACCCCTAGACTAATTCAGAAAATAGTTTTTAAAGAATTTAATTCAAAATACACTGCTGGCCACCCAAATTGCAACACCAAGAAAGACAAGAGATATCACAACAAAATTTATTTTGTAGATAACATGTTGACCAAGTATCAAATGATTAAATTTATAGACTTCTGTGAAGTGTGGTTCCTGCCAAAATCAGTAGCCAGAGTAGCCGCCATTGTTGGAGATCACCGCTGCCACACGCCTCGGCATTGATTCAAAGAGACTTTGGATGAGTTCTTGGGGTACAGCAGACCAAGCAGCTTCCACACGTTGCCAAAGTTGATCTGCTGTGGCAGCTGGGGATGGAATCTGGGTCAATCGTAGAGCAACCATGGACCACATGTTTTCTATCGGCGAAAGATCCGGAGAGCGAGGCGGCCAGGGAAGCAATTCAATCTGGCGATTGACGAAGAACCGTTGGACAATGCGTGCCACGTGTGGTCGCGCATTATCCTGTTGAAATATGGCTGTGGGCAAGCCCTGAAGGTAAGGAAGGACAACTGGCTCCAACACCTCGGAGATGTAGCGCTGGCTGTCTAAAGTACCGGCAATGCGTACTAGAGGTGTGCGAGAGTGATATCCAATACCGCCCCATACCATAATACCCGGTGCAGGACCAGTGTGGCGGTGCATAACGCAGCTGTTCAGCATCCTCTCTTCACGGTGTCTCCAGCCTCGAATGCGACCATCGTGGTGTTGCAGACAGAAGCGTGACTCGTCAGTAAAGACAATTTCATTCCATTCTGTCGTCCACATCCTTCTGTCATCGCACCATTGGCGGCGGAGACGTCTGTGGTTCTGCGTCAAGGGTAGACAAAGCAATGGACGTCTTGCGGACAGACCACTCTGCTGTAAACGGCGTCGAATGGTACGCGCAGACACTGGATGATGCGTTACAGACTGCATGTGCTGTGCTATGGTTCGTGATGTGACTGAGCGATCCGTCACTGCCATGCGCACAATTTGCCTGTCATCACGGGACGTGGTGCGCTGAGGTGGATGCGATCGAACACGCCGGTCCGTCGTACCCTCCTGCATCCAACGATCACATATCCGCATTATAGTTGTTTGGTTTCGTCCAACACGACTACCGATTTCCCTGAAAGATAATCCACAATCTCGGTAGGCCACTATCCTTTTTCTGTCGAACTCGGATACTTGATCAAAAGATGATCGCTGTTTTCGACGAGGCATAATTGATCGTTTTTTTTTTGAAAAAAACCACAAGAAAAACACAATTGCCGAACTTGAAATCGTCGAAATCTACAAGCCTTAAATAGCGCTTTGAAGTGGCGCCACAGGCGCGCGTGATGTGCGTCTGCGCTGAAATTCTAATCATTTGTATATCTCACCTCCGCTAATGCATGTTGTAAATTTCATGTTATTTGCATGTTTCCTTCAGGGTGTTGCATTTACAGTGGCCAGCAGTGTAGTATGTTTTATGGATATTAAACATAAAAATTAATTGCATACATTGACCGTTGTATTTAATTTGAATATTTTTTTCGAGATTATTTTGTCTATGAAAATATCCATAACGATTTTTTATAAACATATTTTTTGGTTCTTTTTGGCATCAATTGCATACATTGACCGTTGTATTTAATTTGAATGTACTCCGTAGCGAAGCACGGGTGTTCAGCTAGTACACTGCTCAAAAAAATTAGGGGAGCAAGCAAAGAAGTTAAGAAAACCGTGCGAGATAGCCACGTATTGGCATAAAATGGATAGTACACGCGTATCAATGCGCAATACAGAAAAAAAAGACGTAAAAAAATTTGTAATTAAGCTTTAACTCTTTGAAAATATGGAAAAAAACATGAAAAGACGATTTAGGGCAACAATTTGGTTACATGTAAACGATAAAAAAAAGTATTGTTTAGAAATGACGAAAGATTTTTAATATGGCGTGTGGTCTCCTCGAACAGCTAAAACTGCTGCACACCTGTTTTCCATGGATGCGATGATGCTATCGATAAGACTTTGGGGAATACTGTTCCACTCCTCAAGACGTGCAATCTTTAAGTCTCGGAGAGTAAAAGGAGGCCTTGGTCTCGCAGCAATGCGTCGACTGAGCATGTCCCAAACATGCTCGATTGGATTCAGGTCAGGAGAGCACGCTGGCCATTCCATACGTTGTATTGTTTCAGCTTCAAGCATGTTCTGCACAAGACGAACTGTATGCGGTCTGGCATTATCATGCTGGAAAACAAAGGAATCTCTAATGGCTGCGGCGTAAGGTATGACATGAGGTCTCAGTATCTCGTCTGCATACCTTCGGGCCGTCAAAGTACCATTCCGAATGATATGCAGGTCCGTACGTCCACCTATGCTGATTCGACCCCATACCATAAAACCAGCTCGTCTGTATTGTGACCTTTCACGAACGAATGTGGGGTTATTTCGAGTGTCCCTTTCCCTCCATACCAAAACACGTCGGGTGTCACACTCCAGACTGAATCGGGACTCGTCTGTAAACAGAACTTGGCTCCAATCATGTTTCTCCCAATCTCGATGTTCAGCAGCCCATCTTTTTCGGGCCGCACGGTGGCGTGAGGTCAACGGAATGCAAACCATTGGCCTACGGGCATAGAGACCTCCCTGATGAAACCTATTACGTACTGTTTGGCTGGACACCCTTCGTCCTGTTGCGAAGAGCAACTGTCTTTGCAGTTGAGTAGCATTGTCTGTTCTGTTTCGACGAGCTGTTAACACTATATACCGGTCATCAGTTGCTGTAGTGGCGCGTGGCCGACCTTGCCCTGGTCGACGTCTAACATTCCCTGTTTCTTGGAATCGATTCCACAGCCTTGCCACGACACTTCTGGCGACTCCAACAGCGTCCGCGACACTACGTTGTGTTTGCCCGGATTCAAGTCTGCCTATAATACGTCATGCCGTGGATTCCGGTAAATCACGTTGTTGAGACATTTTCAAGTCACCTTTTGTCAAAAAGAATAACTGAGCAATCGAATTTCACAGTTAAGGCAGTGAAACAGACGTTTCTGCAACATCCCGATTTCCGCCCTTATGTTCTTTTTCTGGTTTTTGACGTCATGAACTTTGATTTGCATATAAAATTTTCTTCTTCTGTTTCCTGCTAGGCTTTAAATTGTGGATGATTTATTTTATGTTACTTATCGGTGTAAGTATTTGCGTAATTTCGTTAAAACCATGTCCTCCCCTAATTGTTTTGAGCAGTGTATAATATAAAAGCCAAATACCACTCACTGACAAATCACTGTAACACTGGAACCATACTACCTAGGAAGCTGAAATCTTCTATGGTGGTTCTCTTAGGCTCTAGGTGCTCACTAAATAGTCTTTTAAAAAATTAAAACTTTAAGGAGGTTAAAACGGGCTTTGCCCCCCACCCCGCCAAGAAGAAAAAAAATAAAATTCTAAAACCCGTATTTAACATTGGATTTCAACCGGATTACTTTTAAATGAAAGTACAGCTCAAAAACATATAGATACCGAGTTTCCTAAAAACCAGGCCAAAATAAACGGAGCTAAAAAATTTTGAAAATTCAATTTTTTTCAAAATTGTTCCAATGCATTACGTTTTCCCATTTTAAATCTATATATATAAAAGCTAAATACCACTAACTCACTGACTAATCACTGTATCTCTGGAACCATAAAGCCTAGGAAGCTGAATTTTTACATTGCGGTTCTTCTAATGCCTTGGGTACTCACTAAGGGTTTTTTTTAATTATTATTATTATTATTATTATTATTATTATTAAAAAATAAACAAATAAATAAATAAATAAATAAATATATATATATATATATATCCAACTTTTAAATGGGTGAAAATAGGAGCTTAAATTTTCAAAATAAATAAAACATTAAATTCATATTCAATGCCAAATCACGGTCGTTAAACTGCAGGGTGAACTCCTCTGAGGAATGACAACACTTTAATCCTAAAGCTCATTTAAATTAAAATTAACCAAATGACATAATGGAGGGTACTCATGTATTCCGTAGCGAAGTACTGATACTCAGGGCCAGATTTAGAAAATTCTTGACCATAGGCACAACTCGGGATGGGGGCCCCCTAACACTGATGTGGGCATAAAATTTCCAAAACTGACACACACAAAAAAATAAAATCATGAATCATTGTGAAAGTACCATTTTACCAAGAATTGGCTATTTGAAGCTTAGAAGCCTAGAACGTTATCCAATAACAAAAAGCAATACAACATATTACCTTCATCATTAAAACACCAATACAATGCAACCGAAAAAACTTATTAATCCCTTATATACACTATAACATACATATGATGAACTATACATATGATGAACCAATCAATCAAAGTTGAAAAGATATTATAAAAAAATTGCTATTAAAAAAAGGTTAAAAAAATTAATTGGGAATTAAAATATTTTTTGGGGGGGGGGGCAGCAACATTCGGGGAACCCCTCGGCCCGGGCCTAATGGAAAATCAGGGCCTGCTGGTACTCAGCTATGTGGGATTCATTGCTGAAACTATTCAAAAATGAATTGCCAGTTTATTGTAATGAATGATAGTTTAAAAAAGAAGAGTTACCAACAACAATTTTCTATTTAAATAACTTTTAATGCTCAGACATGCTACCTTCTTGATGAAAAGATTTTTAGAATAAGTTTTGGTCAACTTACCCGTTGTTATTGCAGAACGTATAGGCTGGCATATTAAACCACTCAGGCCTTTGTATGTCAATATCTACAACTGTTTGATACTCGAATACGACAGTGAGGTAAGTGATGCACTGATATAAGAATCCCGAAATGCACAACATTAGCAGGAGTGATTTGAAGCACCTCCTAGCTCGGCTTTGGGTAGTGACAATGCTGGATACCATACCAATAGTAGATTCTTGAAATACTCCGGATGCGTAAGATTTCACAGACTTTTTCTGTGATTTCGAGATTTCCGAGTTGTCACGCATGGTTATGATTTCTGATGGAAAAGATTTTTCGGATATTTCCATTTTCTAAAACGAGAATAGTAAAAATTCAATTTGGTTGCATTTGTAGGTTTGTTACATTTTCTAGTGTAATATGTATTTAAAAAAATTGTTTTGCTCTAAAGACATAAAGTTTTCATTAGACATTTTATTCAAAGTGATACCCATAAAATAAAATAAAATAAAATAAAATAAAATAAAGAAAAAAAGGCATTAAAAATTATATTTTTAAAAGCTAGAGTTTGTATATTACAATGTATAAACGTTTTATATAATACTAGCTGAAGTACCCGGCGTTGCCCAGGATTTTAAGAATGTTTGTTAACCAAAATCAATTTAAAAACTAAACACAGTATAAATAACATAGCAAAAAAAATGCATGTGAAATGTTATACACATTTCAGAAATTAGGTAGATTCAGCCTTTCCTCATTGTACCACTAGAAGTTGAAAAGTAAAAATATCAAATTGTCGAATGTTTGTTACCAAACTCAGTTTAAAAACTAAACATAGTATAAATAACATAGAAAACAAATGCACGTGAAATGTTATACGCATGAATAAAAGGAAAACCGAATATTAAAAAATATAAATTTATAATAAATTCCTCTGAATTCAGCTAGATTTATCCTTTCATCATTGGAGCAAAAAAAACCTGAAAAGTAAAACATAAAATATATGCATTTATAATAAACCACTACAAGTTGAAAAGGAAAAATGGCATATTGTCTTTTGGAAAATAAAGAATTTTGAAAAGTAAAGCTGAAAAGTAAAAATGTCAAATTGTCTTTTTGATTTTTTATCGGTGTATTCTCGATGAAATAATCAATTTAAACGAGTAAAAAATTTGACATCCCTTCATAGGGGGTGATGCTGGTCCACCTATGTGGTGCCCCCATAATAAAGAGGCCAGCAAAACCGCGGTGATAATAAGCAAATGTTTAAAGGGACAGGCCTCCGCATTGAAAAAATAAATAAATAAATAAATATATATATATATATATATATATATATATATATATATATATATATATATATATATATATATATATATATATATATATATATATATATATATATATATATATATATATATATATACACTGAAGTTATTATCATATTCAAGATGCTCCTTGAATACAAGCCAAAAACTGGTGTCGATGAAAGGTTAGAATATAAACAACAAAAAGGTTAAAAGTTCAAATTAAATCATTATATTTTTAGTTCTAAAGGCATAAATTGAAAATTCTTAGCGCCCCCCAAAATATAAAATATTCTCATACCAACTATTAACTGATTCCAGTGTTCAAGTCTCCAGCACATCAAAAGAGGAAGCAATGTATGGAGCAGCCTTTAGGAACAGTCCTCAATTAATTTCAAAATAACGCGAAAATGGAACTTTCTCTTTGCTCCACGATATTCATTGAATAAACGTTTCTCACTCTATTTAATTTTTTTTTCTGAACTGCGGTAAAAACGACGTCTGGGAATACGCCATAAACATGTGTAATAATTCATACAGGAGCTGCAAGTAATGAACATTAATATGTAATCATGAATATTGTTAAAACTTTATGCTTTGGAAATGTTTTTATCTAATGAAAAAAAGCATGTAACATCTGGTGGATGAAATACTGTTTTATTGACTTGCAAATGGAATGTCGCTAAATGAAATGACCGAGAGCATTTTGAAGGAAATGGAAGAAAAATTTCTAGTAAACTAACTGGTAAATTTTAACAAAATGTTCATCGATAAAGTTGCATTTTGACTCAATGGAATCCTTTATGGCACTATCTTAAAAGAGAATTTTTTGTTAATACATCAAAAGTGAAAAATTATCTGAAGTAAAAAAATGACCGTATTTTTCGGACGATAAGACGCACCTTTTTACATAAAAAATTTAATTAAAATCGGGGTGCATCTTATGGTCCGAAGATAACATTAAAATAAAATGAATATTTTATTATATATATTATAGGGTAAGTATGCCGAATATGAGATCTTGCCTAATATGAGACCCCAGCTTACAGGACGTATCAAGTACTGCCACCTGGCGACAGGAGCGTAAAACAGTAGTCTATTGCATCATTCGTAATCGGTGAGTCAGTCGAGTGTTTGCAAGCATACTCAAAGGTGCAGTATTTTTTTTTCCTGAATGTGTGCTCGTCGACTTTTTTGCATCACCATTTTCATTGGCTGTGTTCACCTTCAAGGCAAGACTCTTATTAAAACTGTTAGTATTGGATAGGTAGCTATAAATGGGGAGTGTAAACACGCCTGTTGTTTTTAAGCTAATGTCAATCCTAACCTAAAAAATTCGTTGGCGTATTCAACAACATGGTCGTGCCCAATATGAGACCCCAAAGCATGCTTAATATGATATAGAGTCTCATATTAGGCATTTTAGTTTTCACTCTCACAGCCTTGTTTCCTCTGAAGCTGCAGATGCAATGACGTCCAAGCGAAATCTACAACCATGTAGCAGTAGTGACAATGTGGAAGGTATTGATCAAAAACAAGTTCAAGCCAGTTCTTAGTGACTCCTGAAGAAATAAATCCCTTACCTACGTTACCTGAGAACCTGGAAACCAAGTAGGTCCCGTAAAGCCGATGTTATCACATCATTGCCTTATAAGAATAAATTGATTGATAGCATTAATAAAAGAACTGCAGCATATTCGAAAAAAACTTTATTTCCTACAAGAAAAAAAAGGAATAGACCTAAACGATAAGAAATCAAATGATAAATAAGGAAAAGGAGATTGAGATAAAAAAGAAAAGGATTAAAGAAACAATAAAGGGAAAAGGAAAAGGAAAAGGGGTCCCTACAGGAAGATTAAGGATGGATGAAAATACAACACTAGTTAAAAAACAGAGAACGAATAAGCCTAATTACAGCTATGATGATCTCAGCTCAATTGAAGATGATGAAAAACTTTTTATCCATGACAGCAATGATGAAAACGACGTTGAATGCCTTTTTTGTAGTTGTTTATTTTCAGAAGACAAACGGGGAGAGCAGTGGCGTCAATGTAAAAGGTGCTTCAGGTGGGCCCATGAAGATTGTGCAGCCGACGAACTAATGTGAAATGTTTGAATCTAAAAACAAAAAGTAAACAAAACCTGAAATGTAAACCAACTAATTAGTTTAAAATGTCACATTTCTTTTTCACCTATTGGTGTATATAGGTAACTGTTATCTAATTATTGTGTACAGTTTTATTTTTTGCGAACTTTTCAGTAATTCTAATTCCTTTTTAGAGTTGTAGAATGGGGGTCTCATATCAGGACTACTTTTTTCAGACCCCAAAAAAATGGAACACTTGTGTTTATAATTTCATATAAGAAAATTGTAAGGTCATTTTCATTTTCTGTCATTGTTATATGTAGTAAAATATATACATTAAAAGGATATCAAGTTGGTACTATAATCCCTCACTTACTTTCCTCGTTATATATGAAAATCAAATGGGGTCTCATATTCGGCATACTTACCCTGTAATTTAAGGAAAGTCTTTAACACCTCCGCCGCCCCGCCCCCTTTCGGGTATCGGCCACACTCAAATATGATAACTGATCCCGCCACAGCAATCTCACCGGCCCGACAGGACCCGCAAGACACGCACAAGTTAAACCACCTTCATCCGAGTCCAAGTTCAGCTAACGACACCGCTCGCTCTCGGCCTACGAACCAGAGCACCAACTGAGCCAATCCAATCAAACTCAAAGTAAAATCCAATTTTCCTACCAAAATGGCAGCCCCCAAACTGCGATCTACATCACTTGCCTTAGGCTTTATTAAAAGCAATTACAATCTTACAAAAGCGTCCGTACCACTCGTACCGACAAAATAACAAATGTATAACGTTACATTAGACCAAACATAACTTCAACAATAACCTAACACGTCCATAAATTCAACGCTTAACACAAGTTCATAAAAATACAAAACTGTAACACAAAACTTCCTGAAGTCCAACGCTTGACAATGATTACAAAAAGACACCCAAAACGTGTTAACGTGTTTCACTTAACGTCCCATAATCAGTCCTGCTGACGAACTTCTTTACCTCGTGAGCGTACCTCGGACAGCACTTGTCCGTAGGTAGATGATTTGTTACTTCTCGTTAGCTTTTCCTTATCAAATGTATCCTCGTTATCATAAAAATGATAACAATTCACGCATTCAGGAACAACTTTACAATCCTGCATATTTTCTTGACTCTTCCTACACCTCTTGCAAGTTTTAATGTATTGGCAGACTTGTATTGGCTATATGACCATAGCTCCAACAACTATAACAAATGACTGGTATGAGATATTCCTTCATGTTAAACCTTGCTCAATCGATCTTCACCTTCTCTAAGTCTTTCTACTTTCCTATAAGCCTCTCCACAAATGGTAATATTCCAATTATCTCCAACCTTCGCTTTATATTTCGTGACAATATTCACCTCGCTTTCCTTAAATTCCTCATTCTGAGCAAGCAACTTTCTCCTGAATTCATCCTTTTCATAGTCTTCCTTGACTCCAAAAATGATAAAGTGAGGACGTCGTCTCCTTGGTTTTCCAATTTTATAATTCTATTCCAGTTCATCTATAGTTCTAAACTCCTTGATCAATTTATCTAAATCTTCCTCTTTATCAGTCCCAATAACCACTCCTTCTCTTTCTATTCTTCTGCAGGTTTTAATGCCCATCTTCAATTCATCTGGTTTAATTAGTTCCTGCAGTTGCTCTTTCGTAGTGTTGGAAGTTTGATCTGCCTTAGGCAGAATTCTGACTACATGCTCCCTTGTTCCTTTACTTTTTCCTTTTGGCGTTTTGTCCATAGGTTGCTTCTTAGCCACGTCAGCATAACTGACTGATTTACCTTTTTCAAGTACCCTGTTTTGACCTATAAGGTACATGATCAACTTCTGTTGATCTTTAACTACATCCAAAATTGCTAATATATTGTCACTTAACTCACTCTTAACTTCTGGATTCCATCTCGAAGCACAAATTATATCATTTAATTTCTTATATTTTCCATTTACGATCTCATTAAATTCATTGGAAGCTTCCTCTAGACTCACTCTTTTTTTCTCCATAATGAAAAATAATAACTCTCTTCTCCCCAGCCTCCGGCGTTAGCAGGCGGTCAACTGACCACACCCCAGGGCCCACCACAAGGAGGTGCCGGTAAGCTTATGCTATCACACTAACTTCTTCAAAATAAATTAACGACCCTTAAATACTTTAGCGGCGCAAGTCGTTTTTCGTTTCAACAGCCAAGATTGTCTCACAAATTGATAGTATGGGGAGGGCCCCTATATTTTAAGGAAAATTACATCTAAAAACACATGAAGAAGATAGCTGAAAATCTATAGGTTTTTAGATTAGTTTTCAACTAAACACAGGCACACGCATGCATACATATATATAGCCGTGACGAGATAGTAAACTGTCTGTAGCAAATCTTGAAGGAATTTTGTCCTGAAGTAGGTAAGAGAGTCTCAAAGAATGTTTACCTTTTAATAAGTTTTACGATGCGTACACTGCTACTGCACACTACTATTTTCCAGAATCGACCGCGCGTATTCGTCTTCGGATAAATTCGGAACGAATAATGTTGGAGCCGTACCACTTTTTTTCGGAACCATGACTGGCTGCCTTAGTCCTTTAAGACCGGAAATATTTTCACATTAAAATTTTACTTTTTGTTTAGTTTTTAATTAGACATTGACCCCAATGACACTGAAAACATAATTTAAAAATCTATCAACTCCCTAAAGCATGAAAGGGGGGGGCGGCACCCAAAAGATCGTGCTGGTTAGACTTTTCCTGTGAAAACGTCACTTGTAAATTTTTACAAGTTATGCTTTTTCTAGTTGAAAGTTCATTGAAGAAAAAAGCTTTATTAAACTGAAATTGTTGCAAATAAAAAAATTAAGAATATATTATATTCCTTTGACTATTTACAGTGGAAATCTTTAAAACATATTTTACTTTTTGACAGGCATAAATATACGTTGTACTTTTTACAACGCGCTTTTGAACTGTTTTTACATTTTTCATAACGGCTCTTACGAGGCCTTGAAATTTTATCACAGCATGGGAAATGGTTATATCCATCAAATCTTTTATCTTGGCATGGAATTTTGGCAGGCGGATTGTAATATTTCGATCTTTTTATTGGGATAGTAGATGGTCTGGAAATAGATCTCTGAGGAATGGATTCAGGAGATTTTGATGAAGTAGGCCGATCTAAATCTCTCTCTCTCTCGAAATTTATAGCAGAAACATTTGTAAGTAAATCAGTTGCAATGGAAAAACAATATTCACGCATTGGAAAAAAATATAAATATATATATGTGTGTGTATATGTAATACTCCGTACATCACGTAGTGGAGGAGATGATACACCCAAGATTCGCGAGTGCGATTCAACACTTTTGTAGTCGAGGCAGAGGGACAAGAAGAGACTTAAAGAACACTAAGTCAGGCATATTGTAATCCGCACATAGGAAAGGAAAGACCCACAGAGAGGAGAGGCATTGAAGGGACGCACAGAACAGAGATGCGACGCATATTATTTTATTTCGGATTATTCTGCAGACAAATATTATTCAGCAACACAAAGGAAACTTTTCAACTGAAAACACACAATAGCAACGCCACCGGTCCCTGCCGGGGCGCATTCAGAACGCAGATTTTACATCGTTATATCGGACAGCAGCGGAGCAACGCAAAAACAGAACAAGGTTAATAAGTGAGGCGGGGCAGCAGCGCTAGGATGACACCAGGACAAGACATCGACAGTAAAGTGTACGCCGAAATCTTTTGCAGAAGGTTATAAAGTGTAGGAGTACTGACCGTGGGGAAATCTTTTTATTGGCTAGAATTGAGCATCTCACTTGATTACATAAGGGTCGCATGATGTTCCGAAAAGCGCACCGTGGCGAAAACATCACGTGGTGTTGATTCGTGTTTTAAAAATATCTTTCACGCGCGTGCACTAAAGGAGAAATTAGTTATTTGATGGTCGCAATTTGCAAAAAGGGACTGTCCTTTATTGAAAAGGGAATAATTTAGAATACGCGTCAAGAAAATAAGGTGGGGCGAAACAGTTAATAATGATGGGGCGTTATCATTACATATATATATATATATGCGTATATACACGTGTATATACATTAGCTGAAGACCCGTGTTTCGCGTCGGGAATACATTACTACTATCCACTACGTAATTTCTTTAATTAATTTAAATTTGACTTTAGCAGTAAAGTGTTGTCATTCCTCCGATGAGTTCACCCTATAAATTAAAGACAGTAATCCGACATTAAATATAGGTTTTAGATTATTATTTATTTTATTTTAGGGTATTTCCGCCCTTATTTTAACACCCTTAAAGGTTGAAATTTTTTTTTAAGTCTCTCTGAGTGAGCAACTGGGGCGTTAGAGGAACCACAAAGCAAATTTTCAGCTTCCTAGAGCTTCTGATTACAGAGATATAGTGATCAGTCAGTCAATATTTTTCGAGGGTTTAAGACCCTTTAAACCTTAAATTTTGAATTTCTTAAACAGTTCTTTTTTAGTGAGCACTTAGGACCCTATATCCTATATATAATAGCCGTTGTCTCTGTATAACACTTCCGGGCTGTACTCATCTTTCAATTGAAGCTCTCAGTAAACAAACGGCCGATTAGGCGTAGTTTCAATTTCAGATGTGGATCAGAATTTTTTCTTACAAAAAAACTAATATCTTCTCCATCAAATCACGTTTGTTCAGCCTATTTTTCTATAAAACATTCAGAACTAAAAAAATTGGTTGCTTTTAGCTGTATATTTAACAGTTTTTAAAAATCTGTATACTTTTGAGATGAATTCTGAAAGTAAACAAACTTGAATGTGAATGAATCAAGTAGCTCAAGTATTCATATCGCGTAGTGAGCTGTAAAAATCTGGATGGCAGTCTACTACTCCAATCGCATGAAAAACTAAATAAATAAAAAATAATTAAATGGTTTTCTTTTACAAGGTGTGGATTAAATGCAATATTGTTAGATAATTCGGGATATTTTTTAACTTTCAAATACTTTTTCCATTATGACGTCAAAATGACGGGTTGGATGGCAGTCTACTACTCCAATCACATGAAAAACTAAATAAATAAAAAATAATGAAAGGGTTTGCTTTACAAGGTGTGGATTAAATGCAATATTGTTAGATAATTCGGGATATTTTTTAACTTTCACATACTTTTTCCATTATGACGTCATTATTAGTATTATGACGTCAAAATGACGGGTTACCTTCTAGTATATATATATATATATATATATATGAGCAAGGCGAACCGTACAAGAGTTGTGCGGAATAGCTACTAGATGTCGCTGAGGTTTGCGCGGCAAGGTAAACATGCGAGAAGGAAAAAAACGAGAGAGCGGTCGTAGGGAGAGACGAGCGAGGTCATCTCCGAGAGACTGCTAACAAACGGAATTGATTTGTATTGTATGGTGAAGAGAACGCTCATCTTATTTCTTAATGTCCATATGTTAGCTGTGTTGTAGCTGTCCCTATGTAAGTTGTTATGTCCAAGAAATATTAAATAGTGTTCGTTTCTGCAAGATTTTTGCATAATCATTCCCCTAGACATCTTACCATCCTATAAACTTGGGGGATCGCCCTGGGATGGACTTTGAGGACAATTTAAATAGTGACTGTGTTAACAGTGAGAGAACAATCCTTGGATTTATTGTGATATACTCTATTGAACTGGATATACGGTGAATTCAACTACTGATGCGATAGATGCAAGAGTCCTGTGAGAAAAGGTAGGATATCTTCTTTTTATAAGTCCATTGCTGAGAAAAAGATTTATGAACAATGTCTCGTACTGTTAATTACAACAAGAATACGCGCAAAGAGGACATAGTAAATGTTCTTACTGAGATTGGTGAGCAGGGCACTGCAAAAGAAACGATTATAGAGTTAAAAAATAAACTTGAGAAATCTAAAGCATTCCAGGATGACCCGGAATTTGTGATGAATCTTCTTAACAGGATTATTGAGGATAGGCAGACAAAAGCCGAGCGTGAACTGCAGCTAACCAACTCAAAACTAGAATTAGAAAAATTAACGCTCCAACGTATAGAACGAGAGGTAGAACTTCGCAAATCGAAAGCAGAAGTAGCTCAAGATGTATCAAAAACTGAGGTTTGTGATCTTGGAAATTTGATTAAGAGTGTAAAAACGCTGACAATACAGTTGCCGACAAAAGCGGAAAATTTTATCCTTTTTTTCCAATCATTGGAACGAGCGTTTAAAGTTAAGGATGTCCCAGAGAAATTGAAATCCGAAATTCTTATAAATATTCTCGGAGAGAAGGCCCATAGCATTTTACTATACGTTAAAGATGATGAAATGAATAACTATGAGTTAGTTAAATCTTTAATCATGAAAGAATTCCAACCCACGGCTCAAGAGTGTCTACTTAATTTTAGAAGAGCTAGAAGGCAGGTGAATGAGACGCATGTTCAGTTTGCAACACACTTAAGTGCAATGTTCCAACATTATCTCAAAATCCGTAATGTTTCTGATTTAAAAAAACTTTTTGACCTAATGGTGAGCGATAAATTTTTAGACACACTAGATCAAGAAACAGCTTCTCACATTAAAATTACACAGGCCGACTCGTGGCTGACGCCTGAACAGCTTGGAAAGACTTGTGATATTTTTTTTTTGTTTCTAAAAATAAAACTACTTTAAACTAATAAAACTTTTTGTTTCTAAAAATAAACATGAAACGGCGAACTATTCGAATGTTCGTTCTAGGAATGAAAGTGACGCTATCAAAGATCGTACAAAATTTGAATATGGAAACCATTCCCCGAGGCAGTGTCAGAGACAAAATCAAAAATTTTCTAGTAGAGAACCTATATCTTGTTATGTTTGTGGGGGGGGGCACATTTTGCCCCCCCCCACTGTGGGGGGAAGAATGTGTTATGATTGTGGGGGGCACATTTTGCTAGAAACTGTACAAAGAAATTGTCAAATGCAGAAAACAAAAGTGACCAAAAATACGGTATCAATCACGTTTCAACTTCAATCCCAACTCAAAATGACTATTTGTTCAGTGAGCTTCAGTATGCCGATGTGTTTATAGACGAAAAGCCCTTAGTTGCCACGGTGGACAGTGGTGCAAGTTCGATAATCGTAAACAAGAATTTTGTTTCGGCTGCAAAGCCAATTCATTCTCAGATTGTTTTGACAAGTGTATTCGGTGAGCGCCGACTAGCCAATGTTTACAAAATCAGCATTTCGCTACGCGAGGGTGGGAAAGCACGAAAAGTTTTGGCTGCGAGCTCTGAAATTGTTGTGGAAGTTATTTTGCCAGCGAAAATTTACGACATTTCATTGAAACCAAATGAGGCAGTGGCGCCTACGAGCGGTACGGGCGTGGAAACGAGAAAACATTTAGAGAGCGCTAATATAAACAACGATTCATCAGCTTCGTTCTTAGTGAAAGTATCCGAATCGTATAATGATTGCCCTTTTGACCTGTCACACATTACTGACTGAAAATTGAGAAACGAAATTCATGCGCTTGTTCAAAATTACGAGCCAAACAAAACCGAAACTACTGCTTTGAAAATGAAAATAATTCTGACCGATGAAAGACCCATTTGTCAAAGATCACGCAGGTTGTCGCTTCCTGAAAAGAGGGAAGTCGAAAAACAAATAAACGAATGGTTAGAACAAGGAAAAATTAGGGAGAGTTGCTCTGATTTTGCTTCACCTGTTGTGGTGTGTAGAAAGAAGGATGATACGATGCGTTTGTGCATTGACTACAGAGCTCTGAATAAGCGAATAGTTAGAGACAGATATCCGCTACCTGTTATCGAGGAAGTATTAGATAAGTTAGAAAGTGGAAGGGTGTTCACGACTCTCGATTTGAAAAATGCTTTCTTCCATGTAGAAGTGTATGAAGCAAGTAGAAAATATACTGCGTTTGTAACAGATTCAAGCCAGTATGAATTCCTAAGAGTACCGTTTGGTTTGTCCTTTAGCAGCAATTACTTTCAAAGATACATCAATTACATGTTCAGAGACCTATTGAGAGACGGGACTTTAATTATTTATTTAGATGATATGATAATCCCAGCTATCAATGAAAAAGAAGCTCATAAAAAATTAAATCGTGTGTTAGAAACAGCTTCCAAGTATGGTCTTGAGCTGAACCTTAAGAAGTGCCGATTTTTGCAGAGTAAAATCAATTTTTTAGGCCACATTATTGAAAATGGTACCATTCGACCGTCGTTAGAGAAGACTGCATCAGTCCGTTGTTTTACTGAACCCAAAAATGCCAAAGAAGTGCAGAGTTTCCTGGGGCTGAAAGGATATTTTAGAAAGTACATACCTTCATATGCCATTATAGCAAGACCACTTAGTGATTTATTACGAGCCTCAAAACCTTTCGAATTTGGCCTTGAACAGAAAATAGCCTTTCAAAAACTTAAGGACGCTCTGTCTAATGAACCCCTGTTGCACCTTTACAGAGAAGGGCAGAAATTGGAATTGCACACGGACGCAAGCAAACTTGGGTTAGGGGCAATACTTTTCCAGCAGAGTGATGATGGGCGCTATTATCCAATTCAGTATATGAGCAAAAAAACCTCCATCCAGGAAGAAAAATTGTGTAGCTACGAACTTGAAGTGCTTGCGATTATCGAGGCTTTAAAAAATTTTCGGAATTATTTATTGGGAACCAAATTCAAAATTTTCACTGATTGTGCAGCATTTGCAAAAACCCTAGATAAAAAGGAACTTACACCAAAAGTTGCCAGAGGGTCATTATTCATGCAAGAGTTCCAATATGAAGTAGTACATCGCCCTGGAAAACAAATGCAACACGTTGATGCATTGAGCAGATTGCCCGTTATGCTTGTGAATAGTGATGAGTTGACTTACAAAATTGTTAATGTTCAAGACAGTGACGAATATATCAAAACCATCAAGAAACTGTTAGAGGCAGGCAAAACTTCCGAATTTATCTTGAATAATAATGTCTTGTATAAGATTGCTAATGATGAAGAGTTACTGGTAGTACCCGAAATGATGCAAGTGGACGTTGTAAAGCATGCACAATCTTTTGGACATTTTGCTGCAGTAAAAACTGAAGACTTGTGAAACGCAATTTTTATTTCCCAAATATGAGAAAGTGTGTTGAGAATGTGATAAGAAACTGTGTTGAATGCATAGTGGTAAATAAGAAGACTGGGAAAGGAGAAGGACTGTTCCATCCTATTCCTAAGGAAGATTCGCCATTATCAACATATCATGTGGATTTCATTGGACCACTGCCAACAACCAATAAGAATTACAATCACATTTTCACGGTCGTAGATGCATTTACAAAATTCACATGGCTGTATCCAACTAAAAGTACCACAGCGCAAGAAGCCATCGAAAGACTAAAGCTACAGCAGAAAACCTTCGGGAATCCTTCGACCATAATCAGTGATCGAGGAGGAGCTTTCAGATCCAACGAATTCGAAGAATACTGCACTAAAGAGAATATCCATCATATACAAATAACTGCGAGAGTACCAAGAGCAAATGGTCAAGTGGAAAGAATACATAGAACCCTTATCCCGGTATTAATAAAGATGTCCTTAAATGATCCCGCGAAGTGGTTTAAACATGTCGACTCATTGCAACGAGTGTTAAATTGCAGTACGTCACGTAGTACTAAGTACTCACCGTTTGAATTACTCATAGTGACCCGGCGGGAGCCATGTGTTCAAATCTTCGGATTAAAGTTCAGGAAATATAAAAACAACGGCTGCAAATAATCATCTGGCGTGACGACAGAAAGACAAGGTACTTTATTTTCACACATAAACGTAGATAGAAAATCAGAAGAGCATCGCAATGCTAATCTTAGCACGAAGCTAAATAGAACACAACCATCTTACATCGAATCAAAATTAACTCTGCTGAAAAACAAAACATTACTATTAGTTGCCAATCTATGAATACAAAACTATTCAAAATACAATTACATTTGGCTGACATCTAGGGGCGAAAGAAAAAACTAAATACTTTCAAACACATAGGAACCAGAATGAAAAATCCCGAGGATGCCCTTATAAGAAATTTGCTTGTGGAAGAAAGTCAAGACCAATTTAATCAACATCGTGATAGCATTAGGAAAAACACTAAGCAGAATATTTTAAAAATTCAAGAGGAGATTCGTAAGACTTACAATAGAAAACGTAAGGAAGCTTATCAGTACAAGCAAGGAGAACTGGTGGCAATTATGAGAACTCAGTTTGGAAGCAAGCTGAAACTCAGACCGAAATATTTTGGACCCTACCGTGTGACTAAAGTTAAATACCATGATCGCTATGATGTCGCCAAAATTGGAGATCATGAAGGACCAAATGTTACATCTTCATCAGCGGACCAAATGAAGCCCTGGACCAAATGTTGACTTGCATAAATGTTTTGGCCAGAATTTAATGTTTGTAAACTGTGTACTAATCTATGTGTTTTTGTTTTTTTTAGTTCGTGTATTTTAGATCCTAGGCTGTTACAGCAGTGAGGACACTGCTAGTCAGGATAGTCGAGCGCTATAGGAGCAAGGCGAACCGTACAAGAGTTGTGCGGAATAGCTACTACATGTCGCTGAGGTTTGCGCGGCAAGGTAAACATGCGAGAAGGAAAAAACGAGAGAGCGGTCGTAGGGAGAGACGAGCGAGGTCATCTCCGAGAGACTGCTAACGAACGGAATTGATTTGTATTGTATGGTGAAGAGAACGCTCATCTTATTTCTTAATGTCCATATGTTAGCTATGTTGTAGCTGTCCCTATGTAAGTTGTTATGTCCAAGAAATATTAAATAGTGTTCGTTTCTGCAAGATTTTTGCATAATCATTCCCCTAGACATCTTGCCATCCTATATATATATATATATATATATATATATATATATATATATATATATATATATATGGCCAAATAGGTAGTGAAATTTCTGTGATGGTTCAACCAGAATTTTTTTCTTAAAGACCTTTTCTCCGATTTTTAAGGATTAAAAAACTGCTATGTTTTATATAACAAAAAGAAGGGTGCATGGTTGAAATAATTATAGATTAACAAGTGAAATGAAATTTGAGAACTATTACCATCGAAAGCACGAAGATGTGATATTTATGTGAAATTAACATAAGTCTTATTTACGAAGTAAAGACTTAAGAGAACGAGCGAAATAGTAGTACAATAATATCCGGGCTTACGTGCTATCCCGACTTAAAGAACTCGGGTTACACGTTTTTTGATTTTACCCTTTTTCACCTCTTTAAATCTTGGAATGAAATTCCCCAGAAAACTTTAAATAATGTCTTGAAGAAACTTTGTCCAATATTTTTTAAAAACGAGACGGAAACAACGCCTTAAACTAATCATAATGCTCGGGTGATAGAAGTTGTCGATCTTGCCAGGCAATTAGGTATAGAAATCGATGGAGGTGATGTCAACGAGCTGTTTGATACTCATCTCGAGGAGCTAACAGTCGATGATCTCATAGAGATGCGTGACCAAAGCATCACTGAAGAATCCGACACATCAGACCTAATTCCACAAGAAAACCTAATGACAATTATAAACTTGATAAAAGGCCTCAGCGCAACTGAAAAAGGGTTACAGATTTTAATGAATATACACTCTTGAACAAAAAAAATCGGCGCACCAAGAAGGGGTAACGCAAATTAGACACAAATTGATATGCATACAGGTTTTGACGGAAAATGCAAAATTTTAAAGTTTAGCGGCCAATGAATGAACATAAGACGCTGCAGCGCATCTTAACTGCACAACTTGCAGGATATTAAAAAGGAGAAATTTCGATTCTAGGTCTTAAATTCTTTGCGAATTTCATTCCATGTACTCAGGTAGACAGTAACTATGCCTCGCATACAGGTGCGCGAACAATATGCACAGATGTCAGCATTTGAGAGAGGATGTGTAGTTGGGCTCAAAGAAGCCGTTTGGTCTAATCGGCGAATCGCTCGCCATTTGGATAGGAGCGATGCCACTATATTACACGATGTGGGCAGGAATGGGTGAACCGTGGCCAAACACAGCGTCAGGAAGGAAGCGGTCGGCCTAGACAAACGACAGAACGTGAGGACCGAGAGGGCTGAGCTCACGGCGCCTCTTGCGCCGACTTCCATTAACCTCTGTACACCGACAAGCCCGTTTGTTGTGGTATCGGACACGTTCGACCTGGAATGTCACTGGAGTAGAATTGTCTTCAATGATGAGTTCCGCTTCGAAATGAGCCCCGATGACCAGCGAATACGTGTCTGGAGACGCCCCGGACAACGGTGGGATACCAACCTGACTGTCTTCCGCCATACGGGCCGACAACCAAGAGTGATGGTCTGGGGGTGCCATTTCATTTCATAGCAGGACCCCTTTGGTTGTCATCCGCAGCACCTTCACAGCATAGCGATACGTCGACGATATTCTACGCCCCGTTGTGTTGCCCTTCCTATCACGCCATACTGGGCTTACATTTCAGGAAGATAATGCCCACCCGCACACGACAAGAGTTTCTACTGCTTGTCTTCATGCTTGCTCAACGCTATCTTGGCCAGCAAGGTCACCGGATCTCTCCCCCCTCTTCCCCATTGAGCACTCTTGGAACATTATGGGCAGGGCCCTCCAACTAGCTCGAGATCTTGACGATCTAACGCGCCAATTGGACAGAATTTGTCACGATATCCCGCAGGGGGACATCCACCACCTCTATTAATCAATGCCAAGCCGAGTAACTGCTTGCATAAGGGCCAGAAAGTCAATAACGCGTTATTGACTTTTTCACTTTGTGATGCTCTTTCTCTTGAATAAATCATCCATCCAGCGTCACATGTTTTGTCTCAAATTGTAATCAGTGGCGCACCCAGGGGGAGGGGCTAAGGGGCCCTGCCCCCCCCCCCAAAAAAAAAGAAATATAAATTGCATTATGAATATTGATTTTACATTATAAATATTTTTATCCTTTCATCTCGCCCCCCCCCCCCCCACGCATTATAAATATTTTATCCGTTCATCTCGGCTCCTCCCCCCCCCAAGAAAAAATCCTTGGTGCGCCACTGATTGTAATAATTTGTTTTTCTGTACATGTACATCACATCGACCGATTTTCGTCCCATTCGGATGACTCTTCTTGGAGCGTCATTTTTTTTGGTCGTCTAAAGATTGTATATTGATTTGGTTCAAGGTTTCCGAACTATCAGTGTGTTTTGATATCTCTCTAAAGACGTTAATACGGCAGACTACTTTATTGAATTTTTTAAAACCATCAATATAATTTTTTTAATTATCTTGTACATATGTGCAATATTAATATGTAATACAATATTTAGTTTTAATACAATATTTTTCCTTTAAACTGTTGTTTTTGTAATTTCTTGGCCCCAATTAGATAAAATTTATGTGCATTTGAATGCAAAGTTTTACACCGACATACGCGATTTTTCGTTGGTCCCACCTATCACGTGACTTGGGGTATTACTGTATCGCGAAACTCACTCGCAAGCACAAGATAAAATAAATATGTACAACCGCCAATAACCTCCCTTATCTGCTTCAAATCTAGAACTTCCCCAAGTAACACACACCGTTGGCCCAACCGCATATTTTCGTTACATCGTTGGGAAATGGTTACTGTTGGCAGAAATTTTAGAAATTCAGATGGGCCAACTGCAAAATGTGTATGTTGGGCCAACAAATACAAAATATTGTTGGCCCAACTGCAAATGGAAGCTGTTGGGCCAACGGTTACAAAATATGGTTGGCCCAACTGCAAATTAAAGCTTTTGGGCCAACAATTACAAAATGTGGTTGGCCCAACTGCAAATTAGTGCTGTTAGGCCAATAAGTATAAAAATGCTGTTGGGCCAACTGCAAATAAGTGTTGTTGGACCAACAGATATAATATGCTGTTGGTCCAACAGCTAATGAGTGCTGTTGGGCCAACAATTGCAAAAGAACGTTCTCCCAACTGCGTCCAATTACTGTAAAATGTCACCCGTATGTCGTTCTAAGTGAGCCCAAAACAGAATCTTTGGAACTAAACTTATATAAACACGTAAAGCCAGGGCCCGATCTAGAAAATTCTTGATTATAGGCACAACTCGGGATGGGGGCCCCCTAACACCATAGGCGTAGCGTCGGAGAGACCCGGGGGGGCACGTGCCCCTCCCAACTTAACTTGAAATAAATTAAAACGTTAATAGAAATTCAGATAAAATCGGAAAATTGTGGAAAACTTTTAAGAAAGTTGGTTTTTTCCCGCTTTTTCAAACTGTGAAACTGGAGATCCCGATTAAGTCTTTAGCCTTAACATATATGTTAAGGCTAATTTTCATTAATCATTGTCATTAATCATTGTTGCTGAGGAACGGATCCGCTCCTCAGCTGGACACCGAGGAGGAAGGTAGCCAACTTCCCCCAGTAGTCTTAAGGGGAGGATAGGCGAAAACTCGCGTTATATAGGTGGAAATTCAAAATTATTGCTTAGGATACGAATTACCTATTAACACAAAAAAATGCAAAAAAACTTTTAAAAACGCCTGAATTTCAAAATTTGCTGCTTGTTTTCCAAATTTTTTGAATTATCATTAGTTATTTTGTTACAGAGCATTTAAGTAAGCGATGTCTCTCGTTTTGGAATTTTGAAAATTTAACTTAATTTTAAAAATATTTTCAATAATAATAATAATAATAATAATAATAAATTAAGAGAATTTGCAAACTTGGTCGATTATCTCTAGAACTACTGTACCGATTTTAATGAAATTTGATATGTACATACATTGATATAATACCAAAAAAAAAACCATTCAATAATTGTAATACACACGCATAATCGTGCGTCTATGTACACATGAGAGCGTTGCAACGCGCGTTAAGGCGCGCGTTAGAAAAACCGAATGTGTACAATTATAGTAGCGTTCACGCCACGTTGACCGCCAGTATAGCTATGGAAGTTGAAGAGGCAGCATGTGTTTGGATTTTGTACCGTAGGTATAAAGCACGAAGACGAAGGCAAAGAAAATACTGGGTACATCCGATTTTAAATGACAGATTGACTCACGGTTCTTTTGTAACACTTTAGCCGAATCAAAGCAAACCTGAGCCCAAGTTTTAAAACTATTTGAGAATGTCGATTGCATCCTTTGACGAGTTATTAGAAATAGTTAAGGATGACCTGGCTCCTAGTGAGAACGTTGTAAGGGATAGCATTTCTCCAGAAGAAAAACTCGTAATCACATTGAGTAATGCAAACATTTTCTATATTATGTACCCTTTATGTACCACATTATGAATTATTAAACGAAAACTCACGTAAATTTTTATTTATGTTAATTCAATACTAACTAACAAATTAATGTAAAAAAATTACTCACCTTCTTAAAATTTAATTAATTAATTACCACTAGTTAATTGAAGTGGTACTTTAAAGTACCGCCAGTATTATAGAGTTACAAAAATCTTCAAACTTTGAAAATTAATCAGAATGTTTAAAAAATGATATAATTATTTATTATGAAACGCAGAACAATTTTAAATATAATGAAAATGTAACTTTGATTATATTAAAAAGAAAAATTTTTTTTTAATTTATACATAAAAAAAATTACATATCCTGTATTTTGAATGAAGTTTTGATTGAACTTTTCTTTGTGCACAAAGTTTGCAGAGATCTCGATTTGACAGAAATGTTACACGAATTTTGTACTCTAACAGGGAGTTTGATTCATGTTTTTCGGTATATATTATGTATTAATTTACACATGCTATTTCCAGCATAGCAAAAAAGTGCCTATGCCACCACTTTTTTGATTTTCTGTCTGTTTCATAGATCAATCGTAGCATATCCGACTTATCAACATCACCCATGTGTGCGTTATGTGTGTAGTTACATTCAAAATATATCATCTGTAGATAGAAAGGGGAGAGAAAATTTAAGGAAATGTAAATTTATAATGTACACAGGGAATGTATATTTGTGGTTCTATACAAGAAAAATAATAAAATACAAAAATCATAAAATAAAAAATATACATTAGTATATTGGGCACTAATATCTTTCATGTAACACCAAACCCCCTATTTTAATTCAAATGTTTAAAAAATTTTAAAATAATAACATTTGAAAATTTCGCCTAAGTTTATTTTGAAAAATTCATGTATTTCATATATATCTTATTTATTCTGCACTTTGTAAAAAAAATAGAAATATGCCTGTCAAAAAATAGTCGTCAACTGCCCCAAAGCGCGCGCTCAACGCAAACCATGTGTACGGTCTAAGGTCTAATTCAACACAAACAGGGCCTTATTATCGCATGGGCAAATCGGGACTTTGCCCAGGGCCCCCTGATGCTAGGGGGCCCCAAAACCCCCTTGGTGTATGCACCTAGTACTTCTAATAGTATATATTTTTATAGATGTCCGTAAGGGGGGGCCCCCAAATAGCATCTGCCCAGGGGCCCCCAGCGTTCATAATCGGGCCCTGAACACAAAGGAACTCGAGGCGCGCTGCAGTCGCGCGATCTGCGTGAAACTCTCCAAACGCGCGTTGCAACGTGCCTTCTAGTAGAAGAAAGCGTTGCATGTGTACGCAATCATTTGATCAGTTGTATTTCTTCAACGCGCGATACAACGCGCGTTGCAACGCTCTCATGTGTACTAGTACATAGCCTTGCCGCTTTCTTCTACTAGAAGGTGCGTTGCAACGCGCGTTTGGAGAGTTCCACACAGATCGCGCGACTGCAGCGCGCCTCAAGTTCCTTTGTGTTGAATTAGACCGTACACATGAGAGCGTTGCAACGCGCGCTCTTGGGCAGTTGAGTACTATTTTTTGACAGGTATATTTCTATTTTTTTACAAAGTGCAGAATAAATAAGATATATATGAAATACATGATTTTTTCAAAATGAACTTATGCGAAATTTTCAAATGTTATTATTTTTAAAATTTTTTAAACACTTGAATTAAAATAGGGAGTTTGGTGTTACATGAAAGATACGCGACTTCGTGCCCAATATACTAATGTATATTTTTTATTTTATGATTTATGTATTTTATTATTTTTCTGATATAGAACCACAAATTTACATTCCCTGAGTACATTATAAATTTACATTTCTTTAAATTTTATCTCCACTTTCTATCTACAGATGATATTTTTTTAATGTAACTGCACACATAACGCACTCATGGGTGGTGTTGATAAGTCGAATATGCTACGATTGATCTATGAAAGAAACAGAAAATCAAAAAAGTGGTGGCATAGGCACTTTTTTGCTATGCTGGAAATAGCATGTGTAAATTAATACATAATATATACTGAAAAACATGAATCAAACTCCCTGTTAGAGTACAAAATTCGTGTAACATTTCTGTCAAATCGAGATCTCTGCAAACTTTGTGCACAAAGAAAAGTTCAATCAAAACTTCATTCAAAATACAGGATATGTAATTTTTTTTATGTATAAATTTAAAAAAAATTGTTCTTTTTAATATAATCAAAGTTACATTTTCAGTATATTTAAATTGTTCTGCGTTTCATAATAAATAATTATATCATTTTTTAAACATTCTGATTAATTTTCAAAGTTTGAAGATTTTTGTAACCCTATAATACTGGCGGTACTTTAAAGTACCACTTCAATTAACTAGTGGTAATTAATTAAATTTTAAGAAGGTGAGTAATTTTTTTACATTAATTTGTTAGTTAGTATTGAATTAACATAAATAAAAATTTACGTGAGTTTTCGTTTAATAATTCATAATGTGGTACATAAAGGGTACATAATATAGAAAATGTTTGCATTACTCAATGTGATTACGAGTTTTTCTTCTGGAGAAATGCTATCCCTTACAACGTTCTCACTAGGAGCCAGGTCATCCTTAACTATTTCTAATAACTCGTCAAAGGATGCAATCGACATTCTTAAATAGTTTAAAAACTTGGGCTCAGGTTTGCTTTGATTCGGCTAAAGTGTTACAAATGAACCGTGAGTCAATCTGTCATTTAAAATCGGATGTACCCAGTATTTTCTTTGCCTTCGTCTTCGTGCTTTATACCTACGGTACAAAATCCAAACACATGCTGCCTCTTCAACCTCCATAAAGCGCGCCCCACGTATACTGGCGGTCAACGTGGCGTTAACGCTACTAGTGTACACATTTGGTTTTTCTAACGCGCGCTTTAACGCGCGTTGCAACGCTCTCATGTGTACATAGCCTAACACTCGTTGGAGTCGGAAGGTATGAAACAGCGATTGCAGAATAAACATGGGTTAATAGATGGGTTAATAAAAATGGGTTAATAGATGGGTTAATAGGGGGTATGGTCCCCTCTTACAGATATACAGGTCTCGCAGCGTGATTTCATACTTGAAATAAGGCAGTTTACCATTTCCTGTGGCAATTGGTCCCACTCGTTCAGCGACGCTGTTGCCCTCCCCAGAGCGTCCCAGACATGCTCTATAGGGTTAGGGTCTGGAGATCTGGCTGGCCAATCCATCCGGCGAATATCCTCACTCTCTAGAAATTCGTCGACCAGAAGAGCTCTATGTGGCCTCGCGTTATCATCCATTAAAATGAACTCAGGGCCAACTGCACCCCTGAAAAGGCGAACATAGGGCTCCAAGACTTCATCCCTATACCTCACACCAGTCACAGTGCCTCTTTCAAAGTCATGGAGAAGTTTGCAGCCATCCAACATGATGCCTGCCCAGACCATTAAACCTCCTCCGCCATAATGGTCGATTCCGCGGACATTGGAGGGTAGGTAGCGGATCCCTGGTTCTCTCCATATGAACGTACGGCGAGAATCGGTGTTTAGGCTGAACTGGGACTCATCAGTGAAGAGAACGGTCGCCCATTGATACATACTCCAATCTCTATGCTCTCTGCACCATGATAAACGGATTATCCTGTTCGTAGAAGTGAGCGGGACGCAAGCAGCAGGTCTTCTTGCAAACAACCCTCTCTCATGAAGTCTTTTGGAAACAGTCACCCTTGATACACGGGTTCCTGTGGCTGCATACAAGTCACGACAGAGCTGAGAACCTGTGGCACTCCTGTTACGCCTCGCTATAATCGTCAAATGGCGATCTTCTCTGGCCGTCGTGGCTCTTGGATGACCTTGCCCAGACTTTCTCTCGATGGATCCGGTATCCTGGAACTGTTTCCATAAGTTCCACACGACGCTGGGCGTTAAATTGAACTCTACAAATTTGGACTTGAGATTGGCCTGCTTCTAGCCTCCCCACAATTCGCCACCTCATTCCATCATCTAAACGTTGGTGGTTTCTCATTTTTACTGTTACAATTTAAAATTAACCGATTGCTGCAAAGTAACACCAAGAAATTCGCCGAGATGTGCTAGCGAACGAAATGCGTCTTAACTTACGCGCGCTTATAAAGCCTGTTTCTCTACTGGCTCCGCCTACACACACGTGTACGCTTACGTATTTGACGTACAAGATTTGCATTTTTGTCTAGAAGCAGTGGTTTTACATTCAGTTCAGTTCTTTTCATGAAATTCGATAAAATATGCAAATTCTCTTAATTTATTTCACCAGTGTAGCAAGCGGCGCATTTATTTTGGAAGTCTACTTTCAGATTCCGAAAACAGAATTAAAAAATATTCATTAGGGAACTTGGTATGCGCAAGTGTTATTTCGCAATTCATTAACATTGAATCGTACGATTTGCGAGGTCTACTGATGCAGCCCCTTAAGAGGCATCTTTTATCACTTTATGTACCATATATCTTTAAGTCTAGCTAATATTCAGTTTTTCTAATTTTGCAAAACTAACTCAGATAAACGGAAACTTGAGAGTGATTTTTATTTTAATGAAAGCATAGTTAAAGAAAACGAGTGTGTCTAAGGGGCTGTTCACAATACATCTGTGAGCACAACGTAGCTTCCTGTTAGGAAGGAAGAAACGGCTGTTACCTGCGTTAATGAAAAGCGTTGAGAGATTCCGATCTGATTGGCTGACGGAAGCTCCTATATTGTTGACTCTTCGGGCCTGTTCACATAGGAGTCCGTTGCGTTGCGTTAAGGAAAAGATGACGTTGAGACGAAAATAAACCAATCATATGCCTCCAAACGATTAGCAATGAAATTTTTAACACCTATGATTGGTTTATTTTCGTCTCAACGTCATCTTTTCCTTAACGCAACGCAAAGGACTCCTATGTGAACAGGCCCTAACTGTTCTCAAATAGTTGCGTAACAGAATGGCAATGATTTCAAATTCACAGTTAACATAGTTTAATTTTACATGGAAATAAGAAACGATGTGCTCGTTCTCAGAAATCTTTAATTTACGAAGCAGTTATCTAGCCACCCATAAGAGAAAAACTCAGGGCCGTTCCTAGGGTAGCTGCCGCCCGTGTGCGAAAATAATTTTGCCCCCCCCCCTACCCATACCGTATGGATTAATTGAAATTTCTCTGAAATATTTTTACCTTAAATTAAACAATGAATTACAGAAAATATTATAAATTCAGTTTATTTTTTAATTTTACAGATTTTAATTAGAGACAAAAAGCTTTGTTTTTCAGTTGTTGAGACAGACACGTTCAAAATTTATATAGTGCAAATTATCCCGGTCCCTGTATTTATAGGCTCAGGGCGTAAACGAGTATTTTCCTGCAACCTGACAAAAACCGCCCGCACCAACGCGATGCCGGCGATTTGATGGGATGATGGATTAAAACGTGTTAAAACAAAAACGAACAATGTATTCCCCAAGTAGTTGCGACGTGGAGTAGCGTTTTTAAAACCAATGTGATTTTGTTTATTTCCAGTTATACTTGTAAAATGCATTTTTAACTCTAAGTAGTTACCTAGCAAAATGATATTTTTATATTGATTATTTTACTAATAAATTAGTTTTAATTTTTTTTTAACCGGGTGGCTGACTTAACGCCCGTGTGCCCCGCACCCCTGGCACCAGCGGGTTGGAACGGCCCTTGTAAAAAAAACTATTCTTCATCACTGTCTAGATGGCGAAAAAATAAAATAAACACATCTTGTCACAGCCAACAAAATGAAACAGTAAATTATGGCAATTCCTCTTCGCTTTATTCCTACGCATGATTTTTTTCTCACTTATGCTGAAATTAATATTAATTTTGTAGCTCTTCCATGAAAGTGGTCTCGATCTGAAATTTGAAATAGTGAATCCATTTAAATTATCAGTGCTGCCATCTATTAGATAAAGCCCCTTTTTCACATGTTATCCTTCTAATTGTATCATAAATTGTATTGATGTAGAAGTATCTAATACTGAATGTCATTTCAATAGATTGTAAAAAGTTTGAAGTAAAATCAGCTTTTCGAAATTTTTGAAAATATGCCTCTTTAGCCCACGAACGTTCACTTATATGGTTTATCTGTTAATTTTTTATGCTCTTAAATTTAATTTTCATAACTTCGTTTATAATCATCAATTTTTTTTTTATAAATTGTTATTCTACTTACTTTTTTCAGTTATAACTCTCTCTTTCTTTTATAAATCTACTGTTTTATCTCTCTAATTATGAATAATATATTTTTTAAAAACTTTTTGACATTTTCGTAATAGAAATCTGTTTAGTGTCCAAAGATTTCAATTTAGACATTATTTTAGCATTGCTTTTTCTAGTCAGCTGTAAAATATTTTAATTGAAAAAACAGGCAAATTTTATCATCAGTAATTTCTTTGTAGACATTTATAATTTGTGTTTTTCTCCCACACAAATTGCATTTTGTATTAACATATTTTTATTTTCTATTTATTAAATATTCTTAAGTTTCCTTGTTTAGAAATTCATATGTTGTCTTATTCATAAGTGATTATGGTCAAGTAACTGTCTGAAGCCATCCTGAAGAAATAATGCCTTGTAAACATATTAAAGTATATGAATTTTTAACCGTCTATGTTTAACACTTTTAGTAGCATTTATTCATTGATTAGTTAAGCATATTTCATTTGAAGTGTCATATTAGAGACTTGTATAATATAAAAAAAAAATTAATATATGAAGGTAAAAAAAAATTGCCATACTGGTACCTCTCATAAAACTTTCTTGGCAAATTTCACTGTCCCGTCAAACTTTTACTGAAGTATTCTGCACATATATAAAAGGGTAAAACTTGCCTACAATTTTGATCCTATTAGTTATTTTAACATGTCTGAATTTAATGTATAAAAATCTATAAATAATATTTTCTATTCCTTTTAATATATCTCAAGATTAAGAATGGAAAATTTATAACTTGAAGACTTAATGTAAGACTCAAATGTAAATAGCATAATTTATTTTCTTACAGTAGCTAATTTGACCACAGTTAAAAATTTAGTTTTAATTTTCTAAACATGCCATTTTTCATAATTTTATAATACATGTTGCTTATCTAATGGCAAAGGAAAAGCAAGTCTGAACTTGAATTATTTCAGAGATTTGCATCTGTAATAATAATAAAAATTTGTTTTATTTTTAAATGTGCTTAAAATTTATACCTTTATCTACGATGTTCATCTTAAGCTTTGATGAGATAAAAAAAAAAATCGTTTAAACATAACCTTAGTGCTTGTATGTTTTACAATGGGTTATACAATGGTTTATACCTATTTTATTTATTTATTTTCATGCATTCAAAAGTTAAAATACTGGGATCAAAAATGAATTTCTGAAATTTATTTTGATGACACATTTTTGAGATAAAGCATTCTTTCCTTGTACAAGTGAAGTACAGGTGAAATTTAATAATGTGATTTATTTTAAAAAGTTTCAAATTTCATTTATTAGAAGAATAATTTACTCTCAATCTACTGTTTAGTTTTAACTTTTATTTTGAAACTTAATCCATTGTTTATTTCTTTATAAGTAAATCTTGTTTGAATCACTGAATAAATTTTATTGGTAAGCATTTTTCATGAATTAAAGCAATACACTGAAAGTGTAAGGTACTCTTATACACTATACAAATATTCATTCATGTAGCAGTTAATTTATGGCGAGCATTCTATATATGTTCATATATGTGCAGGATAAAAACTTTTCCTATAGTTAGACAGAAATGTAAAGAATCCACACAAACTAGTTTTGCTATTAACTAGTTCTGTATAGCTGATAAGTTTCAGTTAAACATTGTAAATTGAAATAATCTGAAGTATTTTTTGTTTGTTTGATTTCTGTTTTGCTCTGATGATTTTCAGTGCTTGATACAGAGTTCAAATATGTAATTATATATAATAGATTCAAGATCATTAGTATTTTACTATAAATGTTATAATGTACATATGTACATTATATTGACTGATTTTTCTCTTATAGATAATGTTGATATATCATTTATTTGACATCCAGATAAAATGAAATTGCACAAAATCTTCACATTAATACATAGTTTTATTTTACATTTATACATACTTATACTGATTGTATTTCAAAGAATTCTAAACCTAATCAAGAATACCAATTTGGATGGAAGGTGTTCTTGTAGAAGTATCTAATGAAATTACTTTTCATTCTATTAAAGATGGTTGTTTTATATTGTTCTGATAAACCCCCCCCCCCCCCCAAAAAAAAAAAAAAAAAAAAAATCTGAATGATTTTTCTCCTTTATTCAATGTGTAAAATGTATTCATTTTAGGAACACTCTGTTTTTAAAGTTCATTGTAGGAGTGATGCTAAATTTTCTTTTGATGGTCTTTCTATAATAAAACTTGCTAAAATGACACATTTCAAAACACAGATGAGTAAAATTATAAGTAAGTAAAATTTTTCTATTACTAAACAACTATTATTGTGCACATACTTTAATCATTGTATTTATTGTGTCTGTATTGTACAGTTTTTAGAGTAGTGGCATCATTTTAGATGTTGATTGCACTTCTCATTAATGTTATGAATCAGTGAAATCAGATATAAATATTTGGGGTTCCCAATGTCCTTAAAAATGCTGTCTTTCTTTAGTCCTGATAAGCTCTTTATTTTTTTATAATGAAAAACTAGCCTTAAATTTTTAACTTTCAGAATCACAAACTGAAAAGAACCTCTGCTTTCATCCCAGCCTCCTTGTCCTCTCTGTTCCTTGTTCTCCCAAATAGAACAAGGACCAGATATGCTTTTGGCTCCAATTAGGACAGCTATTCTGATGAAAAATCATGTTATTTTTTGATTGGCATTAGTAGAGGATTTTAAGTTATTTGTCTTAAACAGATACTAGCAGCAGACAGTAGTGAGAGGGGTAGAGTAAACAGCCATTTAATTTCAGCTTGGGGCATGATAGAGGAAAAAGGATTACATATACACATGTTTACTATTTATAATCAGTGCCGATTTGTCAGCTTAGAAAATCAGTTTTAATAGTGCACCATAAAAGAGATTGGTAATGGAAAAAATTTTAAGACTTTCAATAAATTTTTTGTACTGAAGTTTTAAGTAGTTTTTTAATGAATTTTGTATTATAAGACTAAATGTAAAAGAATTAAATTCAAGTGTTCAGCATAAGTATTTAATATTTTGCATTCTGTTTTGCCCTTTTTGTTATTTTATACAAAATAACATAAATATGGTGTGTATTATTTTTGGGGAACACACATTTTAGGGAAACACTAAATTAGCATATTAATTATTACACTGATCAAATTTTTTTTTTCTAAGAATTATATAAAGTGACCCCTTATATTGGTTTTTCAAATATTTAGAAAGGATACTTCAAAGTCCTTAATATTTAACTACAAGGGGAAGTTTTATTAAAGCATCATACAAGAATCCAAATACTTAATGTTAGATGACGGCCAAATGGCTAGGGAGCTGGCATTCAGTGCCAGGGTCTGTGGGTTTGAGTCTTGCTCTTGGATGTTTATAGCCATTTAGAATTGGCTTTAAGCAGTAGATCCTAGTTTAATGTTTAGCAAAAATTGACAGTAGGGCTCCAAACCAAACCCATTACTTATTATATAAGCTACATATGACGAATGAATCAGTTTAATTACACTTGAAGATGTATAAATACACTTGAAGTTGGGGATTTTAGATAAATAGTTTATACCTTGAAATAGTATAAACAAAGTATAGTGCATAGTACAAGATTTAAAAGTAGCTTCTAAAATTTTTATAGCATTTGAAGATTATAAGTTCCAGGGGAAGTGCTTAGGGTACCAGGGTATTCCCATCCACTCTGTTCATCTAAAATAGGTTACTCAAAATCAAAGGATTTACGAAGTCATAAGAAAACTATAATTGGCACTTGTTGCTTTATATACTGGACATATACATAATTATATTGATTGTTTAAAATGTATAGGAGATTTCTATTGTTATATTTCAATCTCCAATTTCGCAAAAAGAAGATAGAGCTGTTATAGCTAACAAATTTAAAATTATGTTTATCACAATCGTGTAGTAAAATAAATTTTATAAAAGTTGAATTAAAAAAATGTAAAAGAACAAATCTCTGATTTTAAACATATATCAGTTAATTTTTCATTCTAATTTAAAGGTCTATTGTTTTAAATTTTTAATTTTTTTCAGGAATAGTAAATTATTTTATAGTTGTGAAGCAAACACACAGTTTGAGATTTAATTATAAGCATAAACTCGCTGAATTCTTCACTGGTGATATAAATGTCCTCTAGAACTTCCTTAATCCTGTAACTGTAGTAAGTATATGATAAATTTAAAAATAAACTAGCAATTCTCTTCTTCTTAGTTGACATTACAGCCCGTGATGGGCCTTAGCCTGCCGCACAATTCCTTCCCCAGACGACTCTGTCTCCAGTCTTCCCCTTCCAGTTGGTTATCTTCAGACATTTTAGGTCATTCAACACATCATCTAACCATCTTTTTTTTGGTCTTCCCCTTGGTCTGTTGCACATTGGCTTCCAGTATAAGAATTTTGCCACTCGCTTATCAGTTTGTCTCTTGATGTGGCCGAGCGAAGATATTCGTTGTGATTTAATAAATTTTACTATGTCTTTGCATTTTATGAGTGCTTCTATTTCCTTATTAGTTCTTATTCTCCATAGATTACTATTTACCTGAATTGGTCCATATACAGAGGCTGTTCACACATTTTTTAGACGATGTATATTGTATTCACAAAACTAAATTACATAAAATTCTTGTGTTTTAAATGCTCTATTTGACATCCCTTATTCTGAACTATCTTTCGACACCGCAATTTGCAGGATAATAATGCCTTTTGGAGTGTCAGAAGAGGTATTCTATCCCATTCCTCCTGAACAGCTTTCCAGAGTCCTGTAAGGGTTTTGGGACGACGTTTGGTTAATGCAGATTTTAAAAGTCCGAAAGCACAAAAATCCATAGGTGATACATTGGGAGATTTAGTAGGGATATCAGTGAAGGGTATGGCCTTGATACCAATTTTTTGTTCCATTTCTTTTAGGAAATTTACACTGAATTTTGATGTGTGACTGCTAGCTTTGTCCTGATGGAGTCTCACAAATTGATGGCACTGTGGGTAAAGCGATGGTATTTCATTCAGAAAAATTGGCGATAAAATATGTTCCTGATAGTATTTGGAGTTAATCTTGACATTTTTTCCACTATCTTTATTTTTAACTTGCCATTATAAGAAAAACCAGCAACAATCATGAATCCCTTAGAAAAACTTTCTTTCGATTCTTTGAACCATGTACTTAAATTTTTTTCTCCCCTTTTATGATAATAAATGGCTCTTTTTTTGTTGCAATCATTTAAATACACCCATGATTCATCTATTGTGACAATTGTTTTCCATTTTTCTTTGGATACGTGTTTCTGATATAGAATTCTCCAGCGTGTCCTGCGTTCAGCGATATGATTTGGAAGAAGACGATGCACATTGCGTTTTTTCACTTTCTTAAGATTTAAATCAACGTTTATCATTTTGTTTACAGTGGACACCGAGCATTTTAATGATTTTGCAACTGTCCTTTCACTTGGGGGATTTTCTTTTAACATTAAACAACGTACCTTTGCAATACTCGAAGATGTCCGTTTTTTCCTTGGATACTTGTTTGGAATTTTTGTCCCACTTGAGGCTCCAATTTGACGTTTTTTTCCTTTCTTGTTGACGATATTACCTATTGACGCTTTAGATATCACAAAACGATGACTCTCACATAGTTTTTGGATAACGGAGTATGCATATTTCTCTTCGGAAAGAACATAAATGTATCCTTCGAACCACTGCATTGTTAAAAACGCCATTTTGAATAAAAACAAAACTTTCAAGCCGCAGACGATAATTTTGACTTTTAAAAACATAGTACAATTGCAATTATTTCTTTTGCAGCAAACAAGTTTTTATTACAGCTTACCAAAATCGTCTAAAAAATGTGCGAACAGCCTCTGTATCTTCCTTAAAATTTTACGTTCAAATATTCTTAAGTTATTTATATCTTTTAATGTCAGGGTCTAAGTCTCACAACCATATGTTACCATAGGCCAGATAATTGTTTTGTATATCTTTAATTTGATTACTTTAGGGATTAGTTTATTTCTTAAAAGATGTCGATATGAAAAATAGCATTTGTTTCCTTTTAGGATTCTGCAATTAATCTCTTCTGAAGTAGTATTTGAAACGTTAATGATAGACCCTAGATATGTAAAACTATTAACTGTTTCAAATTTATAGTCATCAACAATCAGACAATCTTTGTAGTCACTGGCGAATTTGGTCTTCTCCATATATTTGGTCTTATTTTCATTAAGTGAGAGACCGAAACTAGCAATTAAAAACAATATTTACCTTAATTAATTTAAAATGCATTACATTCGATATTACATATTTATACATTTGAATTCCTACATTTATCTTTGAAATATTTATCTAAATTTCCTGGTGCATATTTTGTTCTATTTTTGTTATTAAAATGGCAATTGTTCAAAGCAAGCTATCATAGCAACAGTATTCTATAGACTAGGTTTTTGTACTACTTTGAAATCTTACAGCTGCTTTTACTTTTATTTAATTTCAAATAGAAGTTTTTAATTTTTTTATTTGAGAGTTGAATCTACTATTATAAAAAAATGAGTTATATTCAATTAAAATAGGATTATTTTAAAAGTGAATACAACCAAAAATTTTCATAAGAATAAAACATGGCATTTTTCTCTCTACTAACCAACAAAGTCCTTGAGAACCACAGTTCTTCCCCTAAGAAATATGCAAACAAATGATTGAAGTGTTAGAGATATTTTTAAATACAACTGGTGCCTCAGGTTCAGAAAAAATTATCCTTTTTGTTTGGAGTCTTGATTTTTGAATGCCTATATCTAGGAGATTAGATCCTATCAAAAGAGGCAATTAAATCATCTAAATAAACTAATACTTCATCACTACCAGATGTTTGGTGATAAAAAGCTTTGTTATATGCCACTTTTATCCTATGTTTACAATTTACGCATGTAGAGGAAGTTGAAAATGTGGGTTTGAAATTCAATGACTCTAGACTTTTGTCCCTGAAAATATATGCATTTTGCTTTATTGAGAAGTCAATAAGTATGTGGTCCTATGGCATCTTTTTCCTCGTGAACTCAGTTTTTTTGTTTTTGTTTTTCAGGGACAGCTCTTTTATTTTATGTACAGGAATTTGGTAGCAAATAAAATGAGTAAAAAATATTTAATGTAACAGTAGCTCATGTTAGGAATATGAATAATTAAACATGAAAGGAAGATACCTTACTTGAAAAATTAAACATTCTTCATTTCTGAAATAGGCTAGCCTTTACTGGCACTGTAATTAACACAGGAAGATGCACCAACTACTTTTGTTGAATGTAGTTAAAGATTTTTCTCCTCAAAAACTCTTAAAGAGTTGTAAATTTTATTGTAATAAATGACTCTACATAGATCTACTAGTGCTAATTAGATCTTTTGTTTTTTGAAGATTAGGGAGCAATCTTGATATAGCTTTTAAAAGGTATTTCTTCCATATGAGATGTTTTCATTATTCACTTCCTGTTAACAAATAATTCCAAAAGAAAAAATCAATGCAAGCTGAATTTGCATCAATAGGAATGTCAGCTATACATTTTGATTTATGCTTTGAAAAATGTTTATTAATAAAATGAACAATGCTAGAGAGGGCTGAGTCTTACGTGTGCATATATACAAATTATCCAGTTTTAAGGATTATTATTCCAGTATTATTCATAAAATTTTTATGAAATTAGTTTAAATTCAGAATGATATTCAATATCAATATTTTTCAAGTTATTAGAAAATTAGGATATTTTGGTGAGTGTATGAGCTGTTTATCAAACACAATTGAGCCAATTATATTTGAGTCATAAGTAAGCATGGATATAAGTATGAAATATATTTTAACTTTTTAGTCCAATTGCAGTATGTGAGATGACTACTCTTTTTTGACTCAAATGTTTCAAATTAAACGATTAACTTCTGAGATTAAATTCCATACTAATGTAGATATATAATGACTAATCAAGAATATTAAGTGGCTGTCCACATATATTTGTAGACAGTGCATTTATGACTTTTCTCTCCCATTATCCAATCACCTTAAATAACGTTACTTAATAAATTATGAAAAGGAAAGTGATTTCCAAAAATAATTAATTTCCCCCTTTGTACTTCTTGTAATATGGACAGGTGTTAGCCAGGGCTCTCTTGTGATCATTTTTAATTCAATAAATACTTTCAGTTCAATATGAGTTTTATATATATATATACAGTGCTAGATTTCTAGAAATAGAGGTACCAGAATGGTAACCTTCCGGGGTATGTGGGGGGGTATTCCAAATTATTGATAAAGAGAGGTACCGGAACGCCATTCTGGCGTGTTCCGCCTCAAATCTAGCCCTGTATATATGTATATATACAGTGCTAGATTTCTAGAAATAGAGGTGCTGGAATGGTAACCTTCCGGGGTGTGTGGGGAGGTATTCCAAATTATTGATAAAAAGAGGTACCAGAACGCCATTCCGGCACGTTCTGCCTCAAATCTAGCCCTGTATATATATATATATATATAACTTATATTGATATATACAAGTGTTTACACTCAAATGCAGACTCATACTCTTACATTATCAATAACAGTCTAATAATTTACAGATTTACTACCATGTATTGAAAAAAAAAATTGTGTGCTTTCATTCCAGAAGATCAGTAATCCTATTTCAATTCTTTATCAAATGTTAAATTTCACACCTAAATTTTTTTCTTTTTTTGCATGCTTTGAATAAATGATATATGCATATTTTCAAATTTAAAATGTAATTTTGCATATAAAACATTGAGTTATGTATAATAAAATTAAGAATTATTTTGTACATGAGAATAAGAAGACTAAAATGAAGTTATATACAAAATTGGTGTTTTTTACTATTATGAAAGAGTTTTAAAGTAATTTCAAAGGTATTATAAAAGAATGATAGCGTTGTAGCATTCTAAACTAATTTTAAATAGAGTGATCCATAAATTATATTCATGCTTTAACTTATTTACATTTTTAGTATCTATTTTCCACTGATTGATACTCTTCTTCAATTTCTTCATTATCTGACAGATCATTTTCTGTATCTTTCTTATCTTCTCCAGAAGTTGTTTGAAGATTTGGTTTTAAATCTAACGCTTTATAGATTGCTTTTAAATTTTCAACTTTAATATAATATGGTAAATTAATGCCTGGTAGAGTGTTTTGCATTTGTTCTATTATTGAGTATGCCACTTTATAATTTTCATGAGAACAAAAGTGCTCTACCAAAAATCCATAAATGTCACCTCTTCGTACTGCATTGTCAACATTGTCAAAGTGAAGTAGGTCTCTGCATTGTTTTATAGCATCATCTGGATTGGTTTCATAAAGTTGCCGAATATCAACAAATTTTTTCACTATTTCTATTTTATTCTTCAAATTTTCTACTTTTCCCGAAATAGTTGAATTTGTCATTTTAGATATGCATTTGTAAGCTTCTGTAAGAGCTTCTAAAGCTTTTTCATAATTTTGATACTCATCAATTTCATCCTGTGCACAGGCCTCATAAAAACTTGCTAAAAGGTCTAAAGCTTTTCCTTTTGTGTAGAAAGTTATAATGTTTTTAATTATATCGCCACTATTCCTCCAATCAAGTGACTGTAAGTAGTTTGCTGCCATTACATAAATTTCTCTTTGTCGAGAAACATTGGCAAAAAAAATAATTCTTTCAGTGTCACCAGATTTTAGAAGTGCTTTCATTGCTTTTATTTTATCACCTGCTTGAGTGAATTTTTTTGCAGCTAAATGATAATTTTCCTGAATCATACATGATTCACCAATCTTTTCTAAAATTAGCGATCGTAATTTTTTATCTGTTTCATTTTTCTCCAGAGTAAATTTTTCTGCTAACTCTTCTGTAATTTTCACATTGTTTTCTACACATAGATTTAAGGCTTCTTCATATTTCTTACCCATAATATAAAGATTAACAGCTGTATCAAATTTTCCTCTTTGAATGAAAAACTCTGCACATTTCTGTAAAAGTTGTGGATCAGCATCAGGAGGTAATTCAGCAGCTATTGTTTGCAACACATCATATTCCCCCTCTTGGAAAGCTAACTCTATAGCATATTCAAGATTTCCTGATTTATGATACAATGATATTGCACTGCTCATATTACCTTGTTGTTGAAAATACTGAGCAACATCAGCTTTTTCTTCAGGACCTGCCATCATTGCTAAGTTCATTAATTGTTCTTCCATATTATTTTCCTTACAAATGCGTATTGCATTTGTAAAAGCTCTAGCTTGAGTAAAAAAGTGGATAGCTTCTTTAATATTATCTTGATTTTCAAACTGTCTTCCAAGATGAAAACAAGCTGCTCGATTACCTGTTTCATTAGCTATTTCTGCTGCCTTTTCTAAATTATTGCAGTAGCAGTAAAGTCTAACTAAAGACAAATAATCCTCAGCTGTTTTATAATACTGCAATGCTGTTTCCATCTCATCAATACTCTCTAAATACTGAGCCCACCATCTATGTATTTCAGGATCTTTGCTCTTTTGAACATAAGCTTCTAATGCTCTTTGGTTTTCAAACAACATACGAGGCACTTCAAAATGATGTGTTCCAGATTTCTCATAAAATTTAATAGCTGAATTAATCTCTCCTTCTTTTTCTAAATAACTAGCATAGTTGTAAAAAGTATCTCGTAAATGAATCCTATCTTTTTTTTCTGCTACTTCCATAGCCTTTTGCCATTCACCACGACTTTGATAAAGTTTATTTACCCAGTCATAGCGACCACAACTTTTGAATAGAGCTTCAGCTTCTTCATACATATCCAGGTGAATAGCTAAAATACCAATTTTTGTCTCTAGTTCTGGCTCATCTGCAGCATTTTTCAAAGCTCTAGCAGCACATGTATGACCCATCTTTCCAACACATATTTTAGCTACATCTAACCTCTTTGTTTTTACACACATGGAAGCCATGTTTAGCCACACAGATTCAGATTTAATACCTTTTATAGCAAGAAAGGCTTCATCAAAGCAGCCTACAGCAAAATAGTAACTAAAATTCAGTAGAGCATCTTTCGTTAGTTTATCACAGTCTTCAAGGCCAATAAAATTTTGCATTGTTTTGCTCTGAATTAAAGATTTATGTCCTCTTAAGTCATTACTCTTAACTGAAATGTTATCACTGTTGTCTAATCTTGTCTTCTGCAACAGAAAGTAATATGGTACTTTTACTCCTAGTAAGCTGCTTTGATCATCCTCTAAAAAGAAGTAATCTTGTATTATCAGTACTTTATCTGGTGTAATGTATAAAGATACAATAACAGAGTCATATTTTTTCTCATTTTCAGATAGGCTGTTGCTTTTTTGTTGTTTAGTAAGCAATTTTCTGAAGCTATTATTGACAAGACTTTTTTTCAGTGGCAATGGCAAAAGTTTTGCCTCACAGACAACCATTCTAGGATCATCTTTTATCCAAAAGTGCTGAACAGGATAACGACCATTAATTATTTGACCAAAATTTCCACCCATGGACACTGTATTATCTCGTTCAATATTTTGTCCCGTTGCAAAGTCAAATCTGCATGTAACATTTTTTTCTGTATCCCATACATACAAACAAGAATCATGAATGAATCCTGTTTTTGTTTTCATTCTTGCAGTAAAGCTGATTCTGTTTCCTTTATGATTGCATTTTATACTTGCGATATGTTTGTCTTTTAAAATTTCTTTAGCATAGCTTGAGGATGTAATTAATTTTGCTTCTCTTCCACTTATATCCCATATTTTTACTACACCTAAATTAGAAGCAGCAACAAAAAAATTACCCGAGGCATCCATCACCTGTGGCTCTCCTTCATCTTTTACAAAAGTAAAATATGCTTTAAGTGTTCCTTGAAATGTTCTGACATCAATTTTACCTTCATTAACAGCATATATACTTTGTTCATGTAATGTTATTATATCAGAGCCAGGAGAAAAAGTTCCTAAATGCATTGTTTTTTTGTCTTCAAAGTTAACTTCGTAAAAAATAAGCCTGTCATTGCAATACAGTGCTACTACATTTTTTGATAAATATACAGCTTTAATTTCTTGTTCAGTTAAAAGATGAACTGCAGAATCCCGTGATACAAGCTCTAAAACCACTTGTCTGGCTGACATTTGTATTGCTGATATACCATCATCAAATGCATAAGACATTTTCTGTTTAGATATAATAAAAGTATCAGTTGTTGTGATAAGTCCTATCATTTCAGTCGTTTCACACCATTCAAAACTTCTAATGCTGCCAGATACTTTAAGTAGTTCTTCAACTTCCCAAATAATTTCATCCTCCTCTTCTTTATATGTTAAGTACCATGAAAAAAGATAACCTTGATTGGTACCCGCAGTTAAAACATTTTTACTATTTAGGAATGAAATACATGTAATTTGATGAGATGAGCTAGGTAAAGATAATGTACTACTACGACCATGTTCAACATTCCATAGATGTAAAGAATTTTCCCCTGCAGTAACTGCTAGCAAACCTTCTCCTGCCCAAGTCATAGACACATCTGTATGCCTACCACTAAGCTTTATTTTCTCTACTTCTTGAACTGTTCCATCATTATCAATTGTAAACTGTGCTAGTATTAAAGATTTTGAAATAACAATCAATAGATCTTTCATATTGTAATGTGCTAAATAACGAATAGATGTTTCCATTTGTAAAATTCCTTCACAAAAACCATTTTTTTTCACATGGTAAACTATACCAGACTGGCAACCCACAAATAGCTCAAAATCATCTTCTTTTGCAAAAAAATGTAGTTTATTTTCATAAGCACCATCATCTTGCCAACTAGAAAACATATTTAATGCTTTTTCATCTCCATCAACTGCAGCCCTTGCCAAACGACTAATCTCATTATCTTTATCCAAGTCATTTGTATTTCTAAAGACTACATCAACTATTGAGTATTTTACAGAACGTGTAAGTAAAATTTCAAAACTTCCTCCTACATCAAATCGCCACACATTGAGAGTACCATCTATATCACCGGTAGCAAATATCTTCCCACTTTCATTAAACACCAACACACACAAGACGTTATTGTGATGCTTTGATAATGCATAAACTTCTCTTCCACCAAGCTCAGCCCATATTGATAAATCTCCACTTTCCCAACCAATCAAAAGGCATTTTTTTGTTGGATGCCAGTTTATTACAGTCACTTGTATACCTAAACGAGCAGATATTTTATTTCTTATTGGCGAACAATCGTCTTTATAAATAGAAACAGTTCCTCCAGTATTGTCATCATACGATGCAACAGCAAGAAGTGGAAAACACTTGTGCCATGTTATGAGAGTTTTCTGGGGCCCAGATAATGTATCTTCAATTTTCTTATCAATATATAATGCCATTATTTATTTTTTAAAGCAAAAAAATAAGAGATATGAGGCCAAGCATATTTAAATGGATGCTTCAAAATTGGTAAATTTAATCATTTCTGAAATATCCATAAGTAATAAAAATTTGCAACAAAATTACGTTTAATAATTAATAATCTCATATTTCGGTGCAGCTAAATGTCATGTGTCATAAAATGATTAAGAGTTACAAATCAGTCTGATGCTTCACACGAACTAGGATAACTGGCATGTTTTTCCAAACACTCCAATAACAGCCTAGCAACGACGTAGCAACGCGATAATCCAAACAAACAATGAATCTGCGGTTATAGGTGTCAGTCATTTTTATTTCAAAATATTTATATTGAATATTTATCACATTGATTTTTAATAGTAAAAATTATAATCGATATTTATGTCATTTCTTCATATTGATTATCTGAGGCAACATTTCATTTATTTACAAACTAGGAGGATGATTGGAAGTATTGATAACTATACGCCATTGGAGTGTGATGTCACTTTTAACTATGGGGACCAGAACTACCCATCTTAACATTCATCGAGAGAAATTTCGACGATTTTTTACTTCACAAAACCAATACTTTTGAACTCTTGAAACCCGTTGAAATGTATGCTGAATAATGTAAAATTAATTTTAAAGATACTTTTAACCTTGTTCCAAACGCAATAATGATTATTGAAACGTTTCTTGGAAATCGGCTGTTTTAGGGCCTGTTCACATAGGAGTCCATTGCGTTGCGTTAAGGAAAAGATGACGTTGAGACGAAAATAAACCAATCATAGGCCTCCAAACGATTTGCAATGAAATTTTTAACGCCTACGATTGGTTTATTTTCGTCTCAACGTCATCTTTCCCTTAACGCTACGCAACGGACTCTTATGTGAACAGGCCCTTATGCTTTGTACTCAAACATTTGGCTGCCAAGTGCGAATACCTTTGTACATTTCAGTCTTATCTCTGTTTTTGCGATAAATATCTCGCTAAGGGCCTGTTCACATACGTGTTCGAAATGTGAAGTCACGTCCGTCATATTGGGCACCTCCTCAATGGCGGCCCCCCTTAGGACAAAAAAAACAAATATTAATATCTTTTAAACTAATGAATATCTCTCTGTACGTCCTGAAATCGATAAAGGGGCAAAATATACCCTACCTCAAAAATTAAGGAATGTGATTTCGTACAGGAATAAGAGTAGGTGTTGTTTTAAAATTTTTCCTCTAAACCTATCGCTGTGAAAGATAAGTCTTTGGGCATGTTCACATAGGAGTCCGTTGCGTTGCGTTAAGGAAAAGATGACGTTGAGACGAAAATAAACCAATCATAGGCGTTAAAAATTTCATTGCTAATCGTTTGGAGGCATATGATTGGTTCATTTTCGTCTCAATGTCATCTTTTCCTTAAAGCAACGCAACGGACTCCTATGTGAACAGGCCCTTAGAAGTAATACTCTTGAAATTTTTTATTTAGTGTTTGTGAATAGTTTTTATATTGTTTCTGTCTATGTGGATATTCTAACATGATCTAAGATGAATTGGTCAATAGGCTTTCTGCTGGAAACGTCATGAAGTGACGTCACGCTTAAGCACCGCCCCCTGGTAGGCAAAACATTCGGCATTTTGCATCGTGCACATGTTAGCAAAGCTCTACTTAACCGTTTACATATCGTTGAAACTGCTTATTGATTTAAATTATCATTATGCTAGTGAGTTATGTAGCTTATGGGTGCACATTCAAGCTTTCTAATTGATATGATGTTGACATGTATCGTTTTCCGAAGTTTGAAAAAGATACATATGTGAATAAAACCTTATTAATAAAAATATACTCTTCAGACTGGAACATTTTGCCAAGATTATGTATTTCATATATCAGACAGCATTCTGTGCAAACTATATCTCAGCACTTAAATATTGCTTTTATAGCAACATTTTCTTTTTACTTAATTAAAATATATTTACAACAAAATATATTTAAATTATATTTACAAAAATTTTAACTTAGAGAATAAACAAACCTAATTTAGGTACATAACAAAAACGTTATATAGATTAAGCTCTTTTTAATTAATGAAGAGGAATATAAACCTATGGCACCTGATGATAGCATACATAGACAGCAAATATATAAAACCTCTTTTAAGACATAAAAATTTATTCTTGACAAATAATCTCTCGATAATATTTTTATAAATTTTTGATAAACCATGGAAATATTAATATTGAAATTTTCACAAATCTTTTGTACTTTCCCCTTTTTAAAAAAGAGCATTTATTTATCAAAACATTCAGAACAATTAAATACAAATACCTAGAAATTCAAATAACTTAAACGGCAGAGTATTTTTAAGTAAATATTTTCATCATTAATGCAAGCTATAATGTTCAGGCAAGCATTAATGCAAGCCATAATGTCAGTAAAACAGTTACATCACTGTAAACAATCAACTGAAATGCTGTTATTCGCAGCAATTTTTTATTGTTAATTCACTGTGTAATGTGACGCATTTTACTCCTTTAGGGCCTGTTCACATAGGAGTCCGTGCGTTGCGTTAAGGAAAAGATGACGTTGAGACGAAAATAAACCAATCATAGGCGTTAAAAATTTCATTGCTAATCGTTTGGAGGCATGATTGGTTTATTTTCGTCTCAACGTCATCTTTTCCTTAACGCAACGCAACGGACTCCTATGTGAACAGGCCCTTACCCTTTATTCCAGAAGCAAGGATAACATGATATAACAACTTAAAAAAGAGTGTATCAAGTTAAGAATTTAACTAATTATATTAATTTTCCAGATTCAAAGCTAATTTTTCAGTAAAATGGAATCGTCATAAATACGTAATAAGAATCAAATAGATACCACGGTACAATTTACACATAATTCAACATGTGCGAAGTTGCTTGGACGATCTGTCTAAAGTATTCGCATAATTTGATAACTTTATATAGCATTTGTGGTAAGCGTGATCATAGAACGCCATGATAAGTCAACGGATGTTTTGCCAACCAGCGTTCGGCATCGCAGTGTTTGTTTGTAAACAGTCGCAGTCTATAGATCTTATTCCCAGTAACACCGATTTATTCCTAGTGCCATAGTGTTTCCAATTTGAATGTGTCGCTGATGGTAACGGTTTTAAAATGTCATTTTCGATAAAAATTATTACTGTAAAAATACGTATATACCTTATTGTTCAATCGATTTATCTTAAATATTTGTATGCAGGGCCCGATTTAGAAAATTCTTGACCATAGGCACAACTCGAGATGGGGGCCCCCTAATACTGATGTGGGCGTAAAATTTCCAAAATTGACACAAAAAAAATAATCATGCATCGTTGTGAAAGTACCATTTTACCAAGAATTGGCAATTTGAAGCATAGAAGCCTAGAACATTATCAAATAACAAAAAGCAATACAACGTATTAACTTCATCATTAAAACACCAATACAAAAAGCAACCAGAAAACTTATTAATCCCTTATATACACTATAACATACATATGATGAACCAATCAATCAATCAAATTTGAAATGATATATAAAAAAAAAATTGCTATTAAAAAAGGTAAAATAAAAAAAAAATTGAATTGGGAATTTTTTCTTTTAAAATTAAAATTTTGGGGGGCCCCCTAGGCCCGGGCCTAGTGGAAAATCAGGGCCTGTTTGTATGTTAACATACTTAAAGCAGTATAATCCACTTTGCAGAATATAAGGGTTTTTGAATTTGATATATTGCTAGTACAGTCGAAACCGGTATATAATGAACAAAAATTTTGGTCCCGCCGTTTTCCTATTGTATTTAATGCTAATTTATCCTTTTATAGCGAACCTCCGAAAGAAATCTTAAGAATCGGTTTTAATGAAAATTTTTTTTTTAATTTTTAAACTTTTTAAGAATGTTGAAGTTACAACGAATTTTGAAGATGATGAGGATTTACCTATCGCGATATGGATAGAAAAGCACAAAATTTCATCATTCTCAGATTGTGGCGTGCAGTTGTGCGAAACATATGATGATGAAATTATTACATGTGAAAATCCGACTGATGAAGATATTGTGGAAGAAAGTAAAATTAATCATTCTGAAATTAAAGATTCTGCATTTGATGCTGATGAAAAGGATCACATAAATGACAAAATCTCCACCATCTCAGATGCTACAGCAGCAATGAGTGTAATTAATAAGTTTTTGTCTACACAAACAGTGGAAGAAAGAGTGTTGGAGAAAAAAAATTCATAAAATGTTTTTGAAATCGGCATCACGTCAGCAGATGATTACCGATTATTTCTGTATCAAAACAGTGAGCAACAATTAAAGATAAAATCAATTTATTTCCATTTGTCTTCATTTTTAGTCAATTTAATTAGTATTGCATCAGTTTAATGTAATCGATTTTAGTCAATCTAATTCATTAATGATCATTTTTAATAGATTTTATCATTTATTCAATACATCATTATTGAATATACATAGCAACTAATGAGTTATACTTTTTGTGAACTTTAACATTTTTCTTAATGGTTCGGATATAGTGAACAAAACCTTTGGTCCCTTGAAGTTCGTCATAACGGGGTTCAACTGTATAAGGCACTGTATTGTTGTTGTTTTTAATGCAACCTATGACTGGCGTACATTTTTGTAGACTTCTACTGTGTTAGATGTATGCTTTTATTTATTTCTTTACTTGTGTACTTGATTCACTTCCCTTAAAACTGAATGGGTGTCTGATTAGGATAGATTTATGTCAATCTATTCTACGTAGATTTCTTTTCAGTTAAATCCATGAAGCTACAAGATTACTGACAGACTTTAATGGCTAAGTATTTTTTCAGCCATTGATTTCATGTATCCTTTTTGTTACATGAAGCATGAAATAATTGATTTGTTTTGCATTGTTCTTATACAGTTAGTCATAGGTGTAGCATGCATCTAACTGTTTGGGGGGCACGATTTGAATTCAGATAGGGCCCTTCTCAGCACATTGACTACTAGACGGTCCTTAAAATATGAAATATTATCGATTTTTTTAAATTGAATAACAATAGACTTGATGTTTGAGTAGTATTCAAAAGTTATACAATCAGAAAAATATAATGTAAATAAAATGAGAAAAAAGATATAGCATCGAATTTTTGTTATGGATCATATCAGTTAAAAACTAGGTTAAGGCTAAAGACATAATCGGAATCTTCAGTTTCACAGTTTGAAAAAGTGGGAAAAAAACCAACTTTCTTAAAAGTTTTCTACAATTTTAGAATTTTAACTGAACTTCCATTAACATTTTAATTTATTTCAAGTTAAGTTAGGAGGGGGGGGCACACTTTCAATAATTCAAATATTATACAGAAATGTTATTTTAGGACACAAACTAGCATTCCTTCGATCATAGGTTAGATAGTTCCAAAAACTCAAAACATTAACCATCATCAACCGTATGTTTTCAGGCATTTATTTAAAACTAACTATTTGGCACCTTTAAATACATTATACGTATACATTACAATGTAAAGAACAACTGTTTGAATAATTCATAAAAAAATTTCATTTTATGGCTGCCAACACTGAAATTGATAAGATATAGTGTAGTGCTAAAATCTCTCAATTATGTGAAAACTCATACAGTGACTTCTTCAGATGAGAAAAAGTTTGGATAGCTGGCAATTTTTTTTATATAAATAAGAACCAAACAAATACTACAAGATGAACATTTCAAAAGAATAAAAATGAGAGCAGAATTTTTTTCCAAAACATGCATCTGTCAATTCCAACAAAAGGACCTTTTATTTTTGAGTGGGAAGCAGTAAAATCTTTAGAAGAAAAGGAAAGTTAAATCAAGAGAATTTTTAAGAACTTTAAAGAACCAAAAAAGCATCTTATTAAAGAAAATTGCTTGAAAAAGTAAATCTTTTAAAAATATGCTTTTTGTTTGATTTCCTTACTTTTTTGACACTTCCCATTTTCCCCTACTCTTATTCCTGTACAGGAATAAGAGTAGGTATACAAAATTACTAAATTATTAAATATTTTATAGAATTTAAGTTATTAAATATTTTAAAAGAATTTAATAACTTGAACAAACAAAAAAGAAAAAAGGCAATGTTACATCATTAACTATTAATTTATTATACAATCACACACACACAAAATGAAACATAATAATATATTTAGTCTTTACACACCATAAATGTATTGCAAATATAAAAACATCAATGTATCCATTACCTGAAAATGTAATGTGCACAAATTACGTAAGATTTGCTATATCTATTCACAAAACCTCAATCTTCTGTTTGGTAGTAAGGTACAAAATTCACATGTAAGGGAATGTGTACAAAGTAAATTAATTTTTTAAGTTTATTTCTCTCCCCCCTATGGCACCTATGGCACCTGATGATAGCATACATAGACAACAAATATATAAAACCTCTTTTAAGACATAAAAATTTATTCTTGACAAATAATCTCTCGATAATATTTTTATAAATTTTTGATAAACCATGGAAATATTAATATTGAAATTTTCACAAATCTTTTGTACTTTCCCCTTTTTAAAAAAGAGCATTTATTTATCAAAACATTCAGAACAATTAAATACAAATACCTAGAAATTCAAATAACTTAAACGGCAGAGTATTTTTAAGTAAATATTTTCATCATTAATGCAAGATATAATGTTCAGGCAAGCATTAATGCAAGCCATAATGTCAGTAAAACAGTTACATCACTGTAAACAATCAACTGAAATGCTGTTATTCGCAGCAATTTTTTATTGTTAATTTACTGTGTAATGTGACGCATTTTACTCCTTTAGGGCCTGTTCACATAGGAGTCCGTGCGTTGCGTTAAGGAAAAGATGACGTTGAGACGAAAATAAACCAATCATAGGCGTTAAAAATTTCATTGCTAATCGTTTGGAGGCATGATTGGTTTATTTTCGTCTCAACGTCATCTTTTCCTTAACGCAACGCAACGGACTCCTATGTGAACAGGCCCTTACCCTTTATTCCAGAAGCAAGGATAACATGATATAACAACTTAAAAAAGAGTGTATCAAGTTAAGAATTTAACTAATTATATTAATTTTCCAGATTCAAAGCTAATTTTTCAGTAAAATGGAATCGTCATAAATACGTAATAAGAATCAAATAGATACCACGGTACAATTTACACATAATTCAACATGTGCGAAGTTTGCTTGGACGATCTGTCTAAAGTATTCGCATAATTTGATAACTTTATATAGCATTTGTGGTAAGCGTGATCATAGAACGCCATGATAAGTCAACGGATGTTTTGCCAACCAGCGTTCGGCATCGCAGTGTTTGTTTGTAAACAGTCGCAGTCTATAGATCTTATTCCCAGTAACACCGATTTATTCCTAGTGCCATAGTGTTTCCAATTTGAATGTGTCGCTGATGGTAACGGTTTTAAAATGTCATTTTCGATAAAAATTATTACTGTAAAAATACGTATATACCTTATTGTTCAATCGATTTATCTTAAATATTTGTATGCAGGGCCCGATTTAGAAAATTCTTGACCATAGGCACAACTCGAGATGGGGGCCCCCTAATACTGATGTGGGCGTAAAATTTCCAAAATTGACACAAAAAAAATAATCATGCATCGTTGTGAAAGTACCATTTTACCAAGAATTGGCAATTTGAAGCATAGAAGCCTAGAACATTATCAAATAACAAAAAGCAATACAACGTATTAACTTCATCATTAAAACACCAATACAAAAAGCAACCAGAAAACTTATTAATCCCTTATATACACTATAACATACATATGATGAACCAATCAATCAATCAAATTTGAAATGATATATAAAAAAAAAATTGCTATTAAAAAAGGTAAAATAAAAAAAAATTGAATTGGGAATTTTTTCTTTTAAAATAAAAATTTTGGGGGGCCCCCTAGGCCCGGGCCTAGTGGAAAATCAGGGCCTGTTTGTATGTTAACATACTTAAAGCAGTATAATCCACTTTGCAGAATATAAGGGTTTTTGAATTTGATATATTGCTAGTACAGTCGAAACCGGTATATAATGAACAAAAATTTTGGTCCCGCCGTTTTCCTATTGTATTTAATGCTAATTTATCCTTTTATAGCGAACCTCCGAAAGAAATCTTAAGAATCGGTTTTAATGAAAATTTTTTTTTTAATTTTTAAACTTTTTAAGAATGTTGAAGTTACAACGAATTTTGAAGATGATGAGGATTTACCTATCGCGATATGGATAGAAAAGCACAAAATTTCATCATTCTCAGATTGTGGCGTGCAGTTGTTCGAAACATATGATGATGAAATTATTACATGTGAAAATCTGACTGATGAAGATATTGTGGAAGAAAGTAAAATTAATCATTCTGAAATTAAAGATTCTGCATTTGATGCTGATGAAAAGGATCACATAAATGACAAAATCTCCACCATCTCAGATGCTACAGCAGCGATGAGTGTAATTAATAAGTTTTTGTCTACACAAACAGTGGAAGAAAGAGTGTTGGAGAAAAAAAATTCATAAAATGTTTTTGAAATCGGCATCACGTCAGCAGATGATTACCGATTATTTCTGTATCAAAACAGTGAGCAACAATTAAAGATAAAATCAATTTATTTCCATTTGTCTTCATTTTTAGTCAATTTAATTAGTATTGCATCAGTTTAATGTAATCGATTTTAGTCAATCTAATTCATTAATGATCATTTTTAATAGATTTTATCATTTATTCAATACATCATTATTGAATATACATAGCAACTAATGAGTTATACATTTTGTGAACTTTAACATTTTTCTTAATGGTTCGGATATAGTGAACAAAACCTTTGGTCCCTTGAAGTTCGTTATAACGGGGTTCAACTGTATAAGGCACTGTATTGTTGTTGTTTTTAATGCAACCTATGACTGGCGTACATTTTTGTAGACTTCTACTGTGTTAGATGTATGCTTTTATTTATTTCTTTACTTGTGTACTTGATTCACTTCCCTTAAAACTGAATGGGTGTCTGATTAGGATAGATTTATGTCAATCTATTCTACGTAGATTTCTTTTCAGTTAAATCCACGAAGCTACAAGATTACTGACAGACTTTAATGGCTAAGTATTTTTTCAGCCATTGATTTCATGTATCCTTTTTGTTACATGAAGCATGAAATAATTGATTTGTTTTGCATTGTTCTTATACAGTTAGTCATAGGTGTAGCATGCATCTAACTGTTTGGGGGGCACGATTTGAATTCAGATAGGGCCCTTCTCAGCACATTGACTACTAGACGGTCCTTAAAATATGAAATATTATCGATTTTTTTAAATTGAATAACAATAGACTTGATGTTTGAGTAGTATTCAAAAGTTATACAATCAGAAAAATATAATGTAAATAAAATGAGAAAAAAGATATAGCATCGAATTTTTGTTATGGATCATATCAGTTAAAAACTAGGTTAAGGCTAAAGACATAATCGGAATCTTCAGTTTCACAGTTTGAAAAAGTGGGAAAAAAAACCAACTTTCTTAAAAGTTTTCTACAATTTTAGAATTTTAACTGAACTTCCATTAACATTTTAATTTATTTCAAGTTAAGTTAGGAGGGGGGGGGCACACTTTCAATAATTCAAATATTATACAGAAATGTTATTTTAGGACACAAACTAGCATTCCTTCGATCATAGGTTAGATAGTTCCAAAAACTCAAAACATTAACCATCATCAACCGTATGTTTTCAGGCATTTATTTAAAACTAACTATTTGGCACCTTTAAATACATTATACGTATACATTACAATGTAAAGAACAACTGTTTGAATAATTCATAAAAAAATTTCATTTTATGGCTGCCAACACTGAAATTGATAAGATATAGTGTAGTGCTAAAATCTCTCAATTATGTGAAAACTCATACAGTGACTTCTTCAGATGAGAAAAAGTTTGGATAGCTGGCAATTTTTTTTATATAAATAAGAACCAAACAAATACTACAAGATGAACATTTCAAAAGAATAAAAATGAGAGCAGAATTTTTTTCCAAAACATGCATCTGTCAATTCCAACAAAAGGACCTTTTATTTTTGAGTGGGAAGCAGTAAAATCTTTAGAAGAAAAGGAAAGTTAAATCAAGAGAATTTTTAAGAACTTTAAAGAACCAAAAAAGCATCTTATTAAAGAAAATTGCTTGAAAAAGTAAATCTTTTAAAAATATGCTTTTTGTTTGATTTCCTTACTTTTTTGACACTTCCCATTTTCCCCTACTCTTATTCCTGTACAGGAATAAGAGTAGGTATACAAAATTACTAAATTATTAAATATTTTATAGAATTTAAGTTATTAAATATTTTAAAAGAATTTAATAACTTGAACAAACAAAAAAGAAAAAAGGCAATGTTACATCATTAACTATTAATTTATTATACAATCACACACACACAAAATGAAACATAATAATATATTTAGTCTTTACACACCATAAATGTATTGCAAATATAAAAACATCAATGTATCCATTACCTGAAAATGTAATGTGCACAAATTACGTAAGATTTGCTATATCTATTCACAAAACCTCAATCTTCTGTTTGGTAGTAAGGTACAAAATTCACATGTAAGGGAATGTGTACAAAGTAAATTAATTTTTTAAGTTTATTTCTCTCCCCCCTATGGCACCTATGGCACCTGATGATAGCATACATAGACAACAAATATATAAAACCTCTTTTAAGACATAAAAATTTATTCTTGACAAATAATCTCTCGATAATATTTTTATAAATTTTTGATAAACCATGGAAATATTAATATTGAAATTTTCACAAATCTTTTGTACTTTCCCCTTTTTAAAAAAGAGCATTTATTTATCAAAACATTCAGAACAATTAAATACAAATACCTAGAAATTCAAATAACTTAAACAGCAGAGTATTTTTAAGTAAATATTTTCATCATTAATGCAAGATATAATGTTCAGGCAAGCATTAATGCAAGCCATAATGTCAGTAAAACAGTTACATCACTGTAAACAATCAACTGAAATGCTGTTATTCGCAGCAATTTTTTATTGTTAATTCACTGTGTAATGTGACGCATTTTACTCCTTTAGGGCCTGTTCACATAGGAGTCCGTGCGTTGCGTTAAGGAAAAGATGACGTTGAGACGAAAATAAACCAATCATAGGCGTTAAAAATTTCATTGCTAATCGTTTGGAGGCATGATTGGTTTATTTTCGTCTCAACGTCATCTTTTCCTTAACGCAACGCAACGGACTCCTATGTGAACAGGCCCTTACCCTTTATTCCAGAAGCAAGGATAACATGATATAACAACTTAAAAAAGAGTGTATCAAGTTAAGAATTTAACTAATTATATTAATTTTCCAGATTCAAAGCTAATTTTTCAGTAAAATGGAATCGTCATAAATACGTAATAAGAATCAAATAGATACCACGGTACAATTTACACATAATTCAACATGTGCGAAGTTTGCTTGGACGATCTGTCTAAAGTATTCGCATAATTTGATAACTTTATATAGCATTTGTGGTAAGCGTGATCATAGAACGCCATGATAAGTCAACGGATGTTTTGCCAACCAGCGTTCGGCATCGTAGTGTTTGTTTGTAAACAGTCGCAGTCTATAGATCTTATTCCCAGTAACACCGATTTATTCCTAGTGCCATAGTGTTTCCAATTTGAATGTGTCGCTGATGGTAACGGTTTTAAAATGTCATTTTCGATAAAAATTATTACTGTAAAAATACGTATATACCTTATTGTTCAATCGATTTATCTTAAATATTTGTATGCAGGGCCCGATTTAGAAAATTCTTGACCATAGGCACAACTCGAGATGGGGGCCCCCTAATACTGATGTGGGCGTAAAATTTCCAAAATTGACACAAAAAAAATAATCATGCATCGTTGTGAAAGTACCATTTTACCAAGAATTGGCAATTTGAAGCATAGAAGCCTAGAACATTATCAAATAACAAAAAGCAATACAACGTATTAACTTCATCATTAAAACACCAATACAAAAAGCAACCAGAAAACTTATTAATCCCTTATATACACTATAACATACATATGATGAACCAATCAATCAATCAAATTTGAAATGATATATAAAAAAAAAATTGCTATTAAAAAAGGTAAAATAAAAAAAAATTGAATTGGGAATTTTTTCTTTTAAAATTAAAATTTTGGGGGGCCCCCTAGGCCCGGGCCTAGTGGAAAATCAGGGCCTGTTTGTATGTTAACATACTTAAAGCAGTATAATCCACTTTGCAGAATATAAGGGTTTTTGAATTTGATATATTGCTAGTACAGTCGAAACCGGTATATAATGAACAAAAATTTTGGTCCCGCCGTTTTCCTATTGTATTTAATGCTAATTTATCCTTTTATAGCGAACCTCCGAAAGAAATCTTAAGAATCGGTTTTAATGAAAATTTTTTTTTTAATTTTTAAACTTTTTAAGAATGTTGAAGTTACAACGAATTTTGAAGATGATGAGGATTTACCTATCGCGATATGGATAGAAAAGCACAAAATTTCATCATTCTCAGATTGTGGCGTGCAGTTGTTCGAAACATATGATGATGAAATTATTACATGTGAAAATCTGACTGATGAAGATATTGTGGAAGAAAGTAAAATTAATCATTCTGAAATTAAAGATTCTGCATTTGATGCTGATGAAAAGGATCACATAAATGACAAAATCTCCACCATCTCAGATGCTACAGCAGCGATGAGTGTAATTAATAAGTTTTTGTCTACACAAACAGTGGAAGAAAGAGTGTTGGAGAAAAAAAATTCATAAAATGTTTTTGAAATCGGCATCACGTCAGCAGATGATTACCGATTATTTCTGTATCAAAACAGTGAGCAACAATTAAAGATAAAATCAATTTATTTCCATTTGTCTTCATTTTTAGTCAATTTAATTAGTATTGCATCAGTTTAATGTAATCGATTTTAGTCAATCTAATTCATTAATGATCATTTTTAATAGATTTTATCATTTATTCAATACATCATTATTGAATATACATAGCAACTAATGAGTTATACATTTTGTGAACTTTAACATTTTTCTTAATGGTTCGGATATAGTGAACAAAACCTTTGGTCCCTTGAAGTTCGTTATAACGGGGTTCAACTGTATAAGGCACTGTATTGTTGTTGTTTTTAATGCAACCTATGACTGGCGTACATTTTTGTAGACTTCTACTGTGTTAGATGTATGCTTTTATTTATTTCTTTACTTGTGTACTTGATTCACTTCCCTTAAAACTGAATGGGTGTCTGATTAGGATAGATTTATGTCAATCTATTCTACGTAGATTTCTTTTCAGTTAAATCCATGAAGCTACAAGATTACTGACAGACTTTAATGGCTAAGTATTTTTTCAGCCATTGATTTCATGTATCCTTTTTGTTACATGAAGCATGAAATAATTGATTTGTTTTGCATTGTTCTTATACAGTTAGTCATAGGTGTAGCATGCATCTAACTGTTTGGGGGGCACGATTTGAATTCAGATAGGGCCCTTCTCAGCACATTGACTACTAGACGGTCCTTAAAATATGAAATATTATCGATTTTTTTAAATTGAATAACAATAGACTTGATGTTTGAGTAGTATTCAAAAGTTATACAATCAGAAAAATATAATGTAAATAAAATGAGAAAAAAGATATAGCATCGAATTTTTGTTATGGATCATATCAGTTAAAAACTAGGTTAAGGCTAAAGACATAATCGGAATCTTCAGTTTCACAGTTTGAAAAAGTGGGAAAAAAACCAACTTTCTTAAAAGTTTTCTACAATTTTAGAATTTTAACTGAACTTCCATTAACATTTTAATTTATTTCAAGTTAAGTTAGGAGGGGGGGGGCACACTTTCAATAATTCAAATATTATACAGAAATGTTATTTTAGGACACAAACTAGCATTCCTTCGATCATAGGTTAGATAGTTCCAAAAACTCAAAACATTAACCATCATCAACCGTATGTTTTCAGGCATTTATTTAAAACTAACTATTTGGCACCTTTAAATACATTATACGTATACATTACAATGTAAAGAACAACTGTTTGAATAATTCATAAAAAAATTTCATTTTATGGCTGCCAACACTGAAATTGATAAGATATAGTGTAGTGCTAAAATCTCTCAATTATGTGAAAACTCATACAGTGACTTCTTCAGATGAGAAAAAGTTTGGATAGCTGGCAATTTTTTTTATATAAATAAGAACCAAACAAATACTACAAGATGAACATTTCAAAAGAATAAAAATGAGAGCAGAATTTTTTTCCAAAACATGCATCTGTCAATTCCAACAAAAGGACCTTTTATTTTTGAGTGGGAAGCAGTAAAATCTTTAGAAGAAAAGGAAAGTTAAATCAAGAGAATTTTTAAGAACTTTAAAGAACCAAAAAAGCATCTTATTAAAGAAAATTGCTTGAAAAAGTAAATCTTTTAAAAATATGCTTTTTGTTTGATTTCCTTACTTTTTTGACACTTCCCATTTTCCCCTACTCTTATTCCTGTACAGGAATAAGAGTAGGTATACAAAATTACTAAATTATTAAATATTTTATAGAATTTAAGTTATTAAATATTTTAAAAGAATTTAATAACTTGAACAAACAAAAAAGAAAAAAGGCAATGTTACATCATTAACTATTAATTTATTATACAATCACACACACACAAAATGAAACATAATAATATATTTAGTCTTTACACACCATAAATGTATTGCAAATATAAAAACATCAATGTATCCATTACCTGAAAATGTAATGTGCACAAATTACGTAAGATTTGCTATATCTATTCACAAAACCTCAATCTTCTGTTTGGTAGTAAGGTACAAAATTCACATGTAAGGGAATGTGTACAAAGTAAATTAATTTTTTAAGTTTATTTCTCTCCCCCCTATGGCACCTATGGCACCTGATGATAGCATACATAGACAACAAATATATAAAACCTCTTTTAAGACATAAAAATTTATTCTTGACAAATAATCTCTCGATAATATTTTTATAAATTTTTGATAAACCATGGAAATATTAATATTGAAATTTTCACAAATCTTTTGTACTTTCCCCTTTTTAAAAAAGAGCATTTATTTATCAAAACATTCAGAACAATTAAATACAAATACCTAGAAATTCAAATAACTTAAACAGCAGAGTATTTTTAAGTAAATATTTTCATCATTAATGCAAGATATAATGTTCAGGCAAGCATTAATGCAAGCCATAATGTCAGTAAAACAGTTACATCACTGTAAACAATCAACTGAAATGCTGTTATTCGCAGCAATTTTTTATTGTTAATTCACTGTGTAATGTGACGCATTTTACTCCTTTAGGGCCTGTTCACATAGGAGTCCGTGCGTTGCGTTAAGGAAAAGATGACGTTGAGACGAAAATAAACCAATCATAGGCGTTAAAAATTTCATTGCTAATCGTTTGGAGGCATGATTGGTTTATTTTCGTCTCAACGTCATCTTTTCCTTAACGCAACGCAACGGACTCCTATGTGAACAGGCCCTTACCCTTTATTCCAGAAGCAAGGATAACATGATATAACAACTTAAAAAAGAGTGTATCAAGTTAAGAATTTAACTAATTATATTAATTTTCCAGATTCAAAGCTAATTTTTCAGTAAAATGGAATCGTCATAAATACGTAATAAGAATCAAATAGATACCACGGTACAATTTACACATAATTCAACATGTGCGAAGTTTGCTTGGACGATCTGTCTAAAGTATTCGCATAATTTGATAACTTTATATAGCATTTGTGGTAAGCGTGATCATAGAACGCCATGATAAGTCAACGGATGTTTTGCCAACCAGCGTTCGGCATCGCAGTGTTTGTTTGTAAACAGTCGCAGTCTATAGATCTTATTCCCAGTAACACCGATTTATTCCTAGTGCCATAGTGTTTCCAATTTGAATGTGTCGCTGATGGTAACGGTTTTAAAATGTCATTTTCGATAAAAATTATTACTGTAAAAATACGTATATACCTTATTGTTCAATCGATTTATCTTAAATATTTGTATGCAGGGCCCGATTTAGAAAATTCTTGACCATAGGCACAACTCGAGATGGGGGCCCCCTAATACTGATGTGGGCGTAAAATTTCCAAAATTGACACAAAAAAAATAATCATGCATCGTTGTGAAAGTACCATTTTACCAAGAATTGGCAATTTGAAGCATAGAAGCCTAGAACATTATCAAATAACAAAAAGCAATACAACGTATTAACTTCATCATTAAAACACCAATACAAAAAGCAACCAGAAAACTTATTAATCCCTTATATACACTATAACATACATATGATGAACCAATCAATCAATCAAATTTGAAATGATATATAAAAAAAAAATTGCTATTAAAAAAGGTAAAATAAAAAAAAATTGAATTGGGAATTTTTTCTTTTAAAATTAAAATTTTGGGGGGCCCCCTAGGCCCGGGCCTAGTGGAAAATCAGGGCCTGTTTGTATGTTAACATACTTAAAGCAGTATAATCCACTTTGCAGAATATAAGGGTTTTTGAATTTGATATATTGCTAGTACAGTCGAAACCGGTATATAATGAACAAAAATTTTGGTCCCGCCGTTTTCCTATTGTATTTAATGCTAATTTATCCTTTTATAGCGAACCTCCGAAAGAAATCTTAAGAATCGGTTTTAATGAAAATTTTTTTTTTAATTTTTAAACTTTTTAAGAATGTTGAAGTTACAACGAATTTTGAAGATGATGAGGATTTACCTATCGCGATATGGATAGAAAAGCACAAAATTTCATCATTCTCAGATTGTGGCGTGCAGTTGTTCGAAACATATGATGATGAAATTATTACATGTGAAAATCTGACTGATGAAGATATTGTGGAAGAAAGTAAAATTAATCATTCTGAAATTAAAGATTCTGCATTTGATGCTGATGAAAAGGATCACATAAATGACAAAATCTCCACCATCTCAGATGCTACAGCAGCGATGAGTGTAATTAATAAGTTTTTGTCTACACAAACAGTGGAAGAAAGAGTGTTGGAGAAAAAAAATTCATAAAATGTTTTTGAAATCGGCATCACGTCAGCAGATGATTACCGATTATTTCTGTATCAAAACAGTGAGCAACAATTAAAGATAAAATCAATTTATTTCCATTTGTCTTCATTTTTAGTCAATTTAATTAGTATTGCATCAGTTTAATGTAATCGATTTTAGTCAATCTAATTCATTAATGATCATTTTTAATAGATTTTATCATTTATTCAATACATCATTATTGAATATACATAGCAACTAATGAGTTATACATTTTGTGAACTTTAACATTTTTCTTAA